>JACBWW010000012.1:12361764-12378406 GCA_020086605.1 Lanius collurio | reverse complement strand
GGATACACTGCTGGAAGGGCTGGAGTGCTGATAATAACCCATCTTTCAAGAAGTGCAAGATATTATTGATTAACTACTGATTAACTACAGAAATACTTACCTGAATTCAAGAAAACCAGCAAACACTTGTTTTGGCGGTTAGAGTGTGCAGTGAGGTGCAAGCAGGACACCAAGGTCTGGCTTTGGCAAAGTATTGAGTGTATCCAGTAGAATTATACCCTTACCTGGTGCCTTTGGCTGGATAAACTTGCTACCACCTCCTAGTGCCTCTAACTTGGCTCCTCTGCAACACAAGCCATAGGATTTCTTAGTCAGTCCTGCATAAAGCACAGTCTTTTTGTTTTAGCAAGAGCATTTTCTAGAGGAAAACATCAGATCTGAGGGAAGAGTGCCCGGTAAACTGATCTTCTAACATTAAAGTAAAATAAAATCCACAAAGCTGCTTCTCTAAAATTTATTTGATCAGAGGAGGTGAGGTGATGAAACTGAGCTGGTCTCTGCCATCAACAGGAAGATATCCTGTTCCCTCATCCCTTCTCCACTTGCCCAGTCTGCTCCTCAGACACTGCTGTGATTCAACTTAGCAGAATGTTAACACAGAGTAAATCGTGATTTTCAGGTGAATGGCAACAGGAAAATCATGTGGAGGATTCTCCATGAGCTGAGTGAATTAAAGTAAAGGGCCACATGAACATGAACAACCAGGAGTTCAGTGTGGGAAGGAGTCTTTGAGGCAAAAACAGTGAAAGGGAGAAGCAGGGTATAGGAGGAATGGGGTCACCACTTGAGACAGAAATTCATCAACTTCAGCTCTTTTGGGGCTTCATTTTTTGGGAAAAAAAAAGGCTACTTGCATAATGTACAGAAATACACTGGAACTTATATGTTGTATTTTCATAGTGATACCATTATGAAAAGGCTACATACATCCTCTCCCACTGTCCATGATGTCCATATTCCTGTTTCCTGATTGCATGAAAGTAGGCAAGAGCTTGGGCTCTGCATACTGCAGGTGTGAAGCTGTTGGCTGACATCCAGCATGGGGTGGGAGCTGCTGGAGGCTTTGCCATGCTCACAATGGTACAACACTGTTCTCCTGCACTGTGGCTGTCCCATGGCATATGGGGACGTGGGCTGTGTGACACTGGTGCATGACTGCCTGGCCACCTGAAGGAGCCTTTCCAGATGCACTGGGAGCGAGAGGAACAGCAGCCATCCATAGATGCAGCATCTGATTAATTCTGCATTGAAGAGCTGAGACCAGATTCCCCCTGGCCTGTTAGCTCCAGCTCAGGCTAGGGAGGACCTGGCACCAGTTCCAGTCAGGTAAAAACTTCGCCTGACAGCAAGAAATGACTCTGCAGCATACAAGTGAAATGTGTGTGGCTGCTGCAAGTGAGGATGGAGGAAGGAAGAGTCTTTGAAAGTCCATAGGTTTATCCTGCCACTTGGCACATCACCCACACCTTCCCCTCTAGCCTGAGGGTTGCAGCATCCTGCCCCAGTTTTCTGGCTGCTCTCTGGTGAGTACCTGGCTTCACGTGGAGTCATTCTAAATTGCAGTTGTTGGGAGCCACCACACCAGCCAGCAGCATGCTGAAAAGCATCACCTGAGATGTCTTGGCTTTTGCAGCATAAGCTTGTTTTAAAAGGCTGTGATCATGTCAGCAAACAGCCCATCACTTCCTCCCACCCTCCTGCTGAAACTGTGGTGCACCCCATGCTGACCACCCGGCAGCAGCAGCAGCATTTCCTCCAGCTGCTCATGTCCATGTTTCAGGACAGTCCCAGGAAGTCCAGCTCTCCCCTTAGCCTTGCATAGACAGAGTAGGGGTCCGGAGCAGCTGAAGTCTAGGAGAAGCATCTCAGCTTAATACAGCAGAGCTCTTTGGGTTTGGGAACAGGCACTGGAGTCTAGGACAGGCAGGATGGGGATGGGGGGTGTTGGGATTTCGTTTCAAGCTGTGCCAATTGACTTCTGAGGCTTTTCCTCCCCTGAGCCAGCCAAAGCAAGCTGAGGCAAATCTGCTGAGTGATTGATGCTTCCTGCCCCTTGTGCTGGCACCAGAGAGCAGAGGGATGGGGACGGGGCAGCCAGAGCCCAGGGGACACTTCCTCCCTCTTTGTCTTCATGGAGAAGACCCTACACACAACCACAAGAGCAAGAAGGAAGCTGAAGAGCAGCTGTTTCTGCTCACTGGTGGGTTTCTGGCAGAGCATCTGTTTGGGAATTGCAAAGCAGAGTTTTCTCTCTGATTCCTGCCCTGTTGTGAGGGAGGGATGAGCTGGGGGAAGCTGCAAGCAATAGTGTGACAGAGAGAAAGAGGCTGGTGCTGCCTGCTGATGCTTTTGGTTTTGAGGACTTCACTGTAACACCTTTCTGCAGCTGAGTGAAGCATGTGCAGGCAAATCATAAGCTCTCACTCAGGCTCAGCCAATCTGCCAGGGTGGAGGTGCTGGCTCTCTCAAGAAGGGCATCAGTAAAGCAGTGAAGCCCAGCCCTGGTGATGCTCTCCTCTGCCCCAGTTATTGATGCAGTGGATGTTGTGGGAGGTTTCTTCTTGGGGTTTTGGTTTTCCCATCATGGACACCCATCCCTGGGTTTTGGGTGAGGATTGAGTAATGCAGCCATCATGCTTCCCCACGGGACAGGGTGTCCCACAGGTAGGAGGTAATGCTGCTGGCAGATGGCAGTGCTCAGTTGCACAGGAGACTGGTGGAAAACAGTGGAAGGTAGAGATAGGAGGTCATGACTATGGTAAAAATTAGGGCTTAACAAAGTTGCAGAAAAACATTTAGCAGCTAGTGTGCCCTGGCTACAAAGACACTGATTTCTCCTCGGGCTATGAAGACTAAACATGAAAAAAACTTGACAAAGTAATTTCAGAGTTGAGTCTGATTTTCCTAGTTGGGCACTAGACTGGGCAACAACCCAAACCATTGTTCTTCAAACATGGTAGTATCTCACAAGCATTTATTCTAAAGAAGAAAATGTTATTCTAAGCCTCCAATTTAAATATACAGAAATCCAGACAGGAGAAGTGTCACTTTGAATTAACACATATAATATCATAGCCTGTAGGGGTTAAGGAGAAGGTAGGAAAATAAAGCTGTATTTTTTTTCCTTCTATACAAATTACGAAGAGTTTAGGTTTTTTTAATGCTGTATTCCAACTGCCATCACTTTAACTACTTCTGAAAAACATATTTAGGTATAAGAGTAGCGTTTAGTAAGATTTGTCCCTACTTCAGTGTTAAGAAGAACAAATTATTTGCCTTACCAAGACAGGTAAGGTAGCCAAGCTCAACCTATGGCTATTTCTGCACCTGTTCACTGGAATGTAGCATAACCGATTTCTAATATTACGCATTTTCAATTCCAGACTGTCAGCACTGGTGGCCGAACCCCCTTCATAAGGCTGGTGCAACAAGAGCCAGAATAATAGCAGGAAAAGACTGAGATGTAGATGCTTGGGTTATTTAGAACTGCTAGTGGCCTTTGGCCAGGCTGTGCTTTCAGAAGACCTCAAAGGTGAGTTGCTCCCAGTCCAGGCACCATGTGCTCTGCATTTTCCTCCAGAGGAAGTTTGAAGTGTTGAGACCATAAAAATCTGGTTGTATACCCTGAAATATTTCAGTGCTGGCTGTGGGAAACCCAGCTGGATATGGACCACCACCAGATAGACCAGCTCCCTGGGTGTGACGTGCTGAGACACTGATGGGGCAGTGCATGGGTACCGGCAGTTGTGGGATGACATTAGGGCCTGTCTCAGCATGCAGCCACCCTGGCCATCCCTACATAGCAGGGACACACAGACAGTGCAGCTCACAGGACATCTGGACACAGACCCAGAGCACTCCTGGGAAGGTGGGAGGTAGGCTTGAGCCTAGGTGCTGGGACAAACCAGTGCTGGTGCAAGACCACTCGTGTCAGTAGTAAGGATGCCCACACCACAGACTTGCCCACACTGAAAAATCAAAAGTAGGAAAGGTGAAGCTGGAGTGCTGGGGGTGGGTGTTGCTGAAGAAGCAAGGGCCAGAGAGGTTGGGATGGGGCTCTGTGGAGAAACACAGTGGCTAAACTTAGCAGAGATGTTAGAATCTCTGAGGAGTTCACGTGAATCACAACTAGGGAGAGTTGTTCTCATTGCTGTTGGGAGATACGATGGGAGAAAAACTTGTAAGTTCTTTATCATTTAGTCATTGGTTTATTTTCCTGTGAATGATAGTAACAGTTCAACCTGAAAAGTTGATGTAATTGTGAAATTTTTTCCCAACTGTCACAGTTCAAATACCCCTGTGTGTATGCTCTAAAGCAGACTGCCTGAAAAGAAGTTTGGCTATACCTAAAGCTTTTATATAATCTTTTTGTTTAACGCAATTTTTGTAGTGGTATTATGTTAAGCATTTTTTGGTGCTTCCTATTACAAACATCATTTCCACCTCTTTTTTTTTTAAATAACAATTTGCAATTTCTATTAACTCAGAATTTCCAAAAGCAACAAGCTATGGCAAGTCAAATATTCAATCAGGATTTAATAGACATCACCATGGCTCTCTTTCCTTTGAAGGTGGTTCACCTGTGCCTTTCAAGGATTCACTACAGCAGAGCTGAGCACATCTTCTAAGTCACAAAGCTTTAAATATTTCCTGTGGAAAGCACAACATATTCTTGAAAAAATAATATATGTTGCTGAATCTCTTGCAGTTTTACAGTAAATAATATGTGGCTGAACATAGTTTTCTCAGTCAACTTTTGGGGGTCCTTTAGATGTATCAGTTGAAAACTGTTGATGAGATAGGCTTTGCATTAGGTTAAAGAGCTTCACACAGACCTATCATTAGCTGAATAAAGAGACTGAGACAAATTTCATCTGAGTAGCACTTTACAGAATCTGCATCTTTGCAGAGAAATAAGAAGTCTTTGGCAGACTCACATTTATTTGGAAGGAGAGGCTGGGTAATGGGGAGAAAATTCAAAGACAAGTTTGGCAAAGCCTTTGCTCAGGTAATGGGCACAAAGTCCAGCTATAGAAGTTTGCGAGTCTCTGGTTTCAGCATGCTTTAGGGGTCATAGGGGTTCATGGGGTCACCTCACCCCTCTGCTGTGGGTTCTGGACCCTGCAGCACAGCATGCAATCCCTAGCACAACCACGTGGGCATCTAGGCTATGAGCATGAATTTAAAGCACTGATTTAGGTTTGTGGCTGACAAGGAGATCCCACCAATATGATGATCAGCTTATCTGACCAGGCCACATCTGGGAATAGGAGTGATGAAAAGGGCATGCCCCAAAGCCAAATGCTGTGAACCTGCAGCAGCCTGAGCTGCTTGATGCTAAGCAAGCATAGTAAATCATCGTTCTAGCTCTTAGCCATTTCAGATACCACTAGATTACACTTTGGTGAGGAAGACAGAAAGCGTAACTAGGCGTGATCTGGCACTGCCTATTACTACTCTGAACTGGTAGATATTTGACTCTGGGTTTTATGCAAGTGAATACAGAGGACGGCATGTATTGGAGAGCTGTTTCAGAGAGGTGTAATTGCCTCTGTCCTGGGTGTTTGAGATGAAATCTGGGGAGAGAAACCAGTGCTGTCTGCTTTAACTCTAGTTGCTGCTCTGCTTGGAGATGGGTGCTCTGACAGTGTTACTGCCCCAGCCCCTGCCATAAATACAGATGCTCTGTGGCCAGACCAGCTGCCAGACTGCAGAGCCAAGGATGCAACACTTTCAAGAAAATCGTCATTTATCTCCGTATGCCTTGAAATGCTACAGTGGCCCAGGAGCTGCAAGCCCATCAGACCATGGTTCAACAAACCTGGGTTTAAGGTTCTTAGTACTAAATCAGAAGCACTGTGGCTGTGGGCCTCAGGTTGTTGGTCAGTAAACTCATGCCTGGGCTCTGATTTCTTCAAAACACGGCAACAGGTTGACTCTACACCAGCAGCCTTTGCCCTGAGCCAGGTGCTGCCTCCTTGCCTGCAGAAGGATAAACCTCTGATGGGTGTGTGGACCAGTTTGACAGAAATGTGACCACATGCCTGAGCCTAAACTGGGTCAGAGGAGCACCACAGGTGCTTGAGCAGTGCACAAATCTACCTCTGCTGAGCACAGAGCCCTGGCCCTGGGTGCTGAAGACAGGCACCAGGCAACAACCTGGCCAACCTGCCCCTGCTCATCTGCCAGGGATAGCTCAACAGGATACCTGCGAAACCAGTGGAGGAAGTTTCTACCCTACAGTTTTGGTTTTGTTCCTGGAATGATGCTTTGCTTTCATTGCACTGATGAAGCTGTTGGTAAGATTGCAATGATCACCAAATGAAAAAAATCAAGGTTAAAACACACTCTTTTTGGGAGGAGATAATTATTAAGTAGAACTACCCTCAAAGCTTTATTTACAGCCCAGACTTCCAAATGTTCATACAGACTGAGGGACAGAGACCTGAGCCATAGGAGTAGGCAGGCAGCCACCAGGGAACTGGTGACTTCGTGGTCAATAAAGGCAATACCTGGTGGAACTGCAACTAGAGTCACTGCTGTTTGCAATAGTTGTTCTCTGCCTGGCACACTGCTCTTGGACTGTGGCCCTTTCATGTGATGCAGGATCAGGTTCTTGCACATACTTCATGCTCTTCATCTGAGCTACCTGTACCACTTTGACTCCTTCTCCCATGGGACAGGATTTTATTGGCTTGCAGGTTGCATTCACTCTAACAATAGATTTCTTGCATGCAGATCAAAAAGTTGAGAGGAAGATAGGGTGATGAATATGCTAAGTATGGAAAAGCAGTATCGTGTTATGGTTATGTTTGCACGCATTTAAAACAGAAAACAATCACATGTGAATATTGCAGAATCAACCACTGCAGTTCTGCATTGCAACAGGAAAACAAAGATGCCCTGCTGCAGGATTTAAAGTTATACTAAAAATAAGTGGTTGTGGCTTAAAATCTTTATTGGAAATAAATACTTATGTTCTGTAAATCGTTTATGAAAAGAAGAAGTTGTTTCCCGTATTTCAAGCATTTCTGCCTTGCTGGAGATTCTTTCTTTAAGATGCTGAGGAAGGCATTGTGTTATATGGTCAGGTGAGAGGACACAGGGAGGTGGAAATTTCAAAATAAAACTGCAGGAAAGGTTAGAAAAATGTTGTGTTTAGTGATTCTGACAAGTCAGTAAATAACAGCATATTCAAAGTCACAAGGGCTTAACCCTTTTGTCAGCACAGGGTTTCCACATTTCTCAGTGCCCAACTCTGAACTACAAATATGGGAATGTATCCCCTTCTTTATTCATCACTGTGCCCCTGGATTATAGTTCAGCTAGAATATTCTCCCAATTTTGATGGAACTGAAGGTAGTTTACCTCAGTATGTTCCCCTATAAAAAATGGATAGCCATAACCAGAGGGTCTCCTGCTGCCCTGCCTTCAGTCTGTTTCCTGCTTCACTGAAACATGAGCAAGAGGGAGCAGGGCTCATCTGCAAAGCATCCTTGGTGTGGTGCTCTGAGCATCCCACTTGGGCCACCCTCCTGGGGCAGGCTAAGTGAGAGCCAGGCTTGAAACTGGGGAGAGAGGCAGCAGCCTGCTGAGCCCAGGCAGCTCAGTGCATGAATGCAGGCAGCCGAGGGCCTGGGCTAAGGAAAGCTGCTGTGCCATGAGGAGTTAGGTTAAGGCTGAGGGCTGCTTCTGTTCGTCTTGGTGCCTGAACTCCTCCGCAGAGCCATAGTGGAAATGATGATTTCCAGCTTACTGACTTGCTGTAGCCATGGTTGTCACGACTTTTTCTCCCACCTTTTCCTTACCATGCCTTCTTCTCAACCTTTCAGAATTTCACAAGGAAAATAAAAAGAAGGCTGTTAAATATCACATCTCAAAATGTGGCTTCCATTTTGATCTTTCTTTGATATCAGTGGTTCTCTTCTACACCATGTGTCTCACCAGGAAATCTAACTCTGCATTGTCACATGATTCATATGTGTTTCGTATCTTTTTTTTAGAAACACATTTTCATTCATTGAAATTAATTCCTGCAATCATTAAATCACCAAAATGAAATTAAATAGTATGGTACCTACAAAACGTTGCTGCCTGGCCTTCTCTTTCTGTGGCCTCTCAAAGAGAGTTGTGCAAAAAAGAGATTATTGCTTTCTCTTTTCTATTTAATATTTTTCCTCAACAAATGCCTAATCATTTATTTCCATGAAGATAACTCTCTTCTTGCATTTGGTGACCAATTAAATTATTTTTTTCTAGGTGATTTGTAGCACATCAGAACTGATAGTAAAACTGGACTTTAGCAGGAGTTTTGTCTTAATAGGAACTTAAAGGACTTTGGCCATCCTGTTGAAAGAGAGCCTGTAGATATTTGTGTGTGTGTGTGTCTGCATGTACATTGTGCATATGTATATATATATATATATATATGTGTGTGTGTGTGTGTGTGTATACAAAATTATCTGTGAAAATGCATAATTTCTTGGCTGTCATCCTAACCTTTGGGTGCTGAGATCTGGATATTCAGTGTGCTTAGCAGCACTTTTTAATGAAGAGGTGTTTTCTCCCTTGGAGCTGTCATTCTCTGCCACATCACAGACTCTTTCAGACAGAAAAATAATTGGCCACTTTCTCTGGAATCGGGGAGCCCCAGGGACCGGCGGAGTGCTCAGCGAACCGGGACAGCGACTCACAGTGGTGCCCACTGGTGTTCCCCCAGCGGGTGCTGTTGCTGCCCTCGGGGGCACCACCCACCCACAGCACCTCAGTGAGTGCTGGTCGACGGCAAAATGTGACAGGCAAGACCCAAAACCTCAGGAGGAGAAAGGTGAAACAAAATGGACAATTACTTCCAGAGCTGTTCTGCTACCAGATGGAAATGCAGGCTTGTTTTGCTGTTTTTTTCTGAAACCTATGTAATGGCTGCCTGGTGGGACAGTTTTCCATGCTTGCAGCAGGATTTTTTATTATTTTGTTAAAATGTGGGTTTTTAACAGCATTTATTATACTCGGGGTCTGCCAAAATCCACCTTTCATCAAATATTCCCCAGATTGAGCATTCAGAGACAGGCAATGCACTAAAAATCCATCCCTTAGAACCTCCCATCTACTACACCCCATGTAGAGAAGTGATTAAATAAATGGCCAAGGCTGGATACTAAGAGCACTTCCCTTGCTGGAGCATGTCAGTAACCCAATCCAATCAATGTCTCAAGTGCAAACAAAACACAGCTTAACCTGCTTTGCAAAGTTCCCTGGGTCTGGCTCTGCCACTTCCTAATCACTGCTCACTGTCCTGACTGCTCCTGTTACCTCAGCACAGACTGTGACCCTGTGGCGTCCCACTCTTTTTTCCAAGGGTCGGTGACTGCAGGAGGAGTGGCCCGTGCTCTGCTCAGATGGTGGCCGCCATCTGCCCCGCGGGTGAAAAGCCCCTGCTCTCGTAGCTTCCTGGGCCAAAGGAAAAGCGTGTCCTTTGCCTTTCTGTGATACCTCACAGGCCGACTGCTTATCTCTGACTCACTCTCACGTGTCATTTAGGAGAAAAGACTGGGAAGAGATCTGGAGGAGCAGCAGAGGCAGGCATTCCTCTCAGGAACCAAGCTCATCCATCCTGCAGGCAGCAGGAACACAGCCTTAGGAAGACACCCACAGGATGGAAGAGTACGGCCCCTATCATCATCCCGACACCCTGTATTTTACCTGCCCCGTTGTTCCACAGCTGTCAAACCCCACTCCTTAGGCTATATATAAGAGAAATTAGAAGGTGGGATGTTAGCCGGAGTAGGGCTGAATAATGTGTAAACTACACAGAAATGTTGCCATGACAGCGTTTTTACCAGGGCCTCACCACCCTGTGGACGTCAGGGTCTGACTGCTCACACCAAGTTCCTTGCTACTTTTTAATGGGTACTTGAGGGCGCTGTATTTTAATTCAGATCTTTTTCATATTAGTCACATCCTTTTCAATCCATAGCCATGGGCAACAGGAGAACCAGTTACTGCCTGAGATGCGAATAGTGGAAAAAGGAAAAATAGTAAAAATAAACAACAAACCCTGGAAAAACAGACAACCAAAAAACAATGTGGAAAGAATACGCATCTGTGATGTGGTTTAACGTTCTTCTGTGACGTTGCTCATTTGTCTACTCTCATCTGTAAAACTCAAATTCTTCAAGCTAAAATTTTCCCCCACTAATGTGCTAGGAATCAACACAGTCATCAGTGCTAGAAAACACAGTGCTCATACTTCACACTGAACTTATTTGGAGAGAAATGGTGCAGGGATCACTCAACTTCACATTGTCCTTGTGTCACTGAAAAGCAAATTGTGGTGGTTCTGTTGCAAGGGGTGTGGGGAGGTTTTTTTTTTTGGGGGGTGGTCGAGGGTGAAGATGTAGGTCACATGTTTTTTACTTCTTCATAATGGAAGATAATTCCTTCTGCGGTGTATATTCTAAATCTGAGCTGCTAAACAAACAAAACGGAGGAGGGCAATTCTGCACGACTGGTAGCAATGGCAGAAACTCTCCTGCCTGGAGTGAGGAGGTATCTCACCGGGGTGTCCACAGCCGTTTCCTCCTTAGCTAATGTTTTTCTGATGGAGGTTGTTTTGATGGCTTCTTTTCTCTCTCTCTCTCCTTTTTTTTTTTTTTTCTTTCAGGCCATGTAAGCAGAGCGAGGGGGCCAACCCCACCCCCCTGCCCCAGGACCCCCCGTGCTCCGCGCTCCGGCGGGCGCAGGCTCCGCAGGTGTGGACACCTTTGAAACTGCCGCTCCTGCCACCGGGATGCCCAGCTGAAATTCACGTGGCAAAGAAAGTGCCCATTTGCTTCAATTATTTTCTAACGACTCCGTTCGCTTTTCCCTTTGGTCTTGGCGGTACCCAGATGGGTAATTTTGGAGCTATTTGCGTGCATGCACTTGTTTTGAAGGCGCAGAGGTCTGTGAGCTCAGGTACTTACAAACGCTTAGTGGGAATTAACAACTGAAAGGGCAGCCCTAAGCACTCCGACCCAGGATCACTACGGCACCCGGATTTCAAAGCGCCCGGCGTTAATCCGGCAGGATCGCCCGCCGGATCTCGCGCGGGCAGTGGGGATGGGGATGCGGATGCCATGCCTGCCTGCCCGCCGGGGCTCATCGCGGGGCCGCAGCGAGTGCTGTCGGGACTCCCCTCGGCAGCTGCGGGGGGCGAGGTTTGCCCGGTCGTTCCGCAGGTCGGAAGATTTGGCAGAGATATTTCGAAAATGGTCCCCTCCTCCCCCTCCACCACCACCCCCAGCCTGAAATTGCCTGCGGGGCAGTGTGTGAGGAGCTGGCCTTGGGGCAGCGCTCCCGGCCGGGATCGCTCCCCGCCACTCACGGCCCGCCCCGCCCCGGCTGCTGCCGGCCCTGGCAGCCGGGGAGCGCCTGGGGACAGCGGTGCGGGGCTGGAGGTGCTCCGTAGGCCCCGCCACGGACCCCGGCCCGCTCACGGGGGCGCCTTCGGGGAGCCGTCCCCCGGCGGTCCCTCCTGCCCGGTTACCCCGAGAAAAGGTGCGGACAGGCTGGAGCGGAAGATGCCGGCTCCATGCAGCCCCTGGTAGCAGTGGGATGCTAGTGGGAACTGGGGAGGGCAGCGAGCAAGCTCGAACCCTCCCTGGGAGGGGAACCCTACAGCTATCTTCTCACCTTCCCAGAGAGTACATATGTCGTCCCCGTTCTGCTTCCTGCTTATTTTTATAGTGGACTCGCCCGCCACTGCAGTTATTTAATATGTGGTTCCCTGCTAGGCCTTGCTGTTTGATTGCTGTCACAAATAATACCAGGTGAAAGTCCTCATTGTTTCTGCAATTACACTGTAGCCCACTGCTACTTGCTTTTTGAGCCCCTCGACTTAATTGTTTTCCCTCTGTATGCCTCATACCAAACACACAGAGAGCAAACAAAACCCCAAACCTTCCAAAACTCATATTTCTCAGCTATTATGTTATCAGCAGGAAATATTTCATAGCTCTGACATCATAAGCCCTGAGCAGCATGAAGTTTATCAGGGCCTTCACATGATGAAATTGTACTTTTTAAAGTGAGAAAATAAAAAAGCAGAACATCTTTCCACTGAATTTGAACTGCTAATTTTGATTATTGTGATTGCTGAATCCAGGCTTTTTTAATACTCATTTCTTATACAAGGCAGGAGAAAATTAGCTCTTTAAAACTGTCTGTAACAGATCTATAAATACAAATAGGATCAAACTACCCAGATCTGTGGCTGTTACACCCATGACATGGATCTTGTTATGTTCTCACATCTCTATTGTATGACTGTCTGGATGGTTATGGGCACAAATCTATACATGATTAAGCGATGTTGCTTTAAAAGCAAAGAAAAAGTGCTTGGCATCCCTTACTAAACTAAGTGAAGGGTAAAAAAGCAAGCATTTAAGAAGAGCTGTTTGGAGATCCTTATGCATAAATAATCATAGAATTGTTTAGAGGAAAAGACCTCTTAGATCACGTGGTCCAGCCGCCAACCCAGCACTGCCAAGTCCATCACTAAACTGTGCCACATCTATACATTGTTTAAACCTCCCCAGGAGTGGTGACTCAACCACATCCTGGGCAGCCTGTTCCGATGCTTGACAACGCTTCCAGTGAAGAAATTATTCTTAATATCCAAATTAAACATCTTCTGAAACAACTTGAGACCATTTCCTCTTGTTCTGTTGCTTGTTACCTGAGAGAGGAGCCTGACCCCCACCTTGACATAACCTCCTTTCAGGCAGTTTTGGAGAGCAATATGGTCCTCTCTAATAACCCCAGCTACCTCATCTGCTTTGCATAAATTTTGCTCCAGACCCTTCACCAGCTTTTTCACCCTCTCTGGACTGGCTCCAGCACTTCAATGTCTTTTTTGCAGTGAAGGGACCAAAACTGAACACAGGGCTCAAGATGTGCCCTCACCAGTGCTGAACACAGGGGAATAATCACTGCTCTGGTCCTGCTGGCCATGCTGTTGCTGATACAGGCTAGGATGCCATTGGCCACCTGGAAGCACTGCTGGCTCCTGTTCAGCCAGCTGTTGACCAGCACCCCCAGGTCCTTTTTTGCTCATCTGCTTTCCCTCTTTGCAGCCATTCTTCCTGAAGCCTGCAATGTTCATTGGGGTTGTTGTGACCCAAGTGCAGCAGCCAGCACTTCACCTTGTTGAACCTCATAGTTTGCCTTGGACTATCATCCAGCCTGTCCAGGTCCCTCTGCAGAGCCTTTGGGCCCTCCAGCAGGTCAACACTCCTGCCCAACTTGGTGTTGTCCATGAACTGGTTGAGGGTGCACTCAATCCCCCTCATCCAGATCATTAAAAGATGTATTAAATAGGCCTGGCCCCAGCACTGATTCCTGGGGAACAAACACCACCTGTGACTGGCCACCAACTGGATGTAACTCAGACCACCACCACCCTCTAGGCCTGGCCAACCAGATGGTTTTTCACCCAGAAAAGTGTGCACCTGCCCACACCATGAGCCATATTAAAAATGTGAAGTGCTAGTCACAATGCTTGTGATCCTAATTTCAGTGTCTTTCTGTCACTAACTTTCTACAATTCCATTTGGAGCAAGGAAAGTTACCTGGAAGCTAATGACAATTTAATACTTTTCCCATCTCCCTTGATACAGATATCCCAAATATTTGTCAAAATGACAAAGGCATTCACTTTACAAAGAAATACACTTTCTCAAACACACTTTTTTTGCTTCTTTAGCCAATAGGGTACCATAGACCCAACGACAGAAAGTTATGTGATCTTACCAAGCAAAATTAGCCATTGCCAAAAATTCACTTCAAGCATTGAATATGTTTTACTTAGTCTGTCCATACACTGCCATATTTTACCAATTAGGATCAGGCCTTGCATATTTTTTACTAACCATTGAATTTAAAATTAGAGCTAAAGATTTTTAGGGGGGGGCGGGGGGTTGTGGGTTTTTTTTGGTGTGTTTTTTTTTTTTTTTTTTTTTGTTTGGTTTTTTTTTGAAGGAGTAGAAAGGAAGTGACCAGTGAAGTTGCTTTGAATACCACTTTATTTTTAAATACTGAGTTGTTTCTTCCAGGTCCTGATTCATCGACTCCTGTCTTTCTGTTTTGTATACCTTGGCTGGAAAGGGCCATTCTTTACTTTCTCATTTTTATAAATTAGCCTTGCCCTTATTATGGGTTTTTTGCCTACATATGGTCATTAAAAAAAAAAAGTGTATATCTATATGCTGCCTTTCTAAAGAAAGTGTCAGCTAAACTGAATCATTACCAAAGGGTAAAATTGCTGTTAATGTGACACCTTTCCTGGTCAACATTAAAGATAATAGTTATTTGGTTTTGTAGGGCTATTGATTTCCACTATTTAAAGTCCATATATATATATGTTTCAACAAGAGTTGGCTCTACTTTTTAACCCTTTTGGATTCAAGTATTCCCAGACTCAGAGTAGATTTTAAGCTACACTTGTTTCTTCAGGACTGTATATGTCTGCACACTGAAAATCCCACTTGGCATAAACTAAAATGGATTGATGGTTTTTTGCAGCTACCACAGGACTTGTTTTCATCAGAAAATAAAGAGCATTTTCAGTTAATTCAGTCTCCTAACATTCCCTTGAAAGAGATGGCCGTTGACTGCATGTGACAGATGAAAGTCCCTGGGCACTGAAAGGGTGTAACTGGCTTCTTCATAAAAACAGCCCCTGAAGTTCAGAGACAAGCTGAAATGCCAAGCCTTGCACAAGCATATTAATACCTCCTTGATTTTTCTCAGTGCTGTGAGGGCTCAACAGCCATGAAAAGAAAGGTATCAAGAATTTAAAAGGGAAACACTAATATTTGACTGGCCACATCTGGAAAATCCCAGCTTTAGTGGTTCTAAAAATGACATTGAAACAAGGTGAAAGAGTGGAAGTCCCATTTAAAAGTGTCTTCCTTCATTTGTCCAGCCTGATACTCTGTGTTTAAGTTGAAGGAGAAAAAAACATAACCCAACAGAATAAATTACTGGAAAAATAGACAGAAAATCTACAGAATCCCTGCACAAGCTGGACATAAAGGTGAAACTATTACAGCCTTTGGGAACTAGATGCTAGCAAATTGAAGAGGATACTCAGAAACTACTACAGATAGTTTTTAACCAAAATCAAACAAAGGAAAAATTACCTCACCGAAGCTATTCAGATGTTGCATTCAGAAAATACTTGTCAGTCCTGCCATGGTGGCAGCAGAATTTCAGGGAAAGAATACAGCAATGGAACAGTGTGAGAGGTCATTCTAATAACCAACATTTTTAAGGTGTCCATGTAGATCCAGGGGAGTGTATGTATCCAGATCCATATTTATAAGGATAAAGGTCATATATGGCTATAAATGGTGGTATGTGGATTTCCATATGTGCATACACACATATGTAAGTGTGTAACAGCCTGATAGAATATGTTGTTCCAAATTTCTCCTCTTAGGCCTCCTCAGCAGGGTGCTTCAGTTGGAAGTTTTAGTCCCATGAATCAAAGCAATTTGTTGAAGTAGTAGGGGCTGTTTTCCAATACTCTGACAAGACAGCAAAGGTCTCAATCCCTGTCCAAAAGCAAAGTATTAAATATTTCAGTCCAGCGTGCCTCTGCTGTAACTTGGGCTGCAGAAAAAAGCTCTCCTGGAACAGCTTTTTTAGAGCCAGAGTTGCTCCTTATTTGAATAAACCCCGTGAATATATTTGAAAAAAAGCCCAACGAAACAAGATAATGTGTAACCGTTCAAAGACCTACGTTTTCTTTCAAAAATGTTTCCCTCTTTTTTTTTTGTTGTTGTTTAGAGGTTATTTTGGTAGATTGACAAACCTAGCATGCTCCTTTCTGCTTCAGCAGACTGGTGTTTCTGTAATGTTATCTTTAAGATAACATCTAAAGGGCTTCGGGATCCATTCAGAAGTCTCCGACCCCACAGGACTGAAACATCCCGCAAGTTCTGGCGGCGATGTTCCCGGCCAGAGCCCGTAGGGCTCCGGGGCAGGGAGTAAGGACCGAGACAGCTTTAAGGGGGCCTGGGGGCCAGTTCCCCGGTTGCCCCCTTGATTCCCAGGGAGGGTAGATTTGCAGGCGATAGGAATGACAAATACTGGCTACCAAGAATTTGATAGGTGACTGTGATAACTTTAATTTGCGGTATGAGGAAGGGGGCGGATTAATTTGCGGGATGCACGAGGGGGTGAACGAAGAAGCCCCCGAGTTACTGGGGTTCCCTCCCGCACGGCCACAGCGCCGCTGAAGGTCTCCGGGCAGTCTGGTTCGACGGGGGGACAACCCCGACCCCGGCCTCCTCCGCCACCGCCGCCAGGGCTTCGGCTCGGCGGGAGCTGCGGAGTACGAGGCAGAGAACGAAGCCAGGCTGTTATTCTCCCGAGCTGAGCTGAAAATAACCCCAAGTCTGGGAAGGATTCATCAATCCTTCATTCGTTAGGGAGAGCTTCACCCTCAGCGTATTTCGAACCAAAACGGAAGGGTCTCCCTTTCCCGAGACAGCCTCAGTTTTCCTGCCCCCTCTCCGGTGCAATCCGCAGGAAACCTAAGGAACACCGAGGGCTTGTCCACCTTGCTCTGATGAACGCGAGATGAACTGAGTTTGGG
>JACBWW010000012.1:12308454-12361696 GCA_020086605.1 Lanius collurio | reverse complement strand
AAGGAGCCACGCTTTCGAATGATACTGAGTTTGGGGGGGGGGGGGGGGGGGAGGTGGAGTGGAACCCACAGTAGCCTTGAACTACTCGGCACCCGAAGGAATGTTTTAAATAATGTGATCCTTTCAGTCTATAACAGGATTTTTTCTAGGTGTGGTTATGGTCAATCTTTAAATTTTTCTATAGAGTGTTTTTCACTCTATATGTCAGTGATCTTAAAACACAACGGGCAGCTGTTAGCACCTCTCAGCAGAACAATATGAAATATCAGCGTGGAGAACGATGCAGATCAAGTGTGATGGATGTGAATAGGGTGGAGGAACACAATTTGTCTCGTTTCCTGTTGCTTTTGCTCTCCCTGTAACTCCTGGTTTGGAGAACATCCCACCAAGAAGAAAATGGATATGTGTTTTGGGTTTTTTTTAAATCTCCAGTCCTAGAGTAGGTTGAGAAAACATTAAAAGGACATCGTGTCTCCTTTTGCTTCCTTCATGCTTCCCTACAGAGACTAAGTACAAGTCTGAGCAGAGGGAGACACCTTAACCACTTACCAAAAACACCCACAATCCAGTCTAGCAGAAGTCAGTCATTGCCCCATAGCTCAGAACAATCCTATCAGTGGTTGTGGGATTTAATTTTTTAAGTCTGTGGTGAAATACTGCTCTACTTTTTGCTTGTTCATTTCTTGTATAGTGTACTAGAGACAAACACATCCCTTGTTCCAAGCCAAATGTGAAATAAAAAGCAGCCACAGAACATCCCTCCTGCAGCTCCAGGAGACACTGCCCTGAAACACCTAATATTTCAGGCCATTTCCAGGGGAATGGAACCTCCTCCAAGCCTCCTCAGTCAATGGAAATCTCAGAAACAATAACTGAACCCACAGGATAATCACAGTTTTTGGGAGCAGAAACCACATTCTGGTTATTACATATGTTCCATTATACTATGCAATGATTAGGCCTTTTGTGGTACAGCAAAAAAAGGCACCTCATGTTTTGTGATACCAATGGGAATGGCCTTCTCTTCCCATGGTTGGAATAAGGAAATTGCTAGAAATACCTAGCCACAGGCAAAGAACCACAAAGCAAATGGTGGAACAAGTGCATGCTCATGGACAGCTGTTTTGGGCTATGAGACGTGCTGTAAACCTACATTTCACCATATGCCCACAGATACCTTAATGCTGTGATTCTACCACTGTGGCATCTCCACCCTATCCAAAAGTCCTCTCACCATTTTGCAGGCAAGAGTGTTTATACCAGCCAGCTTAAATGCTTTTGAAGATCAGTACCTAAACTGGCCAGGTCGCCATCCAGACATCTGCTGTTGTGTGCTGTAGTTGGGTGGTGAGGGGAGGTATGGAAGGGGAAAAAAAAAAAAGGAATCACAAGTACCTCTGCTTAAACTGCTGAAAGTTGTCACCAGCACCCCTGGCAAGAATACAGGAGTTTTCCCTTCTTACATTGTGCTCCATTTCTTCTTTCTGCTCTGTGCCAGCATGAGCATTTCTGCTGCTGCACAGTGAAGTAGAGAACTGACATGACTGAAAAATAACCCTGTTGTTCTCTACCCTACCCTGACAGCAGGCATTTCCAGAGTTTTGTTAGGCACATGTAATTCAAGCAGATAAAGTAGAGAAATATGTTGCATATTTGAAACAGAGCTTTACAGTGCAGATTTATATGCTATTCAGGATCATTACTGGCACAAACTTTAGGAACTTAGTATTTCCTCTGAGTAAAAGCAAGATCACCCAAATGTCACAGATTTTGCCAAAATTTTATTTCTGGATCAAAGACATTTCCCCTCAAAACAAGAAATTTACCTGACAGTTCCTCTCAAATGAAGCTGCAAAGGAGTTTCAATGCAAAGGCAGCAGAGCTGAATCCTGTGTTTGCTGAAAGAAGTAACAGGAGAGCTGGGTTAACCATAACCTTGCAATAGACAACACAAAGTTAATGGAAAATAAGCTAATTGAGTTATCAGAGGACACCAGGCAACACAGGTGAGGCTTTGTCTGTCCTGTCTGGAGTAAGAGATGGGATAAAATTTACATGCTATTGTGAATAGCTTCTGAGAAGTCATCTTTGCATTGACATGTCCTCTGCAGTCTTGCTCAAATTATACCTTCATTAGGGCAGGAATATCGTATTATAATATTCCTGCTTGGCATGGGAAGTGATGAGAGGAAAGAGATAAAATTTGTTATTGATAACTTATCATTAAAAACAAGCTCACTCTAATATATTACTGAACCATTTTGTTTCCTTATAAAGGTTGTTCTCTTCCTCAAAGGAAGTTTGAAACTATGTCAAGCAATTTACAAAAACTGCATTGCTTCATGGACAAATGGAATTATAACTACTCCATGAAGTTTAACTATCAGTGCCCAACCCACACCACAGAAACCTAACCCTGCTCTAAGAAAACCAGGGATCATAACAGAGCAGACCCCTTTGCCCCCTGAGTACTGCAACATAAAATCACAATACAGCAGAACCCTAATGGGAAGTTTCATTCTCAAACCTGCTAAAATTACACTTCTTTATGTTACACACACTTTAGCAGTGCCTACTTCATCCACAAGAGTCCTTCTATAAACTGGTAAAACTGCAGAGCTCATACTTCAGCAGAAGAGAGTAGGGACTTACATGGAGCTCCTAATGCAGATTTGTTAATGGATGTCACACTCCACACATCCTTTCCTCATCTACAGACATCATGCCCCATGGAAAGAGAACTTAACTTCTTTGGGGGGGAGGCCTTTCTTTCTGTGGAGGACACTCCAGGAAGAAGGAAATCCCTTTGCTTTTTGCCTCAGCTTGATGATAAAAGACAAGTGACTTTGGTAAAGCTCAAAAAACACCTGGTCAGATTTGGGTCTTAGACACTCAAGGAAGTCTGACTTTAAAGAGTGAGAGGATGAAGAATACAGGCTGCTTTTCAAGTTTTAAACATCATTATTTTAATTCAGGTGTTCATGGCTTGAATTCATTTTAGTGGTATAAACCAAAAAGTGGCACACACTAGGAAAACACACCTGCTCATTGCCTTCCCCAGAAATAAGATGGACATACAGCAGTCAGACGGGGTTTAGTGCTGTTACAGGAACCACATCATCGGAAGCCCTGTCCCATCCATCTTCTCAGATCATCTTTTGAGAGGCACTGGTCAAAACAGATTGGAAATTAACCCCTTTGCTAATGAACATCAGCAAGAAACCAGCTCCCTGCTGCAGATGGAAACTAAATAGCACACAACAGACAGAAAAATCAATTTTGCTCTGCAGTCTGGAACTGAGCTAGCAGTCAAATCCTGGGTGGGAGACGGGCTCTTCCTCCAGAAACAGAGACTCCCTGCACCTGATTAACACCACTCAGAGATGGAAATCCTATGCAGGCAGGTAGTTTCCCCTGTGATTAAACTTAGGCCTTATATTTTAATAAGGATCAGAACTGCCAATTTACCCCCTTTCTACCCAGCACCTGTGTTGCTTGCTTCAGGCAAGCAAACCACACAGCACTCCACCTCTCCTGTGTTTCCCCTTCCTCTCCTGCATTTTATCTGACTCTGAAATGAAAACGGGGAAGAGGGTGGCAGGTTAGAGGAAAGCCTGCAGAGGATTCCTCCTTCCCAGATTAGGATTTAATTGTATTCCTAGTGAGTCCCTTCTGGTTGCACTCGGTCTTTCAGATGAATGTTTCATCAATATGATTAGGATCACATCCCTCAGTCTCCTCTATTTACACAATCGGTTGTGACAGCTCAGAGTATAGTACTCCCTAAAGGAAATATTAGATACCACCCTATCTTTTTATTCAAATCATATTTTGCACTCCACACTTTCAGGTTAATGTCATTCTCCCCTGGATTACATATTTGTGATATCCAGAAAGCACTAAAATCCTTCCAGTAAGGATTAGATTAATATTTATATCAGCCATACTCATATTATTATGAACATAACTATGGAGATCTGGGGAAAGGCAGGAGTGGGCTACTGAGCTCAGGGGGCTGGGGAATTGGGCTTGTATGTACAAAAAAACAGTAACAAAACTAATTATTATTATTATTATTATTATATTATTATTATTATTAATAATAATAATAATAATAGTAATAGTAGTAGTGATGATGATGCTGCAAGTCACAATTTTATGGGGTGGACAGGCATGAGAGAAGCAGCAGCAGGCCTCATCTCTCTCACCTCAGTCCTCCCGCCTCCACTTTCTACCCAGAGCAGAGACCCCACAGCTGTCGACTGCCGACTCCCCCGGCACGCCTAGCGCGTATTCCCGTTGGGAAGGGGAATTTCTGAAGCGTAACGGTACCGCAGGAGCCATCGGGGGCCTATTCCCACGTTGTCGGCCGCCGCCTCTGAGGCGACCCTGAGGGGAGGGCGGCGGCGGCTGAGGGGGGGCTGTAAAAATAACCTTTCCCGGGAAAGCCCCCTCCATTAACGCCGCGCTCCCCTCGGAGAGGAGGAGGTGGGAACAAGCGAGCAGGTGATAAAAAGGCAGCGTTGAGGAAGGTGGGAGCGGAAATTCAGACCGAAAGTAAAACCTCATCGCATTACTCGAAGAGAAAACACACCAAAAAATACATGCTACTTCCTCCTCGGAACGCTGAGGTGGCAGCCCCGAGGAAGAAGGAGCCCTTTCTTCAGAGATGGTCGAGACGATGCCGTCGAAAGAAAGAGTTTCGGGGTCGTTTCGTTTTCCCCCCCGGGTGTGAAGCGGCGGCGATACGGTTTGGGGCGAGCAACGAAGGATGAAGTTTCGTTGGAAAAAAAATCCCAGAGGGTTGTTCCCGACGTGCCAGGTCTGCTTTAACGAAAACAACCCCAAAACCAGAGTTTTCGGCGAAGAATGGCCCCAATCCTTCCGACGAACCCTTCTCCGTAGCCTCTATTGCCCCGCCGGGCGCTCACGGTATTTAAAAATAAGGTTACGCACCCAGAGCACCGAGCTGCTCCCTCGGTTCAAGTGAGAGAATATCCCAGGGAACTGTTAACTCGCGGGGAACGGCCCCAGCGTGTCCATCCCGGCTTCACAAGGCTCCGGCTGGGGGAAGGAGCCGAGCCCCGGGGTCGGGCAGAGCCTTTGCCCGCCGCCAGCCGCGGAGGTTCGTGTTCTCCCTGACCCAGAACGAAGTTTTGCCTCTACCTCGGACAGGGCTCGAACTCCGCCTCCCGCCGCACACCACCGCAATGGTGTAAACAACTCTTATTCATATATTTATTTCTTTATTTCGCTCTAGACCTTCCGTGCCCGACCAGCTCACGTTCCAAACTCACACGCAGCTTTCATGCGAGAACGTCGGAAGTGGCGGGGACGGGGCGCGTTCCCTTCCAGCGCTCGCTGCCAGGCCAAGGTGGTGCCGCGTTTCCCGGCACACGCCCGCCTCAGCCGGGGGCGTGGGGGATGCGGAGGAAGGGGCACTCACCCTCAGGGTGTCCCCCTCCCTCCAAAGTCGCGATAAAGAGCCCGCCGAGGCGAGGCGGGGCTCTCCGCCGGCAGCCCGTTGTTTGTGTCAGTAAATCACATTAAGAAGCAAAGTGCAAGGGTAGTTAACTTTATCTTCTGTTAATGTAAACAAATAAAAAGCATTCAGTTTCTTGATCTTTATTTAAATCTGGCGTTGTTTATCAGTGTCATCCTATGAAGATTAATTAGATACCTTTATTCACAATTTGGCGTCTGACACCCCATTTTAGGAATGCATTATAATCACAAGGTGTTAATTGGGGCCAGCCAGACACTTACGTTTCTATTAAACAGTGTGAGGACTTTTCACAAGTATTAAGTTATTTTTTTACCGTGCGGTGCAAAAATATAGAGCTTTTAATAACACAGCGCGGCGGAATCGTGCTGTGTAATCGCTGGTTGCAGGGCGGGTGGGGGTGGCCGGAATGCCACCGCTCCCCCTGGCTGGGGACAACCCTTCCCGGGGGCTTTTCCGGGAGAGGGGGTGACCGCACTGGGAGAAAAAAAAAAAAAAAAAAAAAAAAGTTAGAAAAAAAGGAATAAAATGCTCCATCCCTCGTCTCTTAAAAATTGCCGCAAGTCCCCCTTCTGTTCCAGGTGGGGTCCTTGGGCAGAGGGAGAGCTGACGGGACACCGACTTGTTTCGCTTGCCAGCGCAGAGCCGGAGCCTGAGCCTGGCCCCGAGAGGCGAAGCGCTGATCGAAATCTCCTCGGACACCCACCGTGTCTAGCTCCGGAGGTGGGGGAGCCCCTACCGCTGCCCCTCGATAGCGTTACCTCCACCGGGGACAGCCCCAGCCCGAGCCCTGGGTTTATTTTGTTTGCAGCCGGCAATCGTTAACAGCTTAATCCCATTACTGCCTGCATATCCTCAGGAAAGGTCCCGCTGCTGCGGGAGCCGGGATTCAATCGCTCTGCCAGAAGGAGCTTTCCCTCCAGATAAGCGGGCAGGGGAATTTCTTGCCTTGTTCCGGGAAAGGGAGGGGATGAGGAGGGGGCGGTGGGCGGAGGCAGCCCCGGGGCTGCCGCGGAGGCGGGGGGGGTTCGCAACTCTCGGCCCGGGCCGAGCTCGCACCTCGCCTGGTGCAGAAGCCGAGGTAGGAAGTGGCAGAAGACAGGAGAACGTCATATTTTGGAGCACGGGAGAAAAAAAAAAAAAAAAAAGAAAAAAAAAGAAAACAAACCCGACACAGAGAGTGCAACAGACAGAGCAGCAGCGTTGCAAGAGATGGTTAGATTTAGAGACAACTCAAGGCCCTAGGATTGTGCTCCCTCCTCCCCTTTTGGGACACCCAGCTGAGGCAAAGACGAGGCAGAGCCATCCCCTCTTATCCCTGGCACCACACCACATTTATTAAAAATTACTATATACATAGAAAAAAAAAAAAAACAAAAACAAATTTCTGGGGAGGGGAAAAAGTTTGTGGGCCAGTGCTCTGGGGCTGATCAGTTTAAAATGGCTGAAAGTATCGGCAAGAAGAATGGGTTAAGTTACATCACTTCCAGTTTCATACAGGGCAGCTGAAAAAGTCACTTTACATACACATAAATAGAAATCTCCTTTTGCAATGCCTCATATGCTAAGTTTGATTAACAAAAAAATGCCTCTGTAACTTCAAAACACCACCGGATGTCCTTCCAACTGAACAGCTATAGGTCAACTATTTTTATACATTATTCCACAATATTCTACAGTGTACCTAGACAAAACACAACTGTACACTTTGTTTTTGGCCACCTCAATAAAGGTTAGGCTTATGGGATGGAGGCAGGGTTTTTTTTAATGCAAGTTCTAAGCTAAGAAAAGTCAGATTTGGTCATTGTAATTCCGTCATTGGCAACAAGACCTTCAAGTCAAAATCCTGCCTGGCAAGCAGGCCTTAATTTGGCATTTTCTGCCAAAAAAAACCCCAAACTGTAGCTGAGCAATATCCAACTCAGCCAACTGGGTTGTGGATGTGTTGAAAAAACCAGAGCTCAGTCTAAAGCAGAACATAGCATTTGTGCAGCTCCCTGCAACCCAGTTCCCTTTATCAAGCAGGGAAGAAAATTAAATTTGGGATCTTAAACCCCCTTTTCTTGCTCAGGAGTGCATGGATATGATCAGGCCTCTGAGCCAACCCAAACAGTACACTTGAGTGTCTCCAATAAATATGCCACATACTTAGACACTAGAGTTGTCCTTACAGCTTCTGCCTATGGTTCCTTCTAAGCAAGGGGAAGAATTCTCCCATGGTTTGCTCTTTCCCTACTTTGTTACCTGCAACAGTCAAAAAGCTTTGGCACCTTCTTTAGAATTGCACACAACAATTCAAGGTGGAAGGCAAGAGTATTTTTTGGCAATTTTAATGCAAAAAAAAACCCAAGACCACCCTGAAAAAAAAAATAGCCAATTAGAATAAAAAAGATGCTTTAAGAACTAGTATAGAATGCATAGTAGCCCATGCCTTTTGAAGTGTCTTTGCTATAGTCCTCAGCATTAATGTCCTCACACTTCATTGTCGGAGAATTTTCATTGCTGGAAGTGCTAGGGGAAAGCCGTCTTCTCTTACAAGCACCTGTGTAGACGCCAGAATCATTTGAATCTAGAGACTTTATAGAGGGTGGAGTCTCTATCCAGGACGAGCTCATATCTTCTTTCACCTTGTCCTTGGAAAGCTGGTCTTCAGTGAATCCCGGAGGACTTGTTCTTGAGGTCCAAGTTAGTCCTGTGGTCATTTTTCGCTGATAGGAGCCCCTGCTCCCCCAGCCTGCCATGGATGGAAATGTCGGGTCGGGGTAGTATCCCAGAGCATGGGATGTCTGAAGGGGGAGGGATTTAATGCCATAAGGGAGCAAGGTGCTATGAGAATACTCCGTCTCATAGGAGTTCATGTCCAGTTTGTTGGCACTGGGCTGCTGTACAGGCGTCACAAACCACCGCTGAGGAGAGCTGGCCACCTCCTCGTTCTGCTGCGGGGACAGCAGGCCATTTGTCTGAGGGACGGTTCTCTCACCGTTGTAAAACCTGGCTGGGGGCAGGTTGTTGACAAACTGTTCTTGGAAGAACGGCTGCATGCTGTATCGGGCGCCAGGGACGATCTGGTGGGATCTAGGAGAATCCGTGGGAGATGGAGTTAATCTGTCATTTTCGGAAGCTGTGTACATGCTACAACATAAAAGAGAAATGCTGAGTGTTTTTCTTAAAAATTCCAGTATGACAGTAACACAACACAAAAACAGAGGAAACCAGTTACTTCTTAATGAGAACCATAACTTACATTTAATTGGATGGCTATTTGTTTTAATCTGATTTAGTAGGCTTTTTTCCTAGACCAGTGTAAATTTCTTATTACTGCTACAAGTCATAGTACAAGTGAAACTAGAAGGTGACTGTGAGGCAAGTCTTCTGCCGACAATTTAAAGAAGCTGCCTGTTCTGTGGAGATACCCGAAACACTGCTGCAAAATCTGCAGGCCAGCTGGGTTCTGCCAGCACAAGATTCCTACCAAAGTTCAAAGGGCTGCAGAAAGACAGGTCATCTAGACATATTTTAACAAAAGCAAAATTGCCAGCAGAAGTAGTACTACTGCTGAGTAACTGAATTAATGTCAAAAGAAAAACCCCTCCACAGATATTTCAGAATCATGCCTCCTAGACAGAGATATGCGAAAGAAGACAGAGGTGAACTTACGAGTCATAGTTGTCTCTGAAGCCTTTTGCAAAAGGATTATGGTCAATTTTGAGCTGTGTAATCTAAAAGTGAAAGCAGAATATATTTTAAGATGAGATGCTGAACACACATGGCAATTTTATTCTTAACTGCCATTTAATACATTCATACTTACATCAGTGTTTTGATATGCTGTAACTGCTATAAACTGTGTTTCAGGGAAAATAAATGTTTGAGTCTTTGAGGAATCATTCAGATCTTCAACACCATCTTCTGTCACTTCCACGATGTGAAGTCGGGGCTGGTACTTGTGTAGGGACTGGAGTACTATCATCTAAAAGAAACCATGAAAAAAAGGCAACATCTTTAGACAAACCGCATCTAGCATTAAAAGACTTATTTTACAGCACGACATTTTCTTCCTGTAAATTGTAATCTCTTCGTTTACAAATGGAGCAGTTTTAACTGTTATCAGGAGATGATTCACAGGTTGCATCCCTGTTTCACCAAGAGCTATCAGGTACCCTCCCACTTTTTGAGCAACTCCCGGGATCAATATATTAGCGAAAACAAAAGAAATTCACACATCAGATTCCAACATTTGCAACTATTCATACGGACAAACAAAGAAAACAAGCTCTATGACCCAGTTCGAGAAGGGAACGAGTCAGAAACACAGTGATCTGGCGGCTCGATGAAATGCCGTAAAAGATCCAAAACCCCAGGGCTCCCCTGCTGAGCCACCAAGAACCCCTCAAAGCCGCCCTCCTCTCCGTACCTGCGCGTTGTTGTTGTTAGCACCTTTGTTGTTCGTTAGCTTCAGCTTCCCGAAAGAAATCTCCTGCCTCATCCAGTGAGCCCCGGTGTTGGGCGACTCGGGGTGCACGTAGACCTTGTTGCCTGGGGAAGACAAACCGGTGAAACGCCGGCCGGGCACGGGGCTTTGTTCCGCCGCCCGCGCAGCCCCTCGGTTCCCCGATGGCCGCTCTCCCACAGACCACGGCGCCAAAAGAGTCCCAAGACGACCTTAAAAGCGTAGCTCGTACCTCAGCAGGATGCCGGGTGTGGGAAAGACCCTGAAGGGGGAGGGGTGGGAGAAGTGGGAACCCTTTCCGAGAAACCGACCGGCGGGGAAAGGGGGCGAGGAGACCCCCGGAACCTGCTCCTACCTTGCATGTTGTTGTCGGCTTTGCCGCAGGTCACCCACTTGCCCCCCTGGAAACGCCAGTGGTTGGGGTCCGCCAACACCACCTCCACGAAGACGTTGTAGTGGGCCGTGGGGTTGAGACCAGTGATATTGAAGCTCAGGAAGGGAAACATCCTCCTGGGGAAAGAAGGAAAACCACAAGGCATGCTAAGGCGGGCCGGGGAAGGGGGCGCGGGCTCCGGCGCATGCTTTAGGCGGCCTGGGATGCCCCATCTGTCCCGGCACTAAAGAGACTAAGGAAGTAAGCGGCGAGCCCCGACCGACCCCCACTCTAACTCCCGGCCGCCAAATGTGGGGAAACGGGGGAGTCGCTTCTCGGGGAAAGCATCCCGGGGCAACACCGACGGAGAAAACGCGCACCTCCTTCCCAGGGGAGCGAGCAAGCGCCGCCCGACACGGAGCGTCCTCGGGGCTGCCTCTTTTCCTCTCCATCCTCGACCACCACACCACTTCCCCCGTTTCCACCATCCCATGCGCCCTCTTACCGGCCCTGCTTGGTGATGATCATCTCCGTCTGGTGCCGGTGGAACTTGAGCCAGAGAGGCCGGTTGCAAAGGAAGACCTGCGCCCGCAGCCCCGGGCCAGCGGCCGGCACTCCCAGAGCTCCAAGCCCGCCGCAGGAGCCCGACGCCGGCGGGTAAGGGCCGTAGAGGGGTCCGCCGGCCGTCGCCTGCCCGTACTGGTACCCGCCGCCGCCTCCGAACTGCGCCCGACCGCCGGGCGGGCATACGGCGCCGGCGAAGCCTCCCGGGGACAGCACGGAGCCGTAGGGGTAGCGCGGCCCGCCGGGCGCCTGGTAGACGGCGCCGTGCTGCGCCGTCGGCGGGTACGGGAACAGGGCGCAGGGCCCCCCCAACTCGGCCGCGGGCGGCCCGGGGGACTGCAGGTAGTAGCGCTCGGGGCTCAGGCTGTCCATGGAGTAGCGGGCGGAGGCGGCCGGGGGCAGCTCCTCTTCGCCGCATGGGGTGGCCTTGCGGCCGTCCGGCTTGGGGGCAGCGAAGGGCGGCTCGACCTGCTCCGTCTCGCCCAGGATGGCGGGGGCAGTCCCAAACTTCTTGGGCATCTTGTCCAGGTCGAGGCGCGGCGGCGATCCTGGACCGGGCGGCCCGCGGGAGGCGCCAGCAGCGCCCGTCCCGGCTCCCGTCCCGGCTCCCGCTCCGGCGGCGACGCCGCGCCCGCCGCCCTCCAGCGGGTAGAAGGGGGCGCCCGGCAGTGCCCCCGCCGTCAGCAGCGGCTCACCCAGCTGCATCCTCGATGGGCGGTGCGTCCGAGCTCCCACTCAATCCTGTGTCGACCTCGACCTGTGGCCGCGCAGGGTTGCGCTCCGGCAGCGCTCCGCCGAGGCGATTTATACCGGCGCGCCGGGCTCCTCGGGCCGCCGGGGAGGGGCTTGCACCGCGCTGCCTCATCGCCGCCCTCCACCCCCGCCGGCCTATTGGCTGGGCCGCGTGACACTAATTTAATTAGACAGCTACTAATTGGAACAAGTCACCTGTGACTTTGGTGTGCGCCCCGTCCCCTTCCATGGCCCCCCTTCCCGCAGCTGGTTACCCGAGGGGCTCTGGCCCGCTCCTTGCCCCCACGTCCCTCGGACTGAGGGGAGCTTCCGCATCACCCCACTGTGGCCACGGAGGAGGGCCCGGCTTCCCCTCTTCCAAAAAAAAGACCTTTTGATGAGGTGGCGCCGTCCTCCTGGCTCGGGCGCCTAAGGAAGAATCCCCGGCTCTGAACGAGACATGGGGACGAAATGGAAAGGTTTGGTTGGAAAAGCCGGCACCCGCCAGGCAGGGAGGACGGCGATCAACACTGGTCCCCCGCAACCTCCCCGCCGGCCGCCTCAACGTTCCAACAGTTCGGCTGGTGTCTCTGCCGAGCCCAATAACCTCCTTCCTCCCTCTCCGCTCCCTGAGCAGCATCCTTCTCTTGGGGTTAACACGTTTCACCTTATCAGGGACGTCTCTGTGGGAAGCGGCGGGTTCGGTTTGCAATTCCAGTTTCAAGAACTAGGCAGTCGGTTTCTCACAACCCGCGTTCCCCTTCAGCATCTCCCACCGGGAAGGCAGATTTTTAATTGAGACGGGTGCCAGATCTGTTTGGCACTTTCTCTCAGCGCAAATCCCCGAGCCTCTAGCCCCCAAAGGGAAGGGAACAGTGCTTGGGAAGGAGTAGATGCCCGTGTGATTTTGGGGAGCGGGCAGAGCCGGAGTGAAAGATTTGCAGCTACAAATCCTCAGCCCCTCGCCCTCTGTCCGTCACCGGCCATCTCTCAGGGAGGGCTGCAAACACCTGCCTCCACCTCACGGCTGAATTTTAAACGAGACCCGCTGAGCGGCCAGGATTTCGTTGCCTGACAGAAGGATCCTGCCGGGCTGGAGCAGCCGAGCTGTACCGCCCGCCTCTCCGAGCCGGCCCGCTGGCCCCCCGCTCCCGCCGGGCTGCGCCGCACCGGGGTAATTGAGACAAATGACGAACGGCTGACCGCGGCCGCCGAGAGCCGGGGCCGAGGCGCTGCCGGATCCCCGGTGGGATGCGCATCCTGCGCAAATCGGGCGCCGGCAGGTGCGAGCGGCGGGGCACTCCCGGTGACGATCGCCGAAGCCGGGGACGGGCACCGGCGTCTCGGAGGTCGGGTAGGACTAAACCCTTACCCTGGTGGGAGTCGAGAGACGGGGTAACCGGCCCCTGCTGTGCCCGCTTTGGCTGCGGCCACACCGGCAGGAGCCTGGGCCAGGCTGCTCACAGTCGGCACTGAAACACTAGTCCCAGCCCTAACCACACGTTCTCTCCGGGATAATGTTTGCCTCAATTTTTGCGTGGACCTCATTGGGCCGGAGACGACAACAAAAATGCGTCGGAGAGGTCCGGCGCTCTGGCACGAGGCTGACCGGCGGCTGGAGCCGAGAGGCTCGGAGGGGAGCAGAGCTCGGCCGAGCTGCCCGGCTTTGAAAGCAAAACAAGCCGAGGAGGGTCCTGCCTGGCGCTGCCGAGGCCGAGCCGCTGCGCCCCTTCCCGCGGCCGGAGAGCCCCGGGGCGGCTCTCGGCGGGGCCGGCCCCAGCCCGGGGGTGCATTCCGGCAGCCCGCTCCCTCGGGCTCTGCCTCTCCCTGGCTGGGGCAGGGACGCAAGGAGATTTTACAAAACTACTATGTAGATTTTAATGGAGTTCATTTTACTTAGAAAGAGTAAAGATATGCACTTATGTCTCTGTAGTGTTCCCTTTTTAGGCTTGGCTTGCAGGTCCACTTCTTATTTGGCGCCAGCTGTGAGGATCATCCAGCTTCTCTGTGAGTCAGTTCATTTTGCAGACTTGGCAGAAAACACATCCAGGAGAAAAGGACAATTGCATTTTGTCGCGTTCTTGAGTTCGATCAGCTCAACTAAGGCCCAACAAGAGGAGAGGTGATGCAAAGGAAGAGGGCAGGATTTGGTCTTGGTGTAACCTTACGTTGACCTATTTTGTGATAGTTTGAATCATGAAATTGCAACTTTGACATTCAAAAAGAAAAAATTCTCTCCTTCAGATTAAACTGTATTTTCCCAGGCTGGTGGGATAAATGTTTCAAGCCTTTCCATTCATTTTCAGTGTCCAGAAAGGCCAAAGTCCCAGGGAAAGAATTGCTAAGTCACTCACTGTGCCATGGCTGTAGGAAATGTGGGGATGAGATGGGAAGAGGTGACAGGGAACACAGTAATGCAGATATTGTTTAAGTCTGTGACTTTTCTTGTGCAGGCTGGTGACCCTGCAATAGCACCTAAATTTAACTGCAATTAATGACATCCCTCTAGGGATAGTTTTCCTGGGGCTAATTTGGGAACAGGGAGATACCTATTGAGTTTGCATCAGGCTCTGGAAGTGGAAATAATTTCCTTTATCTTTGTGAGGAAGCTACAGTTGGAGAAGGCTAAAATACAGTAGCAGTAGTAGCAGTTAGTGCTAATTTGAAAAACTATAAGTTCATTATTACGGACTGTCTTGATTAACATATAATCTATATTGTGTTGCATAGGCAACATCATGTTTGCTGTCATCTCACAGGACACTTGGAAATTCCACCCAACAGTAATTGAGGAGAGAAAGAGACAAGTGCAGAATTGTGTTGTAGTCATTGTGCAGGCACAGCTAATTTAAGTGGCTTACACAAATCTTCATCTCATTTCAAAAAGATGATGCTGCATTCAGGAACATGGGGCTGTAATTCTTCAGGGTTAAAAAAAATAAGGCAGTAAAGATCCTTGGTTCTTGACTTGGTATTACAGAACTGTTGATTCAAGAAATGACACACATACTTCCTTCTTGTATTTGAACTCAGGAATAAGGTGCTCTCTGTTCATCCATGCTGGCCTTCCAGCATGCTTGACTTCCTGCATGCAGGAAGGGGCTGTCTCATACTTTGAGGGTCCTTGATAAGCAGTCAGCTCTCAAAGGATTTCCTTTTCCCTTCCTCAGCAGTCTTCCATGCGATCCTTACCAAGAACATCCCTGAACTAAGCTGAATTCTGCTCTCCTGAAGTGCCAGTTTGTAATTATGTTATTGGTCTTTCTCATTTCTCAGAGTTTTAATCTTTACATCCCATGTAAGAAATCCAGAAGACTTATCAGTCATCTGCACAAAGAAATTACCATCAGTACAGACTGGAGATGTGGATTGTCCCGATCTGCAAATGTCAGGGTGGTTCTCACCACGAGTACCAGTGAGGACTAGAGCTCTGGAGTACCAGCTCATGGAGCTTCCTTCAGCTTTCAAACAAAGGCTTCTCCTACTTCCCCTCTTGATCAGGGGGTGAGAAGCAGGCCCCTACTACAAACTCATCAGTGTTAGACTGTTCTCTGATCCCTACCCATGTCTGGACTGTCTTGTCACTTGTTCAAAACCAAGTAGTGTGTCTTACAGCCAGCCCTTTGATTAGACTCTAAGTCATCCATATTCCTCACCTTCCCAGCATGTTTTATCTCAAGAGCCTGTATTGATTTTTAGCAACAGCCCAGCCATGCAAGCTATCCCACTGCGATTCTGTAATCCCTGTGAGATGCCTCCAAGCATCACCAAAATTTTTATGTCTCTTTTCAGACTGCAGGTACTTTCTTCAGGTTCCTCAGGGATTTTTGGCCACAGACCATGGGATTTCAGCTCTTCAGGGGTGAGTGCTACTTTTTGGAGTTGCCTTTTTCTCACTCCTACTGTCTCTCCCCAAGTGACCACCCCTCTTTCAGCAGCACCTTGTTCTTGTCTCTTTCATCAAGTAAATGGGAGTACTAAATGCATTTTAGTTTCTCAGTGTACTGGTTTGGTTGCAGTGTAGGAACTGGATGCTCCAGCAGCCCTTGAGTTTGTTACTGCTCTGAGCCTCCTATCTGTGCTCTCAAGCATTAGCACTACATCACCTCTCGTTCCCATACTGGGAAGCTTCCTTTCTGCAGGCAGTGGTAGATGGAGTAAGTTCTCACAGGGCTTGGCAGTAGGGTCTGCATGGATACTCTCTAGCTCGGGGTGCTGGTGCTATGGTGCTTTTGCTGACTGGTGTTGGGACCCAGTTCTGTCTGCTCAGCAGTAGCCTGCACAAGGATAGAGCCTGGATCAGCAGGCTGGAAGCTGATGGGGTGGTTCAGTAGCAGAGAGAGGGAGGCCTGACTCTGGTGGGTGTACAAGGGAAAGAGAAAACTTGGAGGCCTGGATCAGCATTGAAGGGCACACCAGGCATGCACTATTGAGCGTTGGGAGGAGAGAAGAGGGCGGTACAGGATGAAGATCTGAGCTGACTGAAGGTCAGTTGCAGGGCCAGTGTGAAGATGTGATAACTATCAAAAAAGTCTGCTGAAAGAATGGAGCTGGAGTGTGTCCAAAGAAGCGCAACAAATTGGGTGAAGGGCCTGGAGTACAAGCCTCACGAGCAGCAGCTGACGGGGTGGGGCTGTTTAGCCTCGAGAAAAGGAGGCTCAGGGACACCTCATTGTTCTCTACAACTGCCTGAAAGGAGATTGTAGCCAGGTGGGGGGTCAGTCTCTTGTCCCACATAATGGGCAATAGGATAAGAGGAATCTGTTTCAAATTGCACCAGAGGAAGTTTAGATTAGATATTGGGAAAAATATCTTTGCTGAGTGGTCAAGCATTGGAACAAGCTGCCCAGGGAAAGTGCTGGAATCATTGTCCCTGGAGCTGCTCAACAAATGTGTAGATATGTCACTTGGGGGATATTATTTAGCGGTGGACATGACAGTACTGGATTATTGCTCGGACTTCATGATCTTGGAGGCTTTTTCCGACCACCCTCAAGGATTCTTACGTACTGGATAGGAACATCTGCTAATGTCTTTCCAAACAATTTGATGGGCGAAGGCATGGGTGTTAATGTCTTTGAAATGGTTCTTAATGTTTCTACTGACTTTGGGCAGCAGGTTCTTTATCGGGCCCAGACAGCTTGGCTCCTGAAACAAACAAGGGTCTGCTCAGTCCTGAACTTCTGAACTTTGGGGTAAAACGACAGGTTCGTGGGGGGGATATGGGGTAGGCGGTCCGGGAAGGCTGCACCTTCCCGGTACCGCAGCCACTGGGGAAAGGACCGGGCACCATGCGGCCCGGAGTTCAGGATAAAAGGAGGGCCCTCCAAAACCTCGAGAGAGGAAACCCTGCAGGCGTGTGCCCCGGTAACTCTCTCCCTTTATCGAATAAAGTTGCCGGGTTCCCCTGTCTCCTTTTTGGACATAAACCTCTGGAGTTTGTGGATTTTCCTGACATACCTTTCAAGACCTAGCTGAAGAGCTTTCATCAAGCAAAATTATTTCATGGGAACTTAGTGATTTATGTCACGTGCTTCTGTCACCTTTTAAAATCTGATGTTAAGTGCCCTAAAACCAGACTTACTGTGGCAATCTGTTTACCCATTGCTTTTCCTATTTCACGTTGTTCCCCCACTTTTCCCCTGCCCCGAGCCCTGGCCACTCCCTCGGGCTCTCCCTGTTACTTCCTGTGCCCCAACCCCACCCAGGTACCGTCCCTGAGAAACCCCCCCTGCGCCTGGTTCGCGAGGTCTCTCTGCCTCTCAGGGTCGCCAGGACAAGATGTAACCATTAAAAAGTCATCTTAAACCCTCATGGGAGACTTTTCTCTGCCTCCTTTGCCATCACTGTGTTGTAAGGCTGATAGCTGACCAGAGCAAAACCGCAGGGCCGTCTGGAGTGGACTACGGGATAGTGATGTGGTCACACTGCCCTAAGCAGCCCAGCTGAGCCCTAAGGTAAGCTTCAGCCTGCTAAACTAAGCCTAACGATTACAACAATTTCCTGTTTTGTGAAACTATGCCTATGAACACGGTATTTCCATTTTATAGAAGAAGTGCTGATAATTGCCCTGAAGTCATGCTTAACCCTCAGTCACAGAATTATCATTATCATCAGATGTGTTTGATGCAGAATGAATTTTGAATGCTACTATTATTATTAATAAGCAAAATGCACCTTCAGTTTCTATTTTGCAACTGCATGGAAAACTCATAGAGTACCATAAATTATTACAGCCTCACCATCAGTTGTATTATGATATAGTATCAGAAAATTAGTACCAATAAAATCTCTCCTTGAACCAATGCTTTAAACTCCTGAAAAAAAAGTCAAAATTCTACTATGAGGTACCAGTCTGTCCGGCAAATAAGTGTATTTATTGTATTACCTGTACTGAAAATACTATTGAAGTTTCTGTGCAGTAGCCTGCTGCAGCAGTTGCTCCAAAATCCCGAGTTATATGATGAATAAGGCAGGAGATTGTTTTCTTTTAAACTGAAACCTTCTGATATCATGTTGGAATATACCAACCTTTCTTATGGGTTTAGACAGGCTGAATTCAAATAGAAAGTTTTCACTCAGAATTTTTTCCAAAAGTATTCAAAATGCTTCAGATCAAATAACTTTGGGCATTTTGTACCACTATAGATTTTTTGAGGCAGAGTCTCAAAAAAGACTGCAGCTTACAAATGTAAAAGTATATTTAGCTTTCTGCCTTCTGACAGCCCTCATGGGCAAATAATATCTTGGGTTCACTGCTGTTTATTAAGAGCAGCATTACAGGAGAGCAAAACTTTCACCGAAATGGATCAATAGAAGCTGACTCATTGGCTCCTGTGTCTGCTTTCCATGTGATGTTCTGACACTTTTGACCACTTCTATTCAAATGAACAACTCCGTGTTTGTTTCTTGCACAGTCCTGACTGTCTGTTGCTTTTCTTCTGTGGATCACACAAAATCATGGAGTGGGTGAACTCTGAAGGTGGTTTATGGTTTTCTTAGAATTGGTTCTGAGTAAGTCAGGTATCTTCCCTGCCTGAGCTTCTGATGAAAAGTTGGACTTAAATCCTTAAGGAAGAGTATGGGTCTGCAGAGGGTGTAGGGTGCTGGGCATTGAAAAATAAAGAGCTGACTGCAGCAAAAATCAAGTGGTCAGCACTTTCCAGGGATGGGCTGTTAAGCTGTAGCTTTTAAATGCCAAATCAGAGCTCCATGCTTATTTCCTCAGAATTAAGTCCAGTTCTGTGGCATGAAGCCCAGCACAGAGTTACAGTAGGAAGAAGTGGGAAGGAGTTACATATGGATTGTCTTTTCTAATGCAGGGTCTTAGTCCCTATTACATCCCATTTGTGTGTGTGTGCTCTAAAGCTGACTTCCTTTCAGCACTTGAGCTGGACGCTTCCAGACCCATCAGGAGCCGCTTCATCTGTGTGTGGTGTTTCTCACTGCCGAAGATGTTCTAACTTGCTTCGTTTTCAGTTCTTCTCTGTAATGTGTTGTTAACAATCTCCAAATTGTGTAGCCTTCCTAACTTGTAAGAATTACCGTGTCAATTAAAACAGGACAGCTCTACAAGGAAGGTCTCCCCAGTGTGGAGGAAGGTTCCAGGTTTAAGCCCTGGGGGATATGCCTGACTTCCATAAACATATTAGTCTGTTTCCAGCTTCAATGCATCAACTCATACAAGGTTTACAGACCTGTTTTCTGGGCTTGTTAATCTCCAGCGCTTCTGATTGCAAATGTAACTCTTGTCACAGCAAATCGGGTGTGTTTTTATGGTTATGGACCACCTAGCATGCTCCTAAACATGCAAGGGGGGTGTGTACATACATAACGATCTAGCATGCAGTCTTTCATGTGAAACCTGGAAAAGGCAAAGGAGTGTGGTTAGGAGAAAGTAGGATAAAGTAGGAAAACTTTTCCTGTAGAAGTAGGAATGCTTCTGGGATTTCTGACTGGAATCAGAGACTTTTCAAAGGTAGGGTACCTTCAGACCAGCTAAGAGAGACAGGGTCACAAAGGCCTAGGTCAACATGTCAGTCTGCACGCTGAAAAGTAGTACTTACCCCTATAAGAAGTCTCACTGAATGCTACTTATTCATGCATCACTCTTGAAGTTAATAAGAGTAGAACATGCTGAATTTGGCCCTAGGTTAGTAGCACAAAATTGTAGCTCTTTAAAATGGATCTGAACAGAGAGGTATGGTGCAGTGCTGCACTGGCTCTGAGAATAGTTGGTTTGAGGGGATTTGGTATTTTTGTTCTGGCAGGGTTTTTTTAGGTGTGGGGGATGGTTGGTGGAAGAACATCATGATTATTTTCCCTACAAATTTAATAAGAGAAGAATTAGCCTAGAAAAGGGGAAAAATAATCTGTTCCTTTAGATGTTATATGAGGTGCTGCCTTATGCCTCTTAGAAATAGAGCTTTCATGTGTTATATTGAATAGAAGCCCCCCAAAAAGATGCATATCTTTTGCCTGGGGTGAGCAACTCCTGAGATTTCTGAAGTCAGGCTAGTACATTAACACCTTAGATTTAGGTAGTGCACGGCTACAAGCAAATGTCTTTGGATGATAGAAGCAAATCAGACACTGCTTTTGTATGTCACAAGGGATTATTCTGTTTTAGTGCTATGCCCTTTGGCTTTACAAATGCACCTGTAGTGCTCCTGTGGTTAGTGCAAAGGATCTTGGTAGAATTAATTTACTATAGTTATTTTGTCTTTGTAAATAGCAAATGTTACAACTGGCTGTACACAAACAGCTTTACAAACATTACAGATATTGTTTGCAGCAGTTCATAGGTAGGGAAGGCTTCTGTTCTTTAATGCTAGCACTGAGTGCAGCACAGCACTTTTCCATTCACAAAAGCTGATCTTTTTGGAAGCAGGAGAAATTTATGGCTGTGTCTGGGCACAAGAAGGATGGGCGATAAATTCTAGGAAATCCAGGGGTAGATCACCAGATACAGGTTTCAGCTGTGCCTTTGCTGAGAATTTAAAAAAATTTCATCTGATTTCATGTGATTGGCTGTGTTATTTTCTCATTAGAACAAAGGGCTCTGAGAGCTCATGATGTTCATGTGGCACTGTCACCACTGGCACAGTAATAATCATTATCTGATATTTTGGGAATAGAGACACTGGTCTATGAAATACTGTGGCAAATAACAGGCACTTTGAATCTTCTGAAGATATGGAGGGAACTAAAGGTTTATAATATCAAGAAGATTTGTACCAATATCCCCTACTTCCTTTTTGTTTGCTACAAAGAGGATTTAAACAAAAAAAAAAAGTGATTCTTTTTAAAAGACGGCTTTGTGGTTGATGTTTTTGGTTGGTTTTTATATGGCATAAAGATGGTATCGTGTATCCTGTTATTAGGTGAAGTGTGCTGAGCACTTGCTGTGTTTGTTGTCCATCTCTGCCTCACATCAACAGAAGACAAAAGTGAAAAAGCAAAGAAGAAAGAACAGGAAAGAGAGAGACTATGACTTGTAAGACTAGGTGGCTTTCTAATTATCTTGCTAATAAATTCAGCATATTAATTTATTGGATCTTCTGAGACCTGGAAAATTTTAATTGATATCAGCTGCTGAAGTCACAGGTTTTTAGCTGCCTTCATAATCTGAGTCTGCCAGGAGAGGACAGCATAAAGAAGCCTTAGCTAAGACAAGCTGGTGAGCTGTGGCTTTTTAAAGCAATGTAGAGTTGGAAAAAGTGGGGCAGAGAAAGAAAAGGAGACATAAGGAAGGTGTTAAGAGCAGGAAAATACCTGGAAGTTTTGTACTTTGAATGTGTTAGCCTTTATACGAAGGCATTTCAACCTAGGCTGGAGGCCTAATGTGGTTTGCTGGGTCATCTCTCAGGATCAGTGTGGTTAGGGTTTCCTGTGTGCCAAGGTGGGGCACAGGAACACAGGGTTATGTGGCATTAGGCCAAGAGTGTGCCTTGACGAGCACATTGTCCCTAGAGCAGCTGATGCAGTGTAACAGTAAGACACGTTATGGATTGATAACTCTCCTGAGAGCTTCCAGCCATTCGCTTTAAGGATTTCCTGAGCTCTTTCTGGACTGTCATGCTTAACACTTCCTTGATGTGGTTTAATCCTGATTCCCCGTAGGAACCCCTTATATTCTACAGCTTGACATTTCAATAATTTGGTTGCAGATTTCCCCACTGGAAATCTCAACCCATGTTGCTGAGATTTATTCTTTTCAAATCACTTCTGTTAATCATCAGTGACAAATGAAAAACGCTCTAAAAGCACAAGTGGGATTTGCTTATGCTCTTACTTTTTGATTTGCCAGGAATGGCCCCCTCTGTGGTTGATTTTAGATATTATTTTAATCTTCTAATTCTTCCCAACCGAAATTTCCTTTTTTTTCCCTAAATAGCCTTCATGTCCACCAAGTGCTTGAGTCAAATCAGAGCATAAATAATGTTCCATGTTACAGATTTCTCTTACTTTGTTTTTAGATCTGAAAACCTCAGGTACTTTGAGGTCCTAAGATAGGTGAAATTCTAATGTTCTTTTTGCTATTTGTTATTCATTATAATAAATGTAACTGAAAATATTAAGTGTGTGTCTAAAGTTGGGTAACTCTGACAGGTATCTTGTGTTAGTGGTAGGCTGGTATTTCGGGGTGTATTGCGCTTATAACTTGTATCTGAATTAGTGGAAACTCTGAATACTCTAATCCTGAAGACAAAACATTTATTTGGAAGCATAAACAGGCTTGAGGTTTTACAAATGTGCAGACACACAAGTTTTTAGTACCCTTCACCTCAATCTGCCATGACTTCTTTTTCGGTTGTCCTGTGAATGAATATTTTGGTTTCCATTTGCCAGTATAATCTAAATATTCACATTATTACAAGCACAGAAGATCATTTTCATCAATAGCATGAACTGGAGTTTAAACTTCTATTTTAAATAAGCCTTTGATAGTTTCCCTGACTTCAGCTCCTTGGAGATGCAAGTAAACCATAACTGTCAAATTTTATTCAGATGTGGAATGGGGATAAATTCTGCAGGCTATGTTTTACCCCAGATACGTTCTACCTGTCTGTGCAAGGTGTACCAGAGCAGCACGTCAGCACAAAGTGCTGTGGCTGCCGCCAGCCTGAGAGAAGGCGGGGGCTCTTAACTCGGGGAAGAGTTGTTCAAAGGCTGGTTCTGCTCACACGAGCGGGTTGCTGGGCTGAGGTCCCGTGTCCTGATGTGTGTGGTTACAGTGCCCTCTTGTGCGAGTGAGCGCTGGTGAACAGCCTCTGACTCCAAAGGTCTCTCCACAAAGCCTGGCTGCCAGAGAAGGAAGGAAACTCTACACTTATCCTCTTCTGGCTGTGACCTTTTGCATGTTTTTTTCCCCCAGTAATTTATTTGGTTATGTGGCACATGCAAATATAAGGACAGTCCTTGGGCTTTTACAGCTGAAAATGTGCTCTGTATTCTGGTGGTATTTTGGAATCGATTGGAAAATGAACATTTTACTCTTTCTGTTGTGGTCATGCCCACAAGACCTGTTATGGAGAGGACCTCCCAGATATACTAGATATTGTCTTCAGGCTGGGCCTTTGAAGTGCTGTGAAACTTCAATTTTTTAGCAAAAAATAAGTGACCAAATCTGATTTCCTTGTTTCTCTGCCACAAACTTGTCAGCTGCACTTCATCTGCCTCTGAAATTAGGGAGATTGAATTAATATGTCTTGATTGGAAAAAAGAAGAAAACTTCAGGGGAAGAAAGGGCACAGTGATCAGAACTAAGTGAGCAGGACAGACCCAGGAGGGTTTTGACACATTATCATTTGAAAATGGCAAAGCAAAAATCTGCTGTGACCACAGTGTTTCAAGATTACAAGGCAAGAAAAATACCTGCCTACGCAAATAAGTTCAACTGTGACAGAAAATTTAGGGATATGTCCCACTCATTTGATCAAATGCCTTTTGATCATTCTAAAAATATAACTTCCCTTTCAGGGGTATAATTCATAACAAAACTGTAGGGAGTGCAAGTGACAGCTAGGGAAGAAAATCATCATTGTACTACCAAATCCTGAACAGTATAAGCAAGAATGTTGACATTAAAAAATGAAAACTTCAAACCTAGTTCCTCAGTTGAGGCCATTGGACTGCACAAATCTAGAAAAAAAGAGAAAGGACTTGGCACGGGTTGAAATGCAAAAAGAACTGAGTTGCACAGAAAGCAGCAGAGAAATGGGAAAGAGGGAAATAGTAAATAGATGCAGAGTGCCAGAACATCTGTATGAAAATAATTGGGAGCAGAATTCATCTACTAAAATGCTGTCATCCTGTCTTCCAGTCCCATCCCAAATCCCGTTCTGCTCTCCACTCTGCCCTCCCTGGGCACTACGGCTGCACCTGCAGGTACCACCACCAGCCCTTAAGGGGGGTAATGTGAGATTTGGCTGGAAATGCCATGTCTTCTCACTCACTGAAGCACACAATTCTCATAAGTTAGGGCCCTGTCACAGAAAGGACATGAGTGCTCTGTACAACCAATTAATTCACTGCTTTACTTTGGTTTGCTAAAGATAGGCTTTGTTTACCAGTCAAATGCAAGACATTAACTCAGTTAATAATTATCTTTAATATCACAAATTTACCTTCATCCTGGGATCCTGTTAATTAAATACCAGTGCTGCTCAGCAACATGAAAATGTAAGAATGTATTTGTTATATTCCATACTTAATGGATTGTGTTTTTCCACCCTAAGTACCCTGACTATATAGACACAAGATTCTGGCAAAGCCTCTGCCTGCTGAGGGTTGTCCTGAAGACCAGACTCATTTGTGCAGTGCAAAGGTATAAGGGGTGACTTGAGCTCTCATTCTCCTGGGATATTGCTTAGACTGAAACACCTTCCTACAGAGTGCATAACCAGGAGATTTAACTCTGCAATACATACATACTTTATTTTTTTTTTTGGCAGGTGAACAAGGTGTTTTCATATATTTCCAGCTGCAGTCTTTTCTTCCAAGAATGTGGTTGTAAACTTACTTATAAGGATTTTCCAGAAGTTTCAGCATGTCTGAGGTATTTTCTACTTGGCAGGTCAACTTTAATATTGCTGAGAAGTTTTCAGGTTTCAAATGCAGGATCATCAGTGCCTGCATGGATATATGGATTTCTGGTTGAAATCAGAGCATAGTTAAGTGCAGCAACCTTTGCCTTTCACAAAAACCAGGTGATCAGCCAGGTTGTGCATTTTGTTCTTCAGGATGGATGCTGGCTACAGCTGGAGCAGGAAGGAGCACAGCAGAATCTGAGAGCTCCTGTCTTACACAGGAATAAAAAAACCACAGAGAATCTGTTGGTCTCAGCAAGGCAATGGCTCTATACTTTTACTTCTCTGCCAGGGATGCCATGGACTAAGCTGTGTCTCTGAGCACTTTGCAGGTCTGTGTGAGCACAGCTTGTAGTGAGCTCTGGAGCAGGCCAGCCCTAGCAGCGAGTGAGTGGGCACCAGTGAAGAAGACTCGTGCCAGGTGATGTACAATCATGGCTGAATAATGCACAGCAGTAGGTATTGCTCAGGGAGGTGGGCTGTCAGTCCCCAGAAAGTTGCAGAATCTGAATATAGGCACACCATGAAACTGTAAAGGTGACTAAAGAGCATGTTTGATCACCTTATATCCACTGATGTTTCAAGTCCCACTTACCCCACTAGAGTACCAAGATGAGGGATCACATCTGCAGGAAAGTCATGCATGAACAGATTTGCAGGTCTTGGGACATGTGCAGTGATGGCAGCTACAATCTTTCAAGTAACCCTGTGATTGTACAGGAGAACCTGTGCACAGTTATTTATTGGCATAAAGTCCACAAAAAAGCAGAGGGTATAATGTAAGTGCTCCTGAAGTTCATCTCCAGGCACAAGGGTTTTGTTTTTTTTGAGTTAATGCCATTAATAGTTTCTTTTGGCAGTGTGCCCAGGTTGGACAAACTGCAATACCCAGGGTAATGAACTGGAGGATTTAAGAGTGAGGCACAGGTTGGCTTTCAGTTGAGAGCGAGGGGGTGCTGCAAGAAATAGGGCTTTTCTTTGGCAGTAAGTGAATGGTACCTACAAACCATATATTTACAAACATTCTACACCTGCAGCTTTGCACGGAAGAAAGACTGGTCACTCTCATTTGTTTGGGCTGACTGGTCCTTTATTTGCACAAAGACTGAGTTTTAACAAGGTTATTCTATTTAAATAAAAAGTGATGTGTTTGTATGAGGCTGGAGGAACTTAAGGGTCTATTTAATATGCATTCATCTTTGTGTATGGGAATACAGAATATATGCTGGAGCTGTAGAAACAGGTTTTTGGTGTTTTTTAAGGCAAAAAATAATTGGTAATATACAGGAGTGGGAAAGACAGCAAGGATAGATGTGATTTTCAGTTTATAGAGCATGAAAATATTAGAGGAATATTGAATATTCCCAGAGGTGAGATGCACATGTGCCATTTAGTGGTGAGTTTCACAAGGAAAAGAAGACATAGAAATTGCTATCATCAGTGCTTCTTCTTCACTGTACTACCATTTGCCTTCCTTCACAGACTTAGGTTTATGCAGGATTAGTAATGTTCTCTTGTTAGATGAGGTGTTGTTCTATAGCACTGAATAAAGTGGATTATTTGGAGTTTGAAAAATCAGTTCATTTTCATTCCAAGAGAGAGAGCATGTTTTGTGTACAAAATGCATCCTTTTCTGGTACTTCCAGCAGAGGGCAGGTTTGTGCCACAAAACCTGTTTGCTCACTTGGGAGATTCCAACGTGACATTCACCAGGCATGTTCAATCCTTGTCAGAAAAAAAAAAATAAAAATCATCTTATTCTGTGGTAATTTTCCTATAAAAATATGTCATTTTTTTTGGTTTGGTTTGTTTTTCGGTGTTTTTATAAAGAACAAAATGAAAAAACTAGATGGAGCCCTAGTCCCCAAACACATTCCTCTTGTTTTCTAAAATTGTTGTGAAATTGCCATTGGTTCATTTCTCTCAGTGCTTCTCCCCTGTTTCTATCACAGTAGGAATATGTAAGGTGTTTTCAGTATTGGCTTCATGTGAGGAGAGCCATCAAATGCACTCACTGTTACACAGACACAACAAAGTGGTGTTCTGTCACAGTTATACAGCATAAAATACTGTTGTACCAGCAAAACACAAATATAATTAAAGCCTGGAGGCTAAAAATTGTAAAAAAAAATTGTATAATCCTGGCATGCAAAACACCGAGGAAAAAAATCAGATGGTTACATCACAGCAACAAGCCCCAGCAGGGTTAACCACATGCCCATGTTTGTGTAATTCTCCTCAATGCCATTTTGGTTTCAAGTGACATGTTGTGGCAGTGCCAGAACAGGGTGTTCTGAAAAAAAGGAGGTGAATGGTTTTCTGATCCGTGTGTCATCCCTAGGAATCTTGTTCTTTCAGCTGCAACTACTTCACCTTGTGCTGTTTGTGTGTGAATCAACAAGGCAGTTTGAACTCACCAGTGGATGCACCAGCTTCTGCTTCCTTAGTGTCTCCTTGCTACTTTTTTTGTCTTCCATGTGATTTTGAGCCTTGGATTTTACTTTTTTCCCCCGTTGTCTCTTTGCATCCTGTGTCCTTAAATGGCATTTTGATGAAAACACACATATTTTGCAGGCATTTGTACCCATTAGCCAATGTTGCTGTTCACTTTCCTATCTGCTATACCAATTCACAATAAATGCTCTTAAAACTTTTTTTCTTTTTGCTATACTTTTCATCCACTGTCCTAGTTTTGTGTAATTTTGAAAAGTATGGACTAACACAATAAGTACTGTTGTCATCATAATCTAATGTTTTGACAATCACAGCACAAGTGTAGTCTGCTGCCAACAAGCTGTGCACTGCTGAGTTAGAAGCTTTCTTTTTGTCATTGTTATCCAGGATAATGCCTTCTCCTTACATCAAAGCTGGTTTTGTAGCTTCATGTTGTCTGTTCCTGAGGAGATGGCAGCATTTTCCTCTGTGTTTGGAAACTGGCTCTCACTCCCTCCAGTATTAACTTAATTATCTGGATGATTCAGTAGTATCCAGAGAGAGAGGGAACTTCACCAACTCAGAAAGCATAGCCTTCAGTTAACTGCTGAGATGTTAGCAAGGACTCTTAGCCTCCAGTGTGTGACTGGTGTGGCCAATATTGAACCCAGGTCTCCAGAGGTGGAAAACTGGCCCTAGGGACAGATACCTCTTCTAACTCCCATCACATCCCTAATAGTTACTAGGGCAGAATAATGTTTCATGACCTTTGGGTTGTACCATTACCATAACATAATCTAGCTGTGCGAGTTTGCAAAGGTCATTGTAGAAATAAAAATATTTCCTGCTGTGATCCATACCCTCAGATACAAAGAAAAAGAAATATCTTAATAAATGTAGTGATATTTGCACTATAGGGCACAGTGCAAGGGTCATGAACCATTATTCTGCACTAGTAATAATGTCACTATTTTATTCTTGCCCAGTGGTTACTGTGTGACATTTGTGCTTGCAGGGAAATTCCTGTGAATATCAGTAACTTAAAATACATTGCCTCAAGGGCCTATTGTTCTCCCTCTGAAGTCAATGTAGTCAGTAGTCAATTTGCCATTTGCTTACCAGCATCTGGGCACAGGGCTGACCCAGTGTCCTCATGATCAAAGCTGAAATAAAGTGGGTTTGGTGTTTTGTTTTCTTTTTCCATTAAAAAATATTTGTTCATTGGACCCCTGATGAAACATGTTTCATAAAAGATTGTATCAGGTAATTTTATCATATCCATGAGAACTGCCATGACTGTATACGTAGAAGACAGATAATATGGTGATGTTTTTATTAAAAATAAAAGTTCAAGTCCTAATACTCCTAGGTACTTTCATGATGTTTTATGACGTGGGAGAGAGATGTTACCCAATACTTCTTCACTACATTCTCATGTGATAGGTAAATGACTATGTCCTCTATTTCTCAAACATAGAGATATATTCATTCAAACTTTTCTGACTGATAGGGCTGGAGTGGTATAACTGAACCCACAGAATTCTTAATAAGATGGCCTGAATTTTTCAGGTGTGGAAGTTCCCGGTTATGTCTGACAGATTCTGGTTTTATGGTGGTGGAACTGGCAGCCCTGGAGCTGATTTTTTTTTAAGCTAAAGTATGTCAGCCTTGTTCCATCCCTATGAGATTATGAATTATGACTGAGCTCTTCGAATAAAGCAATGGAGTTGCATGCAGCTGTGGTCCATGTTGGCATTGGCCCTTGTCTAGAAACAAACCTCAACAATCAATATATTTAATGTACCTCTGATAATATTTACAAGTCTGAGAAGAACTCCACTCCTCCTCATGTGTGAAGAAGAAGTCTATCGGAGAGAAAAGAACTATTTGAGAACTCAGTCAGTGGTAGGATCACTTAATTAATTGTTTTGGATAGCATGGTGCCTGCCTGTAGTCTGGCTCCAGTATGGACAAGGAGATAAATGTTTCCTTCCCCAGCCTCAGGATGTGTCTGTATCAGAGAAAAACACAACACAACAGTTCTGAGGGAAGTGCTTAGGCTGTTATTTTTCAAGAGCTTGTGGTGACTAAAATTGTGCCCAGCTGCAAGGGAGGGTTCATGTTTACTATCTGAGGAAGCAGGCAGCATCATATCATCCAGGGTGCCATGTACTGATTGTTTCTCAAATGTGCTGCAGCCAGGCTTGTGGTGGAGGAAGGTTTTTGGTGCAGAGGGTTGTGAGGGTGGAAGAGGGGTCCTTGCAGATCAGGTACATCCTTATATTAGAACTTTGTTGAACATGAAAACACAGTAAGTGGGATCTAGTGGCAAAAGAGGTGTCAGCTCTTTGTGATCTACGAAGTTCACCTCCAGCTGTCACACCAGCTTGTGGCTCTGCCTTGAAGTTTAACCCAGGCTCCAGACAAAGATGAAGTGGGAACCACTCATGTGAACCATGTCTAGTGCATGAGACAGAGCAAAGTCAATATGCAGGGCTGGCATTCAAGGTGTGCTCCACAGAGCTGGGGGAAAGACTGCGTCTGCTTCTCCAAGGCCTAGTCACTGAACAGCACAGACTGATCCTGTTCTTGTTTTCCTGCTCTTTTTCCAGGCCAGGAGAGCAGACAGATTTGCATAGTCTGTAGGCAGCTGAGTACAATTTTTCCTGTGGGTGGTAGTATTTAGAAAGTGTCCCGCCTTGTTGCTTTCAGATTGCTATCACCCTCCCCTGATGGGATTAGGAGCCTGGCTTCACAGGCATTGCCTGATCCAGCTGGCTTTCAGAGGGATGAGGTGGGTAGTGGTGAGAAAACAGGATGGGTGATGACTGTGTAGCTGTGCTGGTAAACTTTGCTTGGGGGAGGGGAGTGAGGGGAAGACATGGGGACAGAGTAAAAAGTTATAATTCTCACCCATAGAAGGAATTCCTCTAACATTTGAAGGAAATTATCAGGGACCAGACACCAGTCATGCTTTTCTGACTCATTGTCCTGTTTTCAGACAGCATCCCCCTCCAGTTCCTCCTGCCTGTAGCACTGCTGTTCTGATTTATTTCTGTAAAAATTATCACAAGAATTTCCCTCTTTAAAAATATAATTAAAGGATTAATGTTGTAATATATGAAGTTTTGCAATGTGCTGGAATCACTGAGAAAATTAACTTTCCTTTTTAAAAAATAAAGAGCAACAACATTCATGTAAACTACAACCTGGATGATTTGAGATGCTTTCATGATCTCTTCACTTCTTTAAGTAGAGTCTGCCCTTTGCTCCCAGATGATTTTAACACAGGGTGCCTTCGGAGGGACATAAAGCACAGTTTGATCTTATAACGAATGGTTAATTGACTTGCTCTTCTCCCTAGCTTTGGAAGCAGGAAGATTTGCAGAAGAGAAGTATTTTCAATGTCAGTGGCGTCCACAAAAAAACAGGAAGAGTGGGCTGTGAGGTACAAACCTCTTGTGTGTTTTCTTCTAAATCTGCTTCCCAATCTTGTTACCAATATGCTATTTAGGAGTACTGAGGGACAGGCAACAGCCCCTTTCCAAGCCTCTTTTATAAGGTAGAGCCCAGAGGTGAAAGGCTGGTATAAATTTGCAGTATCCTCATGCAAATTGCTGTACAGACTGATTTTGCCACAGGTAATTTTGAAAGCTTGACTTAGCATGTCTTTAGCAGCAGCCACAAATACTTTCACTTCTCGATCCAGAGTTTAGCTGATCCAATAAGATCAACTTAGTCAGCAACAGAAACTCAGTCATCTCATTTGATAGCTTTTAATTAGACACACATGCATATATAAATGCATAGATTGTCTAATGCCTCCTACTGCAAATTTCTCACTGAAATTAATGAGGTTATTCAAGGAGTAAACTATGAGTAATAATGAATAATATTAGTAGTCAGTGTGACTAATAGCAGTAAGAGGGACAGTCTTAATGACTTAGACAAGGAGGGTCTGCTGGGAGCCAGCATAACGATTTGCACAAACAATTCCTTTTCAGAGTGGTGAAGCTTGGAGCTTACTTGGAGCCAATCATTAAACTACAGATCCCATTTTATCACAGGCATCTTGATCTCTGTGCCTTTCTCGAGGCATAGCTTATGTGTGGCAGAAAATGAGTCATGCCCAGTCTTCTGATCCCTTTTCTCTTCAGTGTAGTCTGCATCTTTACAGCAACTTTTATGGAGAGATCATGTTTCAAAAAGCCTTTGACAAAACTCCTCACAGGGTCTTATTTGTCGTTTAACTGGAGAGAGAGCATGAGATGAGGCACTGGCTAAGCAGTAAGAAAAAAGCAGAATGAGATCACATTTTGTTACTGTTAACGGTTCCTGGTGCAGTGCCTGGGAGTCTGAGGCTGAGCCATATTGTAACGTGTTAGTGTCTATGAAGGATCTAGAAGAGCAGAAAAAAAGTGCAAAGTTAACAGAGAAAAGCAACATTCATGAAAGTTTTTAGAAGAATGAAATGTGAGATTGTTTTCTGTGGTGGTGTGTGCTAGATGGTCAGCTCTGAATAGATGTCAGTAAATATTTGAAGTAATTAACACAAACTGGTGCCTGTGTATTACTGTGGAGTCATATACAGTAAAATAAGATCTGCTCTCACTCTATTCCTCCTTGCTGTAGTTGCAAGTTTTTGGGGAAAGATGTGATGTAAATTAGTTTGGGATGGGAAATGAGGAAACTAATATTCCTTATCAAATACAAAGCAATCTGAACTTCTTCAAAATGAACACTGTAAGGGTGAATCTTCTTTAGCAGCCTTAAAACTCAAACAAGTTCCTTTCTAGTTCTTGTTTCCAGTTTTTGCCTTTACTTCTCCATCTGTGATAGCCTCTGCTTTACTCATAATATATTTTTCAGTAGTTTCATGCCACTAATACAAAAATCTGTGATATGTTAACAATGTGATAATCTAAAGAGATCCTTGGTCAGGCTGGATTTAGGAAAATAAGGTCAAGAGGTTTGGAAAAAAGGCAAAGCTATAAAATTCCAGGGTTTGTCATAACCTATCATTTAATTGTTGCTATGGCACCTAATTTTAATAAGTTCCATGACTAGAATAGTAAATTAAACCAAATAGATGTATCAGATAATAAGCATTGAAAACCAGGTCATTTCAGGCTGTCTTAATTAAAAATGTTGTCTTGGGGATTTATGATCCAGGTCTGGACTAGAGTAATATTTAATATTTTAATCTATTAAATGCCTCCTGTTGGTTGAGTAAAAATGTGAGTCAAGGTGTGAAAGGTTTAGTTCCAACAGAGAATCTCTTTCAGATACTGTTTAAGTATGATTAAAGCTCAGATCAGAGTAGTCTCTCTATTAGGACCACATAGAGTCAGCCTTCTCTCAGCAGTAGTTTTGCAGTGTGACTAAATTACCAAAGACATACTTGAAATCACTCAATCCATTTTAATTCTTCTTTTATATCATATCCAACTCCAAGTTTTCTGATGCTGTAGGCTAATGAAAAATAAAACCTATGCTGCCCACCCTAAAGGAGAATATTACTGTAAGTGTTCTTGAAAAGCTGTGTCATAAGGGATGATCATCTAAGGGATGTAATTTTAAAATAATTCTTACTTGTAGTCTTCTCTTTACAACATTGGCCTAAAGATGATCAGGCCCAATTTGTTTAAATGCAGCTGTCAGCTGCCTGTTTGCATGATTACTGCAATATTGCCCCTGTTGCATACTGGAAGGTAAGAGTTTTAAGGTGATGTGGATCCTGGGGTTCAGTTAGCTGCCACAGCAAGAATTTGACCAAAACAACTACTCCTTTTCTGTTTGATGGATTAGATGAATAGGCTTCGTCTTTACAGAAGAAGACACAGCAGGTTGCTTGCTGCGTGAGGCAGTGAAGGTCAGTCAGAGGGGCATTACAAAACTGATGAATGATTTTGATTTGATTGATGGAACTTTTATTCCTAGGCATGCAAGAATGGAAATCTGTTTTAAAAGAGCTAACAGAAGGCATGCCAGAATAACTAGAATGTTCTTGTTGATTTATCTGCAGCTGGTATTGGGTCTGCGGTAGTGATTAAGTAAATAACAGCAGTTCTACCAAATGTTGCAAAAGTGAGCAAAATCAACAGCACATCAAAACTGAATTCAGATCTCTGGGATATAAGCTTTACACAGACTGTACATTTTCATGTAGCACAGAGATTCACCATGAACACTTTCTGATCTCATCATTGCTATGGCAAATGCAGTGTGCTTTCCAGAGTGCAGTTTACTTGTGGCATGTTGCAGTTTGCTGTTTCTTCTGGAATCTTCTCTGTGCTTTAAATCAAAGCCTTAAATTTAGCAAAACCTGTGTGTATAGTCATTATATACCATCTGCTTGTCACTCAGTAGCAAACTAAGTTATCTTTTTAAAGAGTGTTTAAACATTTGAATAAATTACAGCAGGAGTTGTTTGGGTTTTATCTTGTTTTGTTTACCTTGTTTTATCTTGATAAACTGTTGAAATGGATTCAGAAATCTCCATTGCAAAAGAATAATGTGCAATAAACTTTTATAAGTGACAGCTGGTAATTACATCCTTTCCCCTTGCAAAGGAGATCATTCTGTGTGGTATAGCATTGTTGATACCTCTTAAGTTAGCTCTTTGTCATATCCTCTAAATAAAGCAGAAGACAGCAATGCTGCAAATGGAAGAAATTCTTGATACCTTTGGAATTACTCATCTGCTGTGTTGGAAATTGTGAAGAAATCTTTCTTATTGTGTATCCTTCTTTGTCTGTTATTTTGAAAGAAAAAAGCTGCCACCAGCCAGCCAGAATCACCACTTAGGTCTTCAATAAGCAGCTGCTTGGAGTTTGACTTAGAAATGAGACAGAGACAAGAAGCGGAAAAAATCCGCTTCCAAGTGGGTGGGACGGAAAGAGAGCTTTTATGAGGTAGAATTTCTGGTTTTCCTTCCTTCCAAGTATATTACTAAAAGTTGCCTTCGTTTTTCAGGAGGGAAATACTGCAAGTGAAGTAGTTATGGGTGAACCATAGTGTCAAGGTCACTTACTAGGGTCTGGACATGCATTTCAGATCAGCTCTCATGTTGGTGTTGATTCTTATGCCAGTGAGGTTTTGCTGTTGACTTAACTGTGAACAGACAGTGCTCTGTCCCCTTAATGGTTTACGAAGCTGTATGTGAGAGCTAAGATCTTCCATTTGCTCTCTAGAGAATGTGCTCTTCATACAAGACTGCCCATCTGATCCTGAGGTATTCAGCTTCATTTTTTCTATTTTGTCAATAGAGTAAAATGAACATTTTGAAGATTTATTATTCTGTAATTCCAGTAGTCCACACAAGCATGGACTAAGTGAGTCTAATAACTGGATAAATACATTTTAGGGAAATGACCATGTTTACTGACAACAGTGTTCTCATCATTCTAGAGCTTGCACAATATTAACTATTGTACAGATTTTTTGCACTGACTGTCATCACATTCTTCCAACTAGAAAGAAAACCAAATCATTGCAAATAGGCAATGAAGAAGCTGGAACAAACGAAATAGCTCAAGAGAGGAATATTGTAGTGTTTGTTGACTGCCATTTGTTTGCTGACAATGGACAGATTGATTCAGGCAAACACATCACCCAGGATTAAAGCCAGACAAGACCTGGAAACTAACCCATTTTAATTTCAGTCTCAAACATGTTTATTGTTTGTCCATTTTCTTTTTCCTTTTTGTTTGCTTCTTTGCTTGCTGTCCATCTCTCTGTGTGTTTTCAACAGTTTCTGAGTTCTTGCTTGAGACAGAAGAGGAAGTAACAAAAGAATCTAGCAAGATCAGTTATTTCAAACATGAATTAGTCACCCCAACCAGTTAACCCACCTGGCATGGTACTGGGGATGGCTTTGTGTACCTGAGAGAGAAAACGATGTGTGAGTGATTACTTAACTCTCGCTGCAAGTGAGAGAAGTATGGTAAATAAGCTTAGACTTATGGATTTCTTGAGAACAGGGATTAATGGAGGAGAAGGAGTAAGAGTCAGAATTCAGGAATTCAGATGTGTTAAATCCTCCAGAATGAGCTTTAAACAAATTACTTGCAATGTTAATTTTGACAATAGGGATGGCCTAAGTACCTCCTGTTTTCAGGCATTTTCCTGTGTTCCTTCTTTTTTCCACCCTCCCCATGTGCCCCTAGAAGTTGTGCTGCTGCAGCAGTGTGTGGGGCAGAGTCATGGGTAGGATCAGAAGACTGATCTGTCTGAAAAATAAACTGGCTGCAGATGGTTACGTGCAAGTCGGGCCAGACCCCAGTGTGGTTCCTGGGGCAGCCCTGGTGCGATCGGCCAGGGCTGGTAAGGGGTGGTGCAGGATCAGGTGGGAGCAGACAGGGGCCATGTGGCAGCAATGCAAACTGCTGCCCTCCTCTTCCTGTCTCCTAGTGCCCCCAAGGCCATGGCTCCAAGGTAGGTGGTTGGCAGAGGTGTGGTGCTGGGGGCTTTGCAACAGGATACCTGTGTGCAGCTAGACAGTGATGGACATGATGGGTCTCCTGTCTCCTGAGCTCTGATTTCACCTCACAGGAGGAGGGAGCTCTGGAAGCGCCTCAAACTTCCAGCTGCTCATCAAGGGCAAAGGTACTACAGGAGAGTTTGCTTTTCTAATGTTCTTACCTTTGACCATTTGGAGCAGAAAAGGCAACATTTGCCTTCTGAATTGGCGTGCGCTGAAGCAAATGCATGCAGCGCTGTTGGTAACTGTGCAGCAGGTCTCTGCAGCAGAGACAGGCTGTTCCTCAGATGGTTGCTGTAGTCTTTTTGAGGTAAAATCTTTCTGGACATTGTGACTAAGAGAAATGCAAACTGACATTAACTGGCTTGACAGAAATACCTGTCTGTGCTCCTCAGAATCCCTCCATCCTCTATATTTTAATTTTAAGTAGAAATTTAAACTTCCAGAACACTTTCTTCATTAAGATTAGTCTGTTTTCCATATTTTGTAGGGTTTTTTTCCTCCTATAACTTAAAAAAGGAAAGCCAAGATTTTTTGTTTTAATTTGGTCTTTCCTTCTTCCTCAGCTTTACCTCTTGCATTTCATGAACAGGGATAGTTTAAATAGGGAATTTTAAGAACATGGATCTATTTTCCATGCATGGAACTTTCTTTGTCATTTTAGGAAACTAAGGAGACTGCCTGCAGTAGCACGGAATGGTATTGATAAATCCAATTGTGTATGTAAATTAATTACAAACATATAAATCCACATTTCATTTTGTGGAGATGTCTATCTGTAAATCTAGATATGCTATGCATTAAATATACATAATTATTGAACAACTCTTTCCATAGTGGTGAACAGCTGACTGAAATTTGACTTTTCAGAGTGAAAGATGTTTATTTAGCGATCCTTCATCTAATGCTCTTTGCTTACAGCAACATTGACAATATAAGAAAAAAACCCTCAACCCTCTGGAAATACACGACTTCGACCAATAACATGAGGAAAGATCAAATATTAAGTGATGCCTGAAACACGTATTTTAGGCCCATTAGCTTTTAGGCAGCAGTGTTGATCTTCTTGGAAGAAGCATTGTTTTAGAAAACTGGCAGTCCGGTGACAGTCTTCAGTCTGCTTTCTCCTTTTAGCTTTTGCCCGTGGAAACATGCTTTTCAGAATCATTATCTGCATTGCAAATATATTTGTACTAATTATGCCTCTGCAGGCTAGATGAGCCATTACATTTTTATTGTGGCATAAAAATGGTTTTGAAATCTCTGTACCAAAGTAATTAGCAAAAGTAAAGGAGGAGATCATGGGGCTGAAATTTTTTGTTTTGCTCAAGGAACATGAATTTGCTATAGCAAGTTGGAGAAGGCTGACTTTCATTCTGACTTCATCGATACTGTAGATGCAGGAACAGCCATGAATGCTGTGCAACTGACTAATGGATTTACTTGGGTGATTAATGCCTATTATCTAATTTACTCCGGTGTTTGATACTTGCTAAACCGATTTTAATACCTTGAAATATGCTGAAATCACCTAAATTTCTTGCAAAATTACTTCTTGTGAATAGGGTGCTGCTTAATGCAAGCTGGAACATGCTACAGTTGGTGATACCATTAGGGAATAGGCCTGCAGAAAAGACAAAACCAACTTTGAAAGCTATCGTACATTTAAGACACAACAAGAGTTTGGAGCTAGCAGCTCCCAGATGTAGTGATGTTCCTTTTCCCAATACCTAGCATCCTCTGGACAGACACTGTCCCAATCAATCTGTACTTCAGTGCAGGCTCATGAGGTATGCATGGAGTCAGATGCACAATTCCTATTAAAGCAATGGGAATGAGATGCTGAAGTGTTAGTGTGTGCACATGGCCTGGTGCTATGCTGTGATGCTATTTGTGATGGTGTAGGGGGTTTGCAATATACATGTTATATTACGTTTTACTATATACCAATGCTAACATTTTTGTCTGTTATTGTGATCCTTTTGAAATGCTGTACTCCTCCTTTCCCCATCCCACCTGCCATGTTTCTCTTCTCAGCCATGACTTGTGTTATTTGCACAACCTCTGTTCTCCAAGGACCCCATGCTTCTCTTTTTATTCACTCTCTCCTCAACTCCATATGGCAATGTTTTTTTCTTTCTCTAGAGAAGTCCCAGAACAGAGTTGCTTTGTTTTCAGTGAGAGAAAGGGAGGTATGTTTGCCAGAGGGATCATTCACCAAGAGATTTGAGGAACATCAACATTATCTTTGCCTTGTGACCCCATGCCAGGGACATTTGCCTGCCTGCTTCTTTCTCCTCTCAAGGGTGTTGAGATTAGTGGTAGGGAGAGAAGGGTACCTAACTGGCATCCTACAGGACAGACCCTGCTTTTTGTTGGGGCTAACTGACCCAAGGTACTGTTAATGCGACTGTCTTCCGCTCCTAAAGTTAATCTCAAGAGCTAGTTCAGATGCTTCAAAGTCCTTCTAGATTGTACTGTGCATCAGTAACCTCAGAACTAAGCTCTGCAGACCAGTAAAAGGTGTCTTTGGGAGAAAGGCTGCACTGTTCCCTGTTATACATTGGTTGTTGTGGAACAGAGTGCCTTTCTCTGTCTCGCTGTGGAAATTGATTGCTGAGCTGTGAATTGAATTGAATCAGAGTCCCAGTCTCTGCAAGAGTATCCTTCCCAATTTTTTGCAGGAGGCCAATTTTCGTAGAAGTGGGGCTTTGCTGCAGGTGTCTGCTGGCTCTTCTTCCAAGGCTTGTCATGGGTGGTTTAAGCAGGTTAATTTATAAGGGAGGTGAGTGTAAGCACTGCTGCAAAGAGCCAAGTGTTGCGGGCAGGCTGTCCAGACAGTGCTGTGCAATCCTTTCTTGCCCTTGGGGCTGCAGACTTGGATTTCACTCTTTTCCCATGCCTCTTTAGTCCCAGTAGTTTTCCAATATGTGCTTGGTTAACCTGGAGAACTACAATGAATATTTTTCCTCACAGCAGAGAAAGGCAAAACTGCAGGCTAGGCTGCTTTGCTCTGCTCTGGAGGTTTATAGCCAGTGAAATGAATTATCTGAATGTAATGGCTGCTCCTTGTCAGGGGAAGGGGAAGTCCTGCGTAATGAGGAATGCATATGGCAAAATGCCCTTGATGGCAGGGCCTCAGATGTGCACTGAATCAATGGTGTGTGCACTCACATGCTCAAAAATTCTCTGTATGAACATGGTGACCTTCAGTCTTGTGGTCTTTGCTAGGTGTCTGAGAGCCAAGTACAGTTCAAGCAACTTGAGGAATATGTCTCTGCAAATTCTGGCATGCCTTTGCCTTTTTTCTTGTGCCAAGCTGAGCCTCCAATCATCTACATGATGCTCCCAGCACAAATTCACCCTTTTAACCTCTTAACACACCTTGTATATGTGCGTGCACATCCTCATGCTCTGAGGTGAAAGGGAGCCAGAGATGGCAAGCACTTCTGGGGAGGATAAGTAGGTACAAGTTAGATGGATCTCTAGGGCTGGTAGGTCTGTAGTTCAAGCAGGCAAATTGAGTAATCAGAGAAGGAGGAATACTTTAATACTCTATGAGCAAGCCATGCGGGAAAATTCCCATAACCTGTGAAATAAAAGGTAAAATCAGGTCACAAAAATTTGTCTTTAACAGTTCTCAAAATTTGTAGTCAAATAACTATTGATATAGTTAAGGCTGTATAGCATAGGCAGTATTTCTGAGAGAGGAGAAATGGGGAGAAAAACCTTGGGATGGCCCCCAAATCTCAGTTTTCACTCTGATGTTAACTTGCTATTTTTGTCAGCAAGATTTTATCTCTTGATGTTTTCCCCCCCCCCCCACCCTTGCACAGATTATGTTTATTATGTTTTAACCCAGCCTGTCTTGTGCATTTTTGACCAGGGGTCTTTTTGTCTGACCCATGTGAAAGCAATGATAATATGAAATCTGCTACTGGCTGTTTAAGCTTCTGGAATATAGTGCTAGATATGTGAGAGTTCCACACCTTTAATCATCAGTTGACTAAGGCATCTCCTCATGTGATATAAAAACCATTTATTTATTGATTTGTTACATATCCACTGCAGCCCTGGGTCAGCCTAAAGCCTCAGATTTATTGTCCCTCTTTCCACAGTCTACCTTGGCCCACAGTTAATGTACTTGTTCTCACTGGTCACTTGTTCATGGCAAGGTCAACTTGAAAGATTGGTTGGCATAGGCGTGTTGGTTTTTCTCTTTTTGTCTGCATTACTCTCGTCACAAAAGTACTACTTCAAGTGCAGTTATAGCACAAAACCCCTTACTCTCTCATTTTCTGCTCTCCCAGCCATAGTTGTAGTTACATGTGTTTGTAGTAGCACACAAAAACAAGACATCATTTGGGTTTGAGTGTGTCTGTGTAGGGAGGGCTGTCGGAACCAGTCTCTCACCCCGGCAGAAGGTTCCCAGCCTGCCCCAAATTCAGGTCGTGTTACAGTCTGAAGCCTTCCCTGACAGAGCGCTCAGGGGAGAGTCGCACTGATCATCACACCTTCGAGTTGCACGTTAGCTCTGTGACTTAGCTGCAGCTTACAGAAGCTGCCTGGGCGTTTGGAATCGGCAGAGTAGCTGTCCTTTCAGGTACTCATGCAGGACTAAAAGCGATGAAGTTCTACCACAAAAGTCTATCTGCTGCTCGCTGTGATAATTGCTGCCCCTTGAGTAGCAAAGGAAATGTAACAGGGCTGGGAACAAACAATTTTTTAAAAGCCCACTTAGAATTGGACAATTTCCTCAGAAAACTCTTATCTTTTGGCTTTAGGAGTTCTATAGAATGGGCTGTACAATGAAAAGCTTCCTAAAGACTTCCACAAAGGGGGAATTAATCAAGTGCTATTCATAGAACTCTATGTCTGTGCTGAAAAGCTAGCAAGCGTCCATTCTGCAGGGCGCTCCCCCACAATAGCCAGGAGTTACTAAGCTTTTCAAAGGCAATAATGCTTTCAGGCTTTGTGCGCCTCCAAACCCCACAGATGACCCTATAGTTTGCTTGGGTACTTAGTAGAAAGTGTTTCCAATAGCCCATTTTCCTGAGCTACCAGTGTGCTAACAGTTTCCCTGACAACTTGACTATAGTAATTTCTCCTGCTTTTTTTTCTATGCGGATTTCCCAAGACCTGGTAATTTCAGTTAATTCCCTTTTGGGAATATGGGAGTGAGATATTAGGTTTGTTTTCCTATGATGAATTCTGTATGAATGGTTTCGCCCTGCATACAGGATGCAAGGAAGGGAAATTAAAAAAAAACCTTACCAAACAAAAGAAGAAGGGAAATAAAAGGGAAGCAATGGTGAATTAAAAAGCCTTTTAAAAGATGGAGAAAGAAAAGCATATCATTCTTTCTTGCTATGAATAGCCTAATTTTCTTTTATTTACCTTATTTAAAATTGTGTGAATTATAATAGAAATAGTTTTTGAGTTATTTGTTGAACTTTACAATCTTCTAGCAGGAAAAATATTAGTGTCTGTAGCCTACACATCAAGAATATACAGTGTAGGCCACATTTTAAAAGGGTTGGTGTGAAGTGAATTCCCCATTTTTAATGGGATGGGATATATCATCTTTTCAGTTTTTCTTGACTTCAGGAGATCTATATGGGCAACTCTGATAGCAGCTTCAAATAGAGAAGATTAACTTTTGAAGGTTTTTATCTCAGCTTAATGCCATTTGGTGTTGGGGTATATGGGAATTTTGCCCTACTAATTCTAGCTGTAGACTACTAGTTGTTCCCCAAAGGGTCTGTTAAAACTATTAGTTCTACAGAGTGTGAGGAATCATGAAATGCACTGCTGGAAACAGAATGTGTGCATAGGTTCTGTGTGCTGAAATTCTCCTGATAGAGTATCCCTGCCATGCCTTTCCATCTGGAGTGTGTTCATAGCTGATCCTTACTTGTTCTCAGAATGCATCAAGATAATTTTTCATCAGTTCTGTCAGCTATTGAGCATTTAAAGACAACACAGATACAAAGTGCTGTTAGTGTGGGGCACACAGTAACACTGAGTTATGGCTTCAGAGGTCATCAAAGAGTGAAGAATTGAGGTTGGTAAAGCATCCATATTTAATGGACTCTGTTTTTTACTTAGGAGACTTAAGATTCACCATTAGGATCACAGTTTTCAAAACCATTTAATAATCAATATTGCTAAATCAGATGTTGCTCAGAGTCCAAGATGAAAGCTTCTGCAAAGCAACTGTAGTTGCAAAGTCTCCTCTAGTCCTGGGTTCCCAAGAAAGGCCCTACTGCACTTGCTTAAGTCTCCTTGTCCTCAAAGCATTTGAAGACTTCAGCATCTCACTAAGGCAATTAGCATCAAGGGGGTTGGGTTTCAGCTGAACTGTGCCCCGGTTGTCTCCACCCGATCCATCACACACACCTTGTCTGCTTTAGGATTACAGAGAGAGATTACAAGTGTGTAAAAACTAGAGGATGGGAGGTGAGCTGATGTGGGGATTCCTGTTGTAGTGCGGGGAATCCTTACAACAATATATGAGACAGCGATGGACTTGGAAAGATGAAGCGATATTTCTTTAGATGTTCAGAGATGATTTATTCCTCCAGCCGCATGACTGGAGTTCCCAGACAGACTCTGCTAGGACCCTGCTCTCTTTCGGGCCCCGGGCACACACACCACCCAGTCAGGAACAGGTGTGGGGCACAAGTGACATGGAGACAGGGACAGAGGCAGACCCGTACCCTACAGGGTCCCTCCCCCTGGGATTTCAGGGGAAAGCACCTCCACAGATTCCCACTCCAGATAAAATCTTTCTGCTTGGAAATTGAAGTATTCCTGCGGTTTAAGCCGGTAGAGGGAGATGTTACACGTGCAGAAATCACACACTCTGCATGAGGCAGCCCAAGAGGGGGGCACCAAGCCCAGCCCAGCACTCATAGATGGAGGGGTTACTATTTCCTTGCATGCTGTGATTGTTTTAAAATGATTTTCAAAGCTTCTTTCTTCTAGGAGAAGCTGAAAACAGAAAATTCAGTAAAAATCAAGTTTTTCTAAGAACACATTTTAAGAAGCAAGAGTTCATCCATTTATTCAAGCAAGTAAATGCTCAGGCAAAATAGATATCAATGTACAACACTTGCAGTGGCCCACAGATATTTTCAGATGCCTGTTGCATCACTTTTAAGAGCTGTTCTGATAACACTGTAATTAATACTAAGAAGTAACGATCAATAATAGTAGCATTGAGATACAGGAAGTATATGGAACAGCTACTAAATGTTATATTAGTGCTGTATAACAACATCAGAGCTAGGTTTGGGACAGTCTGCTTCCCTGCACAGGTGTACCACCTGGGTACATAGAAAAACAAATCTTTAGTGTAATTTATTATGGAGTTTGGGCTTTTTTGTTTGCTTGTTTGGTTTTATAATTTTTAAAATTATATGTCATGTAATTGTAGGTCATTAGACACAGGAAAAGGAAAGTAAGAGAACACTGGAAAATCACTACAGGCCTAATAGTTCTTGTCTTTCTAGTGGGATTAATCTGAAGCAATGAAGGAGGCTGCTTACCTCTCAGATATCTGTGTATGCAGAGACACGTAAGTATTTAGCCTAAACTGTTTGTGGAAGAAGGAGATGCTCTCCATCATGACAATTCTTGGGAAATCTTGTTTCTCTCCATGTCTTGAGCAACAGGATTCAAGGTGACAAGGATGAGCTGGATTTTGGAGCTGATACAGTCACAGCCTACACCTCCCTATACTAAACAAGATTTCTTGGGAAGTAGGTGGACAGGGTTGCTTCAGAGCGTTACCTGTATTAGTTTATTTGTCACCACAAAATTAATTTAACAGTTTAGAAGGCCATCAAACCTCCATGAGAATTGCTGCGTTCACTTAAAACACGGCTGAAGTAATGGCTGATTAATTAAACTCTCTTCGCTTTGTTTATAGCAAGATTAGATTATTTTTATACTATTAGACTATGGACCCAAGAATTATTTATCTCTTGTACTGATACAAATGGAGTTTCTTTGGGACCATACTTTGAAACAGATAATAGTTGCAAATATGTGTTTCAGTTTGGTATGTCCTATAGTTCTGTACTTGGGCAGCATCTCACGACTATCTATCCAAAGGAAAAAGAAAATGAAATTGAAAAAGGTCAGATACTGCCTCAGGCTTTACTTTAAAAACACACTCCTATTGATGTGCCTGAAAAAAGGCTGCACAATTATGACCTTGATATCCTCTACTTTAAATGCCTGTATTGAATATGTGAAGTGATCTTTTTTTTCCTTCCCACTGTTTTAGAGGCTTTCCTTTTGTTCTTTAGATTACTTTCAATGCTGACTTAGTACTGCAACATTCTCGTGGCAGGAAATGTCTGTATATGGAAATCTTGCCGCTAGACTCCAGTAATTCCCACACAGACTGTCAGTCCTATGCAGTGACTATGTATACTCTGTCCTCATGTTGGCAAGAGAATTCAATTGTGTTCCTACAATGGGATAGGATTTAAAGCTTTTAGTTGCTTTTGTTTCTTGTGGAAACGATGGCTTCTGGCCATTCGAATGGAGAGTGACATGGTCTCTTACACAGGACTTGTACCCATGTTAGGGAACTGATCAGACTTGATTTTAAACAAAAAATTGAACCTGATACAGAAGAGACTTCAGGGACTGATCTTTCCTCCCTCCATTCCCTCTCAGCAGTTCAAATTCTAATGTACACTTACAGAAATTGAAGACTTGGTGAACACTGAGTAAAATGTCAGCACAGCCAGACAGATTTAATTGCTTTCTGAATACCTCCCTGGCAGACAGTGACCAAATATCCATGCAAGCCAGCCTCTTGATATCCTGATAGCACAGTTTCAATAGGGATTATTGCTTCTAGCATTTATGATAAAATTCCAGGCCAATAGATGATGAAGGTACTTGGGACAATTAGAGTATAGACTTTTCTAAGAGGTTAATAGTCAACAGTGTTGCATATCCCCCATAATTTGTTTTAGAAGAAAAATGTAAATTAAGGTAATGATCATCTTTGTGGCTGTGAAATATAAGAGATCCTCTCTGCAATCAATTAAATTCTTTATTTGTGAAAGTCCAACCTTATCCTGACTTCATTATAATTCCAACCCAATCTGCCCTTATTCTTCATATCCTTAATCTAGAGCTTACATTTTACAGGCCTTCTTACTAACTGCTGTCTTTGGCCATATTAGCCCTGTGGAGTCAATGGAAAGGCTTTTATTAACATCAGTGAAACTGGACTAGACCCTTTCCATTTTTCTCATCTAAATTTTTTTCCTTATGCTGTATGTCTGCGGGGAGCACTGACAGATTCTCATGCCCAAGTAGCGCTTCTGTCTTTTTATCTGATTTCACTTGGAAAATTATTTTGAAGTTTTAGACTATTTATTCAGAAAAGCTGCCTATAATATCTTGTCAGCTATAGATGTAAGCAGTGCTTCAAGAATTTTTTTTCTGCTTTGGTTTTTTGATGGTTAGGTGTGTTTATTAGATTCTTGGAATAGTGACAACATCTACTCTTATGACCAATGTAAAACTTACGATAGTCTGTAAATAATGTATCTGAAAAAAACAGCTCTGAAATCAGCAGAGCAAAGATTTTCCTTGAATATTGCTTGACTCCTAAGATAACAGCACTCGGTATGTGGAAGGACATAATTGTACTAAATTGTGGAGTTACGTGATTAAAACCAAACCAAAACAATCTGTCTTGTACTTTGAGTACTTTGACCATATTTTCACCTTTAATCTTTCTTTGCTAGGGGTACTGCTTGCACAGATCCAGTTCTAGATACACTTGTTATATTGGCCTTAACAATGTCATCTAGATCCAGATAAACTGTGCCACATAGTCTGAAAAGATTACAAATGTATTAAGGAGATAGTTCTCTCTTTCCCAGAATTGTATTGTTTGGACTCTTGCAACTAATTGAGCCTGGATATGAATTAGCTAGAAAATAGCCCCAGTATATAGCATGTATTAGGAAACAAAACAAATCTCTCAACCTCAATTCTGAATGTTTCCAAAATGGCTGGATACAAAATTATCCCATTTCTTGTGGCCATGTGTAAAGCCTATTGCTTGCAGCTGTGGACTGTTTCACTGTCCTCCACTCTAAAATGGTGAAATTGAGGGCAAGTACCTTGAGACTAGTCACAGGAGTTGATCCGTTTCCAGATCTGTTTCAACATGACAGTTCTTTTTCTCCAGCAATGGTCAGTATAGGATACTCTAGGGGAAAGCACAGTGTGCTTTTAATTAGTATGTGTGAGATTCTGATCCTCAAAGGAGACTCTTCCTTGTTGCAATGCAAACACTAAATGCTGAGCCTGGGAGCATGTAGTTAGTTGTCTTTCCCCTTTTAAAAAGTGGTTACCATAAATTTGTTTTATAAATGTGTAAGCCTTGGCAGAGTCTTGCCTAACTTGTAACTTCAGTGACACTCTCTGATTGTTGGGTTTGGCTGGAATTCCTATATTACGTATATATGTATAACAACTTTCTTATCAGCTCTGAATTTATCATCTTGCAGTTTGCCTCAGCATATTATTGGTTCTTCTTGTTATGAGGTAACAGAAATATCTACTTTACCTATATTTTTTTTTTAATCAGCCAACATTTTACCTACTTGTATCACCTTGCCCAATTAATCTTTCTTTAAATTCACCTCTAACAGAGAAGCCAAGAGCCTGTCTAACTAAGGTCTGGAAAACAAGGCAGATGTGAAAGCCTAGATCTAGCAAGGCAGGTGCTCAGTTCCTCTGTGGCAGTAGAATTACAGTCTGAATTATCTGTATGAAGGCTGGCATTGAGGAGACCATTAAAGATCTTTAGTCCTTGCAGTCAGGCACTATACATAGTTCTCCTGATCTTGTGCCGCAGCTGGAAGCCTGTGGCCTCCATCAGTCTGGGTTGCTCTGTCATCTGGGATCTCTTGATGCAGAGTGGATGCTCTGCTGCAGTTAAAGTAGTTACCAGCTCTTTGTTGAGCTGTAATAACTGTCTGTGTCATGCATCTGTCCAAATTTCAAGGAAATCATATTGGTTTAGACAAGTGACTAATAGATCTTAGCTGTCCAGTGCCCAATCCTTGCTTTTTAAAACAGGCAGGTGAATACCCTACAGGTGAGTTTTCTGGCATTTGTTTTAGTGCATTTAAAAACAGCGAGCTTGACTTTCCTTTCCACACCCACTGTGGAGTCATAAACGTGCTGTCAAAGGATGTGAGAGGTGCCAAAATGGCAATCTGCAGGGTGCTAGCAAAGGGAACTCAAGGGGATGGATGAAGACAATTCTTCAGGGAAGAATTGGGCCTGGTAAAGTTAAAACTCCTCACTGGTAGTTTCAGGTGTGCTGTTATTGCACACAAGCAGTAATAATGCCTCCTGCTGAATTGCTCTGGCTCTCCTCTATTAATGTGTACAAAAGTAAATAGCCACACAAAACATCTTTCTATTCTCACAGCTGGAGCTATTCTTCTAATATCTTTGAAGGTAGCTCACTGTTCTGTTCTTTAGATCTCTGTTTTCCAGTTTCCTTTTTCTGTCCTCTCTGCTTGTTTGCTCCATTAGTTGCACTTTTTCATTTCTGTTTCTTGGACTAACATTCTAAGTGATCAAGATAAACATTTGAGGGGATTTCTATCTGGGCAAGGCAAAACTTTTGTGGCCAGGAAAAACACTACAGCTGTATGAAACTACTGTGGCTGAAACCATAGAACTAGCAGGTGACATGGCAGTGAAGAAAACACAGATATTCTACATAAATATTAAATACCAGGAAACATAAATTACATATCTTTGTTGCAAGTTTAACTCAGATTCTTGCTTATGTGGCACCTCTTCTCTGCCTTCAGAGCACTTTTCAACAGCTCCAGGATTTTGGACACCCTCAAGTGGTCATTCTGGGGTTCCTATATGTTACCCATAGCTTTCTTGGTGTTACAGTCCCTGTCATTTTGTACCTAGTGTCCCATTCAAAGTTAGCTCGGGGTGTTTCACGTCTGTCAAAGCCCTGGAGGTGCCTCTGCTAGGCAAAGCACCCAGTCTCATTCCCAGGATAAGAAGCCACTGCCATTACAAATTCTTTTGTGTGGGTACCTCCTCCTCCTTTCTGTACTAAGGTTTGTATTGATATTGGCAGCTGAAAATGTCCCTTTTGGAACGGGACCCGTGCCTTGATACTGACTGAAAGAAAGGAAGCCCACAGTCAGAAATCAACCATGTGTTATTGGCGCCCAACGTGGGGCTCGAGGGCATTAAGAAAAGGAATAACAGTTCCTGGGTAACCCAACTTTGTGTGCTGGATATAAGAACCTTGTTAGGCAGCACTATGTGGTCTGGTTTGCCCTGGTTCGGGTGTCATGTGGTCGTGGCCATATTCTTCCCCTTTGCAGCTCCTTACCTAAACATGGGTCCTTGGACTAAGGCTACCATTACTGTTATCCAGTTAGTGCTGTGGGTCGATAAGGTGAGGAATTCCTGGATTTTTAACTTCCTCTGGAATGTGGGCACATGGATAAAGGGCTATCATACACTAAGTGAATGTTTTTGGGGTTATGTCAAAAATGGTACCTTTTGTGAGGAAATGACACCAGGGGAAGCTTTCTCTCTACCCCTCAACCAGTTCTTCAGGCCTACCCCACTAATTTTCGAAGGGTTTAGATTTCCCCTAGGTACTAGCCAAGTGTTGTTCATAGGTTTACTGTATCTGGTGCTGTTGGTAGCTCTACTCTATTTAGGACTTAAAGTAAAATTGGCTTGGATAACTACCCAGGTACCTGCCCCGGAGCCTAAAAATGATGCCTCAGAACCTGATGTGGCCTCAGAGGCTAGAAATTGTGCCACAGAGCCTGATGCTGCCCAACAGCCCACCTCAGAAATGGACCACCCGAAGTGGGTGGGGGTATTGGTGAAGGGAATACAGGAGCTGTGTCAGGAGCTGTGTCAGGACATGTGTCAGGCGATGGGCCAGGTGCGCAAGGACATGTGTCAGGCGATGGGCCAGGTGCACACGGATATGTGTCAGGAGATGGGCCAGGTGCGCAAGGAGATAGGCCAGGAGATGGGCCAGATGCGCAAGGAAATTTGTCAGGAGATGAGCCAGATGCGGCAGGAGATAAGCCAGGTGCTGAGGGAATACACCTCCCCGGCTAGTGAAAAATCCTCTCCCTGCCCCAAAGAGGGTGAGTCCGAGGGTGCAGCAGAGGAACCCACGGATGTTACAACCGTCCAGGTTCCAGCTAAACCAGAAGGGCAGCCAGGAGGGCAGCCACAGCCAGCAGCAGTTGCCCCTGTGCAGAGGAGGAAATATAAAACCAAATCAGTAAGACCAGTTAATGATGATGGGGAACCAGGGCCCTCACAACCAGCAGGAGAGCCTGAACCTGAAATCATCACCGAGTCCCTGTCGTACGACAGTCTCCGTAACATGCGAAAAGACATTGTGCGGCGGGGACGTGAGCCTTATACAACCTGGCTGCTTCGGGTTTGGGACCTTATGGGCACAGGTGTGCAACTGGACAGTGGGGAGGCAAGGCATTTGGGTTCCTTGGCCCAAGACTCGGGTGTGGACCGGATATTTGTGAGGGATCCAGGGCCCATTTCTCTCTGGGAGCGGCTTTTAATGAGTGTGAGAGAAAGGTTCATTCACAGAGACAGAATGCAAGAGTACCATCATAAGATGCAGTGGAAGACACTCGAAGAAGGGATCCAGCAGCTAAGAGAGGTGGCAGTATTAGAGGTACTCTTTGGGAGGGATGGACAGCATGACAATGACCCCGATAGAGTCAAGTGCACAGGGCAGATGCTGTGGAACTTGGCTAAGCTAGGGCCACAGCAATACACCACCTTCATTGCAACGATCAATGCTGATGACAACCGAGAAACAGTGGGCTCTGTCGCCAACAAACTGAGGAATTATGATAGTATGGTCAATGGCCCACTGAAAGCCCATGTGTCTGCTGTGATTAAAGACCTCAAAGAGGAGATGAAAGAGATGAGAGAGGAGATGAGGAAGATCAGCGTGGCACCAGTGCGAATCACTGGTCCCCAAGTCAGAGCCCGACATCCCCCAGCTAGAGAGAGAGGGTACACCACCCCCCGAGTTGAGCTGTGGTCTTTTCTCCGTGACCATGGGGAAGACATGAGAAGGTGGGATGGGAAACCCACGTCTGTCCTGGCAGCACGGGTGCGTGAACTCAAAGGGGGAGGCACTAATCGAGGGGGCTCTGCTAAGGCAAAAGTAGCCTCAGCCTCCCGTGACCAGACTGCCAGGTATTACAGAAGAGATGATGACATGTCAGACCCCCTTGAAGGCACCTCCACCATGTATGCCCAGGGACAGAATGATAACCAAGGCTAGAGGGGCCCTGCCTCTGGCCAGGAAGAGGCACGGGAGAACCGTGTTTTTTGGACGGTGTGGATCCGATGGCCTGGCACATCTGACCCACAAAGATATACGGCTTTGGTTGACACTGGCGCTCAATGTACTCTGATGCCATCAAGGTACGTGGGAGCGGAACCCATTTCTATTTCTGGGGTGACAGGCGGATCCCAGCAGCTGACTGTACTGGAAGCTGAAGTGAGCTTAACGGGGAACGAGTGGCAGAAACACCCCATCGTGACTGGTCCAGAGGCCCCGTGCATCCTCGGCATAGACTATCTCAGGAATGGGTATTTCAAAGACCCAAAAGGACATCGCTGGGCCTTTGGGATAGCTGCGGTAGAGACAGAAGGCATCAGGCAATTGAGTACCTTGCCTGGTCTCTCAGATGACCCTTCTGCTGTGGGACTACTGAAAGTTGAAGAACAACAGGTACCAATCGCCAGAGCAACAGTGCACCGTCGGCAATACCGCACCGACAGAGACTCTGTGGCCCCCATCCATCAGATGATTCGTGAGCTGGAGAGCCAAGGGGTGGTCAGCAAGGCTCATTCACCCTTTAACAGCCCTATATGGCCAGTGCGTAAGTCCAATGGAGAATGGAGACTGACAGTAGATTACCGTGGCCTGAATGAAGTCACGCCACCACTGAGTGCTGCTGTGCCAGACATGCTGGAGCTTCAGTACGAGCTGGAGTCCAAGGCAGCCAAGTGGTACGCGACCATTGATATTGCAAATGCATTTTTTTCCATTCCTCTGGCAGCAGAGTGCAGGCCTCAGTTTGCCTTCACCTGGAGGGGCGTGCAGTACACCTGGAACCGATTGCCCCAGGGGTGGAAGCACAGCCCAACCATCTGCCATGGACTGATCCAGGTTGCACTGGAAAAAGGTGGGGCTCCAGAACATCTCCAGTACATTGATGACATCATTGTGTGGGGAAACACAGCAGGGGAAGTATTCAAGAAAGGACAGAAGATCATCCAGATTCTCTTGGAAGCCGGTTTCGCCATCAAGAAGAGCAAAGTCAAGGGACCTGCCCGAGAGATCCAGTTCCTGGGAGTGAAGTGGCAAGATGGGCGGCGTCAGATTCCCACTGAGGTCATCAATAAGATCACGGCGATGTCTCCACCAACCAGCAAGAAGGAAACACAGGCTTTCCTAGGCGCCATAGGCTTTTGGAGAATGCACATTCCTGAGTACAGCCAGATTGTGAGCCCTCTGTACCTGGTTACCCGCAAGAAGAACGATTTCCACTGGGGCCCAGAACAGCAACAAGCATTTGCCCAGATCAAGCAGGAAATCGCTCATGCGGTGGCCCTTGGCCCAGTCAGGACAGGACCCGAGGTGAAGAACGTGCTCTACTCTGCAGCCGGGAGCAATGGTCTGTCCTGGAGCCTTTGGCAGAAGGTGCCTGGTGAGACACGGGGCCGACCACTGGGATTCTGGAGCCGAAGTTACAGAGGGTCCGAAGCCAACTACACTCCGACAGAGAAAGAAATTTTGGCTGCTTATGAAGGAGTTCAAGCTGCCTCAGAAGTCATCGGCACGGAGGCACAACTCCTCCTGGCACCCCGACTACCGGTGCTGGGGTGGATGTTCAAGGGAAAGGTCCCTTCCACGCATCATGCCACTGACACCACGTGGAGCAAATGGACTGCTCTCATTACGCAGCGCGCCCGTATCGGAAACCCGAATCGCCCTGGGATTCTGGAAATTATAACAAACTGGCCGGAAGGTGAGACTTTTGGATTATCTTCTGAAGAAGAGGAAGAGCAAGTGACACGTGCCGAGGAAGCCCCACCATATAACGAGCTACCAGAGACTGAAAGACAGTATGCCCTCTTCACCGATGGTTCCTGCCGAATTGTAGGTGCTAATCGGAAATGGAAAGCCGCTGTATGGAGCCCCACACGACAAGTTGCACAAGCTACTGAGGGACAAGGTGGATCGAGTCAGGTTGCAGAGCTTAAAGCCGTCCAGCTGGCTTTGGATATTGCCGAACGGGAGAAGTGGCCAAGGCTCTATCTCTACACCGACTCGTGGATGGTAGCTAATGCTCTGTGGGGATGGCTGGACCGCTGGAGAAAGGCCAACTGGCAGCGCAGAGGGAAACCCATTTGGGCCGCTGAGATTTGGCAGGACATTGCCGCCCGAGCAGAGAGGCTGACCGTGAAGGTTCGACATGTGGATGCTCACGTTCCCAGGAGTCGGGCTAATGAAGAACATCGGAACAACGAACAGGTAGATCAGGCGGCGAAAATCGAAGTGTCCCAGATAGACTTAGATTGGAAACACAAAGGAGAGTTGTTCTTGGCTCGATGGGCCCATGATGCCTCAGGACACCAAGGCAGAGATGCAACTTATAAGTGGGCACGAGATCGAGGGGTGGATTTAACCACGGACAGCATCTCCCAGGTTATCCACGACTGTGAGACCTGCGCTGCAATCAAGCAGGCCAAGCGGGTGAAGCCTCTGTGGTACGGTGGACGATGGTCAAAGTACAGGTATGGGGAAGCCTGGCAAATAGACTACATCACCCTTCCCCAAACCCGTCAAGGCAAGCGCTACGTGCTGACCATGGTGGAAGCCACCACTGGATGGCTGGAGACCTACCCTGTGCCTCACGCTACTGCCCGGAACACCATCTTGGGCCTGGAAAAGCAAGTCCTGTGGAGACACGGCACACCTGAGAGAATCGAATCAGACAACGGGACACATTTTAAGAACAGCCTCATAAATACCTGGGCCAGAGAACATGGAATCGAATGGATCTATCACATTCCCTATCATGCACCAGCTGCCGGGAAAGTTGAACGCTGCAATGGACTACTTAAGACTACCCTGAAGGCACTTGGTGGGGGGACCTTCAAAAATTGGGAAATGAACTTAGCAAAGGCCACCTGGATGGTCAACACCCGAGGGTCCATCAATCGAGCTGGTCCTGCCCAATCTGAACCCTTGCACACAGTGGATGGAGATAAAGTCCCTGTGGTACACATGAGAGGTATTTTAGGAAAGACTGTTTGGATTAATCCCACCTCAGGAAAGGGCAAACCCATCCGTGGGATCGTCTTTGCTCAAGGACCTGGCTACACTTGGTGGGTAATGCAGGAAGATGGAGGGACCCGTTGTGTACCGCAAGGAGACCTGATTTTAAGTGAGAACTGTGTGTGAGGTTTCATTGTGTATATATGTATATATATATATATATAT
>JACBWW010000012.1:12277474-12303454 GCA_020086605.1 Lanius collurio | reverse complement strand
GCCCTTGCTGGAAGTAGCTCATTTCGGTAAAGTTGTGGTTTATGACCACCTCTACTTGAATTGAGCAAGTTCTCCAGCAATAGTTTTGGGATAAATTCAGCTCAGTGTAGCTGTACCAAGAATTGCAGGTTGTAACCCACTTCCCTGCTGTTGGACAGGGTATGGATGTGGCTGCTCTCAGTTGCCTGAGGCTAGCAGGGTTGATCTGTGCCATGAAAACAAAGGAACTTCTTTTATATTCTTATCTCTGTTCTTATGAAAGAACTGAATTGTGTTATCTGTGCACCTCAGTATTATTCCATTACTTTTCTCTGTCCACTTGCTTAAATAGGCTCATCAGTATCTTTTCTCTGAAAACCCCACCCATGAGATAGAAGTCCAAACCGCTGAAACACGTTCTCTGTTCAAAAGAAGCCTGTGATACAAATGGGCCTGTTGTCATATGACAATATAATCTTATGAAACAGTGCACTAACAGAGTATCATAAGGATGTGTACATGTCTGTTCACATAAGGACTTTTTTACAAATTTTTTATTATGAAAGGAGAGTGATCAAATTTAAACCCACTTTTTAGTGCAGAATAATTCTGATAAATGAGTATTTACTAGTCATCCCTTCTCAAAAATATTTTTTCAGACAACTTTGAAATAAAATACCAACAGTGAGGACTTTCGAATATTTTTATCTGAGTGAAAAATAAAAGAAAACTAAATTTGAGGGCATCAGGAGTTATTACTGACAAAATCACTGGTGAGAATAATTCAACATGTCTATGCTGACTAACACCTGATTTTGTACAGGTGGAGAAAGCAGAAGGAAATGATAACCAAATAGCCTTACAATAGCCCCTGCACACAGTTTCTGTCTCTGTGGAGGAGGTGCTACTCATTTTACTGTGCCATTAAAGTTCAGAACAGTTCCCCATTGTGGCCACCATTTACGACAGCAGAGCTGTGTTTCAGTTCGTACAGCTTATTCTAGCCCACCTCTGCAAAACCAGCTCTAGAAGAAAAAACTGAACTTCTGCCACAGATGTCTGAACAGCATCTGGCTGTGTGAGGAGGGATTAATTGCAATTGCACACACAACGTCTTGGTTCCTCCTCTGCTGCACCACTGCCCTGCAGTCAGTTCTGCATCGGTGCCCTGCGCCTTTCAAAGGAGGAGATGGGGCACCGCTGCCGTCATCTCAGCCCTGCTCTTGTGTCCTGCTGCCCTACAGAGCCTGCTGGATAGCGAACCTGGATAAAAGCTCTTTGGCTCCTGCTTTGTGCTCTGCTGTGCCTCCCCTCTAGAGGAACCGGTGCGATGGATGAGTTCTGTGAGCTCTGCACGTACCGCTTCCTGTTACACGAGGCAGAAGTGTCTGCCTGAAAGGGGTTGTTGGCATTATGTTCCCATGCTGAAGTCAAAGGTAGTCTGCTGTAAAGCACTTTCCTGATGGGGCTATTTTGGTTCTAATACTACCATAACTACAACACCTTCAGGTTGACCTTACAGGGACTGGTATGTGAACATGTTTTTTGGAGCAAGCAAACTCAAGAGAGAAAAATGTAAGAAATAACACGTTGTGTTCAGAACACTTTCCTGTCAGATGTTTTCATTAATGAATTAAGCCTTAGGATTTGAAATCCAGCCCTGGTTTACAACTTGAATTCTCTGATTTCTGAACTAATTTCCCCCAATTCTCACTTTCTTTGAAAATGTCAGTTACAGGGTAGGCAGCATATGAGGTATTGACAAGGAACCCTTCTAGATTTCCAGAATGCAGAGTACAAGGTATCTAAGTATCCAGCCTGAAGACTCTGGTTGTATATCATGGATCACTGATGGAAATTCAGCCAAAGAATTTGGATAATGTGCTTAGAATTAGAGAGCATATTTCTAACAGTCAATGATAAAGCCCTTGTCTCTTAAGTGTCAGTACTATGCTTTGACTATGGCACCATCCCTTCCCCATTCCAGTGACTAAATCATAAAGCATTACAGAATTGAGAGTACAGGCCTATTTTAAATCCTCCATAGATAATTTATTTTTGTGTTGCGGCTTAAGTACCTTTTAGGATCCAGTGAATTGCTTTATTCCCTAAATAAATAATAAAAAAAAAGCATTTAAATCTATTAAGCAAATCAAAGTCAGATCTAAAGGATAACAGAGATAGTAAAGAGGAGATGCATTGCAGGATGGAGGCTGGCCCTTCAAAGGCTGTGGAGAACATGGATTCATTTTTCTGGCAGTTTGGAAAATGCCAATGTGGTGGGGTGAGGGCAGTATGTAAAAGCCTGTGTGATTTTATTCTTGGCTTGTATTTCACTGTCAGTGAAAATACAGTATGCGATTCAGTTTCTCTGAACTGAGTGAAAAGGCCACAGGTGCCAATTTGAGAGTGCCTTTTCTTGCCACCTTAGACCCAGAAGCACTGCAGACACTGTGAAGATGCTTGGGTAGGTACAGGAGTGCCTCTGATACATGGGAGCTCCACCCTATCTGCTTGCTTAAAAGATTCCCCAGTAGGTGTTTACAGAAAGTTCTAGACTTTCTGGACTGGAGTCTGAGCAGATCTGCTGGTCTGAAAACTCTCTGTAGCACAGGAGACATCTGGTTTCTGCCTTTTATTTTTTTCCAAATGGCCTGTTCTAAATCCCAAATCTGTGAGTGCTTGTGCACGGACTTTACTACTGTAAGTAATTCCATTCAACTGAATAGGGTTATTCATAGTCAAGCTGAGCGTGTGTGCTCAATGTTTGTAAGATCAGACACTGCAGAAGCTAGCTGCTGTGCCATTTAGGGCTGGCAATTCCATCCCTTAGGCTCCAGTGTCCTTGTATGGAATGATTTCATTTTATATAGACTTCACTTCATTTTCCACATCAGCCCTCAGTACATGCACTATTAATACATACCAGAGCTGAATACTTCTTCCTTAGATATTGTATGAAAAGAAAGCAAATTAAAAGTGGATGCAAACTTCAATTCAATTCCTGTCCAGTATGTTGTCCTGCTCAAAACATTCAGAATACTTCAGTGCTGAAAACAACAATCATCACTTTTGACAAAGAAGAGGCTTGCCTGGTTTATGTTGTTTTTTTTCTTTTAACTGATTCGTGATATGCAAACTGCCAGAAACCACAGCAAAGTTTTGGGATGTGCAAATACAGTGAAAAGCAGCCCTGCTCTAAAGGAACTTGCAGCCGAGCATCAAGTTGTGACAGCCTGAGGAGACAGACAATTGTCTGGATTTGGCCAAAAGGAATTGAATGAAAGCACAACATGGGTAAGGGGAAGCCTTAGGACGTGTCAAATTAGGGGATTAAAGCTTATGTTTTGCATAAAGTTTACATATGAAGGAAGATACAATCACAGAAAACAGGGCCAGAGACCCAGTTACTCATTGCTGTCCCAATTGCTTTCAGTTTCCATCTTCCAGAGTGCTCACACCTCCCTTCAGTTTGACGTTGTTTGCAGACGTAGTAAGTCTCTACCAGTCTTCAGATCACAAGTACAAATATTGACTAGCTGAGGCTCTAGAGCAGTGTTCTGCATAACACAGGTTGATACTTTCTTGTTGGACAATCTGTCATTGATACCTCATCATTCTCAATATTTTTTCTGTATTATGTACCTGTCTTAAGATGTTGATGTAGCTTGCCTATGAGACTGTTATGTGATAGAGCATGAAAGCCTTAACAAGGCAACAATCCAACAATTGTTCATATCTCCACTGGATTTTAGGCTTGCTGTTTGTCTTAAAGAAAATACTTGGACTGAAGTGATTTGCTACTGACAAATCCCTGCTGATGTGTCCTTATCTATGCGGTGCTTACATAGGAGATGAATGGTTTGTTCTGATGTCTTTCCAAGAACTTAAGTGTTAGGCTAAGTGCTCTGTCATTTCTAGGGTCCTCCTATCTCTCTATTTTTATAGATAAGCACTGTATTCACCCTTTATCAAAAGCCTCATCCTTCCTCCACAAGTTCTCAATGATAATTGCTAATGGTTCTGGAATAGCTTCAGGCAGTTCCTAAAAATATTTTGGGTCAAACTTCACCAGGCTCAACTCAAACCCCGAGTCTATTCTCTTTCCTTTCTTGCTCAAATTATGCCTGCTTTGTTAGTTATATTCTGTCTGATCTCAAATGATTGAAAGTGTCTGCTAAACAGATTAGTGGCTATAGTGTCACTGTAAAGGATTTAAGTTGTTGCTGAGAAAGGGTAGTAAGTCAACTCAGTAAACTAATAGAGAGGCCAAGAAATTTTGGGAGATCTTAGAAGCCAGAGCAGAGTACTGGGTAGAAAAATTACACTGGAAGAATTCAAAGGTTGGGGTGGTTGTGAAGGAAGGGTTTTGCCAAGCTTATTCTGAGAGTGGACCTTATCTACAGCCCCAAAGACTGCAGAGTGGAAGTTTTCAGAGCCCGTAGTAGTGCATGGGTGAACATCAACATCTCTGAATGCAGCAGTATCTTAGGTTTTTTTGGAAAAAAAATTGAAGACTTCAATGTAGCTTGGATCCAAAGCTCCATAGAGAATATTGTGTTACTTATGCCTGTAGTGGGCTTGAGATGCTGGGGCCTATTCACAAGCGACAGACTGGACCCATCTGTGCTTCATATGATGTAAGAGTTAGCTCTGACCAGCTCAGGTATTTTGAAAGCAGTTAAGTTCTGGCTGTGCTGTAATTTTAATATATATTTTTTTTAAACGTACTGACTGTCAGAGTGGAAATAGAATGAGACAAACATAAAAGGTAATGCTATATGACAGTGTATAAAATGATGTTTGGAACTGTACTTGTTTCATCCTCTATCCTCTGCTTTCCATGAAGAGGAGCATAAAGATTAGTACTATAGCACTTCTTATGAATGTTCTTTCCTGAGTGGGAAACATTTAGAAACAAAATTTTGACAGATGAGGTCTCCAGCTTGAGACCACTTGCTCTTGAAGTGGTCTTCTTTAACTAACTTTAGTTAGTTACAGAAACTGCTTAGTTGTATGAAGCCTCATTCATTCTTTCTTTCTTTGTTAAGATAGTACCTGAATGTAGTGTTTTTCTCTTCCTTTTGCTCTTTGTGTTTCTAAAGAATTTTAGTTACAGGTCAATTAAAATGTCTGTCTCTAACTCACTAAGAAAGGTATTTAGCTTGTTTTCTGTTCTTGTGAAGAGGGCTTGGAAAGCTAACATCCTTCCACAAAAAACATACTCAGACATCACACCCTGGTTTCAGTTAACTTGGATTATTTACACTACTAGCTTTCTAACAGTTAATTACAGTTCCTGATCTTGTTACCAAGGATGACGAAACTGATTCATTGGCTAAACAAAGAGCTCTGTGGGTTTTTTCTTTCCACTTGTTTTGTTCCAGCATTGCTTTATACTATCAGTGTGTAATTTGTTCTGATTTACTTTGTTATTAATCGTCATGCAGGCTGCATTGTAGTGGTGATTTTTAACTATGGACACCTGAAGTATTCCACACTTAACTTTTTACAAAACATACCGAAGTCTAAGCATCACAGATACTAAATAATTTGCAGAGCAGATACACCTTCATTTTTCCTATTGAAAAGTCAGAAATTACTTTCTGATTGGAGTCATGGAGTTAATTAATGATTGAAGTAATTTTCTTGTCTGTGCACACTTCCTGAACAGATGTGCTTTTCCATTTCGACTGTGGTAGTTTATCAGTAGTTGGTATGGAGACAGCATATAGGTAAACTATCTAATAAAAAACCTGATAAACACCAGATACTGGAAAAAATTGAATAATGTGTTTGTGAGGGGAAATAATCTTCTATTTCTTAATTTTGCTACTAGACAAATTTATCTTGACTATGGCTGTTGTCAGTGGGTGAAAGGGTAGCTGACTAGAGGAGTAGCATATTCTTCCCATGTATTATAGAAAAAACTTACAGTACCTAGTTGTTTGCTGCAGTCAGATGAGCTGCAGAACTAGAATTTAATAAATGTTCTGTGCCTTTACAAATAATTTCATAGCACAGTGAAATAATACAGTTCAATGGTAAATGAAATTAATGTGTTTACCAGTGAAGAGACAAAATATCTATTGGCATATGATATAATCATAAGGACTTTTGAAATCCATGACAATTAAACAGATTTTTGAAAGATAAAGAACTTCAGGCACACAAATAAGTTGTCACTACAGCAATCAGTGAAATGCAGTGCTGTCCTCCTGCTGGTAACTCCAGCTAACAGTTAAGATCTACAAGACAAGACAGAAAAAATGTCAGTCCCTAGTCTAGGTAAGAGCAGTCAGAAGAAAGATAAAAAAAGACATCAAATATAGACAAGATAAATGCAAAATGGAAAGGAATGAATGATGCCCTGTGTTATCTGTGCATAGTACTTGAGAGGCAGCAAATGATGTTTGGACTGGATGCAGACAAGGCCTGATTTAATAGCTGAGGTAGTTATCCACTCTGCAGCCTTTAGGGGAAAAACTGCTCAATCACGGCGTTGAGAACCATATAGGTACTGCTGATTCAGTCTAAGGGCTGGGAGAGAGACTTCAAGATGAGGTTTCTCCTGGTCCTGTATTCTGTGATTTCCTTTAAATGGGGCTGAAAGCAGAGCCCCCTCAGGCAATGAAAACAGCAAAGGCTTGCTGAAAAGCAGCAGCCTGCTGTGTCTCTGCGCAAGGCTTGTGTGTCAAGGGAATCACCAGTTAGGTGGATAAAATGTGTGTGATTGTCTTGAGTCTCAGGAATACATATAATGAGCCTGGATCACGTACTTGTACATGAAGAAATGGACATCTTACAAGAATCTCCTTGAAACTTGGAGGAAAAACCCCAAAACAGCAACCAACAACCAAACAAAAAATAATTTTATTTGCCATTTGTCAGGTCAGTATATTTTTAGGACTCCTGCTGAAATTTGTTGGGGCACTTTGATGCTACTTCAAGGAAGGAGCTAAGAGGATGGGCTGGAATCAGCTAATCTTATGCATGTGGGTGTTTTGAAAGGTGATAACCCACATTCTTCATCAGTTACCAATTTAAGTCTTCCTTCTCCACTAACAAGTCTCTTCCAGGCGAGAAAATTGCCAGTTGAACTTCATGGTGTTTGAACTTGTTTCCTGAGGTCTGAGCTCACAGCTTGAGTGCTTTTGTTCATGAAATTCATAAGATGATATTGTATCCCCTCTCCCTGTATTTGGCTCCAGCAGACAGAGGTGTGGAACCTGAAAAAAAAACACAGAAAAAGAAACATACATGAATAGGCTGATGCAAAATATTTAATCTATGTGTGGTAGACTTCTTACCTTTTGAAATTTTAGATCCAAATGTGTTGAAGAACAGTGACATTTACACCATAAAACTGTTAAATACATTTTCTAGTGACCAATGATTGTCTGCCTGAATCAGAATAATCTCTGAAATCAGCATTTGTGACTTTGTAGAGAACTATCCTCTGTCTTCTTCCTGTGGTATATCTTGTGTGTTAGACTAATCCATGAAGCCTTCAAATTGATTTTATTTAACCTAGAAGGAATAAAAGATTAAAATTACATCAAGAGCAGCTGATATGCAGTGCTCAGTATGCAAGGTGCTGCCTTGACTAGCTATAGTAAGCCTTATAATTCTTCTCACCTCTCCTACTTTGTAAGTTCTTTGGATGCAGCCATGAGATAGGATATTAGAATCATTTAGGTTAGAAAAGACCTTTATGATCACTGAGTCCAACCATAAACCTAACAGCTAAGTCCACCATGTCCACATCTTCTTCTTAGCACCACGTCTACACATCTTCTAAGTACCTCCAGGAATGGTGCCTCAACCACCTCCCTGGGCAGCCTGTTTCAGTGCTTGGTAACACTTTTAGAAGGTGAAAGACTGTAATGGGCAATCCTCAGAGGACAGACTTCACACTTGCTGTAAGCCCCAGATATTTTCCACCAGTTCACCAGATGTCCAGTAAGGAGCCACTTCAGGTATGAATTAAGAAGTGCCAGCTTTTAGAAGTGCCAGCTCTTTGGAAGTGTAAGCATTTTAGTTATTTGCTGCAGAGAGTTGTGGGAGGTGGATTGCAGAGAGCAAAATGAATAATCAAAATCTGGCATTGGGATTTGGCAAGGATGTGTTCCTGACAGGGTAAGTTTTTTCAAATACGTGGTTGATGATTCAGGTTGAATTACTTGAAGTTTAGATTTGGATCCTCAAAGATACACAGCTGCCCAAATTCCTCAGATTAGAAATTATGCACATGAATATAAGAGGGGTAAAATACTACTGACAAGTACTGTTAAGTGATTTTCTATGCTGCTCTGGTGGCTGATAGGCATGCTGGTGAAAGTTCACTGGGAGGCTGGAATAGGAGTGAATGTGTTTGCTGCATGTATTTGAATGAGCTGTTCTTGGAGCAGCTCTAAGCAGAGCACGTTTGTACCTGCTCTCATTTTAAAGGTGTAACTGGACTCAGCACTTTTTTTTTTCTTTTTCTTTAGTTTTAGTTTCCAGTGGGATCATAAATACATGACATGGTGAAAGCATGAGAAATCAGCCATGTCTGCTCTGAATGCAGCTGTCTGCAGAGAAATACAGCTTAAGTTATCCCAATCTGAGGTAGTTCTCTTTATGCCAAAAATGGCACTCTGTACCATAATTTTAATACAGAACAGCATTTTTTCTTTCCTTCTTAAAGCCAAGAAGACACTTTAAGTGGGACATAACATTGTGACAGTACCTGTATGCATGTTGTAGGGAGGAAGGGTTTTTCTTTAAGGCTTACCAAATATGTTTAAAAGGAAAGACCAAATAATTCTTTCTGCAAGTAGGATTGACTGTGAGAAAACTTTGCTGAGTGTGATTCCAAGTTCTAATTTTGCATATTTGTGTTTATTTAAATCTAACACATTTGCACTGAAGTCATTGGAGCTGCACTGAATTAAGCTATTGCAGAATTTACATCAAACGGTCCCCAGAGCTGTTTGTGCTGCTGTAAGCAGTTACAATTCATAACAGTAAATGAGCTAATATGTGAATGGGAGATTCTTTTTGGATAGTATGAGATACAGAGTCTGTCAATCCAATTCTCATGAATGGAATTTTCTACAGCAACACTGAAAAAAATCACATTTCCTCTTAGTGGAACTTAGAAAATTTAGAGGCAGAGAAAATTCACTTGTATCTTAAAAAAAAAATAAATCCTTTCATTGGTATCTGGGTGATACTCTGTGATCTTTTTACAGTCCTCATTTAAGGCATAAAGCTGACAATCTTTCAAGTCATTTTGTGTCAGACAAAATAGGCCTAATGTTAGGAGGCCCTGTTACTGCAAAACTAGCCTTTTCTGTTTCTGGTCCAAGGAGCAGAAACAATGTTTTATTTGGATTGTCCTATCTCCAGGGAAATAATAACTTGTGCATACAGCCTTTGAAGTAGTTAGGGATTTGATGCATCATTTTGGTAAACTAAGAGTATTCCACGCAAAGAATTGGATTAACTCTAACATTAGATATGATGTGTTCGATCAGAGACTTTTCCTTAGGCAACAGCAAAACAGAAAGCTAAAGGAAATCAAAACAAGAATCGAAACATTTTATGGAAAGCTATCAGTCTCTTTTCTCCCTTGCAACCTCTCCCCCTTTCTCTGATAATAAATTTTATGCATTTTTTATTGTGAATCTTTGGTCACCTTCAACTGAAAAAAGCATCATCACACTGCCAAATACACATTTCCAGGAAAAAAGATATTTCTGTAAGTCCAACTCTGCTCTCTTTCTCCTTCATTAGAATAGTGTAATGTGTGTCTAATACTGGTTCTTCAAGAATGTTGAGCTTACAAAGAGTGTTGTAGTCACTTGCACTTATGAGATCCAAAATATTGGCTTAGTATATCCAACATGTATAACACTTATTGTGTGAAGATGCCACATAAATCATACATTGCATTAAAAACATTGAAACTGACATTTAACCATGAAATAGGATGTATATCCATGTACAAACATATCTACTGGCCAAGTTAGAAAACAGTTGAGTGAATACATACAGGAAAAGAAATTAAGTATAAGTACTTTGATGTGCATAGAGACAAACAGAAAGAAGTCCACAGTCAGTCAGATTAATTTTGCACAAATCCTTTGTAAGAAGAGCAGAAAGATAAAAGCCAGCTTGAAGCTTTGATAAGGAGTTATTAAATGACCTCTGTTTCTGCGAAGCTGTTCCAATAAGATAACGTAAGAAGCAAACATTATAGGCACAATAGTCAATAGGTTGGTTTCAACCTAGCAGCAGTGGTTTGTGTGACACAGGCTCAGGCTGCCAGCATGAAGCCATGTCCTTTGGTACAATGCAGAGCACTGAATGCAGATCAATCTCTGCTAGCAGAAGTGAAGAGAGAGGTTGTAGTGCTTAATTCCATACAGATGAACTCAGGCCAGCTGTTCTATTTCTTTATGCCTGTCACTAGTCTTGGCCAATGTGACTACAGCCAGGTCTGACACTAAAAGCTAGAGTGGATAACAGCCTTTGTGGGCTTGGCTGTTGTGTTTGTGCTCAGGGTCTTTGTGATATGACATCATTATGAGTGGCTACAAGCACTAAATGCACAGCTACTGTGAAAGGCATCCTACCAGCATCCAAAGTCCTGTTCTGTAGGACCTTTGCTGTGCTCCATGTCCATGGCAAATTTAATCTTTTATTTTACAAGAAGTGTGAATACCATACAGTGAGTATGTTGTCAAAATTCCTTCACTGAGAAACATATTTGGGTGTGGGCACTGGTAAAGCTGTGTTAGCACGTGCCTGTCAGCTGCACTGCAGGACCTGGCTGCACCTATTGCCTCTGCTAGCTGCAGCCATGAGGAGAAGGGTGTAAGGTTAAACTGCTCACTCTGGTGCAGTGGGGATGCACATAGCTGCATAACACAGAGAGCCAATGGGCTGTCATATGCTACTTTCCAGAGTCAGGACCATCAAGACCACTTTCAGTGCTCTCCTAGCCTCCTGATGTGCTTCTAAGTGGAAATTCTCAGTCCTTTCCTTCAGTCTGGTTCCTTAGGACATGCTCTTGCAATAAGTTGGTCTTAAAAAGTCAAATTTTTTATTCTCTAGGTACCTGCATGCATCTCATACGTTGAAAAGGACAGGGAATGTCAATTACAGACTTCCTGAGAGGAAAATGTGTGCCAGAATAATTTGAACTGTCACCCCTTGCTCTTACTGTGTCTCTTTCAAAGTGTAGGTTTAACCTGACTTAGGATATTCCTGCTCTAAATGAAGTCCATATCCCCCTCATCAATGTATATCTGCCATCAGGGATAATGTCTCAAATCCATTCTCAGTGGGCACTGCCAACAGTTCTCCTTCTGGATCTTAGGAGGTACAAGTGACAAATGACAACATGAGTGACAACACTGGAGTGGCATCACTGCCAGGTGTATCAAGAACTCTATTCTGGAGGAGAGCAGCCTGGATTGTATGTTTTCCTCATTTCTCAGTAAGGCTCTTGCTGTACCTTTAACTAATGTGATTCCAGCAGACCTCACTTTTGCTTTCCAGGCTTCAGCAACCATGTAAATGTGTCCTGCAGTGGGATCCAAGAGGCAGTACAAACCTGCAGGCCTAAGGGATCCAAGAATCCTTTCCCAGGCAGCAGTACAGTTTTGAGATGGAGATTTTGTGTGGCAAGGTGGGCTAGGAAATTAGTTTTTCAGAAAAGAGTCATGGTGTCTGGGTTCCTGGGTGGTGGAGTTCTAAAAAGCAACTGCTGTTTGTGCTATCTGAAGAACAAAGACACCATGGGATAGTTGCTGGAGGATTGTTCTTATCAGGACCAGTCATTTGGAACCTGTGCTGGCAATCTATTGTTAAAGTATGTCCAAAGAGTACTTAGTTTCTGCTGTCTTATTTTAGTAACACAGTCTGGACTTTGTTAGTAGCAATCATGTTTGGGCCTGTTAATAAAGGTACTTTGAGGTGCCCCAGATTTAGAGTATGCAGCTTGCTTGAGGATTGTAGGAAGGATAGAAGGAATGGCCTTTGATTTGTCCCTACCTTCTTGCCTGAAAAAACATGCTGGGTAGCACTGAGTGACATTTTCATCCTGCAAGCTTGGTGTTTGAGAGGAATCTCTACATTTGAAATAGCATGGGAAGCAATGAGACATCCTGAGTCAGCAGTGTGCAGGTGACATTCAGAGCTCTTTCACCAAAGCCCAATAACTTTGGTACAACTGGGCTGAAAATGGACTTCGGGTTAAAACATGTCCGAAGACAAGAGTGGAAGAGCTGCTGTCTGTGGGGTTTAGTCAGCATGATAGCTTAAGCACCATCCTTCCTCTCTTTTGTAGGAAGTCCTGCTGGACTGGGTCACTCTGCTGCTCCTTAAGGCAGCTGCAACTGAGGGAGCCTTTCATTACAGAACCCTATTTCTCTCTGCTGAGCCTCACAAGAGCAGGCACAGTGAGCATGCTTGATGGGTAGTTTGTTTAGTAATGTGCAGCCCAAGTAACACAAGTGCTTCTTACCTCACAACTATTTTTTTAAAACTTAGTTTAATTTTATATTTTTTCTATGTATCAGTGATAGTAATGGCAATGGCAACAGGTAGCAGCACTGGATGTACTGGTACTGGTACACGCATCACACAGCCTGTGGGCGATTGCTCTATCGGATCTAGGGCATGGAACTTTTATTGCCTTGTGTGTCTGGCTGAAATTTTTGTTCTGTATTTGAACAGTATATAGCACAGACACAGCCAGTACTTCAAGGACTGTCACATAAACAAGTCTAGGCAGGGTAAGTAAACAAGGGGGATATTTTTGATCTATGTTTATAACAAGTTGTCACTGCGCGTCAGCAATTTCATCCATGTTAACTAGGGGATTGGAAGAAAAAGATACCTTGGGGGATGCTTATGAAGAGCTTCATCTAAGTGAGAAGCTGCAAGAGGAAAGCACAGGGCTCCAGTTAGAAATTCTAAAGGAGGAGATAGAAGAGTCTGATGTGATGGGCAAGCTGGAGATGCAAATAAAGGTACAGTATTGCAGCAATTGTAGCTGAGTTACTGGGGACTGCCATGGTTCTCTCTCCTTTGAGGGCTGAGCCAGGCAAAAACGAATCTCTTTTTTTAGGATTGGTTCTCAGCTGGCTCACCTCACCAAACCATTGCAGAAGCAGCAGTGCTAGCACAGAAGTACATGGTAGCATGCAGAGGAGCAAGACTGCAAGCAGCCCCAGGTTCAGATTAAACCACATACCTATGGAATCACACACCAACCTTCTGACTCTGAGTCAGAAATAATAGATGCAAGGGAAGCAGTTAAGAGTTCATTTTTCTTCACTGCCCTGAGCTCTGCAAAGAACTAATATAATCTTGTTCTCGGGGACTAGATTTGAACAGAGCATTTCAGTAGTAGAAATAGATGGTGGGATATACTCCCTTGTACAGTACAATGTGCAAAACTCGAAACTTGGTAGTAGCAATAAGCTCTAGAATTGTAACTTGTCTCTGGCCTAGGCATCTTGAGAGAACAGTGATGTACTTGAGTTATCTGGGGTGTAGCCTCTCACAAGGGAAAAACCTTTCCTCTGTAGTCAGAGAGAACATAAAATAGCCAAAAATATCTGATTACTGTTGCTCCTGCTCTGAGACATCTCTGTTGCAAAGCTGTCCTATTTTAGTGGAACCCTTTTTGCCCACTCTAGGTCTTCTCCAAAACAACTAGTGTCAAAGAGATTTTATTTTAACTAAAAACTAAGAAGAAGGAAAGCCAGATATGCTCCTGAAAGCTAATCATTCTGTCTGTAGAAGAAATTGTTTTCTAAACAGCATAAGTCTTTTCAGTCTCCTAGTGCCAGTGTTCTTTGGGGAATTATTCTAAACTCTAGTCCTCAGCAAAGTAAGCTTTCTTGCAGCCAAGTATTAAACTATGAGCTTTATTTTTATCTGCTGTTTCCTTGGCAAATTGTGAAGCTTATGTTTGGCATTTTATTTCCCTCTACAATCTCTATCTTTGGTTTGTACTACACTTTGCAGAGCTTAGGGTTTATACAGGGTTTTGGGTGGGTGATATAAATTGTAATAGGTTTTAAATAAAGTAATTTAGAAGCTTAAGCAAAGAAAGCCATATTCTGTACTGGAAGATTTGTGTAGAGCTTTGCTGAACTTATGTTAATATTGAATTAACAACTATTTTCAGTAGTGTTTTGTTTTTCTTTCAAATGAAACTGTAAGGGAGAGGAAGGTGGAAAGAAAATTTCTTACTGAAATTCTATACAACAGTAACACTTAAATTTATCTTAGGTGATCTGAGAATAGAGACCAAACTTGGGGCCCTAACATTGTCATTATTATGTACATTTTATATTTTATGTGTATTGAGAACCCAAATCCTAGAAACTTTGTTTTTGTAGACAATTTTGGTGTGCTGAATTTCTGGGATATATTTCTCTGTAGCTATCATAGTAACTTTTTATAAAATAGAAAATAAATGTGTATAACGATTGCAAGACTCTATGCTTTTATTGTACCTTGCAATTAGGGATCAAAAAGTATGTTACAATTATTGGTTGTACTAAGTCAGAACTGAATGTGTAAACATGGTTTCTGTATCTGCTGGTGTAAATGAATGTTTTACTCACAGCGTAAGCAGGTCTGATAATAAAAGACACTGCCAAAATCACTCCAAACCACACCACAGAGCTGAAGATAAAAGAGTTGTCTCTGTATATTTTCACTTGTGACAGAACAATATAAATAAAAGCTTAAGACAAATGCTGATGGGAAGATAAGGTGGAAAGCCAAATCACAGTGCATGTTACCTTCAAACTCCAGCAGGCTGGTGGTGGCAGCTTTAAACTGGGAAGTCTCACGTGGGATTGTTGAACAGGCTTCTAGTACTGGGTTAGACCCAGAAACTGGGAAGGAATAAAATAAGAGCCATTTCTTGGCTATAAATGGCAGCTCCCATATAAGGCAAAGGAGAGTCATAAAATGTCAGCAGCTATCTGGGGTTACATCTCTATGGACACTTTCTCACCAGAGTGATCAGCCCAACAGAGCTCCATGCTAACGTGCCAACTTGGTTCTCAGTTCAGAAGAGGCTCATGCCCGGTCAGCTTCTCTCCCTCCATCTTTTCCTGCACTCTTTTGAGATGATATACTGCTCTTGTTTAGGCTGTACATGGACTGCTTGACACAGCTGCAGCCAAGCCAGGGTAGCCAAGATGATTTACACAAGCTGCAAATCTTTAGTAAGGAAGAGTCTTGCTCCGAGTATGTCTTGTTCAGGAAAGAATGAAACAACAGAGACTGTATTTGGCTTTTTCTACCCCTTCTGCATCCAGGCCAAGATATTTTTCTACTAGATGCAGTTAATATAGGTCTTTATGATCAAATATTGTTGGAGTATTAGAACTACAAATATGGAAGAAAAAAATAATTTCTAAGCTGAAATAAAACAGGCTATGAGAGGAGAGCTATGTGCTGTAAATGGGATCTTGGAAGTGGGTAGGTGTTAATTTTAAATGCAAATTTGCCGTTAGATCACTCGCAGACGCCATCAAAGTCAGCATCCAAAAAATCAGCTTAGTCTAGGTCATTTTAGGTAATAGTGCTGTTGTCTTATGACATTTTGTACTTGTGGCAGCACTTTTCCTTTGGTGCCATAGGAACTTCCATTATCCTGGACGTGGTGATAATGCTTGTTTCCAAAAATTCTCTTATATCCATTGATAAAATGCTTAAATCAGGATAGTGAGCATTTTGTTGGGTTTTTTTTAAGAAGGAAGAATCTGAAAATCTGCATCAAAATTAGAGATGAGTGGAAATTCTGTGCAACTCTTTACAAAGCACTAGTGAATCTGCTGATGTGACTCAGAGCCACTGCTTTCAGTTAATATTCCTACCACGGAAATAATACTCATGTCACTTTCAAGAATCACAGAGTCATAGGATTGGAAGGGACTTTGAGCTACCCCATGGGCTGATGTCACTGCACATTGCAGGGGATTGGAGGAGGTGTCCTTAAGGTTCCCTCCAACCCAAACTGTTCTATGATTCTGTGATACCACATCTCAAGAAGTAACATAGGGGTAATTGTTTTGCTTTTACTTGAGACTGAGAATACTTTAGCAACCGTCACCGAGGTAAGCAAGAGTTCTGTAACTGGGAGTTATGGGACTTGAAATAAGAGTTATGAGTTAGATTCAAGATTTATGCCTATTTTCTTGGAGTTTTTTTTCCCCAGGTTTGGCTATTTGAAATTTAAATTGTTACATATGCACTAAGTAAAGAATCTAGATTTTTCTAAATTTTGGAGTATCTGCTGTAACCCATTTAGCACATGGTGGCAATCTAGTCACTAATAAAGACATCTGGTTACCAACATAAAGCATTTCATGTTAAGTATCCCAGTTTAAAAGATGCAAGTAATTGTGTCTTATAAATATCTTTCCCAAAAATCAACTTCCTTATTCTGTTTCCACAAGTTTTCTCTCTCCTTGTTATTTATTTAAAAATAATTTATTTAGATATTGCATCTTCTTTAATATATTTAATATATGGTCTAATATCTGATTTTACTAAAGTCCTTGGGATGAATTTCTGAGCAAATGTTGTGTATGAAACTTCCTGCTATGCTAGGTGGCCTGCCTAATCACAGAAAAGAAGTTTTTCCTTTCAAGAAATTTGACTTTTCTGTTATCAGATAGGAATTTGAGATTGTCTGACTATGTTGCAACTTTAAAATAGACCACACTAAAGAAGTAGCATTGTGAAGAGGACAAAGGGCACTTTAGCAGCACAAAGAAAGCAGTGCCTATCCCACCTATTCATACATCTGTACAGAAAACCCTTTTTGCAATATGAAATACACAAGAAATGAACTCATAGTACAAAGGACTTTTGAAGGCATCTAAGTGGAAGCTGAATGCGTCAGTATAGCCAGATGATTTTTGAAGACAGGAAGACAGGATAAAATTTTAATGTTGCAAATTCCAAGGAAGAAAATCCAAGAACCTCTTTTCTGTCTAAATTTTGGTATCAATAGACTCCAACTTGCTTTCTCACCTCATCTGCCAATAGTGTCAATCTGTTAAAAAAAAGCCAAATTTGAGGTGAAATAATTGCATTTTACTAAAACTGGAAATCCATGTGCCCTGGCTATAGGCATTTTAATCCTTTGCTAGACACATACAAGTGCATTAGCAAAATTTTTCTGAACTTCTATATTGTTTTTTGCTGAGATCGACCTGCAACTTCATAGGCAAATTGTTTTGCAATAGCTGTGGAATTAAGGTGAAGTCCATATTTCAGATCTGAAACTATTAAATGCAACTTCTCCATAATTGGAAATTCAGTGACAAGATGTCTGTCAGGGCCACAGCTATTTGTATCTTGCCAAAAACAACTTGGTGGTTCGAAATCACAAGGGAAAACTAAGCTTCCCAGCTGGCTGATGGGATGTAATCTGACTCCTACTCAGTTACTAGAGTGCTGCAGAAACATGTGTTCCATTTGTTGACAGAACGATTGTCCCGCGTAGCATTTACTTACAATTTGGTACTTCCATAAATATTCTAAGAACTTCTGTGGTACAGCACAGAAAGTGCAGGTAGCAGTTTCCATTTGCACTGCCATGGCCTGGGGCCATCACTTCTAAGATCACTGCCAGCTCACTCAGCAAATCCTCCAGACTGGAGTATAGGCTATTTAGGAATTGAGACAGGTCATGCTGTACCTTGCCTTCCTTAGCTGGCCATTCTCATTTTTAGCTGCTTTCTTCTTGCTCTAAGCCTCACAGCTTCTTTGCCCAAAATTGTCTAATGGGTGGGATTTGCACCATGGCGATTTCCAGACTGGAACTAGAGTAAGTCATTAGAATTGAAAGCTCACGTGTGGAAGAGTCCTTGAACAAGAACCAGAGTGCACTTTGATAATGGCTCAGGAAAATTTGCAACTCTGATCTGGTTTTTTTTCTAGGCTTTTTTGGTGGACATCCTACCTCTTAATACAATCTGGTGAATGCCTCTTTATTAAGAAAAAGATACAAGGATAGATCAGATTAAGGACCTGGAAAGTATTATTTTGTTTCATGTTATCCATTGGTGGTGAATCATTTTTGCTAAGAAGAATATTCTGAGGGACAGTAATCTCTGAATTTATGCTGTAATGACTTTCTCTCCTGAACACTGCACCTACATTTGCCATTGATGATTCTTCCTTTCACTTAAGACTCTTCAATGTAATATGTTGTAATGGTAATTGTTCTTTAGAAGTCTCAGATAGGAGATCTGAACTTTTGAGAAGTCATGTTTACACAAGGGATTTGGACAGCAGTTCCCCCATGGGAGGTTATAATGTCTGTAATTCTTAATCTGATTTGCGTTAGGGAATACATACAGCTCATAAGCAGCACTGTCTTCTTAATTACCACATAACAAAATGTGGGACATTCATTTGACTTGCAAATAAATTTTCCATATATCCATGGTCTTCTAGGAGTGCCAGAAAATGTGAGATAGTGAGGATGACAGTATTTCTCTTTAAGTGAGGGGGTAAGCAAAGTAGGCCACCCACTTCCTCCCTCAAAATATCACAAAGCTGTGCCTAGTGGGACGTGTAACCTCATTTGCATCAGTCGTGTCCTTCATCCACAAACACATTTTTCACTATGCTGATTATGCTCTGTTAGGAGCAACATTCAAATCTGTTCTCTCCCAGAAGGCCAGGAGTGAAAGAATTACCTTCTTGTTTTATTAGTACCTTCTTCCTTAATTCCCCTTTTAAAGTGAAGGTTTCCTATCTCTTGTGGAGAAAATAGAAATATATGGGGTTACGCTTTAATGTAAGAGAAAAAAGGCAAAGTTAAGAAATTTTGATAATGTTCAGTAAAACACTTCAGCTGCAATCTGTAATTAAATAATTTGTATTTTGATTTATTGTAACTGTTTATTTAAATATTAGAAGACTATGACTTTGTTATGATGCTGTTTTTTGTCTCTAAGTACCTTACTTCTCAAGAGCTGAAACTTCTTAAATATGGAAGAAAAGTATCTGAAGTTACTCATGCTTTTTGGCTATGTTCTTGGTCAGAAAACAAAGACCACAAAAGAAAATTGAAAACTTTGTATGTAGTAAAGATACTTCATTTGGAAAGGCAGTGATTGCATAAATGTATTGTCTATTTTTGGTTTGTTTTTTTTTTTTTAAATCCCAACTGATCATTGAAAAAAAGGGAAATTATGTTAATGCAGATGATGTTACAACTGTTTATAAAGATATAGTCACCAGATCCTGGGTGAAGACCTTGTGGTAGGACATTCTGAAACAGAAATGCCAACTCTGAAGGCCTTTTATATGTAGATAATTGGCATGTGGTGTATTGGGTGTTTTGGAACTGAGTTCAGAGGGTGTCCAAACTCATTTAGAACTAGGCTTTTCATCACAACAGGTATGATTAAACTCCCTGGGGTAATGGAAGAGAAATTGTGTGGGAAGAATATGATCATCTGGAGAGCCTTATGGGAAAAGAGATTTGGTGTCCCATATTGCACAACTTACCTTAGCTACCTGGAACCATGGATATTTGAATATCTTTGGTGTTTATTTACTGTCTTCCTTCTGTGCATGTGAAAAATTTTTACAGAAGTTGACTAATCTTTAATATTCTTCCTTGGCTGAGGAACAGGTTAAAGGTTAAACTCATGACTTTAGGCTAGGTAGGGCTATAATAAAGGGTACTGATTGTTTTGATGATGTGAAGGCCTGCATGGGTGAGGTTAAAATATTACACTGAGAGACTGTATAGAAAACAAGGAACAAGTGCAGCTGTGAAATGTGTGAGACCACATGATTGGAAAGAACTTGGAATCTTTTCTTGGAAGAGTCTTCTTCTAATGCAGGCATTTACATGCTAAAGTCCTTAATTACTACTTCAAGGACTATCTTAAGATTTTAGCTTTCTCAAACTTGCCCGAAACGTGTCCTAAAAGGGTTCCCTAGATTTCATTCTTCTGATGTCTAGAAACCTTTTCCAGCCTAAATTATGCCAATGTTATCTTCTATGAATTAACAACTATTCTTTACTCTGTTCTGGGGAAAAAGTAATTACCATGGCTACCACAGAGCTAAATCATGTGAAGGTAGCATGTCAGGAAGGCCTTTTCTTCTCCTAAGCTGGCCATGGTGATGCTAAGTTAGCATTGTGATGCCTTGAGCATTAAACAAATGGTCAAGTCTGAGGATGGATTTCATCTCTTTTCTATACAAGGTGTACATTTGCACACAAGCTGGATGGGGTAAGAAATATAAATTGGTGTTAAAGATCAGGTGCATATAATTGTGACTTGTATGGAAATTTGACTGAAAATTTAGTTGAAGTCTGCTACTGCTACTGTTGATGGTCAAATTTGTTATTTCTGTTGGCGTAGTTGTACAGGGTAATTACCATGTATGATTACAAAGTTACTAAGGAGGGATAAATAGTAACAGATGGACACACAGTCAAGATGTTTGGTAGGTTGTTAGTGACCATTCATGTTTTGAAACATGCCTTCTAAAATGGCCGGGTTCTATACACTGAAGTTAGTAAATATTTTCCTTCTGTCAGAGGTCTGTACCAGAAAATTATGAAGCAGCAATTTTTTTTCTTTTCTTTTTATTTTTTTTTTTTAAGACAAGGTGAAACAAATTTCCTTAGACTAAAACTTGGTTTTGAGCTATGTAACAGTTAAAACATACATCTAATTTAAAATATGCACTCTTTCTTTACATGGAAGAAAAGAAGAAACAGTAAGACAATTGATCTTTTAAAAGGAGAATTGAGGAGAGAAAATGAAGTGGAAGTGATTTTATTCATTAAGTAGCCTGTCTTGACTTGCTATATACCTTTCAAATCTACTTTACTCATCTGAACCTGTACTCGTTCAAGCTAGTGACTGTAATGATGGTGACATCATCTTTTTGTTTATACTGAAATCTCTTTTGAGAACAATCACAAAAGAGATTGTTTTAGTAGATTGATTACTCCTCAACTTTGGAATTTGGTAATTTTGGTACACCTCAAACATGCTGCACTTGTTCTCAAGTCTGCTTTTCTTAGCTTTAGATTATGAACTCATCAGGCCTGTTATTATTTCTTCATAAGCATTTAAAAACCACATAGTACACTAAATCTCCTGGAAAGAAACAAGAATAACTTTGATCCTTGACCATATGAATTTACAATAAATATTTAGTCACAATTTTGCATTTAATATTACACCCATAAACTGGGCAGAGATGAGCACTCAACATTTGTAAATCTTAGTTAAGGATCTGCTAGAATGTGCAAGTAGTTCTTAGTTTTGATTTGACCCTGTCGTTCATGTGCTTTATGAGATGGTCTTCATTTACACAATTGCTTCAGGTCTTTTGGGTTTTATTTTTTTTTTTACAAGATCACACATACTGCATTCATCACAGAAAATATGACAGCATTTACTTAATGAACAACTTCTAGGTGTTTTATTTTAATTGTGCAGACTTAGGATGTATTTATTTATTTATTATTTACTGCACTGGAGTGACATTGTTTTTCATTTTGGCTTTTTATTAATACTCAGGTTTCTATATCTGCTTCTTTCACAAGCACTGACTTTCATGATAGCTTTCAAAAGCATGGGAAGGGGGATTTATCTTCTTGTAGATAGTCAAACAATGTCAAGTTTCAATTGAGCTTCAGTATCCAATTTTAGATACCTCAACTGGTAATTTTTTACGTGCTAAGTATTGTATGACACTTGTCCTCCAAAGGCAATATCATCTGTCTTTCTTTGCAAATGTCTTTGGCTTTTTTTCAGTCTGAACCTGGTGAACTGGTACTCAGAGTGTAAAGAATGCACTGTTTAGTTGAGCACATAGGAGAAAGTTTCATTTTTAAAATTATGATATAGAAATTACCTTGGCAGGCATCCTGAGACTCTTCCATTTTCTCCTATACTCCACCTAGCAGAGAATCTTACTTCCCTAGACCCTTTTCTTTAAGAGCATTAGGTCAGAATGCCTCTTTCTCCTTTTGTAGCTCTAATTTGTGTGTCTGTTTCCTCACCCTTCTTTCCCTCACACCCTGTTTAACATCTGATACTTACTTTTCTGATCCCCAAGAAATCAGCATCTTTCTCCCCAAGTTTACTCCACTTCTTGGCTTGGATCCAATCTTCTCAGCCTACTAAGGTCTTTCTCCTGCCTGTCTCCTTTTGTACCTGTGATTGTTTGCACTTATATTTGTGTCTTTTTGACCTTACTCTTTTTGTTTGGCTTTTGTTCCTCCTAATTAAATGTTCTTTGTTCTAGTGCAGTTATAGGAACTGGTTGTTTGCATACTGCTTCCCTCTCCTCGTCACATAATTTCTTGAATTTGTTTGCTTCTGCCAGCATCTGGTGCTCTAATTAGAAAGAGGGGCCAGGCCCCTAATTTTCTTCTCCTCTCAGCTCCTCCTTTTATTTTCATATTCATGGCTCCTCAGCCTGGAACTCTGTCCTAGTCATGGAAATGATTTCTGCTTTGTCTGGAAGGAAAAGGTCACAAGGACCATGGAATACTGACTTCCAGCATTTTCCTCCTTTGCTGTTCTTAGGGGTGCTACTGCTGCTAAAACAACCTCCTCTTGTGATTCCCTGCACCAGGTACTCTGCACCATTAAAGCTGATTATGTTTTTGTAAGTAATATTGTATCACACTGTAAGAACAGCCAGTACTAAGAGACAAAAACCTTGAGAAAGAATCTACTTTGGTAGAAGTAATGGCTGTTCCAGTTAAACCATCAAATATCATCTTTTCATCCTGTCTGCGAAGTCTGTGGTAACTTCCTGCCAGAGGTCCTACTTGCCAGAGCAGCTGATGACTAGAGTGGATCTGATGCTGGTGTCAGGCTGGGTGGAAGGTGCCTTTATCAGACTCTAACTTCCTTTCTTTGAGTCCTTTAAGTGCCTGGAAGTTGGCAAGAAATTAAACAGCAGGAGAAAAAAGCATAAAGCTGACTCTGATGCCACTGTCCTAATGAAACAGGAGACAGGCAATTTCCTAATCAGAGATCTGGCTTATCCAACAATTTCTGTCTCTTCCATTTATGTCCAAGAATATATTTAGGGAGGGGGTGGGAAAGGAAAGGTAGGAAGAGGAGTGGAGAAAAAGGACTATCAGGCCACTCTTAATGGACCAGGTACAGTAGCTCGTTAAAGATGCTGACAGTCTACCTCTTCTGTACCCCACAAGCCCTACCCCTCTCCTTTCATATGTAATCTGGTGTGTCAGTGACAGTTGTACTTATATTCACATGCACAAAACTCACCTACTTCTATTTTGATAATGACTTCTAGGAAGTTTGGTAGTTTTGAATGTTTTGAAGTTCTGGTCAACTTGTTGTGAACAGTGGCATCACTTTCTTTTCACTCAGGCAGCATGGCATGGAGAAGCTAGGTTGGCCTTTCCTGCTATAGTTATACATACAGTGACCAGAAGGAATGCAGTGAGCAAACAAGCTTTTTTGAGTTTTTCAGCTGAGTAAATGACTATGTGTTCACCTGGAGATGTTTTCAGCAGAGCACCAAAGGGAGGTGAGGGAATGCTGGGCCCTGGTGCCCTACTGAACCTTGATTTGTCCATTGGGCATTCTCGGATGGCAGTGAAAAAAGTGCTAGAGCATCTTGTCAGAGATCCCTCCTCAGACATCAATGGGAAAGGAACATCCTTTTATGCCAAAACCTAACTGGCATTCATGCCAGTAGGCTCCTTTTTGATGGACCAAACATTTTCCTCACTCTAACCCTTCATCTGCTGTCCCCTGAGAAACCTCACTAAATACTGTAGTTCACTGCACATTACGGGAAGTCTCGTTTTAGATATTACTGTTTTCTGGGCTGAGTCCCCAGAAAATGGAGAAGTTCTGTGCTTGTGAAGATGGGTTGTGTTCATCCCAATAACAATGGAGGACTGCTGCAATCTGCCTCCCAAGACATATTTAGCACCAATTATGTGGGACCTAAAGTTACAATCCACCCCTATTATACTCATGCTGTTTTGTACAAGACCATTTTCAATGGTTTATCTGGGCTGAAACTGCCAATACTGTTCCTGGAAGAGGAAAGGATGGGATAGGTCACAGTTATACTGCAGGAATAAAGGCCCTTTATATCAAGGTTATTATTTTGTGGTGGTTGTGCACAGTGCTTTATTATCTGTTAAAACTCATCTGAGACCTGACTGGGTCATAATCTTTGACTGAAGAACATGTTAAGACTGGTCCCTGTTCAATCAGTTCTGCACAGCTTGCCTTATATCATCTTCTCAGTACAACTAGGCAGGTGTAGTTTACACTAATGATGCATTCCTCAAAGGGCAGGTTTTAGTGACCTGGTATAGGCCCATGCCAAATCTTTCATTTGAAAGCTCCCTCCAGGTTGCATGGGTCATGAGCTCTGGCCAGGATTGCAAGGATCGCATCTGTGCTCAGTGCCATCCCACGGTGTGTGCACCTGCTATTCCCTCCAGGGCATTTGCCGCTGTTCAGAGAAATGGTGAACTGATTTCGTTTGCAGACTGATCTGGCTCTGCCAGCGCCTTTCCTGAAAAGCATAGAATGAGTTAGTGGTCACCAATCAGCTCTTCCTGCCAGGCTCAGGCAAAGGCCCGGAGCCATTCACTCTCCTGTGGCCAGCCTCCAGAGCAAGTGGGTCTCTGAGGCTGTGCTAAGCCTCCTGCTGGTAGGCAGTGCCAGAGGCTTGCTTTGCCTCCACAGCCAGGTTTATATTTTTGTCTGCCGGCTCTGCAGAGCCTCCTTTTATAGCGTTCTTAGCTCAGCATGGGATTTGTTGATGCATGCATTCCTTTCATTTGCTGCTTCCAAAACTGCTGATAAGACCAGAAGCTCTTGTGTCTCCATTTGAGAGGGCTTGTTTGAGACCCAGTCCAGCCTTGATCCCCTTGCCTTGATTTGTCTTGACGGTGCTGTATCTGCATCAGTCAGCCTGCCTTCGCTTTTACACTGCATCTCCTGGGATCCTAGTCTGATCCTGAAACCTCTGTGCCTCACATCAGGCGTCTCTAGGCTTTTTGCTGCTTTCAGAAGTCAAGCTGGGACTGGCCCTGCCACAGTGAAGTCACTGCTATTTTCTTCCTGACACTTCCCAGCCATTCAGAGTTCACTGTTGGTAACAAATAAATGCTAAGCCCAAAGCATCCCGAAAGTGATCCAGAGAACTGGCTGTATTGCACATGTGTGGCCTCTGTGCCCTGCTGGTGCTCATCAACTCCCTGTGTTTATGTTAGAACTTCAGTGACAGCTCAGTCCAGAAGCCGTAGGCAAATAAAGACTTTTCTCCTCAGGCCAAGCAGAGTGACAGGGTGGAAAAAGGAGCCACAATATGCAATTCCCCCTAAAGTGTAGTGGGCATAGTTAGAGGGAGAATCCCCAGGGCAATGTGAGCATGTAGTCAAGAACAGGAAGCATGAAGGGATGGTTCACCTGCTGTATGTCGACGTTCACTCCCATCAGCACAAGGTGTTTTACAATTGAATGAGCCTAAGGAGGGTGTAACTTTTACGGAGGCAGACAAGGCAAAGTTAGCTCTACTAGACAAGTGTTAACAGCCATTTCTTTCTGAAAACTTTCACTGCAGCAAAGCTTTACAGGGGCAGCCAAAAGTACAACCTTGACACTGCTCCCTCCCGCGCCCCCAGCCTTTTGAATAAAGGATTGTTGGGCTATTTATGCCAGGGCAAATAACATTATTTTTGGAAATGACTGAATTATTTTCGTTACATTTTTCCAAAAGAAAAAAAAAAAAAAATCAGCCTGAGGCAGACACCTGGCATGGAAAATTTCAGCTTGCGTGGTAAAAGCCTGGCAAAAGTTACCAGCAAGTTTGAAGGGTGTCAAAAAAAAAAAAAAAGAAAAAAAAAGAAAAGGAAAGAAAGACAAGGGTAGCCACCGGCAGCGGTGGGAGCTCTCTGCCCTCCCGGGCGCGGGG
>JACBWW010000012.1:11909452-12277086 GCA_020086605.1 Lanius collurio | reverse complement strand
AGATTCTGTGTAAGAGCACACTGCTTGATAGATTTAATTAATGTTAAAACTACCTTGCCCCCCTCTGTATGACTTATCTCTTCTTAACTGGCCGGAGAATACTCCCATATAGTAAAGGAATACTAGGCTGTGTGGAGGGAGTTGCAAAATCTTTGGGCTTCAAGTATGGGATTAAGTAGAAGATGGTAATGGTTATCCTCAGGTGAATCCAAATCGGAAGAGTACTGTAGATGTCATGAAAGTTGGTGTGCCCTGAGCACATTTGTCGGGTCTGGCAACAGTCATTTAGGTTCTGTTGTCATAGAAATTAATTTAAGATTTTTAGGACACACTCCTGCTGTATTATTGCATATATTATTGCATGGTCATTTTTGATGCAGGTGTTTTGAACAGGGGTGCTCAGTGGAGTGGCCCAGGTTGGTTTCCTTGCAACAGAAATACCTGACCTTAGTGTCAAAGTGTATTTGGCAGGTAATTCCTAGTGAGTTGAAATGAATAGAACAGTGAGAGGGCAGAAGAGTTGGTAGGAACTAGAAAAAAGGAATTTATGGGGAAAACACATGAAGTGAATGGCTCACAGAAAAGACCAAACATGCTGAACTTTGGGCAATTGCATAGTATAGCAGTATTGGAGTTGTGGGTTTCATATGCAAGAGGTGTAATTTTATATACAAGAGAGCTACTTAATCCAAAATATGAGTATTTTTGACAATAGAGCTTGACTTAATTTTCTAATCCTGTGTTTCTTGACAGTACAGGCTACCTTCCTGTTAGCAAAGCTTGCTGAAACTGCTTTGAAATTGCTGAAACTGCAATGTGCTCAACTTTTTCAGAAATAAACATCTCAATAAGATGAAAGGACTTTGTAAAAAAAAAGCAGATCAAGTCTGAGAACTTCATTGCTGTGGCTTAAAAATGCAGAAGCATAATCAAACTAAGGAGTCCCTAAAATTCCTTTTCTTCCTTCCTCTGTTGTTGTTTCTGTGTTCGTAGAGTGTAAGATATGTAGTGGGTTAAGATCTGGTGCCTCTTATGTAGAAGCACTTCTGTCAGTATATGTTGCCCCCTCCCATTTAGTTAATCAAAAATACAAAAAAATCCTTTAACCTTACTTGTTTTATATTTTAGGTGCAGTCTTACAGAAGAGAATGAGTAAATGTTTAGGACTTTGGTGGTTTGAAGAACCTGATTGGTGGCAATATGTACATAAAAGTTGGAAGAGTGAGGTGAAACAAATGCCTGATAGTTATTACAGTCAGAGAGCAACTGATGATCAGAGCATATGGGATGACTAGAGAATACAACAGCAAAAAGATATGTAACTGCATAGATCCATGGTTCATACCTTAGATACTGTTAGCTTTTCTGCCCCTCACCTTAGAAAAGATGAATTATTATTGGAAAAGGTTAACTGAAGAACAAGAAGATATGAATTAGTTCAAAGATGATAAAGAATTCAAGAGTCTAGGACTTAATCAGCCTAATAGAGATGATGGAACAGTGATATGGTAAGGCTCTGTAACACTCCTGTGGAGAAAGTAGGTGAACGTGGAAGAGGGAGGCACTTTGTCAAATCAGACTTAGGTGCTAATTTCAGAACAAACAGAAGAAATTCAGTGTAGGGATTCACAGGTATATTTGCTATACAATGTATACAGTATGAACTTAAGGGGAGGTTGGACAAGTGTTGGAAGACAGATATATTGAGGTTGGTAAATGGATGAGCAGCAGCCTCAGGAAATCTGATTTGAAAACAGCTGGAGGTTGTGAGTAAAAGGAGAAGGAGGAGTTGTATGCTTGTCTTGTTTTTCCTCTTCCCTCAGCAACTACTTAAAGTAATTATTGTTGCATTTTTTAAAATAGGGGTGGGATATGGTAGTCTGTTTTCTATACAGTGGTGAGTTCGACAGTTACACTTCTGGTATTAAAAATGCTTGATACTGCGTATGAATGATCTTAATTCCACCTTCTAGGTTTTATCATTATGATGTTCATTACCACATCGTTGGGTGGGCTTCTTTGCAACAGCTGTAAGTCGCATTTAAAGGAATGTGTATTGCAATTCTGTCTCTAGATGTTTTGGAGGTAATATTTTCAAAATACTTTGTTATCTTAAAGTAGATGGAAACTTTATTTGTTAGTATTTGATGCTACTTCATGTATATCAAAATATTCACAAGGTTGTCGACCATGCAGTATACTTAAGTAATGGGTTTGTTTGTGTCTTCTTTCAATGAAACACATCTGTTTTCATCATTAATTCTACTGTAGATGATGGCAGAACTGAAAGTGGCTCTGTTGGAGAAGGGCATATTTCCAAGAATCTCCTTCTGGGTTTCCTAATCAAACCAGTAAAGTACTGTGGTGTGCCTTATAGTGTCACAATGCTTTTTCTGAAGTGGCTGTGTGGTTGGCTACAGCTTTTTAATTTTTTTTTAACAGCTGTGCATGCACATTATCAGATGGGTTACAGTCACTGTCCTCTGCTGTCATTTATTCAACATGGGGCTTCTGTGATGTTAAGTCTAACGACAGGTCTCTGAAGAATATTATGCTGGTGCATATAATTTTTTTTTCTACTAACATAGCAAGCTCAAACTGTTGTTTTCTCTTTATGGCTGGACAAGGGTGACTGAGGGTATGTTTGTACTGTATAATTGAGGACTGTGCAGGAAACTCTCCTCCCCCACAAGTTTGTGGCATCTGGCTGAACAAATGCTCTGCACAAGTTAAGGCAATACAGTTATATCTGTGTGGCAGTGCCCTAGCTAAATAGCCCTGATCAGATAGAATTGTACTGGCTTGCCAGCCTTGCAGACTTGAAGCTGTGACTTTGGAGACAAGCTGCTTTTCTGTGATGTGCTATTTGGGTATGGTGCATACCTTGTACAGCTTGCACCATGTTGTGGGCCTCTGTAAGCTGTTAAGTGTATGTCTGGCAGTCTTTTTGAGTTCTTGAAAAGTTACCGTGGCTGTCAAAATCTTGTGTTGAGAACTTTCATTACTTCATTGTAGTAGTTCTATTTTATGTCCAGAACAAGCTGGGGGTGTACCAAATTAAATAGTTGTTGGTTTTCATCCATGTCATTGGTCCACTTCTGCAGGTGACTTTTGACATGTCACCACATTTTTTGTGGGCCATTTATGCAAGCCTATCTGTTGCACAGGACCATTAGTGACCCTGAAGCAGCAGTAGTGCTCAGTAAATAGAACTGCTCTATAACTAGTGATAGGTAAAAAACCAGAGTATAACTTTGAGTGTACTCAAACTCAGCTAGAGAAGGTCTCCAAAGAATATTGTCATGCTTTTGGTGTAGTGCATTCTGGAATGATAAAGTTTAGGGACACATCAGACTTTTCGCTAAAATGAAGATAGATGTCCAGGCAAAGTTTAGAAATAGTGATATGAATAGTGAAGTCCACATGAGTGTTTTGTAAATAAAGACACAGAGATGAGCATCAAGTATTACTTAATCCTGTCGATCAGAAAATGTTTGAATGGTAAAATGAGAATTTTGATGCTTTTACAGATGATATTACAGTATTCTTAAATATTTGCATTTCTAAATTTACATTTGCAAAATTACCAGATGAAGATATTACTTTATTTTTTAAAAAAGACCTACATGTGTTTAAAATGTCCCAAATCTACCTTGCCAGCATATCACAATAGTTATTAGAAGGGATTTTCTGTCTAAGAGTCTTGTGTGTGTTTGTGTGTGGCACCCTCAGAGTTCCTTGTTTCACTGGGAATTAAATTCTCTGCCCTAGTGTCATAACTTAGAAAATGTACATTTTAACCAGTAGATGGAGCCATTTTAGTTATGTATCAGTGTGCCTATTTACCTAAGTTTGGAAAACTTTGTTTCTTACAGTGTTTTCAGTCATTTTGTCTTTAGAGGATGGCTTACAGTTTTTTTGTCATTTCTTTACTTACAGGGAAGACTAAATGTTTTACTCTTCCAATAACAGTGCCAGGACTGTAGAGCAGGAAGACTATTCCATTTTCATAAATGTGGAGAAAAAAGCAAATGCTTGTTCTTTATGGGAATTACAGTTGTCTTTGTGGGAATTACAATGTAAATTGTCCAGTGTCACATGAGTAGAGCTGTATAGCCTTTGTACACCTTGTGTTGACTGAAGGAACTTTTCGGAATATTGATCCATAGTGGTATTATCTGACAGTCTGGATGCTCTTCTGGATTCTGCTCAGGAAAGCCTGTTAGCTCAAAGTTTTTTTTGAGCTTTGTGAGATTTTGTTTTTCTTCCTCCAGTCCCTTAAAGTAAAATGGCTCAAAACTATGTAATCAAATGGTTGTCCTGTTTAGATGTACTGCCACCAGTTGTCTTATTTCAGAACTGCTGGAGTACTTCATAACCTTGAAATACCCCTGGCTTCTTAATTCTAGCAAGTCCCATTTTAGCAGAAGCATTCCCAGTGCTCTACTCCTTGTATTAGCGTGTATCTTCCTCCAGAATGCTCTTTTCTGAAAGCTTTTTTTGGGTTTGACTCTACCCCTGCATTATAACCTTAGTTATGTACCACCTAGATCTTCCCTTTCATCCCCTCTTCTGTCTTCTGCTTTGAAGATGATTTTAGATTAACACAATGCCAACTTGAAGAGGAGGACCTCATTCAGATCTTAATTTGAACTTTCACTTTGTGAGGTATAGGTGAGTCATCTTCTTTCCCAGAATCCTACTGTGAGAGATGTTGAGATTTCTTATGGCTCAGGGTTTTTGTTGTTGTTGGTTGTTTGTTTGAGTTTTTTTCTTATTTGAACTAATTGGAAGTTTAAATTTTCTATGATTTATACAGAATGAATACTGATATTTTTCATAAGATGTTGTTGTGCTGCAAGGCATCTAGTCTTACTTCCTTGGCAATAGTGCTAAGATAGTATCCTGAAATACTAGAATATTTTTAAACTTAAAAACAGACTTGAAGGTTTTTTTTAAACTTAAGTAGCTGCTTCCGGTTTGGGCACCTGTTGTCAGACTGTTGCCTCAGTTTAACAGAATGGCTGGAGGCTGCCTCCAAACAAACTGAAGCTTCCTGTGAATGAGGCATGTGGGTGGAAGCTGTGGAGAGGAAGTGGGAATTACAGAGAAGCATCCCCTGTGTGTTGGAATTGTGCTGTTTGACCTACTCTGGCCTCTGCTACTGTTGCTTTTACAGTACAGCTATAGTACTGAAGATCTGGTAGCTGAGATCTGTTTTCAGGTGGGGTGAACTGAGTACTCATATGAAAACCCGACTGTTTTTTTCAGTTATTATGTTTTTACAATGGGGGCATGTGTATATTAAGAGTGTGTATGTGGAAATAATGTCTTGAAAAACGATGCTTCCCTAAATTGTGAAAATTTATTTTTTCCCTTACTTATTTTTGCACTAGGCTGATTCCTTTTCATTTTGCATGACTAATGTCTACTAAATATATGCTGGCTGTGTCTTGACTGGGATCTATTTTGGGATGAAGAAAAAGGCAGCTAAGTTATTGTGAATACCTAGGTTATGGCAGGGGTAATGACACCAGTAATTCCTTGTTAGAAAAAGTTAAGAATTTGCTTTCACTGAAAGTGCTGCCTCTGAACATCATGAGCATACTGATTGTTTCACTAGCATATTATAATCAGAAGACTAGAGAATTTCTAATCAGCCTGCTTTGCATGTATATCTTTTACCAAAGAACAGAAGGAGGTTAAAGCAAACCTGTTCACAGAGGTGTTGTAGTAGAATCTCATTTGGTGTCCATTTCTCAACTGTGACTGCTTGTCAGTGCAGAAGTTGTGTTGCTACTTCAAGAGATTCAGGCTTGCTGTGTTCTGGATCTCAAAAATCATGCTAAGTGTAAGCGTGAGTGATTTCTTTTTTTTTTTAGATAGGGTTATGAGTAGGCTAGTACAGCTAGTAAATCACATTTCTTGCTAACTGATCAGATTTCAAGTTTGCATTTAGAAGCCCCAATTCTTCAGATTTTCTCTTATGTTTTTAAATGAAGGCTAGCAGATGCTGATGTGAATAACACCTTGTTGTACAAAGATTTATTTTCTGTTTATGCTGTATAACTTCACTTTTGGGTGAAAAAATTAAAGTGTGTTTTCTCACCTTTGTAGTGCCCTTCACATCCATTATTACTTTCAACCACAGCACAGCTCTGGCTTATCTAACCCCAATCCTGCCCAGTTAGATAATGTCTATATATTCCTTCCACTTCTGCTTCCACCTTTCATATATTCTGTTTTGCATTTGAGCTCAGCTGCAGGTTCCCTTTTCTTTCACACCGGTCCATTGTCAGGCCTGCCTGAATTCCTGCATGCAGGAGTGGTTCCCATTGTGCTTTGAGGATGTTGTCCTTGAAGATCAGCCAGTACTCATAGGCTTTGCCTTCACCCTCCGTTGTGGTCTTCTGGGAGAGTCTGCCAAGCAGATCACTGGACAAGGCAAAATCTGCTCTCCTGAAGTGCCAAGTTGTAACTCTGTACTGGGTATGCTGTAGTATTTGCCTTTTTCCCTCTCTCAGGACTTTAAACTCCATGATTTCATGATTGCTGCAGCCAAGGCTGTTCTTGTCTTTCACTTCTCCATCTGCTTCTTCTTTGTGAGCAGCAGGTCCAGCAGAGTAGATTCAATTGTTGGGTCATTGACGATTTGCACCTAGAAGTAATTTTCAACAAATTCAAGAAAATTCCTTGAATGCATATGTTTGGCTATACCCTACCAGCAGATGCTAGTGGTTTTGGGCCCTGGAGTGTCTGCAATCATGAAACTTCTTCAGCTTTCAAATGAAGGCTTTTTCCATGGTCCCATCTTAATCAGGAGGTCTGTAGCAGGCACCTAGTACAAAGTTCCCCATGTTGGACTGTTCTCTGATCCTTACCTATAAAGTCTTAAATGCCTTGTCACTCATTCCAAGCAAAGCAGGGTGTGTTACAGCCTTCCCATTGCATAGTTAGAAACCTGCATTCCTTACCTTTCCAGGCTGTTTTTTCTAAAGAGCCTCTCGTCTTCCATTGTAGCACCTCAGCCATGTGAGCTGTCCTGCCATCACTAATTCCCATGAAGTTATAGCTCTGCAGTGGTGCATGGACTAAGTCCTGTTGTTTCCCATGCTGTGTGCAAGCTCTTGAGATGAGCTTACAGGCAGGCCACTCTTCCAGAAGGGAAGTGTGCGAGCCTTCTGACTTGTGTTCCCACATCTTCGCTTCTCAGTGTGACAACCTTTGTCCACCATGCCTCGTTTAAAGTCACGCTCACAGACTTGTTGTGCCTGGTAACAAAGATACTCCTGCCACACTTTGTCAGATGGATCCTTCTTCTTAGTAAAGGTTTTTGTGGTTGTAGCATAAAAGCTCTGCCAACATCCATATACTGACCTCCTGGATACATCTACTCTGCCCTAAGCTTTTTGCTTCTCACTGGAGAGACTGAGAAACACCACATGGGCTTCCTTGCCCACAGTGCTCAGTAGTCATTCTTGATTTGCTCAGTAGTTGCATTTTGGAAGTGTCACTGATGTCTGTATGGATAAGCAGGAAAGTCCAGTAGTTTGAAGATGTGATGAGACTCAGTTACTCCAAAATGTTGTTCAGTAAACAGCAGACCTCCCAGGACCTCCTGCTTATCTTATCTTTCCTGTTGTGCCATGTGTTTATCTCCTTTTGCAGCTCTTTCACTTGGCCTGCTCAGCACCTCAAGGATAGCACACCTCCTTGTAGGTGAGGGAGGCCACTGTGATTGACAGCAGTGATCCAGGGAGGAGCAGCGGGGGCTTCCTACAGGTCAGCATCTGGATGGTGGCATCCTCCCTGTGCAGTTCTTGAATTTGGGATCTCTGATGTGCCTGTTCCTTTGGCTGTCATTGGAGACTTCACCTTGTAACGTGTTGCACAGAGTTGAAAGGTGTTCCAGGGTCCTTTGTAGCTTTGGCTGTGAAATGCTGTGACATCTGTTGGCTGAGCCTTGGTACATGTTGTGAAACTATTACACTGTACCATCCAGTTCTGTTCACAAGATAGATTTAAAACACATGTTTGTGTGAATGCTTTGGTCTACCTGCAGCTTGTTTTTGATAGGCATGTCATGTCAATATTACTTTAACAACTTCAGTACTGTAAACTTGTAATGACTGCTATTTCTTCAAGGCAAATATTCATTAACAATAATCACTAACGTTTTTAGTTGGCTGGTGCTGTTGCGTTGGTTGATGTTGCATAACTTCTTGGCTTCTCAGCTTGGAAGGACCAAACACAATAGATTTTCATGTTCATATTTTGCCAGGTCATGTGCCTGTAATAATAAATATATCTTTCCCTTACCTGGAAATATTTAACAGCATTTAACAAATACCTCATTGTGTAGACCAGAGACTGTTCTACCATATTGGAGATGCATCAGTTTTTGAAAAGCCTAAATTTTTTTTGCTTTTAGTTTGTGATATCTGTAAACATAATTCATTACAGGTGGAAACACTGTGTCTTCAGTCTGTGTTCTGGGAATTTCTTCATGAGGGATTTTAACTGAATAATGCTGCTGGTGCTTATTAGGGCAAGACACAAACCAGAGAATCATCTTCTTCTTTTGCTCCCCAGAAAGAATGTTTAAAAGAAGGAATGCTGTGGGTTCTCTGACTAACCTGTGAAATCAAAGGACTGTTTGCAAGCTCTTTATTTAGCATTCTAAGCAGCAAGGTAGGCTTATTTAGACTACTGCCAGATTTATTGTTTCTTTGTTTCTATTAAAAAAAAAAAAAGTTATTGGAAAGGTTGTATTTAAACTTGCTGCTTTTTTTTAGGCTACTGGCTCTTGGAATTTTTTTTCCTTTGGCTTGTATAGCACTGTTGTGAGGATATACTATTATGTAAGCACATGCATTTCTTTAACATGTCAAACATATTTCCAGATGGACTTTGTGTACGAAAAAGGAAATGAGAAACTTCTTACTGAATAGCCACAGTTGGTGTTCCTGTTAGTGGTGAATTCTTCATTTTGTTTGTCAAATGACTACACCCTACCAGCCATGAATTTTAAAACTGTTTATATAAAAACAAACAGATAGCATCTGATGATTGTTATGACTCATTTAAGGAAGTGATAAAACCCAAGAGTAGCAGAGATCCTTTCCTTTTTCAGCTTGTTTTTTTTTTTTTTATTAACTTTGCTGCATTTGTGTGCAATTGAGAGATAGTGAAAAGGAAATTAATAAAGCAGATACACTTATAATTAATATTTGGTTGAATTGCAGATCGATAATGATTCAGCTTATAAATTAAGTTTCCAAACCAGCTTTAGTTTTAGATTGCAAATACAAGCAATTTGATTAAAGCTATTCTAACTGATTTTTGTGGAAATCCTTGAGTTTTTCAAACTGCTGATATATGTCAGTCAGGAAAGGAAGAACAACCTTTTCTTTTGCTTGTTGGCATCAGTGTTGCCATCCATTACCTGCCTTAACTGCTGTTGCTATATGAAATGCTTGCAGTTGCTTTATATGTTTTTAGAAACATAACCAGAGGGCTTTTTTCAGCATATTGTGTAGTGTACTTTGCTAGATTGACTTTGACTGCTTTTACTGAAATATGTAAATGTACATGATTCTGTGTGTTGTGAGAATAAATATTCTTTGGCCTTGTTTTTATATGCAGATGCTTTAGGTAGAGCTTCAACTGAAGAAGATCAGTTTGAGAAGTTGAGAGTATTTTTCCTGAAAGTCAACAGAATGAACATTTATTTTTAAACTAAGTAAAATTATAGATTTGAGCCTTTAGAGCAGGGCACACAAAAAAAGGTTATAAAACCTGATCACCAGGAAAGAAAAAATAAAATAGGGATAGGATGCTAACTTTTTTTTTAATGGAACAGCTGTCCACCAAATAATTTTGACATAATAGGAAAACTTACTTGTCAAACAACATTTTGTTTGATGTGATTAAATGTACTTAAGTTAGTCTATTTATAGACACAAATAAATCCAAACTCTTTATAACATTTGCATAGTGCAGATGGACTTGGTAGGTAGCCTGTTGGCTCATAGTTTGGGAAGAAGGTGGCCATATTCTGTTGAGTGAAGCCAAATAGTGTTAGTCTGAGGTTTTGATTCTTGAGCATGAGTGAATTGCCTTTGCTATATAAATGAAGGGCAAAATATAAATAGAGATCTGAGGAAATACGATATGCTCAAGGTCAAAGAATATACCTAATACTTGTATTCTGAGCTTTACATTGACAGGACCTTTTGAAAAGCCAGGCAAACAAGAAAGTTCAGTGTGCTTTTCTCATTGGCAATGGGGCCAGCTTACTGTAAGCCATTTGGTATATGTGATTTTAGCTAGTCCTAATACAGAAATAACTTGAAATATGCTGCTTTGTTAAATAAGATAATTAATTTCTCTCTGTCGTATTCAGTGATTTGTTGTATGACTGGATGTTTACTGTATTTGCATTTATGGTAGCCCAGGCTGCATGTCTGATGATTATAAACTTCCGGATCCTGGAGGCAATGTAAAGGTGAGCATTTGCATGTGAAAACAGTAGTCTTCAAACCAGGTCTACTTCCTAGTCAACATACATCAACTCTATAGCCATATTTCTTTGAGGGAGGGGTGGAAAAGTAGGTCTCACTTTAAAACTGTGTTGGAGGTTAATGCATTAACAAATAAGTAACTTCAGCTTCTTAAAAAAAGGCATATTTTGTCTCTGGCTGTTCTTGGAAGAAACGTGTAGTGCTTAATGACCATTGTTTAGATAATAACTTTTCAAACAGCTAAGGTTATAGTCTTGTAGCTCTAAGAGATTGCTTCAGAACACTCTTGAGAGTGGAAATTGCCACTAGTGCATATTCTGCGTAAAATCACAAGTGTCCACTTCCAGGTACTTCGGGAGGATGTAGCAAGAAGATGAATTTGGTGGCAGTGAAAGCACCAGGGACCCAGGAAAATGTTTATCTGTTTTCAGAAATGGCTTCTAGAGAATGGTGGCAGTGTTTCCAAACAGAGGTTTAAGTTTGCTTTAGAGGCTGCAGAGGTGGCAAGAGCTAGGGAGAGGCATGGGCAGTGGCAGTGCTGGTATCAGGTGCTGTGGAAGCTGTTGGGAGCCCAAGTGGGCTGAGGCTGGGAAGCTGAGTACTTGTGGTAGTGACAGAAGGGGAATCTGTATTAGTATTCATGCTTGTTTCTGGAAATGAAATATAAGTGTACAACATACTTGAATTTCTAGTGAAGACTAAAAAAAAATACATACCTCCAAGATGACATTCTGTCTTTTGGCTTGCATTACTGCTATAGTCAAGCTCAGAGGATAAAGTAAGTTGTAAGTAAGAGTGTAAATAGTTTTATGTATTATGGCTGCTTTATGCTATGGAGGACCTGTTTCCTGGTTGAGTTGTCCTATGGGACAAAACAGGCTCTTGGGTGAGGACAGAAAAAAATTTCCTTCCTGTTTTGAGGGTTGCTAAAAAAGTATCCAGGTACCATGAATGTATACAATATGCTGTACAATTTAATGAAAGCCAAACAATGGCTCTTTAGTGGTGAACAGATTGTGTGTGTTTATCTTTAAGGTGTACTGAATTTACATGAAAGAAGCTATGTGTTGTTAAAGAAAAGAATGGACATGACCTTAATACAGAGAACTTGTCTCCTGTAGAGCTGTATATCAAAATACATATGTCTTGTACAAATCTAACATGTCACTAACAGATCCTTAATAAGCATTTTTAAGTCTAGTAGTATTCCTGAAGTATAAGATAAAAAAGAGGAGAATAATCTGGGAACTGCTTTAAGTGTCTTCTTGCTTACATAGGAGTCATTAAGATAAGGTAATGGTCAAGAAACTGGCTTATTGTGAGAGGTGAAATGGGGCAAAGCAGAGCTCAGGGGTAGGTTTTGTAGGTTCTGTGGTCAAGGTCATTCTTAATTCCATGGAAAATTCACATGTAGCACCAAGCAAAAGAGCTAAGTTTTAGGCGTATTGACAAGGTTGTAGTTCTCCCTTTCCTCATTTTTTGTGGTTTATTATCTGGTGCTTTTCATTGTTAGAGTGAGGTTTGCCTGACTTTTATCATTAACCTCATCTGTTTATGATCTGTCAAAGGTTGGTCTCTATAATCCTGGAGGCCTTTTCCAACTTAATTGATTCTATATTGTCAGATGGCTTCAAAGGAACTGGATTGTCACTGAGTACACTGTTCTGTGTGAGTGGTGAGTCTGTATTCCTGTGATGTTGAAGGATTCCCACGGATTATTTTCTATTAAAAAAGGTGCTTTGTGACTGAAAAAGTTGATATACTCCACATACCTGCAAGATTGACTATGACTTATACTGCAGCATGGGGAGAAGTTTTCTTGGTGTCTGTAGATGGGTGCTTCTCAGTTAAAGTGAGAAAGAGGCATTTGCAACTCAGCAGTATTTCTGTTTCATATACTGCTTCAGGTATAACTGAAAACTGAGTTCCTTTTAAGTGGTGTAACATTGCCCTTCCTCATGTTACTGTGCTACTATCTCTCAACTTTGGCACGAGTTGCTAAGCTCCAAGCGAAGTGTGTTCTAGGCAGAGACCCACAGCAGCTTTCCAGTGTATTAATTCTAGGCAGACAGTAATAAAAGCTGAAATGTAAATGTGCCCTGGCTGTGACTGTATTCTTTTGTTGGTTCTTTCTGCCATGTGCTGTTCATATTACCGAAGAAAGTGCTTCTAAGCCCCCTAGGCTCTGAGAAGGCAGCTTTGTTAGGAAGTACCAGAAATTGAAGAACCTATGAATATAATCCTGTTTTTCCTTTGATATACATAGTGATCATGCTCTAAAACACTCATGAGCAGTGATCTCCTAATTTGACACCACCAGTGGGGACAAAAAGTTTCAAAACAAGTTACATGATGTATGTTCTATACAATGAGATCAATAATCTTATATCAATCCGAATCATAAAAAATCCAAACCTGCAAACTGTTACAAGTGAAGCAACAAAACTCTAAATGAGCCCATGTAAAAGAAGCAGAGCTTTTGGTGCAGTTGAACAATGGAACTTGTTGTAAATGTGGAAGCTAATCTTTGTTAAGTGAACTCTACTAATTATGTACGTTAATGTGTTAAACTTGCTTGTAGCAGGTATTTTGACAGAAGTCTTAATAATGAGAACATTGGTTTACATCAAAGTTGTTCAGAGACTAGATGCAATGAAACAGCCAGAATTACTTGGTTTAAACTGGATCATTGGATGTGGTCCTGCCATGGTGTTTTAAACCCTGCACCTGAGAGAAATCAGTTCTTCATCCTAGAAAGTGCTATAGCATACAGCTACAGCACAACAGACGAGCTGAGGATTGAGCAATTTGTCTTCCTTGGTGGCTGAGGGCTAGGTGAGGTTTTTTGTTTTAAATACTTACTGGTGACTTTGTTGTGTGTGTCTCTGTTGGTGTCATAGAGAATGCCTATAATTCAAGGCCTGCTCATGATGCGTTTGCAAAAAAGTGGTGCCTGATTGTCAACAGAGTGTAGTGTGGGTGAGTTATGTTCATGCCTTCTTAGATCATGTATTAGGAATATCCAGTTGTGAATGGCTCCTTCAGTGACTTTCTAGTTCTAACTACAATAGTTAGAATTTTCCTCTGCAGTTTCATAAATTTCCAGTAAAATCAACTTAAGCAGAGGGATTTTTATTTTTTTTTGTGTTGTGACTTTATTGGTATATGTTCATAAAATCTTGGTGAAGGGGTTAGTGTTGGAAAAATTGAATTTGAGTTGATGCTTCAGAATTAATACTAAATATTAAGGATGTTCCACTCTAGCAGTGTGAGCACTGATGTCTCTCCTTTGGAATCATAGACTCATTTAGTTTGGAAAACACCTTTACAATCTTCGAGTCCAACTGTAAATGTTTGTGTCTTTATTAACATGCATGGACAGTTCTGTTGGCAACATTACTAAGAAAGACTTAAGTTAGTTTGCAACGCCTGGAAAATACATGAATGGTTAGCTGAAAGAAGATGGGATTTTTTGGGTAAGCTTAGTTATGGAATTCAATATTGCTTTAAAGTATCAATAAGTACATAGATGTAAGACAATTATTATTTAAATAAAAAGGAAACGGGTAATTTTAGGAAAACCTTAGTGAACACTCTTCCATCACCCTCTGCCTTTATCCTCCTTATAACGTGTTAGGCTGTGGATGTGGCTAATAACATCTCTCATGATCTTAAAACTGCATGCCTGTCTTTGTCTCCTAATGCTTCTAAAAGGACTTTTAGAAATGTGGGGTTATTTTGCATATTCAAATTAATACCCAGAGTAGAAGTGAAGCCTGCTGACACAGTGGTTCCAAAAGTCTGAATTGTGTAGTTCCCTGTTGTGCAATGTGGTACTGTTTAGGAGAGCAGGTGTACTTATGAATCTGTGTAAGTTGCTACTGACATTATATCATGTGTTATCAAAAATCCAAAAGTTACTTTATGGAATGAGTCAGAAGTAGAAACAAGCGTCAAATATTTAGAGCAAACTTTTCTTCAGGCTGCTTTGTTTCATTTCCTAAACAGTAAGTGTAAATAAGCATTGTAGCCTTTTCAACTGCTTTTTGTTTAACATACATTTCTTGGTATTTGAGTATGCAGCTTCATAATTTTCTTCAATAAAAAAGACTGGAAGAACTGCAAAAATGGAGAGTATGATGGATGTTCTCTGTACTGCTGTATAATAGCTTTCTGTCTGAGGCTGTCAGAATGCCATGTTTTTTTCCCAATGTATGACTACATTTCAAATGTTTAAGCATTATGACCTTAGTTGTCTGAAAAAAGTCCTCTTCCTTGTATATCTAAATCATTTGTTTGTGAATGAAAATTTAGAGTTAATGGCAGGATTAGAGTTTGCAAGAGATTTTTGGACTGCTTTCAGGTTCCCCCTAGTGTCCTGGTATGGATATTGTAATTCTAAAATGAACTACAGTTTTCCTTTAATGGGAGAGCTTCCTTTTGGCACAGTTGTTCTGTCCCAGTGAGAAAAGGGCATTTTACCCTTTCTTTGAGTTCCTGTCAACGTGTGAGGACCTCAGACAGTATAAAAAGCTTTTAGTAGATATTTGGCCTGGTTACAAATATTTTAAAATAGCCATTTATTTGTCTCATTGTGCTTGAATAATTTTGTTTTATATGCTTAAAAAAAAAAACATCAAAACCCCACAAAACAATGCTTTTGCTAGTGTTGATTTTGATAATCTACAATGAAACTGTTTCGAATTAAAAAAAACTGGTTGTTTTGGAAACCTCCATTTTTAAGTCTGTAAAAGGTTGTTAAAATCAGATATGAAATTATTGCTTCTATTTAAATGAATTACATCTCAAATAGAACATCTGAATTTGATGTTAAGATAACCAAAAGCTATGATGTTGTGCTGCCTCAAATATCCAAGTGTACTCAAATGTCAAGAAAAAGGTACCATTTTCTGCCAAAGTTGAATGTCTTATTGTCATTTAGATACAATCTTGTTTGATTAAGGTTAGATTGCAGTAGAAGCCAGTTTGATTCTGTTTGTTTTGTACAGGGGAGATTTTTACAACATGCTGTCGGTGATACTTTTCCAGTCTGGTTTACAGACAGTTGATTTTCTTCTGTAAAATCAGTCCTATGAAGAAATGTGAAAATAAATACAAATGATTTGGTGGATAGGTTGATTTCTTTATGTGTGTTCAGACTTATGTGAAGTAACACTGGAAAAAGAGATGGATATGATTATAATATACTTATGGTCTAGGCAAATCAAGAACTTTATAATTAGAAACATGGGCAGTTGCCTAGAGGACAAGTATGTTCAAATTTTTCCTATTTAATTATTTCTTTACATATTACTTTTGGGAATAGGTGAAAAAGTTTCAATAAAGCTATTCTTAACTGTTGTTTCTCATATGTCTCATTTATTTTTTCAAATTCTCTTCTGTATTAGTTTGAGGTGGAGCAGTCTTTTGGAATTATGGAATGATGAAAGCTGTGCTTGATTGCCAAAAGCCATCATGTAAAGATGTTCTTCCCTCCCATAAAAACCCAGTTGAGCATTTAAAATTGTATTAATGCATATGTAATTAGGATATCTGATTGCAGAATTTTTTTTGATATCATAGCACATTCCCAGGGCTGTAAGCTGTGTTGTTCATATTTTTTTATATGCCACAGTAAAAAAACGTATTGGATTCTGTGTAGATGCCTTCTCTACAAATTTTATATTATTGGAAGGAAATTTTTTTTTTTTGCTTTGCTTTTGCTTTTTCTCCTTATCTGGTATGTGTAGAAAATTCATTTTGTTGCTGATACAGTTGTCATTGACTAGAATAACTCTTGCATTTTCAGCATTTAAAAATTCCCTGATAGCTGTGAAATCCTGAATTAAAAATGTTAAGATAAAGTTCTTATAGACACTGAGTGTGGCATATTTGATTCATGTTTCTGGAAGGTCTTTTGCTTAGATCTCCATATATATAATAATATATCTGGATTATATATTTTATATATTTGTCTTAGTGTTTGGTTTACTGTGCATTTGACTTGGTATTTTTTTTTTATCTGTTAATGGTATCAATTATGTTTGTAAGGACATCTTAGAGCTGTTTCAAGTTCAGGCAGAGAGTGCAGGAGGAGACTTTGTGTCTAGGGCAATGACTTTGATTTATTGATGCCAGCTTTAGAGTTCCTAAGGCTGGTCAGAATTGCTGCAGCTGCATCGCAAGGAACATGGCTGGTGTAAGTTTACTTTGCATGTTCAAATTTGCCTTACAAGAAAACCATGGCAGCAGAATTTTTATGGGTAGACTTTATGCAAGGCTAGATAATTGTCTGTCTCCCAGAAGTCAGTGTGAAAGCCAAAAGCCTGTCTTAAGTTCTTTGTTGTACATGCTCCAGTTTTGCTTAAAATTGTCTCAAATAAATTACCTTTCCTTGAACATGTATTTATGCTACTGGATGGGAGTGTACAGATAAAGGTGCATGAAAATGGGGTCTATGGCTTTATTAGAAAGATGGGTAACTTCTGTTGTTCGTTTCAAAATAAGGAAAAATGCCTTTTCCAGGAACACCCCTTTTAGTAGTTCTTGGCTGATTCGAACTCCCATGCAAACCATGCTAATGGTCTCTGAAGTAGAGAATTCTAAGTGTTAAACAAGTGAAGAGTATCTGATCTGCCTGCCATGTGTTCGATGCTGTCAGCTTTTCTTGCTAAGTAGCCTCTTAAGTCATAAATTTACAACAGGAGTCCTACAGCATTATTTTTTTATCTTTGAAAGAGAAATATGTCTTTCTTAGAAGTACTGTTTTGTAGATTGTCTTTTACATGGTTATTCACAAAAAAACCTAATAAAATACTAAAACCAGTATCAGTAATTGTTGTTAAGACAAAGAATGAAGTGGCTACAAAAGAGGTAGGTAGGCTTTATTTCTTTTGGCTAATTTTAGATCCATCTTGGTTTTCCTTTGCATTTAGTCAACTGAACTTTCCTGTAAAATAAGCACCATGTACAGTGGTGTGCATGAGTCAGTTGTGTCAGAACCAACACCTTACTTTTAAACTGACTTCTCCCAAAACCTGCTAGTCAGACATAGTGAAAATAGTACCCCTTAATACATCAGAAAATCAGCTACTTGCTTTTCTAAAACAGAAACTGAAGGAGCTTGTGTGTATACAAGATAGTGGGCAAGGCAAATAAGAAGCAGAAGTGGCTTTTAAATGTCCCTTCAGTGGCCCTTCTGAAGGACCTTGGAATGACTCCTAGAAATTTCAGGTTCTGACAGTTTTTGTTTGTCTAGCATGTCTTTATTTCAGGCTTTTCAGACTTTTAAGACTGTGTTGTGCTTTAGAACTGCAAGAGGAAAATGGAAGAAATTTTGGCAAGAAACTATGTGTCTTAAAATATGGCTTCATGGTAAAGGTGAGCTGGACTAACTAGTTCCTGATTTCTGAAAGGGAAAATGTCATTCCCACTACATCTCGTCTCCTTTCCCATAAGCCGATTCAACTTCTGAAGCTGTTGAAAAACCCCAACAAAACCTTAAAAACCACTCTACAAGCTGAAACAAGACTTGTCAATTTTAGTTTTCTGAAATGAATTTTAACTGAATTACATGCTTATTCTGTAATCAGAATCATTGAATCAAAAAATGGTCTGGGTTGGAAGGCACAGTCTCCTGATTCCAACACCCCTAGCATGGAAAGGGGCACCTTCAACTACATCAGGTTGCTCAGAGCTCCATCCAACCTGGCCTTAAACACTTCCAGGGATGGGGCAGACACAGCTTCTCTGGGCAGCCTGTTCCGCTGCCTCACCACCTGCACAGTGAAGGATTTCTTCCTGATATCTGATGCAAGCCTACTTCTCTTTCCATCTGAAGTGCAAGAGGCTTTCTCTCAGCCTTTCCTCCAGGCAAAGGTGCACCATCCCTCTAATTATCTTGGTGGCTCTCCTCTGGACTCTGTCCAGCAGGTCCATACCCCTGGTGTGCTGGGAGCCCCAGAGCTGGATGCAGCGCTCTGGGTGGGGTCTCACTGGAGTGGAGTCAGGGAATCACCTCCCTAAAAGTACCAACTGCATTGGCCGGGAATTGAACCTGGTCGTCCTGAGTGGCAGGCGAGAATTCTACCACTGAACCACCAATGCTGATGGTTATTTTATTATTTTTTTTTTCACAGCTCATTTTACACATTATGAAAGAAAAATTGAATAAAACAAAAACTTTTAGTCCACAAACACACAGGCACCACCAACTTCTTTGATTTTTCCCCTCTACTCTTCTACTGAAGAACTTTGCTTTCACAGTTGGGAGTTGCTTGGGCAGCTTCCCCCTACCCAGCAAGGTAGCCTGAGTGCATAGTATCAGTAACTGGGGCCAGTCCAGCCTCATTTTTCCTGTAATTGAACCTTCTATATTCACTTCAAGTGTCCACAGCTTCCAAATTGACAGCACAGAATTTTTGGTTTCTTTTCAAGTGACACTGTGTCATGCCTACTTTTTGAAGTAACCAGAGTGATACTTGTCAATGTTCAGCCTGTGATGCTGCATACCACCAACATTGCCATGTCCTCTGGGGTGTTTCCTGTGTGGGCCCATGTGGCCATGGCTAATGTGCCCCCTCAGCTTCTGGGTGTCCCTTACTCTGGAATGCATCTTGTCAGTGTGCACAGGGGCAAGGAAAGAGCCTGGTGCTTGTGAGAGTGAGGGAAGGCAAAGGGGGCGGAAGTGGGAAAGCATCAGATCTAATGTAAAACAAGCATGTTTCATTGTCAGAATATTAGGAGAAGAATGGGAGGTGGTGTGACTGGTACCTCACCATTTCTCCAAGCTGAGATGTGAAGCTACAGCAGTGGAAGTGTGGCTCCACTACACTCCAAGTCTGACTTTTCTAGAGTTGCCTCGTGGTCCTGCTCTACCTCCTGCAGTCTCCCCTGCCTGCGCCTCACCGGTACTGAGTGGCATCCGAATTGAAGTAGCAAAATACTGTCAGTGCAATTTTATTGCTGGATCAGTTCCCTGATCTGGTATGTTGCTGGTTCACATTATGGCCAGTACTAGCACAAAACAGGAATTGCAGTTTTCTAGTACTGTCTGCCTTATTAATAAAATACATGTAGATTGCTAATTCTTACTTTATTTTTGGTAGCTGTGAATTTGTAGTGGTAGAGGCTTGCTAGTACACTAGGGGCTGGTTGACAATCAGCATGTGTAACAGTGCTAATAATCTGACTGGCATTCATGATACAAGGATTTCAAGTCCTTTGAAGTTCCTCAGTGTAACTTTGGAGATGTGACTTGAGGACTTTTTATTTTGTTGGTTTTTGTTTTGTATTGTTTGGGGTTTTTTGTTTGTTTTTTATTATTATTTTATTTTATTAAAATAATCTGCAGATGACAGCACCTGTATTCTGTATGTTACAGCACTTAGCTAAGAATGTGTGATGAGATGCTGCCATAGTTTGGATTGCTTGAACAGATCATAAGCAGACTGTATTCCCATTCTGCCTGCCTTCTTATTAAAAAGAAATGTTGTAGGCCAGCAGTGCTGATTCTTCCTCCTGTATCAGTTGCCTCTTACTGATATTGGAAACATTGCCTTACCCTCCCACTGTAACTTACTGAGTTTTGATTGGTAGGTAGTAGTTATTCACTGTAAGAGTAAAGGCGTGTTGTCAATAAGTTATTATACAGATACTTGATTAGACTGGGATGCAGTTATATGAGTAGAGAATTTGAGACACAAGGAAAGCTGAAGGTGAAGAACTAAGCCTTATGAATTCATGTGAATTGGTGAGATTCAGAGTCTTTCACTTTTCTGTGGAATGACATATAGGTGAATAATCATTCAAAAATTGCACCATTCATGGAAAGAATTCTTTTATTTATTAGCTGCTGGTGGTTGGTGGTCTTGTCAAGGAGGTTCTGTTTGATTTGATTGTATTTGAGCAATTTGTCCTAACTCAATAATTAGATGGTTTGACTTCCTTAAATTTCTTTTTTCTTTCATTATTTACCTCCTGAGGATCTGCTGTCTGGGAGAGGCCTTCTTGTGCACACTTTAAATAATGTCAATAAAAACCAGATAAAATTATCTGTCTCTTATTATGCTTCTTGATATCTGGACTCATCAGCTGTTCACAATGGTGCCATCTGTTCTCGGGAATTAATCTAGAGGATAAGTGTTTAATATTTGGACATTGACCTGTTGGAGTGAGTCCAGAAGAGGGCCACAAAGTTGATCAGAGGGATGGAGCACGTCATCTCTGAGGAAAGGCTGATAGACTTCGGATTGTTCCACCTGGAAAGAAGGCGGCTTTGGAATGACCTAACTATGGCCTTCCAGTACCTGAAAGGAGCCTGCAGGAAAGATGGGTCAGGACTATTTATGAGAGAATGCAGTGACAGAACAAGGGGCAGTAGGTTCAAATGGAAAGAGAGTAGCTTTAAATTAGACATTAGGTAAAACTTTACTGTAAGAGTGGTGAAGCACCAGAACAGGATGCCCAGAGAAGCTGTGGATACCCCATCCCTGGAAGTGTTCAAGGCCAGGATGGAGCTCTTAGCAGCCTAGTCTAGTGAAAGGTGTTTCTGCCAATGGCAAGGATGTTGGAACTTTATCATCTTCAAGGTCCCCTTCCAGCCTGAACCTCCCCACAATTCAGAATATTTCTACAAGTGGCTGTAGAACGATTAAACATATGGCCTTGGTTAGGTGGCTTTAATAGTGTTGAAACAGCCCTGGTTTATAGTTCTTGTGAACTTGCACAATGATCTAAGACTATTTTAGGATAAAGAATAATTACAATATCTCTCAAAATGTTGCCAAAATGCTTGGAGATGAGTTTAGCTAAAGGCACTATGTTGCACTTACAAAGTGAGCAGCTTTGAATTCCTCTGTGTCTCCCTATCATCCCTCTACTCTGCCTCCCTCCCCCCCAAAAAAAAGAAAGCTGAAATTGATAAGCCCAACCTCCTGAAAACCTCAACAAATCAAATCACCCAACCCTCCCTATCCTAGCTCAGTGACATTTGCATGCTGACCACATGCTCATACATGTTGCTGTAAAATCTTGGTGGGGTTCTGTTGGAACATGGTGAATTTCATCTATTTATGTGGAGGGACGGTTTTGATTCCAGGAACAAGTCCTGGGAAACTTTACACTCATCTTTTTTTTTTTTTCTACTTCATCAGTGTATTCAGATCAGGATGTGGGGTGATTAATGCAGTAGAACATAGTACAGCAGAGAACATAGTAATCTTTCTGTTAATGAGGGTTCAGGTTGTAAATTTCAGTAGTATCTCTAGAGAATAAGTACTCAGCTGTCCAAATGATGTGCAATTGTGTAATGTTAGGAGGGCTTAAACTAGGGATCTGCCTTATGTTTGCTCTCTGCATCCTGGTGGCTTCTGACAGCTGTCTTGCAATGTCCTGAGAAACCCAGAAGTCCACTATTGGGGCAGTACACAAGAGAATATCTGTACAGAACACATCTATCTTTTTTCTTCCTTTCTTTTTTTGGAAACACCCTGTTCTGTGTGTACGTGCCGATGCAAACTGAGGCAAGCTGAAGTGTGCTGTGCAGATGTATGTCTTGGGAAATAGCTGTTATATAGAAATTGTATTCTGAAAAATACTTAAAGGCAGTAAGACTTTTAGGTTTTATGGCTAGTTTTAATTCGTTAAATGATGAGCCATTGCCTGCCATTGCCTGTGTTCCCTTGCTAAGGCAGTAATGTTTCTTCAGAGGAATACCCTGTATTTAATTTCTTTGTAATAGGAAACTCCTAAGATGCTGTTCTTAATATGAGTTAGTAGGTTCCCATTTGATAAGAAGCTGAACAAAACCATCTGCAGAGGTATTTGACATATGAATTTTAGACTGTGTCGTACAATTTTCCCCCTTACTCCCCTAGCACCTTGTCACCCTCCTGATTGCCCCATGGCCTGGGCCACCCTTACCCCCTCCAAAATAAAGCCTCATTTAGAAGGGTTGTCATCCTGTCTTTCTTTCTTTTTTTTTTTTTTTTTTTTTTTTTCCTAAAAAGAGATGCTTAAGCTTGTTAAATGCTGTCCTTTCAGCTGCATGAAGAAAGGTGGCAGTGGACTGGGTTGGTTTTTTGGAGCTGGAATGTTAGAAAAGATAGTCATACCATCATAGACTAATTTGAGTTGTAAGGGACACATAGGGATCATCAACTCCAAGTCCCTCACCTAATTTGCTCATGTAAGGAAGGGTTGATTTTGGACTATGGATACAACTCTTAACACTCCGCCTACCTATCCCCCTAACCAGGATTTTAAAGTATCAATAGAAACCTCATAGGTGTATGAGTTTGCAGGGCTGCATGTGTGGGTATGTCAGTATGGTCTCTCTGCAGACAAACAAGCACTCTGTGCTCATATCTGACTCTGTCCGATAGCAGCTGGGCTGGAGCTCATGTGGTAAATCCTGCTGAGAGCTCAGTCCTGCTTACTGCAGCTACTTTAAATGTCCTGCCATTTCAGAATGGCAAATTAAGCACAGCTCTGCCTGCTAGACACTCTGCAGAGCCTGCAGTAAGGCAGTTCACTGGCACTTCCTGGTAGATTGGGATCAGAATGGTATATCACTTGGGAAAAGATGAAAAGTTTTTCAGAGCTCAGATGAATTATTTTCTATTGCTTAGATAAGAGGTACACACTCTTTTGGACCCATCTTTCAAAAATATGCTTTTATACAGACTGAGATGAGGTTAAATAAGTGGAACTTGAAGTGGTATAAAAGTGAAAATTAAGGAAAGATTGTAGGGAAAAGTGTATGTTTCGTGATAGGTTTTTATGTTTCTTTTATTTAAAAAAAAAGCTCTCATGCACTTCATAGAGATTTTTGCAGTATCAAACTTATGGTTAAAATACTGCTCCAGCACAAATAGTTCTGCTTGGAGTTCTCACAGTGTTGTCACTGAACATGTTCAAGGATGTGATAATTTTAAATGTATTTGCCTACAGTTTGTTTTAGAATACTTCTGTAGTTAAACATGTTGAGACAGTTGCAGTTCAAAGTATCTGTGCTGTTCTCCATTTGATGGGAAGCTTTTTCCTGGTATTTAAGGGAAGAAGAGACGTTTATCCACAAAGTGTTTTGGTATGGGACTTAAAAGACAAAAACTTCCATGTGTTTGGAAAAAACGTGCTTTTATTGCTTCTGAGTATTTTTTTTTGTTTGTTTTGTTCCAAGACTGAGTGACTGTTAACAAGGAATTGGTTGACTACAGACTATAAAGAAATTGCAATGAGCTGCTTCAGTGGTGGGGGTTTTTTTCTTTAAGTATTCAAACCAAGCATGTATTTTCCCCCAAACTCATAAAAAAAAAAAAAGAAAAAAAATCATATGTGTGATTCCCACCCCTCTTATTCTATCCCTAAGGAATAGACAGTCTCTTTTCCCTGAACACACCCACTCCCAACATAAACAAACATCTTTTTTACTTGTAGCAATTGAATTACTTCTTGTATGGATTTATGCCAAGTAACAATTCATTGAAGTATGGGAGAGTCATCAGGACAGAGTTGAGCATAACTGTTTCAGTACTCATCTGTGTAGGTGAAGAAGAACTACATGAATCTGTGCTGTGCATTAGACAAAGAATAGGTATGATTGAAGTTGCATGGTTGAGAAGAGATCAGTAAGAATTAGGGTATCTGATATTTTTGTTAAACTTTGTGCTTGCTATAGGATTCATTTAATTTATAGCCATTTATGTGTGGTAGCAGAGAGGCCTTCAATAGCTTGGAAGTGTGAAGATGCGTACGTGTGTTAGAGTGAACTTCTATTTACAGAGTGGAAACAAACTACTTTTAAACTCCCTTGTCAGCACTATCTGAGAATACTTTTATTAGCCTATGGTTAGAGAATTTTCTGGATTGAGGCAATGAGAGGAACTGAATGTCGCCTTCTGATTTCTCTGCAGTATTTAGGTGATAAATACTATCTTCAGAGTTGCACAATGTATTTACACCAAGTTCATGGACAGTTTCTTACTTGTTTTATTTTGGCCAAGTTGTTTGTTGGGGTGGCACCACTCCAGCTTCATTGGTAGAGTTCTCATCAAACAAGACATAGGAATAGAAGAATAAAGAGGAACAAGGAAGGCAGTGGCATATCTTGAAGGTTAAGTTACAGATAACTCCTTAAAGAGCCAGTTTTCCCATGCTCATGGGACAAGGAAATTAGGGTATGGCAGTGATGAAGAGGGAAAGAGTGAAATGAAGCTCTGAATTTGATCTGCTGGAGCAGAAGTTGCATTTTTCTAAGGTTGCCTTAAGGAAGGAAAAAGTATACCTACTCATGTAATGCCTGAAACAGAAACATCTTACTCTGGAAGGACACATGAGATTAATTGCAGTTAACATCAGTGGTTTTTTACCTTTGCAACGGAGTTGGGGGGGGGGGGGAAGGGATTTTTCTTTTTAGGAAACCTTGGTTTATTTTTTTGAACAAGAATATATAGCTTATGCAAAAGAAAAAAAAAAAACAAAACAACAAAAAAAACAACAAAACCCAAACCACCTGCTTTGGAATGAGCACTCAGTGAAAGGTTGGTAGTACAGCTATAAACAAACTTAGCAGATGTTTGGCTTCTGGGTTTTTCTGTTCTGGGACCTGAGGTACAAATGCGTTTTAGTTTTGTAGTGCTAATGAAGTCTTGGATCAGAGCAAAAATATTACCTTGGAGCTGTTCTTAGGAGCTGTTGATGCAGAAAATTTTACATCTGGAACTCAGTTTCAGTTCCTTTTTTGGTATTCCCTGAGCTGGAATTGAAGGCATGCCGTCTTGCCCATTCTGCTGCTGTGCGACCCTGCGGTAGCTGTAATCAGTGGCCTGGGAGATGAGTGACTGGAGCAGGAGCGATTGGCTGGGGAGCAATTTCCCGGAGTACATCTGTGTCAGGCAGAGCGAGCTAAAGCAGTCATGTATGCGCAGGCTCTGATCTCTTGGGAGGTTCATTACGGGGTCTCGTACGAGGGCATTCTCTGCTTCTGCACATCAGCATGGAAGAAGCTCGTCGAGGGAAGAAAATGCAACCTGTATGTAAATAGCAGCTGTGTAATGTAATAATGGCTCAAATGTGATTTGATGCAATTGGTATTTGCAGCTGTGGCTCAGAATTGTGTGCTACCTTAGACTCACTAATTGTGGAAGAAATTTTTGACAGGGCTGGTGATAGAAGTAATAGTTGGAGTAGAGATTTCTGTATTAGGGAAGGTATTTGCTGTGTTGTTACAATTGCATAATCATAGTAACCAGCTTAATTCAGAAACATGTTCTTTTACAATTGTGACAATATTCTACCAGACTTTGAGAGTGGTTGAGTGTTTTGGGTTGGGTTATTTTTTCTTTTTTCTTTTGCATTATTTTGAGTCAGCCTGGCTTAATTTGAAGGTGATCTACTGTGGCTCTGCCTGATTCTGTGCAAGTATAGCAGAGATGTTTCTGGTAGAGAATCTTGAAATAGCTAGTTAATTGTTCTTTTTTGGCAAAAAAAGAAAAGTGAACTTAATGACCTGTGTAACTGAGGTAAAATGTTTATGAAGATAACATTTTCTTCAAACCTCAGTGGCACAGATACAAAACTCCATTTGTGGGGATTTGTACAGTGAAGTAGTGAATTCTAGTATTAGTGTTACAAGCTGTTGCTTAGCAGTTGTATGGTTGTTACTACCACTGCCGTGTAACTGCAATGCAGTGTGTAACAGGGATTACTACTTTAAGAGTTTCCTGGAAACTAAAATCTATGGGATGGTATTTTCCTCAGGTGTCAAACTCTAAAGATCTCTGAATTATTTTATAGATGACAACCAAATTTTCTATTCCCTTGTGTGAGCAAAAGAAGTAAGAGTTTGATTTAGATGTGTTAAAGTGCATCAGATTGCAGTGGCCTTTTGTTTGTCAAGGTCTCTGTAGTACAGTGCTCAATTTTTGGTTACCACTGTGGTGCTGCTTTCATCTCTGGGCACAGAACTCTATCAAGCGTGTATATGCCTAGAAAACTAGGAAAAGATATGATGTGACTAGTTGTAAATGTAGTACTTCTGCTTTTTTTACCTGTAATCTCAGGAATTCCCTTAAATACATTTAAATGAATGGAGATAGGGTTTTTTTTGAATGAAATTTAGTACTGTGAAGCAGTGATAAAATGCAACTTTGTAAAATAGCTAGTCTAATATTAGATATGCAATTTGATATCTTGTGCTGGATTGATGACAGTATTTACTAAGTTTATGCATGGCGGTAAATTTTCTGGCTTGCAGAACACTCAGGCTAAATTCAAATGGGCTTCTAATTTTAATCCAACACTCACCTGCACTTTATTCGTCATACTTTTCTAGGAATCAAGCCATCCCTTTTTCTTGTGCTTGTTCCAGCTCAGGTTTTTTTATGAATTGCTATGGTATGCCGTAGTTGATAGCCATTCACAATTGTAATCAGTCTCTTGTTGGTATTAGGTTTCCTTTTCTTTCTGACTTTTTCTCCCAATTTAATTTTTTTCTTCTGGTTAACACAAACACTTGATTTACTGTCCAAAGACATGTTTAATTTTTCTGGGATGGGACATGGCTTCTCTTGTGGGTTGTGTTGTTCAGTGTGACCCTGACTGGAGTAAGGCCTGCTAGAACTGAGATAAAACTACTTACAAACATTATATTTCAATGGTGCAAGAAGAAAAACATTAGCATGTTTGGAATTGCTTTTTTCCTGAGAGGGTTTAGGTTTTGTGATGTTTAAGTAGCACACATACCCATCTTTAGTGCCCTCCACATAGAGTTTTGGAAAATAAAAATTACAGTGCAACTTCTTGAGAGTCTGACTGAAGTCTGTTGATGTCTTTTGGACATACTTGTCCAAACAAGGTTTGTAGAGCTGCTGTGTTTTTTGTAAGTCTTCTAGAAGGAGATTGGTCAGATGTATTTAGTAAGGTAAGCTGAGCAGTTAATTAGAGGATTAGTGGGCTAAAAAAAGGTCTAAGTATCCCTGACCTCTTTTGTTATAGTTATGGTCTTACTGAAATAAATCTAAGTGTCACACCTTCCTTTGAGGGTCTGAGTGTAGCTTTGATTAGGAGGGGCTGTCATTTACATATGAAGATTGTTGTGTAAAATAGGAATTGTATAAGCACAGATAAAATTCAGGAAAAGGGAGTGTATGTGGTGACACCAAAGCCATTGAGCTGTACTAAGTCTTTTCTGTAGTGCTTGAATAATACTGCTAAGGCAGTAGGGGGGAAAAACTCCAGAAAGCAGCTGCTCCTGTGGAAAGGAGACCATAGAAAATACAACTAAGGGGGAACCCATCAACATTATGCTTCCTATTTTAAACCTGGCAAGAGTTCTGTTTGTGAATTATTATTAATTGTGCTCTCATCTGTATATATTTAGAGTAGAAGGCCAGCTAAAAATTGTATGATGACAAAATGAGACAGGGCTCATTTATATTTGGTGCATTTTTCCTTGGCTGTTAGGTTGATGTGCTTGATTTAGAACTGGTAGTGTTTCATCACTCTGGCAACTTCTGAAGATACAGTATTGCTGTGTAGAGACTGTGCCCAAAGAACTTAATTCAGATGCATCTATAGGACCACTTGTGCAGCTCAGCTAAAGTTGAGCAGTTTGATAGACTGCCTAATACCTTCAGTTACTGTTATTTAGAAAGAACTTCATTTTTTTTGTATCCTGGCTGTCCTTCAAGAAGGCAGCAACCAGAGATGCCTGCCCTTCTGCTCACTATGGGCTCATCTTACTGCTGGTTAAAAGCAGAATCAGTCTGAAAGAGAAGTAAAATAATATGTTTATAACTTAGCAAATGCTGCTGTTGTTGTTCTGCAAGTAAACTATACCAACAAGCCCTTCCTATTTGCTTGCTTTTAACTAAACCTGCCTGGTGCTGTGTGTGGGTAGCAGTGGGAGAGCTGTGGGGTGGACCTGATAGAGGTAGGGTGATTGTCATTCAGCTCTGCACACAGTATACATAGATGGCCTTAACAAATACACTGTTTTTCTGGTTTCTTATCACTTCCAGGGTTGCTGCCCCTGGCAGACTTAATCTCCTAATTTTGTGGGTCTACAACACTGGTCTTTTCTGTTTTTAACTCCCTGAAATATTAGTTCTTATTAACTTGCAGCTCTGGGAGGTTGAATGGATAGAGAAGGGGATGTATGTGCCTTCTGTAAATGGGAGATGTATTTTATTTCCTGACTACATGGGGTATTACGTGTACCTGGAGCAGAAGTGCAGGCTTCTGAAACAGACTGCTTGGGAAATGTGGCTGTGAAAATGTATCATGAATTACCATGCTGGTTCTAAGTTATCCTGAAAAATGTATTTCAATACTTATGTAACAAAACAAATGCGTTTGTCTATTTTTGAAAAAGGTCAGTTTTAAAATATTTTATGGATGTACACACACATACCTGGATACATTTGCAAAGTGATGTTCTGTAGTTCCTCTTTGGTTATCTTTGAGATGGTCAAAATGAAGGTTTTAATTCCTTTTTCTAGCCAAACCTTCGTTTCTGAAGCAGAGCAGTATTGACAATCATTAATTTTTTGGTTTGTTTTCGTCACCGGAGCCTTGCTTGATGGCTGTCATGATGGATGTCGTCTGAATGCAGATCCAACAAAGGAGGGCTGATAATAAAACAAGACCTGCTTTGGCTATGCTTCCTAAGATCAGTGCACTGTTGACACTGATTCAGTTTGCACTGTTGCTGTGGGCCTCTCCTGTTGTATCCTCTTGCAGACAGCATGTCCGTGGATGGTTTGATCCAGCTGAACTGCTCCTGCGTACTTACGGGTGGTGTAAGAAGGAAGAAGAGAGTGTGAAAGGCAAAATGCACTGTGCACAAGTTCCCATGTGCTGTTGATCTTAGTTGGTAAATCGACAGTAGCATGCCACAAAGGTTTGCCGGTTGGGTCTGTAAGCAGGGTGTGCTCGTGTTTTGAGAGGAATGGTTTGTTGGTGCCACATTCCAGCCTAAGAGCTAAATCCTGTCTGCCAGGTCTGTTGTGCCTACAAAAGTAGGGATGTATCCATGAGTTCTTGTGGGAAGGAAAGGGGAACTGTTTGCTTTCTCTTCAAGCCAGAGAGGTTGGGATACAGTTACAGTATGTAGGATCACTGGGATGATGTGGGCAGTTGTATTAGATGTTTTAAAATATTATGTAAAAATAAAGTGTTAAACTGTTGGCCAGATACAGATGTATGAAGGAGAAAAGTTGATATGCATACACTCCTCCCTCCCCATCCTGAGCTGGGGTTAGTTTTTTTTTTTGTCCATTATTTGCACCTACCTCAATAAATGCTGCAGTGAAGCTTCTTCGTAGCATGAGTCATCATGTAGGTTTTTTTTTGGGGGGGTGGAAGGGTGATGGTATTTGTAGAGGTTTTTTTGTTTGTGCTCTCTCTTAAGCCCTATTTATTTCCATGAGCACTAATACAGTGTGTTCTGGTGCTGCAAGTCACTCCCTAGTTCTCCTGGAGAAGAACTTTGGTCTGAGGCAATGTAAATGGAGCTCATAAACATTGACTTAGCTAAGTAATGGTCTTAAATGTTGAGCTCAAATTATTCTTAACATGCTTATTGTAGATTTCAAAGATTTACAGTTAGCTGTATATGCCATTTATGATCACTGTCTATCACCAGAATGATTTGATTGAACTGTATTTCAAGTACCTTAAAAATGTGCTTCTAGCAAGTTGTCTGTCTTGGAAGTGGTTATTCAGTAATGCACTTTGGCACCATGCCCATCTGAAATCTGTCATGTGTGTGTGTGACTGCACAAGGTTAAGTGAGTTGCATGGTGAGAAATGCTTGCAGAGATGACAGTGGAAACTTGCCTTTGGATTTAATACTCTGTGCGTCATATTCGTGCTAATCCTCTAGACTGCAGCTACCACATCCTGCTGGAGGTTGTCAGTTCTTCCAAACTCAGTGCTTTCCTTGAAAATTCATGCAATTTAGGATTGACTCTTTTTTCAATACTACTTTTAAAAAACACGTAGCATTAATATGGTAGATATAAAAGGTGTACTGTACTAAATGATGGCAAACGTTTGAGAAGGTAAATAAGTAGTGTTAACAATTTCTGGTGCTTGATTTTCTACAAAGGGAATTACTCTTTTCTCATGAACTCAGAAAAGACATTTGAAAAACAGAGATGGTAAAGGAATCCTGCTGGGAGTCCACTGGAGCACTGAGTATTTGAAAGTCTTGTCTGATCTATAGCAGTTGAAAAGGGGTTTCATTTTTGTGCTGAGGAAGAGTTAGAAGGCTGATAAGACAGGTTCTGGTGTATGCAGGCACCTCTGGCTGAATATGAAAGTTTTACTGGAGGGTTGTTTCTGCAGTGTGTTTGTGAGTCTACAGAAATCTGGTGTTAGGAAAAAGTATACTTAGTGTATCATAATACGATGTAGTGTATCTTAATACAATATGCTAGGCTTTTTCTTTTTTTTTTTTTCTTCCTTTGAAGTACTCTGGATTTGTTCTGTTTTTATAAATTACCATCTCCTTGTTTAAAAAAAAAAGCAAACCAAAGGTGAAAGCTTAATCTCTCCCTAGGGCACATTTGTTGCCACTGAATTGGCTTTCTTTTTTTCCTTCTCAATTGTTCGGTCTTTTGACTAAAAATGAAAGTTACATACATTTTAAGTTAGTCTTGGATTTTATTTTGGCTCATCTACATCAGCTGAATTTGGGCATCTGTAGGAGTATTGAAGGCAAAGTTTCTCATGCAGTGAATGGTAAAGGGCAGAGGAATACTTGGTTTAAGCTCCAGTCATTCTCTGCCTAAAAAAGGGAAGTGGACAAGTTCTCCACAATCCCACTGTTCTTTGTTTATGTAAAAAGTTCAGAAAGTAGACGAGAGAACTAAAATGGCAACTGTAAAAGTTTTCCCTCCCTTGAGTGCCTTCAGCTGACATGATAGATCATCTATAATTACTGGAAATCTATGCCCCACAGACTTTATTTTTAACCAGGAAAAGGTTGCAGTTTAGACTTACTTTATAATGTATTTGAATATTTTTTTTTTTTTTTTTTTTTTTTATCTGACCTAAGGAAAAAGTATCTCATACTGGGATTTGCTCTTGGCATCACAAAACAGATATGTTAAATTGATGCTTGGTGTTTTTCTGAACAAAGGCTGTAAATGATATGCTTCCTTCATGTATGATATTTGTGGTTGTTAATGGTTTATTCTTGGAAGAGTCTTTGCATATGCTGAGTACTTTGAGATAGTGATAGAACGGTTTGCAAGGGCATGAGTGCCTTCCTGTAATCTAATCCTAGAAGACATGTTACTTTCACATGATGTGGTTTTTGAAGGCTGTTTCTGTATGTATGAGTTTGGCAGAGAATCTCTTTTACTAAAGCAAAGGGTGATAAAAATTAATAATGTGATATAGGGCATACAGCAAATCCAGTTTCAAAATGTTATTGGGAGATACATACAACAAGGAAAGATTTTTATTTTTCACAGTGTGTGTGTAGTTTTCTACTGGTATGCAGTTATTTGTATAATCTGGAGAAAGTTGTCTTCCCTTTGTTGCTCAAAAACTGTTTGGCAAGATTCCAAGTGTCCCAAAAGGACTATTGGAGATGGGCGTGTTTAGGTACAGGATTTTTCAGCAGTCTGTGGCTGTAACCATTAAGCTAATTATGGAATAGGTTTTGATAGCAGTTTTCCTGTTACTAGGGTTTTTTTTTCCACTCACATATAAAAAAGGGTATTTTCTTAAGGTATTTTAGAGGATTTGTAATTCTTCCATCTCTTTGCATCTCTGCTTGGAGTATTATGGTAACCTGCAGCATTACTGTCTATATCTGTTTCTGTGAACTGGACTGTACTAAAGTTTGCTTGATTTTTGGTGTGTAGGAGACAGGAATACACTATTTCTTCCCATACTCCCCTCCCATCTTATTACCATGACACTTAAAAGATTTCTGCCACTTCTTTATTAATAATTATGAATTTTGATTTTGCATGCAAAACTCTACTATTACTTCAATGCAGCAGCAGTGGCAAAGTTAGGTTATGGTGTAATGCCTTTCTTGAAAACCCTGTTTTCAGGGACACAGCTCAGAATATACTTGTATTCAGTTTTCAGAGGTTTATTCTGCCATGTACTACTCTCTTCTCTTGTATTTTTACTCTTTTACATCGTGCCATCTGCTTTTTTTTTTTATGTGGTCTAGCTGCATCTAACCTTTTTTTAAACCTCATCAGAATTTTTTTCCCAGCATGTGATGCTTGTCATCTTCATATTCTTTATTCTTCTTTCCTCAATAGTTAAATATTTAGGGTTTTTCTTTGTTGTATGTGCTTAGTAAAGATATTTTTTGTTAAGATCAAGGAGTCTTGTGTTCAAAAAAATTATTTTTGAGGGTGGGAGTTGATACAGTATATTTTAGTTGTACCTGTTACACACAGGTATGTTGTTTTTCATCCTTGCCACTTTCCTGTGAACTGACAAACTTGTTCTATATATAACACAATACATAATTCTAAGACCAAAGTTTAGGTGAATGTCAGCTCTGTTAGGGTTCCCAGTCCCTGTTAGACTCCTGATTCAGGCTTCTGTTTTTCCCTCATGAAACCATTATCACAGATCTTCCGTGAACTGATGTAAATGCATCAGATTGATGTAAATGCTGCTAGAAGCAGTGACACCAAGCAGATAAACTTGTGGTAGATCTGGCTGTCATATGGCCACAAGAGAAGTCACTTTGGTGAGCTAATCCAGGAAAGCTAATCAAATTTTTACAAAAAAAAAAAAAATTATAAAAAACCCTGTTGTTTAAGTGTTTTTTAATTGACTTCATGATGGTTAGGTCTGACTTCAGGAAGAAATTGTGTGCACAAGGGAGCAGAAAGAGCAGGGACAGTAATCTTTAGCAGTCAGCCTTGCCCTTATACTTGGATGTAAAACATTACCTTTAGGCAGTCATTCTTTTCAAGAACCAGCTCTGTCAGGAGGCTGTAATTTGTGAGCTGTGGAAAGTGGACTTTATTCTAAGGAATGCAAACATGTGGAGAAAGACAACTTTAATGTTGTTTTGATGTCAAGTCTGAGATGGGCTTGAGATTTCTACTACTCAGTTACTTCATTTTTGTCAAAACTGAACAAAAGGCGCTTTTAAGGTGTGCTTTATTGATGTGTTAAATATGATTAGAGGGCATGTTCAGAGATAAGCCTATATCTATTTCAAATGCTGTGGTGTGGTTTCAGTAGTAATGAAAGCTGAACAGGTCTGCTTGAAACTGCTGCTTTTTAACTTTGTGGGTAAAAAAATGTGAATTAGCTTAACAAGCTGGCTGTTGAAACCTGAACGAAGCAGTTATTTTGATATTTCCAGAGTTGTTGGTCTAGGAATAACCTTAGGTGGGTAACCTAACCTTTTTGCTACCCCTTTGATCAAAAAAGCTTCTTATTTGTGCTGGAAAATCTCACACAGGAATTGTCCCCTAAAGAGATTAGCTTGAGATCTGTCAATACTAACTTCTGTATCTTTTTATAAATTTACCAATTATTTTATTGAAGTAGATTGATTGCAGTTAAATAAATGACTAAAAGAATACTGGCCTTTTGAAATGTATGTCCTGATTGCTGATACAATGAAATCAAGAGCATTACAGAAGGAAATTTTATGGTATTTAGCCTATCTCTTGTTGATTTATTCTCTTTTTCCTTCGATACAGGGTACTGAAAAATTGAATGGGTAGGTTTTCAGTGCCGACATACTGTTGCAGAATATATTTAGGAATTTGGGGAAAAAATTAGTTCTATTTAGTTTTAACCTTTGTGTCTTGTTTCTTCAGGGTCATGATGAAGAAGCTGTTGTGGATATGGGCAAAATCAGCTCTACTATCAATACAAATTTTGAAAAAGAAGAACTAGAGAGTAAGTTTGTGGTGGTTTTCTGTTTGCTTAACATGTGTTTTTTGAGTAGGGATAAAAGGTGAATTTTTCTTACTAAAAGGAATCAAAATTTTATGGCTATCATGAAATTCTGGGAGTAAAACTAGTGAAAAGCAGAGGTAACCTGCCCTGTTTTTTGTCTCTGTGCATGCTGGTAAATATCCACTGTTCTAATCTGTCACGAAAAAAAAAAAAATTGAAACTTTCCAAAGAAAGCTTGCTTCTTAGAATTAGGTTTGAAAACATTATTGCTGTTGGTAAGTAATTTTCCAGCATGAATGATGTCAAATTCTGCAGAATTAAAAGTCAGGAAACAGGGGTCATGAGGGAGATGTTTGTTTTCTTTTCTGAAAGTTAAGTATCCTTGTGATTGTGGTCATGCACTTCAGATACCGAGAGTCTGAACAGACATATAACTGTCCTTCTGGTTCCGTAGTAAACTGTACATTCCACAATCTGCTGTTAGTAAAGCATTATGGTAGCCTTCATTATTTGACTCGGAATCCTACATTTAGCAATAAAAATAGCAGTGATTTAGTTTCATATAGCAGAATGTAAAATCAGATATTTCATGTAAGACATGACTTCTTTTCTTACTTGAAAACAAATTAGTTTGGGATGAGGATTCATGAATGAAGAAAAGACTAGGGAGACCCTGTGTTAAAATCTTCATTATTTGTCTTTCACATGGAATGCTCTGAAGCTTAATTAATATTTGCAGAATCCTAGAAGGCAGTAGATTCGCTGAGCTCTACTGACTGTAACTGCTTCAGCACAGAACCATAATGGCAGCAGTTTCTGGCTAAGAAAAGTTGATTTAGGTTGCTGTCACATTTTTCTCAAACTGTGGTGTAACAGGAGACAATTTAAAGTGATTGAAGTTGTTTGCTGCTGTTGCACTCTTGCTCTGTTCCTGTCATTCTGTTACTGTTTTCTGTCTTGTGCTAACACTTCTGTTGGCTTGACCAAACCAGAAGCCTGGCTACATGTGTTAAGCCATCAGAAAATGTAACAGTCTGACAAAGGAAGATGGTCAAGATCTCAGCCCAAATGCCACACAGATGGATGTGTGCCGGAGCTGAGCAGAGGAAGGAAGTGTGGATGTAAGGCTAAGAGGTACAGCAGTGGAGCCTGTGACAGTGCCAGTTTAGATGGGGTTCTGCTGTAGCATAATATTCCAACTGCCTTGGCTGTTTCTGCAGTTAAATCTTCAGTGCAGATTTAAGCTGTCTCCTGCTTAATTTCTTTCTCTAGCTTTTCTAAGGAGATGACCCAGAAAAAGCACGTGTATGTTTTGCAGGGAGGCAGGGGTTAAGGGGAAGCAGGCATCCAGCTGGAGCAGTGTTCAAGGCAGCAGCCTTAGCAGCTGTAATACCTCTACCACAAAGAATGATATGGGAATGTGCAGCCAGATCACTTCCCCAGTCTCTTTCGGGGCACATTCTTGTAGAAGTGCTTCAGCTCGTACAACACTGCAGTTAAACAAGATACTTGGTGGGAAGGCAGGGGGGGTTCATGCTGCTTGAGGCAATTTAGGCACTTGGCTGACTGCTATGGAAAATACCCCTGTCTTATCCATAGCGAAAGAGTAAATGAAGGTGAAATGTAGACTGCTGTCCAATGAGCAATTGAGTCAACATAAACTCTTTTGAAAGGAGGAGTTGATATCTCACTGTCCTCACTTTGCTCTTAGCTATGCAGCCTTTTCTTTTGCTTCCTCACTCATTCTGGAGTGGCCCAGTGTTTGTCTCAATGCTAGAGGGAGCTGGCTATACAGATGTTAAACAAATAACTAATAAGAAATACCTGACAAGAAAAATGTTTTCCAATAGGATTATCACAGACCTGAAGCTGTATATAAGCACATATTTTCACACATAAGTAGGAATTATTCTTGATGTTCACTTATATTTTTAGTATCTTGTATATTTGTAAGAATTTAATTTTTTATTGGTAGAAAGGGACAAGGAAGGTGCAGCATATCATTTGGCTTTAATCAAAGTGAAAACTATTCCAAAGTAAGAACAAAAAGTTTTTCCTTTCCTTTATGAAAGAGAAAGAGGTATGTGTGATTGTTCAACTCATATAGTTATCTTCTCAGAGATTCTTCAAATTCAGGGTGTTTTAGAGGATAAATGTGTGTAAACTTACAGCTCTGTATGAGTTCATTATTTATAAGTTGTTATGACGGAAGTAGATATGTGGAATTTTTACATTTTGTTTTTAATTCTAGTATTAAGATCCTACAAGGGGAGAAATGGAATCATTGGCTGCAAGCAGTAAAACAATTCCAACTAGTATTATTTTTCATTTCTGACATGAACATTTTCTTGTAGGCTTGGGAAGACCTGTACTAAAGCATTAGGCATTGGAAGTATTTTAAGACTTTAAACTATTTCAATCTAGTCTTTCAATATGTGTTTCTGGTGACTTGAAAAGGAGTTCTAGGAATTTTGAACCTTTACAGAAGTGTACATCGATGTATTTTCAAGGAGGGTCAGCAAGCAGTGAATTGAGTGGAGCTATGGTCTGAAGCTCTGCACCTTTTAGAGCCCACATGGACAAGTGATATTTAGCCACTTTAAAGCATATGTAGACTAATGTTCATAGGCTTGGTACTGTAGAAGGCATAATTTTGCTACTAATACTTAAGGGAAGGTTTCTTGGTGTTGTCAGTATTGTATACTTGTATTTTCTGGAAATTTTGTGATGAAATATCAATGGAAAGAGAAACAAATGCTTAAGGGGAAAATAGATCTTGAACTTGGAGCTTCTCAAGCTCTGCATTCTATTTATGGTGGCTGACAGAGTGTGGTACCTGTGTGGAGTGACTGTTTAGGTTAGAAAGGTTAGGCCCAGGCTGCTTGTTTCGTAATACTTTTCCCATAAAAGAGGAATGGTTAGAGATGGTAAGCTGCAATTGTGGGCAGACTGTGCCTGTACTAAATAAAGTTACTGCACTTTTCTGAAGCTGGAAGGCCTTATTTTGAATTAACAAATGTCCGTTTACAGAAGAGCTAGAAAGGGGAATAACATCTTAAAATAACCTTTTAAAGAGCACCTAATGTTCTTAACTATATGCCAGACTCTTCAAGCTGCAATGAATGAGAATAATAATCCAGGAGTTGGAAGTAAGGCAAGAATATTAATGGCAGAGGTATTTAATGAGATCTTGTACAAGATATTTTCTGTTACGTGAATTATAAGGAAAACTTTCTTAAACTTGTGTTAAGGTGTCTGTCATGATACTGCCAGGATGCATCTTTTAAAATGTGTTGCTGCTTTTCAACCTTGATTTGAGGATACATTTACTAGATATGGTTTAAGGGAAAAGGGATACATTCTGTTACTCTTAGCAGGCATAGCAAAGATAAGAAGTTTACACATAACAGAGGTTTTGTTCCAGAAACAATCTTGAGGTCAGGAATGTGTGTCTTGGTAGACTAGTTTTCTGTGGGATAAGTCCAAGCACCAGCTCTCAAGAGTTAAGAAGGTTTAATAGCTATCTACTGTCACATTATCCTTTGGCAGGTGTAAGTAATGTTTACATTTTAAGTGACCCTATTATCTCTTATACCTTGATGAGCCTTAATTTTTATTTAAGAAAAGAGCTGTGATTTTCACTTAATCTTAGTTACAAAGACAAGTAATCAAATAATCCTGTGTTTTTCCCCTCTGTAGATGAATATTGTGTATCTAATGAGAAAACCTGCTGTACAAGTGTTTTGTAAATTAAAGCTTTTTAAAAGTATTTGTCATAAACTGTGGCCTAATGTTTTTTTCCCAAACTTCTTTTATTTGAGAGAACAATATCTAATGTTTTTGTTCTGACTGCATCCGAAATTTTATAGAAAGACAGCTAACTGCTAACTATAATAGTTTTATAATCTGAAACATACATGAAATTATTATTAAAGTAATAAGGTCATAAAACTGAAGTTTTACCGAACAGCATGAATTGAAACTTAAAACTTGCAGTAAACTTGATAGCCCCAGATCATTCAAATATAAAAAATTTTGAGGTGAGGCAGAAGAAATAGACTACTTGATTCTTCAGCCTATTACTTCTTGATGACTTTTCATAACATTTACCCTTCTTTAATCCCTTAAAAATCAGTTGCTCCAAAAATTGACTAAATTTGTTTCTTGTTGGATATTAGAGTTATTTCTGAATGATTTCTCTATTTGCAGTTCACTGAAACCTAGTGTGTCATAGCCGTTTAAGCTTTTAAAGTGTGAGATGTACCTTTTTTTTAACTTACAAACTAAGAAATAAAAAAAGGAGAGAGTTGGAGTTTTTCTCCGAAAGGGGTAACCTTTCTATGAAGAAAGATTCCTTCTGTAATATTTTTCATATCTTAAAATATCAATAGATGCATTTGGCACACCAATCTGTTTAAGCACTTGTACCAAAGAAGGGTACGATCAAATTCGTAGTGACTGTGTATTTGTGAGCCATTGATGAAGTCAGAAAATTTTCATTGCAAAAGTTTATGAAATACTTTACAAGAGCAGTGTTATGGATATGGAAGCCTTGTGTCTTTACCAGGGGATTGGGAACTGATGATCTTTAAGATCCCTTCCAACCCAAACCATTCTGTGGTTTTGTGTTGTGTTCAGTGGATAAAGGATTAGTCTTGAATCTTAATGGGACTTCCTCTCGAATTGCTTGTTTCTAGGTTTTCTCTCTTCCAACAGAAACAACTCTTAGAAATTATCTTGTATGTGTGTCCTTTTTCCTGAGCTCTGCTGCAGAGACAGGCTGAACTAAGGATCTTGAGCTCAGATAAAGCGTGGGGCCCAGCTCTGGTCTGGCTGTGCAGTGCAGGGACAGCTCATCCCCCCTCCCATGGGCACCAAGGGCTGGCTCCTTTCCCAGGCAAGGAAGATTGGTGCTGGCAGTGAGCCACAGGTGGAAGTCTGTGCCAGAATCCCTGTGTGGCACTGCCACCCAGCACTAAGCTTTTCCTATTGCTGATCTTACCTGCATGTCTAATGTAATTACTCATAATGCCTTCTTGAATATCGTTGATTGTGTCAAAGAGATATATTCAGTGCATTTTTCTCTATGACTGCCCCTACAAACTTATTTGGTTTTAAGTCAGAAAAAAAATCCCTTCTGCTTGTAATGAGAAATCTGGCATTTGCTGCTTTTGTGAGTGTAATATGCCAATTTTTGTCATGTAGTAAGAAGATACTCTTCCTGAACTGCTTTACCCTGTTCTATGCTTACTATGGTTTGGGATTATGCTTTTCAATTTTATCAGTTCAAGTATAAAGAGTGTATTTCAGTTAGACCTAATTGCTAGGAACAGCAGAAGATTTCGGAGTACAGCCCAGGAGGTGTAATGGATTCTTAAATATGCTGTACTGTGGAGAACCTTTGGGTTCCCGTTACGGTATGTAGCTATCCTGTGAAAAAATTTTCTTAACTTCTTTCTGCAGGTTCAGTTAGAAAATTTTATCTCAAATGTTTAATTCTGAGAGCGACAGTTAGCTCTTGCCAATTAGTTTCTTTAACAAGAAGAATCCTTGGTAATTAAAGAACTTCTTATTAGTCAATTCATGCATGGAAGACCAAGATTATATCAAAATATTTTATATTCACTTTTGATACATTGATTCCATAGAAAATAATTTGACTCTTTCTTGGCACTGTGCATGAGAAGTTTATAAAATAAGTGAAAAATGCTGTTTGTTTTGAAATACTAAGTTTCTTATGCCAGGAACTTCACTATCAATACAAATTTGTGCATTTTATTGCATCCTTCAGAAATAGGGCATTATTTTTAATTAGAAAATTAGCATAGAAAAACATACAAGTGTTTTTAGTATATTAGTGACTTGAGTAATTTTTCATTGTGGGGGAGTGGGGGTGGGGGTATGTGTGTATGTGTAGAGGCATTGTTCTTGTTCCTTAAGTTTTTCAGGAACGAAGAATATCTGAATAAGTCCTAAGGGGTGTGAAGTTTTTAAGGGCAAGAAATGATACTTTTGTTCTCACTCTTACTTCTTCCATCCACTTGGAATGGTCTTGTGACAGAAAAGGTCACAAGAAGTTGTGCGTGTAGATTGCATTAAGCTTATTTTTGTGCATACAAGTACTTTCTGTGATGTAAGGGAAACTAATACTAAGGAATGAGATGCAGTGATTTCAGATCTTTCCTACTAGGGTAATGCATTTCGAGATGTGAGTTAAGGCATCAAACAGCTGGATTTCTTCCCTATTTTATGATATTGAGGAACAGATTAAGATCTCTCCTGCAGATACTCCAGTTTTTCCATGCTAGAACACTCCATGCGAGGACAAGATAGATTATGACATTATTTGGTTAAAGAAAGGCTTCTGAAGAAAGTAAATGATCCATCTTCAGAGTATTATTTGAAGATTTTCAGAAAAATTAGTAATTTTTGTGTACAAAATTTTAGTCTTCAAGCAGGCTTGAGAGTTTATCGAGAAGATGGAGTCACACTGGTGGATTGTGAGAGGGTGAGGAGGATCACACGTAAAATGCTATATTGGACATGATAGTTGGATATTAGGACTTTTTTTTTTCAGGTAGTGTGTTGCTGTAGGTTGGTGTTGGTTGCCCACCTAGGCTGTGGATGGCTGTCATCCTAACTAAACTGATCAAAACCATGGCTTCAGCTTTGAAGTTGGCTGTACTTTGAGCAAGATTGGACCAGGTAGCTCATGTCCAGATGGTGCTTATGTCCATTATTAATATATGATCACTCTTAGTTCAAATTTCTAAGTAACATGATTTGAGAATCCACTTACATATAAACTTGATTTTCTTTGCTTTTCCATATTAAGATGGAGAACACTGTCCCTTCTGTGAAGCTTAGAAGATATTCAGCCAAAGAAAAGAGAGGTTCTGTGTGGAATTGGGTTTAAAGCCTTGTGACATCAGGGCATTTTTGGATACATGTTTTTGATCTCTCTCATACTTCAGAAGTCTTCTATTACCATTTTCATAGGAGCTCTGGTGAGAAATCAGGGAACTTGGAGAATTTCCTTTCCTGTAAATGTTAAAAGACTACCCAAACTGACTTTTGAAGTGATAGCAGCCATGTGCTTGGAAATCAATCATGTGATGGAGACACATTCCAAGTTCCTAACATTTAAGTTTGTTTCATATCGATAAAGTCCTTAAAGTAGTAAATACTCTCAGTGGATTTAAACAGCTAAGCTTGGATAAAGTCATGTTGGATTAAAATGAGCAATTATCTCTTGAGCTTTGTCTTACTAAATTTAGTATTGAGCAGTCTACTAATTCTATTGATTATTGGTTTATAGTAATTCTGTAAGAAGCTTTGTTTGAAAGTGGTACTTTGCTACAGACATTTACGTGAATAAAGCTTTAAAGGTCACATAATGTACCTTTTGAACTTTTAAAAACAGTATTCAAGTAAAAGATTGTGTTCCTTTTAAAAATAGCATCCAGTGCTAGCAACTTGAATCCCAGCCTTTTTAGAGTTAAATTATTCTCCACTGCTTCCACTGATATTATATTAATTTTATATTACTGGTCTTTCTTGCAGGCGTGTTTTTTTTATTTTGTTTAAGTTTGGTTTTTTGGCCAGCCTGAAGAATATCATAAGTTGTTTGACCTAATTCATTGGGAATGAAGGGAAAAAAGTGGCCATGGATTTGTTTTGGTTTGCTTTTCCTTATAAATTGTGTTTATAAGTAAATCTTTATCTGTCCGTCTGCAAACATTATTACTTCTATCTGAATAATGGAACTTAGAGACACAGACCTACTCAGTGCAGCTGTCTTATTAAGGCACTGAGAAGCCTTCTCAGTGCTTTGCTTTGTTAAGTTAAAATTAGGCTTGTCCGATTTTTATTATCTAGTTTTGTCCCATCTTTGGAGTTGAATATTCCTGTAACATATTTTTGGGTAATCATGGCAGTATACTCAATAAGCAGTAGTTTCAGATTTTCTAGGTAGTGCTTGAAATGTCTTTATTTGTGACTGTCATACCAGAGTGAAGGTCCCTTTTCTTAAGGAACAGTCAGGTGTACTCATAAGCTGCTGTTTGCAATAGGTAAATTTTTCTTGGTTAGTCTATTGTACTGTCATGCCCACTGCTTGCTCTGAAAGAAAAAAAAATTTCAGAGGCTCTTTGTCAACATTAGGCTTTTTCGTGAGGTTATTCTGATAGGGTTATATTGGATTGTGATCCATTTTACTTAATAAACGCTGAAAATCATCTTGCTCATCGACATTTCATATTAGCCCCAAAATACCGTTGCAGATGTAGCAGTCTGAACACTTTACATATACAGAAGTGCTTTGGGGAAGGTATTCTTGGTTTACATTTGCCTGTAAGACTGTGTCTCCTTGATGTAATAGTCATACAGTGGTCATTTTTGGGCAGTGTGGGCTGAAGGGTAGGATAACCCATGGCTAGACTTTTCTGTGTCTCTGTTGAGACCCTTGTTTGTTTGGGTAGTGAGAAAATACTTCCTTTAAATCTTCCTTTTGGAGTTGAAAAGCAGTATCAAATGTTGTAGATTGTGGACTGACTGCCTGGGTTCCTAACTCGGCAGTGCCTGCTTGGTGTGCTTGTGAGGCAGCTATGAGGCACCTGGATACGATTCTGTGTTCTGTTACAGTAAAAGACATTTGCTATGTACGCAGGTTGTTTAAAAACACCTTCTGTTTGTGGCTTATTTCACCTCTGTTTTCCATAGATTTTACCTGTATCTTTCTAATATATCTGCTCTTCTCCAAACATTTCTACGAGAACAAAAAATTCTGTCTCAGTGCAATTGTATAAAAGGAGATAGACTTCTCATTTGCTTCTTTCACCTCTCCTTCATGCAGCAACATGGTCTTTGATTAAAGAAATGATCACACTATTACAAATGCAAATTTTTGCAATAGCAAGGTGCATTGTTTAAGATGGAGATCCTTGGAAAATCTGTGAGGAGTATTTTTGTCTTTGTGGACAGAGCAAGAGACCAAAATGTGGAAGTCCTCTATTTCTCAGGGAGTAAAATCCTGAACAGTTTCAGATTCCTGCAAGGTTGTTGTTTTTTTTTTTTTTTTGGTGCAGTGATCAAAACACATGCTTGAAATAGTCTTAACAATACTAAAACAAGCAATTATATAAAATGCTCTATTACTAGAAGTATGCTAGAGTTTCTCTTAGGAAGAACTAGTTACTGCAAAAAACCCAACACTTTGGCAACAAACAGAACAGTTCAAGTGTGTATATCAACTGTAGTTTGATACTTGCTAATTGAATATGTAAAATAAAACAGACACCCTAATGGGCATTGTAACAGCATTTGCAGTGAGTGGTGTCTCACTCTGTTGCAATTTTGAGAGTGGGATGTGGTGAGTAATGCAGTTATTTTTGAATCTCATACTTCTGCTTTCCCTACGCCTATGATAATTGTATTGTTATGGCATCAACAACATGACCATTGTTAACGATGCCCCCTGATCATATTATATACCAAGTGTAGTGATTTATGTTTAGGTCACATGGGCATTGATTTCTCTGGCAATTGCATTGTGCATGGCAGTCATGGAGGGCAAAGGTCGGGCTGCTGGGCAGTGGCTGGGTATTGTTGCTGGAAGAAGCTCACAAAAGACAAGTCTCTCTCTATAAATAGGACTGATGAGTGCTTCGAGAAATTAATCTCTTTTCCACTCTTACATGGAAACAAATAGCTTTTAATATGCTTAATTTCAGATTTGATCATAGTGCCAGTCAGTTGACTCTAATTAAACTAGTGTTGGAAGTGTGTCAAGAATTGGGTCTTGTTATGTGAAAAAGAATCTTTGACCAAATTAATTAAATGTTGAAATTTCTCGTATTAATAATGACATTTGCTTGTATCTTTAGTCATGTAGCACTGTAAAAATAAACAAAACTTCTATAAGGCAGTATCTTTTGGGGCTTAGGGATTCTTTTTTTGGGAAGTAAGTTTGACATCTTACCACTTTTTGTTTCTTTAAAGCTCTGTAATCACCAGGAATTTTGAGTATCTTTAATCTAGTATATGTGTGCTATGCACACAAATATAAGTCCATGTATGTGCACAGTTACAACTCCTAGGGCTTGCCTGCATAATACAAATTTGCTGAATTTGCATCTGTTTAAGAGCTGGAAGACCACTTCCTTTTCCTTTGGTTAATGTCTATTTTCTGTAATAACTCTTCAGCACCATGAAACAGAGTATTTAGTGTTTCAGTTAATTTGTCTCTTCCTGAGATTGTTTGTTTAAATAGGAATTGAAAAGGCTATTGTATATGCTATCTCCATTACAGGAGACAAAGTAGTAATATGTTCATAACAGTCAGTTGATTGATTTCTTTTGCTAAGATGTTGATGCTAATATTGTCCTAATGTGAAAGGTCAAAGTAAAAACAAGGCATTGAAAGTACGTGTTTTAAAGAAGCAGTATGTATTCACTTGAGGGTGTGCTCCTAAATTTATTTAAAACTTCCAGAATAGGAAAAAAACCCGCCTGAGTGTCTCTAAGTTATTTGAAGTGTTGACATACTTTTCAAAATAGAAGTTGCTTTTATGTTCCTGATACTTAATTAATGGTATAATCAAACATCAGTTTCATCTTGATATGTTATCCTCCTACTTGAGGAAATATTGCCAGCTCTTTCAAGGAGAGAAAACTACCTTCAGTCTCTAAACAAAGTGTAGCTTGTTAATGAAGTTAATAAGCTGAACCAGGAGATTATTTTGCCATTTTTACAAGTGTCCTGATATGAATTCCTACAAAAAAAGAGGAATACGATATAATTTCTCTGCCTTGGCCTCATGCTTATTAAGTGGCTGCTTTCAATGTTACAGGCCAAGCTTGTACTTCTGTATTATTTGTACTTGTACTATCTGTATTATTTCACAACTGAATTCTTAAACTGAATAAGAACATGACCTAATTTATCAGAGACATGAGTCTACCACTAGTTCCTTGACACCCTGGAAGGACAGAAAGGAAATGCTTATGTTAGTTCACTAAAGGTAATTTTGTCAAGAGCTTTTAGATTTCTATTTCTTAAACCTCTTGCCTTTAGATACTAAGTTTGGTCAGTAGGTAATTTTTTGTTTACTTTTGTCCTTTTAAACTTTCTTGAAAAGGCCACAGAGCTGTGTACATTGGAGTTCACGTCCCACTTGGAAAGCCAGGCCGTCGGCGGCATAGACATCGTGGGCACAGGCACCACAGAAGAAAAAAAGAAAAAGAAACTGATAGAGAGGATGGCCGAGAATCTCCATCATATGGTAAGAAATTTGTTGTTCTTCACGTTTCCTGAAAATAAACTTGTAGTACGTCCTCTGTGCTTAAATGTTGTTTGTTTTGTGCTATTTCTTCTATTCTCACTGTAACTAATGTCTTTCTGTGTACAATCAGACAAGGATTTTGTGGTTGTGTTCTATCTAAGTCAGAAGCTGTTGGACTTGGTCCAGCTGTCTGCATGAGTGTTCAGCAGCCTGCACTGAATAGGTTAGACTAGAGCTTTGTAATGCTCTTCTGTAGCATGAAAGTCTGTGTTATTTAAATTAGACACCTTTTTTCAGATTGTGTAGTCGTGTATGCTTCTTCCACTGATTTTTGAAAGTAAGCATGTAGCTGTGAAAAGCAACATTTGCCATGGTAATTTGATCAATGATCTTATTTAAATATTTACTTCAGCTTTGTTGCTGTCTGTTAGTAAAGGAATTGTACTGCCTCCTAAGTTTTTGGTGTGGATCACAAATTGCCCCCCGCCCCAATCCTCAAGAGATGGCTATTTTGTCAAACCATTCTCTGAAATGAAATTATTTGGCAGTACTCTTAGTAGTTTTTCTTTGAGACCCTAAGTCCACTTTTATTCCTAGACTGCCATGAATGGGCAAATTATGGTACAATGTTGGAGTTTAAGTGTGAGCACCGTGCTGTTCACTATTACATTTCTATGACTAGCAGCATGTTCTACATGGGGCCTGTACCTGAAACAAAGGAGTTTTCAAATGGAAATGTTTGACAAATCTCCTTTTACCATTCTGCTACGGTTCTTGGTTTCAACCATCTTCAAGTCTTCCCTCCCAAATACAAATTATTATAATTGATGTTATGTTTGTGGAGTCTTGATGTACAGTTTTTGAAGAAACAAGTCATACTAAGTTGATAGAAATTCCGTTCTCTGTTCTGGATTCTTCTGTATACTGGATGCACAGGGTTTGGCAGGATTCTGGGGTGTGTTGGTTTTGGGATGGAAACAATCTGCTATAGATCTTAACTGATAATGAACGTTGTTTGCATTCTAGAGCACATTTCAGCATTATGCTAGTGGATGATGGTATATACTAGAAAAACAATGCTAAAGCAAAATTCAGTTTGGAATGAGCTTTGTTAGCAATTCAGATCTTATGTTTAAATCTAAAAGGCCATCTTCCTTCTACAGTAGAAGCATACAGTTCTATATGTATCATATACATGTTCATATGTAACAGCTGTGAGAGTGATGTTTGAGTGAACAAAGTAAAATTTTTAAAATTTGAGAAAATTAAAAAAAAAATAAATTGAGATTTACCTGGATTTTCTGTCTCTGACCTTCCTTGAGATAACATTGCAATTAGTATGTTATTGAACCCTTACAATATGAAAATTCACTCAAGTTGAAACAAAATCTTTGTATAAGTATTAAAACTGTCTCTAAAATGATGTGAGTTTTATTGGTGTTTTTTTAAGGTTTTGCTTATATTAATTGAAATCCAGTATTTACTTAATCATTAAAGATAGTTAAATTTTCTAGCATGTTATTATTGAGCCTGTTCCACTAGACATTATACTATGAGAAGTTAAAATATTTTCTGGATGCTTCAGCTGCATACTTTTCAACTTTCCTATGCTAATTTATACCTAGTGCTCCAGCCATGCAATGAAAGAATTTTATCCTACATAAGTAGCAACTGACTTTAGAAAAATCTGCTACTCTAACAGTGAGTGCCTGAGTACTCACTGTTGACTGTCTTAAACTAGTGCTTGGGCAGCTGATCTGGAAGTAAGGCTGTTTGTTTCCATCAGCCTGTTTTGTTTTCACTTTTTCTCCTTTAGTGTCATGTCATGATGGTATTAACTATTTTGTTCTCAAAGTGAAAGCAAGATTTCTAGTGTTTTGGTATATTAATTTTTACTTTTTTAAACCAAATTTGCTGTTGATGTTCATTTTCATATTGGCAATCTATAGAAGAGCCAAAAATAGTTGAGTAATTTTCATAAATATGAATTTGCAGATGTTTTGTTTTCAGAAACCATGCAAAATTTTCGGAGAGCCTTCTTTTAAAGAAGTGTGTATGTTTCTTGTATTCCTCCTCCCTCTTATAGAGGATGTTGTCCTGCGTATTTCTGGGTGAGAACAGGAGATTTTACTCTTACGTAATGTTCCTTGTTTTGTAGAAGTATGAATTCTTCTAACTGTTCGGTTTCTCCTTTTCTTCAAGACACACCATCCCAACGAGTGCAGTTTATCTTGGGTACTGAAGATGATGATGAACACATTCCTCATGATCTCTTCACTGAAATGGATGAACTTTGCTTCAGGGATGGAGAAGAATATGAATGGAGAGAAACTGCTCGGTATGTTTGGAGTAGATTGTTTCAAGGTGTATCTTACAGTAATTTTGCTTCAGAGAAGTGAAAGCCATGTTTAGGTTAGAATCTTCACTGTCTACAGGAGTTGTGTACCCAATTCATGCTCAGCAACCCAAAATTTTAGTTTTTTGCCCAACTCTGAAAGAATCAATATGGTTTCTCAAGAGACCCTCAGTCTTTCTGGTGGCGTGTTCACTTTCCTAAAACTGATCATTCCAAACATTTTTAAAACTAGGAGTATGCTGAGTTATAAATACAGATGTTCATCCATGGGGTGTGGTATTTGCAATCTCAGAAATCTCTTTGTTATATTATTGCCAATATATTAGTATCATTTTTTCTCAAATTTAAAGAAAATTGGGCCTTATGTTTTTCTTGAGTAGTATTTGATTAATTTTTGTCAAATTGCATGCCTGAACATTGCAGGATACCATGATTCTTTTTGACCCTTACTGGTTTAGTTGCTTCCTTCTACATATACATTGTGATAAATTCTTCTGCATTCAGTACTTCCAGTTACCTTGTTGCATGTTAGCTTTTGTGGAAGTTCAATTTGCTTAATGCCTGTGAGTTGGAGTCAAGATCAATTTATAGTTTCACATGTTAGTATTGCCTAGTTCTTGAATGTCTGACTTAGCACCCTTAGGAGACTTGAACATGCTATATGGTACATTTCAGACAGCTTTCTAATCCTAAAATACTAATGAAATGAAGATGCAAATCAGGTAACGAGGCAGACTTCCATGTTCTTCACAAGAACACGAGAATACACAGATGTCCATCAAGTGCAAAGAAACAAAATAAAGTAAAACAAAAACAGTTGAGTGTGGTTATTAAGGCCTGATAAAAATATAAGGCCTGATCAGGTGGGCTGTCTGAGAAAATGAAAGCTGGTATGATTTAATGAGATTTCCTGTTCTGTATCAGGCCTCAGCCACATGGAAGAGTGGGATTGCTTGCCAAAGTTTCCTTCCAGGAGAAACATAAATGTGTGTATGTGAATGCATTTCAGGTGGCTGAAGTTTGAAGAGGATGTTGAAGACGGTGGGGATCGATGGAGCAAGCCTTATGTAGCAACTCTGTCTCTGCACAGTCTGTTTGAACTGCGGAGCTGTATTCTTAATGGGACGGTCATGTTGGACATGAGAGCAAACACACTTGAGGAGATAGCAGGTTGCAGCAAAAATTTTAAAAAATATTTTATTCCTAACTTTTAATCTGTAGCTAGAGGTGTTTTTGGTCATGTCTTAATGTTCTTGAAAATACTGTGTTGAAGAAACAGGTATGTGCATGCTCACTGCACTTTTCTTGTTCTGGTTTTGAGGAGCTGGTCCTACAAACTTCAATTAAAAAAGCTACACTGGATGAGTAGGAGCTCCATAGTATGTATTTTAGGGTGAGGCCCAGAACTTGCCTTTGTGTTCTAATCCCTTAATGTGTTCTCTGTCTTTGTTTCTACAGATGAATTGTAAATATCTGCCAGAACATTTTAGGAGTTATTTGTGCCCTTTAGTACCATAATTATTAATCATATTTTGGCTGATGTTAACTTGATGCCATTAGTGCAGTTGGTTGTTGCACATCTGGTATTTTTTTCACCTTTATAAGAGGTGAGCAGAAATAAATTTTGTACATGTTGTTTGACCTACTGTGTTGAGTGTCCTCACTAATCACATGGTCATTTTGGATACTATGCAGGCAGCTTCGAAGACTTCCATATATACATATATATATATAAAATATATGCACATATATACATTATATATGTCTGCTTGCTCTAAATACCTTTGTATTAGTTCTACATAATTTTCCTGGTATCTCTTGCTACAGGTACCACACCATGGAATGCTTTCTCAGGAATCATTATTAGACTTAGGGTTGACCAACATGTGTGTGAAGGACAAGGTGTTTTGGCCTAAAAATCTTTGGCAGTACTGGAAATGTTTTCTTGTTTTGAAATGCTTGATATTCAATCAGGAAAATGGTATTCCCGTCCTACTTTTATGACTTACTGAGCAAGAGTTTTCAATACACTATAAATGTAATGTTTTGGTTTCTAATATTATTTGTTGTAATTTAATTTAGTAAAAATCTTAGTACATAAGGAAAGTAGTTGCTTAGTTCTGTGTAACCAGCATTCTCAGTAGCAGGTATTTTAGTTGGAACTAGGATGCCTTAAGAGATTATATGAATTGGTTTCAAGTTAATATTAGGTGCCATTGTGAAGCACCGTGTGCCATGTGGGTTAGCAGTGCTTGGTATACAAATGTGCTTATTTCCACAGCCAGGAATACCCAGTAGGTGTTACTGTTTCGTACTCAACAGGAGGGAGAGGGTGGCAGGTTTCCTTTTGAAAACCTCTATCAAGAGGCTGTGTTAGCAGTGATCTCAGAAAGAAGCTGCGCTGTACTGACATACTTGGCTGCATGTTGTTCTGTTAGTAAGGACAGAGCCCTATTCTGAGCCTTAACATTTTTCAATGTAAGAAGTTCTATGCAATTTCAGCTTAACAATGCAGTTAAGTCTCAATACATTAGTTAAAACTGGCAAAATATATTTAAAATTTGTCACATATGTTTGTGTTGCTTTGTGCAGGTTGGGGTCATTTATGAATTTATTTTTTTGTTATTTAAAAAAAAGGACCCCTAAGAAACCACGTTAGATATTTTCCCAGATATATAGACTTTCTTTCCTTGTGTGAGCTGTCCTGCTGAGATGCCCTTTTGAGACTTGATGTTATTTGACAGATGAATAGCTAGTTTTAGATGATGTACTTAGATTTTTTTTGTACTTCCTTTTCTAAAGCTTGTGAATCACATGCAGTTCGGTAGAGTCTCAGGAACTTAGGGCATCTGAAGATGACAGGAGTTGTGTAATTCATCTTATTCTATAGCAGCTTCCACTTTTATATAGTTGTATATACTTTTAAAAGTAGGAAACACCAGGTTAAGACAGTCATAAGTCTGTTTTCCATTGTGTTTGTCTTTGTGTACTCACTCCCAGTGTAGGTTTGTTGAATACAATAAATACTTCTTTTGAATGTGAGCTTCCATTAAAAGTTGAAGTAAATTGCTATAAATCATAAGATATTAAGTAATTTATTTCTTGAAATCATGCTACTAATAAATTCTTTCTCATGAATCTGCATGTTGTGCTTTTCTTATTCTCACATTTGCTTGTTTAGTGACATCTTTGAAAATTTCCTGTGGGTTCTTAAAGATGGTTTTGCTAAAGAAAAGGCTTTTCTTTAGCATAGAGATTTAATTTTCTTTAGCTAATAGATTTAATTTTCTTCTATTGTTTGGTACAACTACAGTGCTTGAGTGTGATGAAAGAGATTTGATAGCTACTTATATAATTTTATTCTTTGTTCTTTTGTTATTATTATGTAGACATGGTTTTGGACAGCATGATTGCCTCTGGCCAGCTGGATGAATCCATAAGAGAGAATGTGAGAGAGGCTCTTCTAAAGAGGCACCATCATCAGAATGAGAAAAAATTCAGCAGTCGGATCCCTCTGGTTCGGTCTTTCGCAGATATAGGCAAGAAACATTCTGACCCTCACTTGCTTGAACGAAATGGTGAGATAAGTTGTAGCATCCAGTTTCATACTAACCTGGTAATTGATGTTCTCACTTGGAGATGAAGGAAAGGTCAGCTGGTAATAACAGATAAGTGTTTCCTTCTTGATGAGCAAAGAACTAACAATAAGAGTGTGTGTGATGTGTGGCTGTGGATGTTATATTTTAATTTACTCAAATATTCTACTCCTGCCTGTATATCATAGCATGCATTATTGTTTTGAAGTATAGTAATAGACCTACATTGGTCCTAATGTTTTTTTCATATATGCTTAAATAAAATGTGCAGTGTTGGAGGAATTTCAGCATCATGGCATAACTTTATCCCTGTGTTAGATGGATCCTACTTGCTTATACAGTCTTTGCACAAGAGGGTTAGTGATCATGTCATGAGTTTAGTGATGCTGACAATTGCTGTGTTTTAAGCCAATGTCGTATGTTCATTTGACAAGAAGTTCGCTATGCCAATGGTGAAGGTAATATTGTTAGCTAGGACACTTGTTTATTTTTATCTTGCTTTGTAGAGAAGGGTCTAATGGAAACAAAAATCCCAAACCCAAGAAAGGTATTAGCAATGTTCTTAGAAGCTGCATCGTATCTTTTTTGAACCAGTTCCTGAAAATCTGCCCTAGACATCCAGTCTCAAATCCCAAATAGCAATATGTACTGCAAAGCAGCTTATTTGTATTGTGTTTTTTATGGAGCCTCTACTAGACATATAGAATTTCAAATGAAATTTTTTAGTCTGGTGAAAACTTAATTCTGATTTCATGAATCAGTCCTTGAAGTGATCTTCCTTTTCTGTCTTGAAAGATGCCTCATTGCTTAGGTTATGTTTGACTTAAGTGGTTGTTAGGAGCTACATATGCTGGAGTATTCTCCAGTGAATGCCTGAGCTTCCTGATAATTTTTGTTAGCCAGTGAATATATGATATATGCTTAAATATTTCTCTAATAGTTTCAGAATTATTTTTTCCAGGAATGAAAATGCAGCTAATTTGTCTAAGAGCGTAATGTCTTTTGTAATCCCTGACTTCCATGTTTCGCACAGCAAATGTGAAAATTTCACGCACACAGACTTGGTTTTGGCCATCCTCGAACATCTGTATCCCCAAGTGTAATTCTGCAAGTTTTGTATTTGGGATCTCTTTCTTGTCAGTTACCTTGCATATATCACTTCTCTTTTTAGGGCATTTTATTCTTAATATGGTTTCTACAAGCAATTATGGAATGTATGCTGAAATAAGAAAACTATAGTATGATTAACTCCTTGTCAGCATATACTGATTTGCTTTTCTCTTTATACTCCTATGGTTTTTAATAAACTGCTAAACCAAATATGCATATGTGCATATTAGTTCTTAGGCTTCTTGGGTGTGTGTGTGTGTGTTAGGACATCTCATGTGCATGATTTATCACAGTTATACTGGTGGAAGTCTAGTTATTACTGTAGTGATGAATGTAGGCAAACTCAACCAAGTCTGCTCTGTTGGTTCTATTTTCTTTACTGCTCGGCAGTTTTGATATTTTAATAGTTGGAGTTTGAGGCTTTTGTTCTTAAATCAGGTTTGTATCTGTAGGACCCACCCTTTCATTATTTGTGGGGAGGGGAATGTATGTTACCTTTACCTAGTTATGCTTTCTGCACCTCCTTGTTAATTATTCTGGAGTTTTTCAACTGACTGGTCTCTGTAGTGCTTGGTATAAATGTGAGAGTAAATGTGTCTAGTTTGCTGTTTTCTTGCTTGATGGCATGGTACATGAAACTGGCATGTTTTGGATTTCAGGGATTGTAGGAGAAGTCATCATTAATGTTTTCATGGAGACTGGTTTCCCAGGAAAAGTGTTTGTGGCAAATGGGAGAAATGGTATCACAAAGCCTTTTAATGGAAACACTAATATGAGCACAAACAGCCTCTCTTCCTGCTTAAGGAAGAACCAGAATCCATTACAAACTCCAGTCTGAGGGAACTGTCACAAGACTATGTTCTCTTTTTATGAAGTTAGTGGGAAATGGAAACTAGAGCAAGAATACTAGCAAGGGATTTTTGAGAAATGTATGGTTTTAGGCATGTGGGGCTACTGGTAAGTCATAGCAAGAGGATATGGAGAAGGGACTGTGTATCTAATTTCTGTGCCTTCTTCAAAAATATACAGTAGACTGCAGATGCCTGGGAAAATTCTCAGTAAAACAAGACTTTTATTGGAGGACAGTGGCATTTAACACATTTAGATATGTTTGGTCCATGATTGCTTTTCAAAAATTAGTAATTCTTTGTACATAATGGATTCTGAATTCTGTAATGTTCTGGTTGTTAATGATTTTTTATTTCATTTTTTGGATCCATTTGGACTATTTGGAATAAGAAATTCCAGAAAAATTTAAGAGTCAGTTTCAAGAGATAATTTTTTTTAATTAACAAATCTAACTCTGGCTTAAGATAATATCTTCTCCCTCAGATCTCTGGCATTCTAATTAGTACTCCTCAGTCATTTCTGACTTTTCTAATGTTTGAAATCAGATTTACTCTTATCTCTTATCTTACTTGCATGAGTATGACACTTTGTCCCATAAAGCTTGCAATTTACTATGTAAATTGTTAATGCATATTTTTATCTGTGTGGGTTTGTTTTGTTTTAATTCAATATAATATATCCCTTTTGTAAGCCTCATGGTGTTCCATTTGTTTTATCTCAGGGGAAGGCCTTTCAGCCTCCCGCCACTCTTTGCGAACAGGTCTCTCTGCCTCAAATCTGTCCCTGAGAGGAGACAGCCGTTTGTCAGTTCTTCTCAGTTACCTTCTTCCTTCTTCAAGAGCTGGGACCCCGGCAGCCTCAAGGTGTACAACCCCTGTAACCACCCCTCAAAACACACCACCCTCCAGTCCTACCTGCAGGCTCCCGCCAACCACAAGTGCCCAACCAAGTCCACTTCAGGGCAAGGAATTGCTGGTGTCACCTGCCAGTGATGATATTCCTTCAGTAGTAATCCACCCACCTGAGGAGGACTTAGAAGTGCAGGAAAGCCAGGAAAAGAAGACAGAGGAAAATATTGGCAAAACACCAGGCAACTATTGAAATTTAAGCTGTCCATGTGTGATGCTCTCTGCATCTGGATCACTTGCATTGCGATGTTTTTGGCACATAACTTGGGCACAAAGAAATATAACTATTACCTCTGCCTGCATGTTTATTTCTTCTCAGTTGTGACTCTCTCCTTGTTTGGCATTTTTAACTTTTTAGCTTTTAACTAAAGAAAGCGAAAAATTCTTTAATTAACATTCATTTGTGTAATTAAAAAGAAATGCGGTTTTCAAATCTAATATATAAGCAAAATGTCAAAAATGGTGGCCTTTTCCTTTCACTCACCTACTCAATAGTGGGTTTTGCTTTGGTTTGGTTAGTGGTTGAGTTAATGTTTTAAAACAGTGTTTGGTATCCTGAGATTGGTACAGCTGAAAACATGGTAAAGTATTAGAGGTGAATATGAAAAGAATTAGGAAGGATACAATTATTGGTGACATTATTAGTTTAGTTGTATCAAGAAGTCTTCAAGCTTATTAGCTTCCTATTTTTGTTTTTGTGCTCTTAAAAACCATTACTGTTAAAACCAGCAGTAGTTAACTGATGAAATTGTCAAGTTCAGTTCACCTGCAGCTCTTTCTGGATAGTTCTCCATTAGTGCACTGTTTCAGCATCAGACACTCCATTAGTGTTTTGTTGTGTTTGATAAGCAAGATTGGAGACAGTAGTTAGGAACTTGTAATTGTAGGTCAGAGCTCAGCAATTCATTATTTTGTTATCTTCAAAACTATTCTTTATATGTAAAAAGGTATGTAGGTGTATAGGTAAGTTGAAGGAAACCATGAGAACTTTCCTTCCTTTCTTGAAATATTTTTAGTGAAAGTTGCTTAACTCGTGCATTCTGCATATGTGCTGTTATACTTGCTTTACTTTTGAAAAATTATCACCTATTTAAAAACTTCACGATTCTTCTTGGCAGATTGTTTTTAAGGAGTGATCATCTTTCTTTTTAGCCTTCAGGCTCTTCCTCCCCTTCCTTGAAATTTGTCTTTCCAAAATCAAGCTTGTAGGTTTTTCTGCTTTAGGCCTGTGTGTGTTGGGAGTGGAGGGGCTGATTTCACTCAGTTCTTCCATCAGTTGAGGCTTTTCTTAGTTACTTCCTCATTTGTTTAATAAATAAGAACACACTGTTACATAAAGCAGTGAAAATAAGCTGACAGAGAAGAGGCTGTGGTTATCTGCCCTTTTACATTGGCAGCCAAGTCACTGAAAAGGAAAGACCAGACTATGTCATAGTTTCTCATCTTCAGTTGAAGCATAGAGGCCTCATCATTACTTAAATTCAGAAAAGCAAACAAAAACCTCTTTTTCTGACTTCCTTATGGGAAATTAAGAGAATTCACGTGATGATAATTCTCTCACAGGTCATCTTCCAAAGGTGCTTAAAAATCAGTGGTAAAATAACAGCTGTAATTTTTTTTCCAGTTCTTATTTCTCTGACAGGAATGACAGCATGCCAGGCAAAAGGTCTTTAGAATCCAGGAGAAGGCACAGAAATAAAGCTCAAGTATATGATGCTATTATTATCACTTATAAAAGCTTTCTACTAGAATCTCCAAGTCATTTTCAAATTGCTTTTGTTCCTCCTGGGGATATTTCTCATAAAGAAGAAGTCTGAAAGGGGTGATTTCCTAGTTTATCCATAAGTAAAAGTCTTTCCAGAGAATGATAAACACCAACAATGAAGATATTTTTGTTTCCTGGGATTTCATCCCATTTTTTAATTCAAGAAATCCTCTGGTCACTGAAAGACACATTTTTTTCCTTAGAGATGCTTTTGAAGGCATTCTCAGGGTATGACTTCAGGGCTGCAACTCTACCAACCTCTGTCTTGGGAGAGAAGAGTCAAAAGCAAACCTTGACAAGGAAGTAATCTTCCTGGTATTAATTAAATTTAAAAAAAGTCTTCCTGGTCAGTTCCACTAAAGGTTATGGTCTGTATCACCTCTCTGGTAATTCAGAATATTGCAATCCGAATACATTTTCCATGTCAGTATGATTGAGTTGGGTTTGCCTACTGCAAGCGTTAGGAGCTGTGATAATTTTCGAATAAGTGGCTTTCTTCTGTTTAACAGTCCTCTGTCATTGGCTTTGTGTTATTCAGACTTTCATGTTTTAGTCTTCATAACTAGCTGGAAGGTTACTGAACTTAATGTGAGTTACTATAAAAGGAGGGAGAAGAGACACACCTATGGTCTACAACTTAAATTTTTCAATCAGCCAGTCATCATCAGTTCACAGTACGTCAACTAGACAAAGGTTTATCTTAGTAATGTTTTCTAATTAGTTGAATTAGAATTAACTATTAATTAGTTTCTAATTAGTCATTAGTTGAAGAGCAGTGTTTGTTTTCCCATCTTTGAACTGCTGAATAATAAACTCTATAGGAAGGGCAAGGAAGTGACCTGTGTCACAGCTAAAAATGAATACTGTTAATTCACCAGCATTACTGAGCTTTCATAATGTCTGTCAACAGCAGCAAAGAAGCCCATTTTAAGAGGTCTTTTGGTCCACTGATAAATGTACTTTAAAACTGAGCAAAATAACATTTACAAGAGCTTTCCTCTTACAGTAATTGCTTACTGAAAACAGTAATTCAGAACAGTTTGCATATATGCTCTCTAGAACAATTTGAAGGGTTTTTTCCTATTAGAGCTGCATTGGAATTTAGTTTCAAACATTGGTTTCCGTTTTTCAAATACAAATATGGTGAACTTGATATTTAGAAGGTTTGTATTACATAATTTTTGCCTCTCTAATTACAATTATTTTGGAATAGTCATGCTTAGGTGCTGAACTCATATATTACTCATCTTTTTATATGAAACAGATGTGAGTATTCTTGCTTTTTTCGGTAGATATTGTTGATCAGATTTTTGTGATCACAGTACTAATTGTAGTTGGCTAGAAAAAGCACATGTTCTTTAGTGAAGGTGTAGTTTTAAGTACTTAATAACTTGAGTTTATGAGGTTTTATTCCTCAGTTGCTCAAGACTCAATCCTTCGCAGTCTTTTGGAGGTGACAATTGGTACATCTGCCTAACTAACATGAGGAAGAGTAGTGTGTTTTTAAGGATCACCTTGGTAGCTTGGTAACAATGAATTTCTCTGTCTTACAATCTGAAAAGTACTACTAGGTAGTTGTCCTTGAGTTTGCATCTACTGAACTGGAGAAGAGAGGGAACCAAGTTATTTGATTAATGTGAAATTGGAATAGAAGTGTTTCGCTGTTAACACAGATAATTTTTTTTTTGTTCAGAGTTTTCCTGCAAATAGCAAATTGACAGATATGCATTAGAAAGTGCAGTCTCATGCAGAAATGCTTGCTCAGCTCTGAAAACCTGTGAGCAGTATTGTCTTGTGAGAGCAGCACTCTGTCCAACTGCAAGGCCAACAGAAAGGAAAACTATTCACATGTGGTTTAGGATCAGAAAAATGTTCCCACGTCAGTGCCAAAAAGTGTGAGCCTTAACTGTGACTGATTGCAGAAGTTTTGAAGGCAAACCTTTTAGCAGAATCAATATCGTTTTAGTGCTGAAATAATAAATATTTCTTCTAATATGTAGAATACTTATTCTCTGTCCTTCTTCTTGATTGTCTCTCCACTTTTTATTCTAGTCTCTGCTTGCTCTTGCTCACAGTGTTTTTCCAAAAAGTGCAAAATGATGCATTATAGATCATCTTCCATCAGTTAAAAAACATTTTAAATTACCTCTGTTACTACAGAGAAGGGGAAAAAGTGAAAGAAATTAATATGTCTAAACTGTATATTCTGTGGCTCTTCTGCAACAACTGTTAAAGATTTATTTCTAGTTCTACAAAGGCATTAGCTCCTAAGCAGTTAAGTACTCTGGTCAGCTGATTTTGTAGGTGGTTGATGCTATAATTCTTGTGAAAAACACAGAAATCCTGGAGCAGAAGAGTAGAATGCATTTTTTGGTGGGTTTTTTTTGTTTGTTTTGTTTTTGTTGTGTTAACTCATTACTTGTGCATGTTAGAATTTATGAAGGAAATGACAGCCTATTAACTTAATTTGATTTTTGCTTCAGGAAAAACTACCCAGACCACTTATGTCCCTTGTGAACTGTAAGAATGAAAATTAGTAGTAAAGGCTTGAACCTGCATGTTTTTCATTGACTTTTTGAAAGAGTTCTTTAGAAACAAATACAGAAGTGAAATAAAGTGAATTCAGTTGTTATTTGAAATGCTAAAAAATGTCAAAATTGAGAAATTATAAGCATAGGAGTGTTCAAGTAGTTATGTGGCAGTAGTTATGATAGAACAGTAGCTCAATGGTAGCCAGAGAGGTCTTCATTTATGTCTTGACTAGAGAGATACTTGGTCTAAATAGAGACTTTCTCCATGTAGTACAATGTTTAGGCTTCAGTCTTTATCTAGATGTGGTTTTGAAAGCGTGTGAAACCATGTTCTGTCACCACAGCTGAAAGGTCTAGTGTAGACAAGCAAGAAGGCCAAATGCACTTCTAGTGCATGTTAAACTGAACAAGTGAAAGCTCTGTAATTCAAAAGGTGGGATTTGGGCTTGGTTATACATGCCTAGACCGGCTTTTAAAAGTTAATTGGATAGAGAAAACCATGATGCAACATGGAATTCAGTGTGTATGAACATTTGGATTACTTGCCTTTTGCACCCTTTACTGAACCTGCAATTCAGTGCTGCTGGCAGCATAGCAAGATACAGAACATGGTTTTGTTTTGATGCAGGTGTTAGAGGGAAGCTGTGTGTTGAAGTTGAAAACTATTGTGTGTGCCTCTTCAGATCAAGCATATATTCTATATAGAAACATGTGGCCAGATGAATAGTGGGAGCTTTGGTCTGTTTATTGAAACCGTGGTTTGCAAGCTGTCTGTCCTTCAAATAGTACACTACTTACTTGTACAGCTTAGGTAACTTACTTGACTACATTCCTTGTAGTTGTAGCCTGAGGCTTGCTGACACTTTTTACAATTGCAGTAACTGCTACACAGCAGACTAGAGGTGTTTGCATTTGCTGTCCAAGGACTTCTTAGTATGGTGACGATGCTCTATTCTAACTACTGAATCAGATAGGATTGAAATGCCAGCAGTTATTTTTTCTGCAATTAAAGTAGCTGATGTTTTCTGGTGACTGTTCTGCAAATGGCCATCATTTGGGCAATACTTATTTTTTTAAAATTGTCATTATTTTGACAGCACAGCAACTTGTTAATGTTGCATTTATGATACTAATGTAGGGCACTTACTGAATAACGTGCACTTTTGCTTTAAGCAAGCTGCCACATTGAGTTTTGGTAGTGTTGCACACTCAGTTCACTTCCTACACCATTTTTAATTTGTCTCCTTTGTTTTAATTTAGGGCTATTGGCTTCTCCACAGTCAGCACCTGGAAATTTGGACACTGGGAAAAGTGGAGATATTAAAGGTACTGGGACAGGAGGAAGCAGAGAAAACAGCACAGTTGATTTTAGTAAGGTAAGCAACATTAAATACCTCAGTGTTTAGTATCAATTAACTATGTAACAACATTTGTGATACTTGTAACTTTCCCCTCAGTTACAACTAAGATGTGTACTGGTGTACACAAGAAATAGGTACTGAGAGTAACTTGTGTCACATTATGATCTAGGCTAAATGTGTCACACGTTTTGAAATTCTTCCCAGTTGGGAACTGTTTGATGATCTTCTCAGTATTTTGGTAACATAAGAGTGCAGCTGCTGTACATTCTCATGCAGATAGAGATATTTTCACATCTGCTATTAAAGCTCTCATGAAAACAGTTTTGTAGTTTGTGTTGCAACTTCTTTTCCTAGGACTTTTTGTTGGTTCCTTTTTTTTTTTTGTGAAGAGGGCTTTTAAGAAGGATTTACTTTATATGTATTATAAGTTTCCTCTACAAAAGTTGTTGTACATCTTAATCATTAGGAACATGTAATACCATTTTCTGAAAGAAACCTTGTAAAAAAATTTACTGTAAATCTCTTATATTTCTTTCATAATTTAAATTTGCTGAACAAGTTCTTTTGTGGCTGTTACTATAAATTTCAGTCAGAAGTGTCATCTGTACTGTGGAACACTGTAAGAAAATTGTTTTGCCAAGTTAAGTAATTTTGTTAAAGGAAAGCTAACTTAAACTGTAGTTCTGATCTAATCATGGCAGGTGCCATATATTCCTGCTCCTCTGTCACAGTTTTTTATATTTTTGCTTGGCCTGTCCTTGTGTACACCTGCCTTGTCTCCTGTTGGACAGGAGTCAGCCTCCTGGCACTGTAGTTGTGGCACACTTGGTGTGGGACTCAAGAGGCCATCTGTAAGTTCTCTAGCTAGCAGTGTCACTGGTGCTTGTGTGTGTGTGTGTGTGTGAACACAGAGTTCATGTGCTGTACCATTTTCTAATGCACTTCTGTAATGATGTACACAAATGGAGGCGAAGATTTTCAGCTGTCATATTTTATGGATGAAAAGATAAACATACAAATTATTTTTCAAAATTATTACATATGTGAAATACACAGTTGTGAAATAACTTACTGCATTCTAGAAACCATGTGTAATTACATGAACTCTCCTTACTTAATTGTGCATAGATTTTGTTAATTTATGTCCTATCACGGAATGTTTGTCATGATAATATTAGAAAGGTGATTATGCAGTTTGGAGTCTTCTAGAATATACTAGGTGTTAGTAATTCTAACTTATAGAAAAAAGTTTACTATTATTTGGCTGTCTGGCTGACATCTTCTAAATGTGTTTGTCTTTTCTGTATTGTGGAATATTTAATTTGCTTTTTAATTTTTCTTTGTAGCATAAATGTCTAGTAAATTTTGATAAACATAATTATGTTATGGAATTTCTACTAAGAAATGTAACGGAATAAACACTTGTTTCATCTTTGTATGAATAGGTTGATATGAACTTCATGAGGAAAATTCCTTCAGGAGCAGAAGCATCAAATGTGTTAGTGGGAGAAGTAGATTTTTTAGAAAGACCTATTATTGCTTTTGTGAGGCTCTCCCCTGCTGTGCTTCTCTCGGGTCTCACAGAGGTTCCGGTTCCTACACGGTAAATAAATGCCTGAGAAGTCTGGCTTTACTTATGCAATAAGATAATAATATTTAAGATCTCAAATAGCTGTAAATTTTTATATATACTGTATTAAGCTCAAGAATGTAGAGTTTCGTTTAACATTGTCAGTCATTTGCTGCAAAATTTGAACGAATGAGATCTGTCACAAAATTCTCTGAATGCATAATATATATCTATCTCTATATTTCTATATGCACACACACATACATATATACATCTATATACATGTAAAGATGCTGTCTTAAGCAAGTGCAAGAGTTGAAACTGCTAGCTGACTTCAAGTAAGAGCAACGAGTCTTCCAAGTTTGTGTTGACATTTTAAAGATGGGCATGAAGATAGTTATTGTTCCCTTCATGTGACACAGCTTGTCAGTGGGGAAGAGCACACTAAGTCTGAAGGTCTGTCTAATCTGAAGCTCAGCTCTTTCTCTACAAATGCTCTGCATATGAATGATTTAGGTGGTGGAAAACAATTTCTTTATTGTATGCCCAAATCTACATGATTGACATTGGAGTAATCAATCTGCAGCTAATACATGGTAACAGTTTTCAGTCTGCAATATGCTATCCAACCTGGTGCAGTCACCCCTACTCCCCCAAACCCAGAATCTCGCCAGTATGCTGTGGGTATATTTACCCCAGATGTTCAAAATATCAAAATACAGGTTTCATGATGAAAGTAGATGATCATTTCATCAATCATCACAGATGACGCTTCATTTTCTGTGCACACTGATGTATTGGGCTGTTCTGTGGTCTTTGGCATACATTTGTGCATTTATGTTTTTTGGTGGGTTTTCAGTGTTTTAAAATTATCAAAGTGTTTGTTTATCTTCGTGATTTTCAGGTTATGCGCTCTTGAAGGGCAAAAATACATATATGTTAGAATTTTCAGAGGGTGGTTGACAGGAGTGCTCATAATGTTTATTGGGAAATCCCCAAATTTCTGCATACAGATTACTATATTACTGTAGTTAAAATTATTCTGTCCTAGGTTTTTCAGAATGGTGTAGCAGATCTGGAATAGCATACTTGGATTCTGAAGATGCACTCTCAGTTTCAGTTAGGGTAGTAAACCTGCAAAGGAGACAGAATTGAGCTTTTTGCACTATGAGTTGAAAGAAGGCGCTACTTTTTTCAGATGTATTGTGCTTGGGAATGTCATTTTCCTGGAATATAGGAAGAAAGTTGTGAAACAAATTACTGAGGTTCACTCTTTGTTTTGTATCCTTTTGAATTTATGAACTGCTGTTCCTGTTCAAGGTTTTGCTGGGTTTTATGTTAGGCACTGTTACTGCACAAGGAGATGGACACCACTAACATGTGCTGTGACCCAGCCCTCAGCTTGGATCATCTTCCCAGAATGTCACTTGCTTTCTTAGGTGTTCAAGTATCCAGGTTCCCTTCCTTTCCACTGACACAAGACCAGGTTATGACTTAATGAGTATGCCCAGAGCGTTGCAAGAAGTACATAGGTGCATCCTCTATGTGACACACCCAGTCACAGCAGGTGAGGGGGTTTAACTCCCATGAAAAGGTGATCATCAAGAGCCTAGGACAGGTCCTAAGGCTCCTAAGCTGCCACTTAAGGGGTTTTTGCTACTGGGAATGTCCAAAAGGATTAGAGAATCCTGAGGAAATATTCATTGAGCTCTAGTCTGTGCATTTCTACTATGTTTAAGGCATTATAAGAAATTGAAAAATGAGTCTTAATTAGAAGATGTCTGAGTAATTTTAGTTCAGGATTTGAGTTCCTTCCAGTAATGGCTTTAAATTGAGCCTTTCACAGTATTGCAGCAGTCTTTTAAGATCTGACATGGTAAAAATGGTATTTTTACTTCATCACTAAATTTTCTTTAAATGTTAATTTTAAAGATCCCCTCTGAGTGTATGCAAATGAGCCAGCCATACTCATCTCTATTACTTTCTCCACAGGTTTTTGTTTTTGTTGCTGGGACCAGCAGGAAAAGCTCCACAGTACCATGAAATTGGACGATCAATAGCAACACTTATGACAGATGATGTGAGTAATCTATTTTAAATGCTTGTAGTTAAAGTGTAGAATAATATATTTACCAACTGATTGCAGTAAATGTTTTGGAGTAGTAGGTTAAAAATAAAAACCCACAAACCAGTTAAATAAAGAACTGTAAACATAATTATTTTTTGTGTTAGTGAAGAGATAATGGTAAATTAACTTTCTTCCTTGTCTGTCTGGAAGAAATCCTAAATGTATTTCTGGAAAAAATTTGGCTTTGATGTATAGATTTCATTTTTGTGTTAAATTGGTTAACAGAGCTATTAAATGTAACTGCATTTGATATGAGTCACTGTCAGAAAAGACAGTACCAACTGTGCAGGTGCTCAGGACACAAACTTTTAAAAGTGCATGCAATTGAGTCATCATAGATTTTTTGTTTTTTAATCTAAGCAAGGTCAAATAAATAAAATTAGAATTTTAATAGCCTTTTGAAGTCATATTCTTAGAACTCTATTGGTTTTAAAGACCTCAGGGAGGAACCGGCACTTTTAAGAGTGTTGCCATCATGCTGAGCAAAATTAGGATGTTTTCATTTTGACTGCACATTGAGCGCCACCTGCTGAATTGCTGATAATTTTTAAGGTTATCTAGCAGAAGTGCAAATATTTTTTACTCCAGAACAACTTGAAGTTTGGGAATGTAAGCTAGAAATTTGTCATTTTGCAATTGGTAACCAGTCTGTGAATTTAGTTTTTGTTCAGTGTGAGAATTGAATATTAAAATCTTCAGTTGCAGCTTCTGATCTTTTTTAGGTAGGCTGATCTGATTTTTAGGAATGCTCTCGATCACTGAAATAGAAAAAAATATAAATTATTCAGTGGTCTAAAAAGACCTGAGTAGACTGCAGAGATGTTTTTAAAGATTAGAAGATTTAATGGTCAGATTTAATAGTATTTGAAGAAAAACAGTTCAAGTTTCAAATGTACAGAAACAATTTAAGATCATCTTCTTCAAGCAATTTTTTACAGCAAAATAGCATTTTTTTTTCTCTGTGTAAAACACATCTTGGAGTTCGTGTTGTAGTAGTCTGTAAAACAATAAATTTTTTTTATTGATTTCATGTGCTTTTTAAATAGTCTTCTAAACTTAATTAAGCTAGATGTGTAAAAATGCATTCTTATTCTTAATAAAAACTTGTGATTTGAAGTGTATTTGAAGTAATTTTTGTCATGATTTAGCACAGCATAGCGGTACAGTGGCTGTAGGGCAGAATTATTCAGACAATGGTACCTAAACTTGATGTTCTGAATATTGAAGATTAACTTTTTATTTAATTTTAGAAATTAACTCAATATTAATTTTGAGTTTGAAGAAAAAACTTCTATATTTTAGGGTCCATAGGAATGTACATACTGGTAGTTTTCAATTTAAGAGTATGTAAGTAAAGTAAAAGCCAGACTTTTGAGGTCTCACACGATATTTTCCATGCCTTTCTAAAAATAATTGAGTGTAACCATTATATAATGATAACCAATTCCTCTTTCAGAAAAATAAAATAAAATGAATGCTGAGTACTTTCTTCTTGTAGGTTTTCCATGATGTTGCCTATAAAGCAAAAGACCGAAATGATTTGTTGTCAGGAATTGATGAGTTTTTAGACCAGGTGACCGTCCTTCCTCCAGGGGAGTGGGATCCATCTATACGAATTGAGCCACCAAAAAGCGTTCCTTCCCAGGTAAAAGGAAAGATAAAGTCTGTCTTGTGGTGAGGGGGCCTGAACTGAATGTAAGATTCAAACTGCAGAGTACAGAGACAATCACTGCCCTTGTCCTGCTGGCCACACTCTTCTTGACACGTGCCAAGATCTCACTGTCATTTCTCGTCACCTAGCCGCACTGCTGGCTCCTATCCAGATGGCTGTAAAGCCTCAGGAAAGTCCCCACATCCGTTTTGCAAGGAAAAGTGGATTGTCCAGTTAAGTTAGAAAAAAACGTAAAAAAAAGGAAAATAAGGGGAAAAAAGGCGTTAATCAGTTTTCTGCTATGCTGTTAATTTTGTTTACTATATTTCCTTTTGAAATACTGACATGAGTTTGTGTGGGAACTGGGAGAATTGGTGAGAAATTGTACTTGAGTTCATGTTACCAAATTTTACTACCAGTCTAGCACTGATCAGAAAGAATATTTTAATTCTTATGAGAACTGTTTGCATTCAGCATTAATTGCAATGCTTTAATGTATTTTGTCCAGCATATACAGTTCATAGAATGTTTGTGAAATAGATAAAAATTGATCATACTTCTCAGTTGTGATGATGCAGGCTTAGAATGAGAGCTAAGGAAGGTGGGTCCTTAGAGAGACTTTCTTCTTTCTTCCCCTTCTCCCTCTATACAACTTACAGGAATTTGAGCCTTCAGTCTCAAAAGCAGGGGAGGGACCAGTGCTTTTGGTTCAGAAAGTTGACATTGGTGTTGAGTCCAGTGGTGGTTTGGCAGAGTGGGTGGAATAGAAGTGGGTAACAGCAGTGCAGCTTATTCGTGAGTAGCCTGAGGTTACCATGTAACTTGTTTTCAAAATAAGCAGGGCTCATGCTTTTTTGGAAGGCAGGCTCAGCTGAAAAATTTATGAGGAGCTAGTAAGCAGCTTGCTCAGCAGGGGAATGACTTCTCATTTAGATTCCAACTAAATGCTGTGTGTATCATAAAAAGAGGTAAGTTTCTGCTACATGTTAAATGTTTGTGCTCTGGAAATGGTTGAAGAAAAAAAGGGATCTAAAGATTTCTGTCTCATGGTTGAGCTTCTACTGTATGTTGAAAATCTAGGCTTTGTTTCATTGTGGTTCAGGAATCTATTTCGTTTAGATATAGGGAAGATTAATACTGTTGTGCAAGGTACTAATAAGGTCTTTTGGGCAATGTTGTACAGTTCTAGTCACCTGCACTCAACTAAAGATTAGTTTGGGAAAAGGAGGACTGCTAATGAGCTGGGAATATGAAAAAGGGTGTGGAAGGCATAGAATTTCTGCATGCTGTCTTTTAATTGTACTTTTTAGTGTAAAGGCAGTCTCAAAATATTTTTTTTTCGTTTTCTTTTTTTTCCCCTGTTTCTTCTGTAGGAGAAAAGGAAGGCACCTAAATTTCCAAATGGATCTACTCCTCCAGGAGAGGGTCTTAAAGAAGAAGGCCATCATGCTGGACCTGAACTTCAGAGAACTGGAAGGTGTGTTCACTTCCCTAAATGCTAGCTACCATAAAGAAATAAAAGTGATAAATCTTCATCTTAATGATTGACATTTAAACATTAAAAAATCACAGTATAAGTGTCAGAGCACATCCTTTGTCCTTTTCAAGTGTTGGATTCTTGCCTATAAGTGCCAATCTGCTTAAAGTATTTTCAAGCCTCTGGCAATGTTTCTCAACACATTTGCTAAGGATTTCACATAAGATGCTGCCTAATTTAACTAACTGACTTTTAAGAGTTGGGTTTTAAATTTTAATCTTCAGGAGCATGCAATTATCATAATTACAGAAGGAATGTGCAATTTTCAGTGTTGGGCTAGGTACTAAAAAAATCCCATTAATGCAATTCTGTTTATTAAATATATAGGAAATGGAAAATTAAGAAATAAAAAGTGGCAAAAAGTAGTTTGCTATTGGTTAGCTTTGAGTTTTGGTTAGGTTTCTTGTAGAGAAAAAATAAAATTGAAGGATTTTCTTTCAGTTATTGTTGTTCCTTGTTAATTCCAAAATATTTGCCAAAGAAGTCTCCAACATTGAAAATACCTGGTTATGATTAAACTTTAATACCTGAAATGAGAGTACAGACTAAATCAACTGAAAAATTCTGGAGTATATGTACAGTGTTGTTATCCTCAAAATAATAAACTTCTAAATCAAATGCATCCTTTTCATACTTTTGTGAGAAAGACTTCACAACATTTGTGTTGAATTCTACCATTATGACTCTGTTATAATTACTTTTTACTGTTTATGTAGACAGCATGTGGAGCTGAGAAGTTCATTTCTGCTCACAGAATTATCTGTAGATTAGGCTTTTCTTTTTCTTTGGAATGTTTGAGTTTTTTTAATAACTAGAAATAAATTTTTCTAAGTGCAAATGAATATCTAGTATTTTAGAGCCTTTAAGATTTTTAAAATTGTTTTTTTAATTCTTGGTAATAACTTACCCAGTTGAACTAACTTATATACATGTTTGGTTTTATACTTAGTTTTATAGAATATCCATGTACTCCAGATAAGAACACTGTTAAAAATTAGAGACCTAAATTTATTTATGGATGTAATCATGTATGAAGAGAATTCAAATTAAAAAGTTACAGCTATATGTTGGAGTAGTAATATTGAAATCTGTCAATGCAGTGATCTTGGTTGAGGTTTAGCGTATTTCTTCCATTCCTTGTTTTGAATATTCTAAGACAGATTTGGCTTAAACATCATTTAGGTAAAATGGTTTGCAAGGTTATTTTTTCAGTATCTAGCCCATATATATTAAAAAAAAACCTAGTTAGCTTTTAAAAATGTGGGTAACCTGCTTGATTATATTTGGAATACTGCTGAATTGGAATAGATAAGATTCTCATTTACGTTTTTAATTGTTATGCTTTAATCTGGATTATGAAATAGCCAATTTGTGCCGGCAATAGGCACTGGCAGTCATGTGTAGCCCATAGTTTTAAACTAGCTAGAATCCTTTAGTGTACAGTTTGACGAGTTTCATCTCACCTATTTAGGCTTTTTGGTGGTTTGATACTTGACATCCAAAGGAAAGCACCTTTTTTCTTGAGTGACTTCAAGGATGCATTAAGCCTGCAGTGCCTGGCCTCGATTCTTTTCCTATACTGTGCCTGTATGTCTCCTGTAATCACTTTTGGAGGGCTCCTGGGAGAAGCTACACAAGGCAGAATAGTGAGTACAAAGAATGGTAGTGGCCAGGCTTTTAGACCTTCAGAGGCAAGTCACTGTGTGCATTTGTCTCATTTATTTATACTTGTATTTGAAGAATTTACCCACAGCACTTGATTAGCCTGCCCCAAAGCAGATCTTCCCCAAAAGGTAATTGCTATGGAAAATGTGGGGAACCTATGTGAACAGGAGAAGATGCACAGGGGAGGTAAAAAATGTTTATCCTGCCTTATTGGATGAATGGCTTCATAAATTGAGAAAAGGCTTGCATTGCCTTCTTTTTGGCTGCTTAAGAGTAATGAATAGCAGTAAAGGTGCACCATCCCACTAGGCCTACTTTAGGCAAAGTCAGAGGCTCAAGGTGGATAGCCAAGAACATGTACTGGCCTTGAGTAGTAGGCCTACGAGGATGATAATGCCGGCAGTGTGTGGCCAGCAGTCTGTTTGTGAAATGGACAGGATATGTTTGTGCTTGCACTAATGGTGTGTTGCTCACAATAAAATAAAGTGTCTAAGGTTTATCAGCAGAAAATACTCTTCATTGTAAATGTCTCAAATGTAAACCATATGCATACAAAATTTTGGTACTGTTAAGTTGGGCGGTAGATATAACCAGCACCTTTTCCACCAGAATATCATTGCACTTTAGTTTTTGAAGCAGGGAAAAAGTACTTAATATCAGCAGTGTTAGTAACTTAGTGTCAATTGGCTTATGAGTAAACTAGTGTGAAGTGTATTTTCTGTTTTTAAATCTATCACAAGGAAACAAAGTTCTGTCCTTTTGTGGGAGGGAAGGATGTATTCAGACATGTCCTTTACAAATTTTAAGGTTCTGTTGAAGTTTATAATGTTACAAAATTCTTCTTGATACTTAGATGAAGGTTTTAAACTTGTACTATATTAAAATTTAGTTAACTACTTTATCTCTTTCAAGTATTGCTGTTGACTGATATTTGTTTATTGATGTAGCACTTCAAGCTGATAGAAAATACAGAACTCAATTACATCTTTTCTGCATCCTTGTTTTGCCACTCTAAATGTAGGAATGATTACTAAAATGTTGGTGTAAATTTTGAACGTATAAAATGTATTATAATGATAGTACCCTCCTTTTTAAAGCTTTATTCTCAAACACCTTCTTTCTTTTAGCTATCTGGAATTGTTTGCGGGTTTGTTCCTGCCTTCAGATACTTGGTGTGCATCATTGAATAAAACATTTAGTTACTGCACACACATGTTCAAGCACAGTAGCTGACATTGTAAGGTACACAGTTTGTCTTTGAAACCTTCCCTCGCATTCTCAGAGGCCATCACCTCCACAGTGCTCCTGTCCCTGCCACCCTGACTGAGAGCCCCAAGGTTAATGCATTGACTAACCAAAAACACTAATTCAAAGGTAATAGGACAAGAGAACTGGTATTATACTTTTTTTTCCTTAATATTAAGAACAAAGGACTCATTTTCATTTTTAATAGCCCCAGTTCAGCAAATCATTTTGACCATTTTCAGATGCTTTCCTGAATTGGAGCTCAAGTTGGCATAAATACAGTTTTCTTAGGCTTGCATAAATTCAAAATAACAAATGCTTAAAAGTTCCACCAGGAACACTGTAATTCCATTACAGGAATCTGTAATCCATGAATTCTAATAGTGGTAGGTTGTGTATTTTACTATTTTCAAGTAAATTTAGTATAATTTTTATATTTAAAATTCTAACCTCTCTCTTTTGAGGTGCATTGTAACTGGGTTTTTTTAGCAGAAAATGTTACAGTAAAACATTTAATTCAAGAATTTAAGTAGATACCTTAATTCCTTGAAAAGAAATGCATTACCAGGTGGGACATTGGTTTACTGCTCATCTATTTTTGGTGTCATGTATACATAAACCAATATTCTTCAGTAATTTCCCCTGCACCTATGCCTGTCAGTTTGTTTTTTTTTTTCCTTTTATAATGCTTGGTTGACTGAGGCAGGTTTGATATGGCACACTGTATCACATTTTGGTACAGGTATGTTGCAGTATATATATCTATTTTCTTTACAGAGACCATTAATTCTATCTGTAAACAACATATAAAGTAACTATTTTCTTTTTTGGTTTTTTTTAGTTATTTTTTAATTTGTATAATTGTTGGTATGCTTTTCCTCCATAGCTAGCAGGACTAGTAACTTGTTCTCGTGGTTTTGGATGGCTTTATGTTTCTCAGGAGTGAAGTTTTTAAAATCTTGTCCATGGTATTGTTACTGCAAAACTGTGTTAAATTATTTTTGTCTCAAACATGGATATTAACTGCAATGTGTTTACATCTTGTCTTGTTTTTAAGTCAATGCATCTTAAGGCTGTAGTTATGCAGATATGATGCTAAATACTAACCTGAAGGGCAGCATAGTTACAACAGTTTCTTTTCCCCCAAACAGAGTGCAATAGAGTCTCTCTTTGGAGCCTCATTAACTGGGATTGCCTATTCTCTCTTTGCTGGGCAACCTCTTACTATCTTGGGAAGCACCGGACCAGTTCTAGTATTTGAAAAAATATTATTTAAATTTTGCAGGTAAGTGATGCTTATATTGGCTTGATGCACTTTTTAACTTTCTAGCCTGTTACAATGGCTGTAATTGAAAGCAGATGTGCAGTAAATGTGTATGTCCATGAAGGTATATACAGTGGCAAGAGAGTGAGAAATTGATATGGTTTGGTAAAGCTACGAGGCGTTGGCACACCTGAATGAGAAAATCAGTAATAAGAAGTGGCAAGGACTTAAATAAAAGTTATATTCTGACTGTGTGAAGATGTTGACTTTGCTTCTGCAGGGGTAAGCAGAGATCGATCTGCCCTCTAGGAGAAACCATCTGGGTAGTTCTGGAGAGATTCATCCCCATGATGCTTCCCAAGCTAGGTAGTTGCACTGTCAATCCTAGAAACACCTTGCAGTGTTGCTTTGCTTTGGTGGGAGATGAGACAAAAAAAAAGTTTCTGCTTCCTTCAGAGCTAATATCAAGCATGAGAAAAGTGCTGAATACCTATAAAGCTTGGCCTCAGTGTCTTTTCAAATAAAATGTAGTACGGGTGGGTTTTGGCTCAGTTAATGCCTTTTGTATCTTTCTTCACACAGGGATTATGGTCTTTCCTACCTCTCCCTGAGAACTAGCATTGGTCTGTGGACTGCATTTCTATGCATCGTGCTTGTAGCCACAGATGCCAGCAGCCTTGTGTGCTACATCACTCGATTTACTGAGGAAGCTTTTGCGGCACTTATATGCATCATATTTATTTATGAGGCACTGGAAAAGCTTGTTCATTTGGGAGAAGTGTATGCCTTCAATATGCACAATGATTTGGATAAACTGACTTCATATTCGTGAGTACCAAGTTTCTATCTGTTAGTGAAATAAATAGGAAAATAGAGACATACTGTTTACTAAATGGCAGTGGGTGCCACTTCCAGGAAGGGTAGGAGGAATGCTAAGGGTGGTAGGGGCATGAGAAACCTCAGAAAAAGTCTATTCAGGATGCTGTGGAATTGAATTTTCTATATTAGCTATGAGTGGTTGGAAGGGATAAGGGGCTATGACAAAGCCTGCTTTAACTTCAGCTTTACTAAAAGTCAGAACAGGATTTTTTTCTTGCTACTTCTAGGAAGTGTAGTTTCATGAAATAGGATGAGTTGGGTCACCAGCTCACACCTGCCAGATGGAGATCCTGCTTACTGTTGCTCAGAAAAAACTGCTAATTTCTCGTAGTTTAAATGAAATAATTTAAATGCTAGTGCTTCCTTCCTGTTGGAGATGTGCAGCTTCCAGCTTTAGTTGTACCTGTGTGGTCAAAATATGGGTGAGGGACTCCCAGCGAGGTCATGCCCATGCACCTAGGGTGAGGGTCCCTGCTTGTTGCACTGGGCAGTCATTCCCTAGTTGGAGAGCAGAATACTCACTGTCCTGCTGGGCAGCTGCTCTGCCTGGCCAGGACAGTGATCATCTTGCATACAGCATGACCTCTAGCAGTGTCAAACCAGGTTTGGACTACTGTGTTTCTCCTCCAAGATCTCTGCTCACTTTTACAATCATTCAGTGCTTCTTCAGTACTTTCCTTCAGGGGGAAAGGGCAGACACCCTGTCAGACTGCTTCTTGTATCCTGTTCACACTTGACATTTACACTTACTTTCCTGTCTTAACAGCTGTTAAGACCAGGCCACATTGCCAGGAGTGCACTGTGGGAACACGTTCACTTCCTTATTTTCCCCTTTCTGTTGGCTGCTCATCCCTCTGTTTCAGTGGCTTTGGGTCCTCACTGGACTCCTGTATGAGCATGGTAAATTCACTGATCTGGCAGAAACTGTACTGTAGGTCTTCTGGCACTTGCCACTTGATTGTATTTTGCCACGGGCAGGCCGCAAGGGTGGAGAGGGGAAGGTGGGATTTCAATTTGGTTTAGCTCTATGGTGTCACACATGTTTTTTGGGATGTGCCACAGTGTTCAGCTTGGGTTTGTTCTGTATTTTTTTTCTCTCACAAAGCTATAGAAGATCCAGCTGTTCACAATTGCTTTCTTTCTCCTTTCACTTTCTTCTTCTCCCCACTCTGTAACTTCCAGTGGGGAAAAGGGTGCAGAACAAGCATGTTCAGTTAATTGAGCCACAAGACGATCTCAAATACTCTTGTGTTTTTCTCCGAGTGTGGGTTTTTTTTCCGTCTTTCTGGATTTCTGCTTATGTACTTGGTGGCATACTTTATCTCCATTGCCTTTGTTGAGAAATTTGTCAGTCTTCCTTCAGCATGCTTGTTTATGTTGCTGCCTTGACCAACAACTAATGATGTGTTCTGTCTCATCATGCTTATGGCTGCAATTCCTTTCTCTTACAATGATTCTGTGTTGGCAACTACTTTCTAGGAATTACAGCTTTCCACTCCTTTCCTGCTTCCTTTTGCTATTACTTTAGAATTCAGTTAACAAAAGAAAATTTGTTTACTTAGTATTTTTAAAATTCCCCAAACACCGTGCTTTTCAAATCTAGGTTCTTTTTGCCCGTGCATGTTAAGTGTTTTGTCCTTCTTTACCTTCACACTATCAGGACGCACATTTTCCCTTCCATGGTTCCTGGGGGTTGCTTTCGGTGTCTTTAGTGAATCTCATAGAAAAAGGAGACTTATTTCTTGCTTATTGCCTCTTTCTCCTCTTCTACATAGATGTTTACATGTTAAGCTTATCAATTGGTGTACTTGATTAGCTTTATTTGAAAACATCTCATTAAATCAATATTCAGTCTGTTATGTTTTGGGGGTTTTTTATCTGATGTGTGCTTCTGTCAGCCTGTCTGACAGAAGGATTCCGCAGAGCAAGTTTGCAAAATGCTGCAGTAGAGAGGGGCGTTTTTACTTCTACAAAAATATTGCCAAAGAGTATGTATACAGTCACTTTAAAGCTGAGCACTATAAGCATTTCTGTCTTCAGTTAGCTCACTACATACTCAAACAGGGTGTCTTACTTGAGGATGACCTGATTCTTCCTTTTTGCCACCCTCCCAATAGTCCTAGGCCATGTGATGTAAGGAAAAGCCTTGTACTCTGCTTCTTCCATAGAAGTTTGGGATAAAGTCTGGTTTAAACTGTTCAGGGTTTTTGAATTTGCTTCACTTTGCTGCAGTTTGGCACATATGGCTTAAAAGCATATAAACTTTTTCTTCCTTTCAGATGTGTGTGTTCTGAGCCTGAGAAACCAAGCAATGAAACATTGCGTGTGTGGAGGAGTATGAATAAATCTGGGGAAGATATAGCATGGAGTAACCTTACAGTTTCTGTGAGTATCTGAAAGCTGTGTGTAGGTATCTGTGTGTGTGTATGTACATATGCATAAAAAATGAATACCTGCACGGTACCAGTTTTGATTAATATTTTTTTATCTGATTTCTCTTTTTAATTGAACCTGGACTGTTTTCCTTAAAACTGTATTTTTGAACTCTTTTTCTTTCCGTAAGGCTTTAAACAGTCATTGTAGAGGACTAGATAAGTGAGTCCAGGGAAGTGAATGCTATTGTAAATGTCTGTTTGAGGTAGCTACCTTAATGCTCTTAGGCACCACAGCCATTTTTCTGCAGGTGAATATGATGAGGTGAATAAACAGGAGTTTGCTTTCTTCCAGTTTCTGAAAGAAGTATTTCTAATATGATGTGATGATGGAATTTGTAATTAGTGTGGCAGGAAACGTTTCATTAGTTTGTTAGATGTTGGTATAAAACTGCAACAAAATCAGAGGAACTACCTAAATAAGGATTGGAAGAAAGTAATTATTGGAAATTGAAAATAAATATTTGGAATAGTCTTGAAAGCATTAACTTCTGAAGTGGATATTTTATACCAATATCTAATTTTGTGTGTAGGTGAAGAGGAGGAAAGTTATCATGTGGAAGGTGTTCAGGGCGAAACACTTTTGCTGATCAGTAGTTTCTTGGATGGTCTGCAGTGGAATAAATGCAGCTGTGTGCATCCACTTTGCATACCCTGGCATCTGATTCTCACCTGCATCTTGAATGATTTGGATCTTCTGTGGTTTTTGTTACGTGTGCTAGGTTGTGTGCCTGCTTTGGCCATCTGAGGCTGTCTCAAAGGGCAGTGGATAGCTGCGTGTGGGCTGCCTTTGTGTCTGGGCTCAGACATTCACACTGAAGGCATCTCTTCTGCACAGCAGAAGTTCCATGTAAAACCTCAGTGCTTTACTTGCAGCAGTACTGTTTTTTATGTGCTATGAATGGCTCCTAGTTTACTATAATCACTTAGGATGGCAGTTTCTTTTGGACTTAGTTTTTGTATTTCCTTTATATTTATTATTTATTTTGTATGCCTTTTCATCCTCTAAAGCATCTTTAGTCTTACCTGAGAGACAGAACTGATCCAGGATTTGATGTTACCTTATAATCAAAGTAGATTGGTAATTGTGAGAATTTCTGTCATAAGTTAAATTTTCAGTACGTTAATTAATAAATTAGGTTGGGGCAATGCTGCTTCCAGTTCCTTGATTCATTGGCTTGTTGTTTACTTGTACTCCATGTGTCTACTTTAACTTTTTGCTTTGCATTTCAGTAAGTCCGTTGGATAGGTATCGTCTGACTTAGTTTTCTTTCTTATTCAAATCCATTCTTTATGATTTGCTAGAAATTTTTTCTTATAGTTTGGGTAATCTTATTTTATAAGAGTATGTTTTTTCCCTTAACTGAGCAAAACAAACAGTTGGGAGAAACTGAGGAGGTCCTTTTTTATGCTCATTAGCTTAAAGTTGATGTTGCATAGTCTACTTTTCCTGGGCAACCTTGCAATGCTTTGTAAAACAGAATAGAAGTACTGTGACTCTAAAGTTGTTTCTTCTTGGGCATCTCCCAGCATTTTGGCATCCTGGAATAGTCAGTGGTGGCTACTGTGGCTTTTCTGGAACAGACAGCACGTGTTTGGCTTTTTCAGGACAAGGTAGTGATGAAGGAAAGAACCCCTTTTTTGGAAATATGAACATTCTCAAATGTGTTTATTATAGAAAAGTTGGAAGCTTGGTTGAATGCACTGAATGAATAAAACATAGACATATGAAGAGTTTTTCTCTTTGCAGGAATGTTTAGAATTTCATGGAGTGTTTCGTGGATCAGCTTGTGGCCATCACGGACCATATATTCCAGATGTTCTCTTCTGGTCTGTCATACTATTTTTTGCAACATTTTTCCTCTCCTCTTTCCTTAAGAAATTCAAGACCAAACGCTATTTCCCAACTAAGGTAATTCTGATTAGAGACTATTGTTATCTTGTAATATATACCTTGGTGTAGTTTAATGGAGTTGAATTCTGTCTTGAGAGATTTCTTTTAAGATAGTAAAGGAAATTAAAACCCAAAAATCAGTTAATGATTACAAAATTCAGGACATTTGAGGAAAGAAATCATCTGCAGAAAATTCTGTGCTTATTCTGTATTTTGGTAGATTTACAACTTTGAAAGACCTAAGTAGTCCATGTCTGCACATTAATGGGTATTGCCAGGTATCATTAGTAGAGATAATATTACTGCTCTTTTCCTCACCTAGCCATACAAAACAATTGATTGCTTTCCCCAAACTTCTGGTGTCTATTGGGCTTTGAGTGGTTCCTCAGGGGATTGCCATTTCTAATAGATGCTCATGTGAGGATTCATCTTAGACTGATTTATGTAGCTTCTGTTAGGCAAAATGAAGTGGTTAGATCTTCTATAAACCTCAGCTCATCCCTGCAATGTCTTCCTAATGTTTACTAAAGTTATCTTTGGTAATTTGAATGTATTGCAAATTATTCACCTCCTATTGGTTAAAGCATGAAATGTATGAATATTATTGACCTAAGGTACCAGGGACTAGCTGTGATGGCCCAGCCTCCTAGTGGGATCGAGGAGAGAGGAAGATGATGGAGTTGTTTGCAGTAATTTGCCTCTTGCAGTAGACCACCTTTAAATGCGTGAACAGTTGTACAAAATGCTTCTCTTCTGCGACTTAATACTATGCTGGCAGGCACCCATAATTTTAAAGTAACAAGAAAAAATGTGTAATATTCAGTGGTGTAGTATAATATAAATAAACTTCACCTTTTACAGGGGAGAAAATTGACTTTCTACACTTGGAAATTATAATGGTGAAAGAGCAAGGCTTAACACAAGTCTTTTCTTTATAGGTGCGCTCTACCATCAGCGACTTTGCAGTGTTTCTGACCATAGTAATCATGGTTTTGATTGACTATCTTGTAGGAGTACCTTCTCCTAAGCTTCTTGTTCCAGAGAAATTTGAAGTAAGAAATAAAAACTTTTGAAAAACATAATTTTTAAAATGCTTGCAGTTTTATGAACAGTAGAACAACAGAGTTGTATAGAAACAGAAATTTATCATTTTTGGTTACAATGTAGTTGATCAAGTAGTTTCTCTCTTCTGTTATGTTTCATCTGACAGAAGAAATTATATTTCATATTATTACTGAAAGGGAAGCATTCTTTTGTGCAAATGTACAAAATAAAGGAACTGAATGGATTTGTTTTAATTTTTTCTATATAAATGTCATGTTCACTTGCAACAGCCAAATCAGTCTTTTGGTCAAAGCCATTGGAAAACAACCTAAATGTATATTTAAGAGATGATCTGTTGTTCATTTAAGCTGTTTGTAGCGATAAAATCTGCATTCTGTTTTAGTAATTTAATTCTCATTGTTGATGGGTTGGGGTTTTTTTTCAGCCCACCCGAAAAGACCGAGGATGGTTCATAGATCCTCTTGGAGGCAATCCTTGGTGGACACTCTTGATTGCTGCCCTTCCTGCTTTACTCTGTACCATTCTCATTTTCATGGATCAACAAATAACAGCTGTTATTATAAACAGGAAAGAGCATAAACTGAAGGTAAAAGTAATTTTTACAGAAGTCTAATGTTGTGTAAATCAGGTTTATTTTAAATCAGATGCATTCTGCAAATTTGTGAAATTACCATCAGCTACCAAATACATGTATACATTGACGAATAAAGAACAAATACAATTTTGTGGACACTCTCAAAGTATCTGACTTTTGTAGTTGTACGTTATTCACTTGCTGAGTTAGAAATATGATATAAATAGAAAGTTTATCAAGTTATTTGTTTGCTTGATTTTACAGAAAGGCTGTGGTTATCATCTTGATCTGCTCATGGTTGGTATTATGTTGGGAATATGTTCTCTCATGGGCTTACCATGGTTTGTTGCTGCAACTGTCCTATCTATAAGTCATGTTAACAGCCTGAAAGTTGAATCTGAATGCTCAGCACCAGGAGAGCAACCAAAGTTTTTGGGAATCCGGGAGCAGCGAGTGACAGGATTGATGATTTTTGTGCTGATGGGGATGTCAGTGTTCATGACCTCTGTGTTAAAGGTAAGAGACAGTTTTCCAAAAATATTTTCTTTGTGCTTTTGATTTTGATACTGTGATTTAGCGTTTCATAATGCTAGGAAGTTCTGTTATGTTAAGTAAGATATGCCTGGACTCATTCTCAAATTGCTTTTTTAGCAACAGATGTTAGTTGAATAGAAACAATGTGGAAGGATGCAAGAAAATGAAATCTGAGAAAGCTAGGAATGTAGTGAGTAGTGAAGAAAGTAACCTTTTCCCATGTTTCCTGATTTTCTTGCCAGCTTTTTTTTAGTTTCTTGACTTCATGTTACCTAAAAACTGCAGTTTTTATGTGAGTACATAAATGAAGAGAGAAAAAAGAGTGTGATAAAGATGTAAAGTTACTTGAGCAGAAGTAATATAATATAGCAGAAGGAACAGAAACATTGCTTTAAAAGGTAGAAATGACATTGTTTCCTTCTTGTTCTTCAGTTTATTAACCTTCATTTGATTAAATTTTAGAGTATCAAGATGATTTTATGCATCATCATAGTGTAATGGTGCTTTTGTTGGTTGTGTTGTAACATCAGATTACACTTTAGCTCTTAATTTGTATTCCTAGTCACTTTTCAAAGACTCTTTTGGAAGAAAATTACTCAGTTCAGTTGGATTTTTGCTCAGATTTACTAAAATCTATTGAACTTCTGCTTTGTTGTTTCAAATCCAGTCGTTAAAAGGAGAAACAAAAGAACTATCTTTTTGTTGCCAGAAATGCAGATATTGCATAACTGCTGGTACCTTTAAAGAACTTTGTAAAAGTCTATTTGAACAAAGACAGATCACAAGTAATTTCATAAGAAATGTAGCTTCTTAAATTCACATGATGGGAAAGAATAATCCTGTAAACATACAGCTATAGTTTAATAAGTAGTTATATATTATAAATCCTAAATAGCTGATGATTTGTATGTCTATGAAAGCATGTAAAGGTCTGAAAAGAATAAGGCCATAGCAGTTATTAAAAATAAGTATTCAGATTTGAAAATCTCTCATTAAATAGTTATCAAGAGCTCAGCTGTATAATTCGAATAATCAGAATCAAAAGCAGAAATACTGAAATAGATTTATTGTTGCTCAAAAGCAGGAATTAGAAGTGCTGATTGCTGAAGCAAAGTGTTTTAAACCCCATATTTTAACATATTATTCTTAGAAACTAATAGTTTTTATGGACCCAGGGTAGTAGGAATAGAATTATTACTCTTTGCTCTTTAAGAAATGTTTTTATTTCTCAGTGTGAATAACTGTTATTGTTCAAAAGAAGTAAGGAGAACAAAGCTGTTGCTGTGCTTTTGTTCCGTGTGTGGATTTATGCAATAGAAGATACTATATTGAATTATAAAACTTACAGTGAAGACACTAGCCACACACACACACACACACATGCAGTAATGAATCCCTAAGGCATAGTTTTATTCAACACTATTTAAATAAAGGATTTTTGTTCAGTCTCGCGAGCAGCAGTTTTTGTTAAGATTTCACATTGTCTTGGCTGTTCTTTACTTGGAAGCTTAATGAATTCAGGAGCAAGGAAGGCTTCCCTGCAGAGGTTTGATGCAAGTTCCACTGAAACCAATGGACAACTTTGTTGTCTTAGTAAGCTTTAAATTATAAAAATATAAAAATCATACTGTACAAAATTATGTAAGCTGTCTATTATATATTACAATTTAAATTATTATAAATATTTAATAAGCTTTAAATTGATCTTCTTACTGGAGCAAAATTTAGCTCTGAATAATTAGAAAATTTTCATAGCTCAGTTGGTATGGTGAGGTTTTTTTATTGTCCGCTCCAGATAGGCAAGTGTTCAAAAGTAAAACTTAATGTGGCAATTTCATGAAGTTGTACAGAATATACAGTAGTCTTGCTACAGTTCCTATCAGATAGCAACATAAAGCAATATACTTAGCATGAATAGAAATCTTGGTTGCAACCTAGAAGATTGAGTGAATGGGCAGTCAAGGCAGAACTACTGTTTTATCCTCTTTTGTATCCTAGTGATAACCATGTTAGTTCTAGATTTTTTTGCTGCTCAATGATGCATATGTATTCTTTTCAACAAAGGCCCTCAGATTTCACTTAAGTAAAATATAAAGTAAAAAATGACTTGGTCTGGACTACTCTCTTATGCCATGTTGATTCCACTTTTAAGTGTGGGTGTTTTTTCCTCCCCAGTTTATTCCAATGCCAGTTTTGTACGGTGTCTTTCTTTACATGGGAGTATCATCATTAAAAGGCATTCAGGTAAAGTCTGATTTTTAATGAGCAGTTTACTTTTGTTTAATACTGAATGAAAAGGAAGCTGTAACACCCTGCATTATGTGAGCCACAATAAAGTTATCCCCTATTGTCTGAATAGCTTGTAGGATAATTTCCCGAGTGTCATGTTCAGGTATTTGTTCTTACAAAATTTTGTCTTCACTCGTCAGTTCTTTTTTATTTATTCTTTCAGTAGTGTAGCTAAGAAACACATTTTCTGAAATACTCTGGAAATTTTTATTATTAGTGAGAGGGGGAGACAACACCAGAAAAACAGCCCCCAGTTCTATCTACTTGAATGTTCAGTGGTCCTGCATTAGTGTTTTATTTGAGATTAGCTTATATTAATGTAGTCTCCTAAAAATGTTTACTTTCTTCTGGAAAGGCAGAAAATAATTAACTGAGGAATGATTTTATTTTCCATGCAGTTTTTTGACCGTATAAAACTGTTTGGAATGCCTGCCAAACATCAACCTGACCTGATTTATCTACGTTATGTGCCACTCTGGAAGGTCCATATCTTCACAGTTGTTCAGCTCACTTGTCTAGTTCTATTGTGGGTGATTAAAGCCTCTGCAGCTGCTGTTGTTTTCCCTATGATGGTAAGTTTTCTGGTTTGCCAGTTAATAATTTTTGTAGAACACTACATGTATTATTCAGGATCTCTTCAGAAGATGTTTGCTGCCTTAAGAAAGAAGGGAGTGGGAAAGAAACAAAAAAACCTCCTGTAGTACAAGCTGTTTACTTTTGAAACATAAAGACTTCGCATTTCCTGAAAATAAACAATTCAGTTGTGAATAGCTATTGAAAGTGGAAATTATTTAACTTTGTGGTAAGATAAAATATAGTATTAGAAAAAAGGACTTCAGTTACAGATTCTGAGTGTACTGAAAATGTGTGTGCTTTTTTGTTCATTTAAACAGTTTAATAGAAAGTATTTCGTCTGTGCTTCTCTTTAGGTTCTAGCATTAGTGTTCATTCGCAAGCTCATGGATTTATGTTTCACCAAAAAAGAGCTTAGCTGGCTTGATGATCTTATGCCAGAAAGTAAAAAGAAGACAGAAGATGACAAAAAGATAAAAGAGAAAGAAGTAAGTGTGAAATCAATCAAACTGAGCATGTTGTAAATTACTGGGAAAAAATTAAAGCAATTTTAAAGAATTTTATGTGTCCTGAGCTTATGACCTTATATAACAGATACACATTTTGAAATTCTTCACTAATGAAATACTTTACTAGAGGAACCGTTGCTGGAGGTTAAGGAATTAAGTCACTGTTTCAATTATGCTGTTATGAACTATGATTCTTATTTGTGATGAAAATTAGCAAGCAAAGTGTAAAGAAGCAGCTGTTAGCACAAAAAAGTTGAGGGTTTTGTCTTTCATCAGATTACAAGGAGAGAAAGGAGAAGGGAGAGGGACGTAGTGGAGTAGTTTCTTTATTCTCCTTAAATTAGTCACAAAACTGTTCATAGTATCAGGGACATTTTGCTCATGTGTGTTTGTGAAGCTGTCATGAAAAGCAACTGCTGGTTACCAATAATGCAGTAGGATAACTTATGTAACTCCTCCATAAAAGGCCTGCCTTGCTGTGTACCGCCTAGCTTGAATTCCTTGTGAGTCTGGTAACACCCTCCTTCCCCAGTCTGTCATGTCCCCTGCCTTAGTAAAACAATTCTAAGAGGAAAGGTCATAAGCTCTGTGTTTTGCATTCAGCTGCAGTACCTACAGGGAAGTGTCTCTTAGCCCGATGGAATAACTGTCAGCATGAGATACTTCTTTGGTTTCTGCTGCATGAGTAATTTTACAAAGTTTTTTCTTGGAATTTACAGGAAGCAGAGAGAATGTTTTCAGACAATGACAGTGTACACCTTGCATATGGAGAAGCAAATCTGGATTTTCCTGTAAAAAGCCTAAAATACAGGTATAAAATAATGTTGGTCTGTTTAAGGTTCTTTTATCAGATGCTGTAATTTGCTTTATATTAAGTTGGCTATGTATGAGTTGAAATAATTTTTTTCCCCAACTTCATAACTTACCTGTGATTAGGAAATATGAAGATATATCTCATGGTGCTACATTAGTATTTTTATATTGCATTGTCTGTTAAAACTGCATCTTAATTATAAATTTACATGACCATCCTGAACAGATCAGATGACTCAATTTTGACCAGCTGTACTAAAGATGAAGAAGCATCCTTGGTCAGTTTCTACGGAATATTTGTGTGCTACTGTGCATGAAATGCTGAGCATTAAGCAACTAATAGCATCAGTTGAGCCATGTGTTTACCAGCCACTTGGATTTTCAGAAGAAATCTAAGTGTGTAATTTTTTGGTTTACCTAAGTGAGGGCTAAAGTCAATAATATCTGTGGTACAAAAAACACGTTTTACAGGCAACCGTTTTTACTTAAAAAAATTATTTTCTGAACATAAACGTGAGAATAGGTTCTCTTCCAGAAAAGGAAGTACTGGAGTTTCAGTCATGGAAATTCTTTCAGCTTTGGTAGGCATTTTGTCTCAGTTGGTGTCTCCCTTACTGGGGTTGTATTTAGCTGAGTTGTCTGATGTTTTCAGCTGTTCCAACATAACCTGAAGATGTGACAGATAAATAGCTTACGCATTTTCTTTTATTCTCCAGTAATAAGGTTAAAAATTTACCTTCCTTATGAATCTAGGGTAGTACCCACTATATCCTGATGAGAGCTGGGAATAGGCAGAAATTTGGATTAGACAGATATTCCTGCTGAGTGCTGTTGTCTATTTTGAGAGCAGGCTTAATCAGACTTGAGCAACTCAAATGAAAATGCTAAAGCTTTTTAAAAGAGCAAATTTGAGTTGCTAATTGCTCTAACAGTAGAACTGTGATTTCATCAACGGTGTGTGCATGTGTTTTGTATGTACTCTGCTGCCTTGTATCTTGTGGGGATCCCTGAGGAAAAATGGCTTTGAAAGTTTTTTCTGCCATTTGAAAAACTTACAGATGACCTGGGGTAGATTCTGAAGTTTAAATATGGAACAGAACAGAAAACAGACCTACAGGCAACACCCAAGTCTGCTGTACATGTAACTGTGTGGAGCACAAAAGTGGAAATAGGCTTTAAAAACTTACCACCTGTGAGAGTTATCTTCTGCAGCACTTGAGAGGGGAGTGGTCTGGCAAAAGAACCTTGCAAAACAGACATCTAATAAGTTTTCTTTTTTCTTCCAAAGCCAGATAATTTGAATGTCCAGATAATTTGAATGACTAGATTTTTAGTAGTTTCAAATCTCACCTGGATTTTTAAAATTTATTAATCTTTGCTCTTTTGCTCTTGATTATTTCCTAGACTTAAAGTTTTAACTCATTCATGAAAGCCCTAGCACAACAGTGTGATTCAATCCATTATTTCTGGGCATGCAAAATAATTTTCTGAAGTTATTTTCAATATCTTACTGGTATCTATGTAAAAAACTGGTTTGATAGTGCTAGTGATTTAAATTTTCAGTTTTTTGTTGAAGTATACTTTTAAGAGATGAACTCAACTTGTGGCTGCGTAAATATTGAAAGAAGGCACAACTGATGTAAATGATGAGTGACAGTAAGTATAATAGTGCTGCAAGGAATTGAATACTAACCAGAAAGTATGTTTGTTCTTTAGCACTGATCCCTCAGTTGTAAACATATCAGACGAAATGGCCAAAACTGCACAGTGGAAGGCTCTTGCCATGAATACTGAGAATGCCAAAGTAACCAGAGCTAACCTGAGGTAGCTATAATTACTCACACATTGTCTAACTATTGTCTTGTGTTTAGCAGCTGTACTTGTATTTATTAAAATGTATCTCAAAAAAATGGATATATGTGGTTTATAAATCTCAGTTACTGACTTTTTACTTTAGGAGAATTTGAGCTTACTTTATTCCTCTTTACTTTGAAGTTTATAAATTTCTATAAGGAATTATTTTATTATTATTTTATTAAATGTATTATTTTAAATAGTAATTTAAAAATTACTATTTATTTGCTTAGTACAAGTGTTTCCTACTCTGGTGAGCTTAGGGTTTCTAAGTACTAGACTGTATGTGAGCATGGGAGTGGTTTGATCCTCAACAATACAGATTCCACTGAGAATAAAAGGTGAGTCCAGCACTTTCTTTGGTGCTTTGTGCTGCCCTAGGATCTGCCCTGTGTTTTTGTGGGTGAGTGGGTTGCTTGGTTTGCTTTTCCTCAACTCATTTTTAATATCTAAAAATTAAACCCGTCTCAAATACTGTCTTCGCTGAATATGAAATATACTTGAATGAAGTACATGGACAGATCATGAGTCCTCAGTGCTGTGAACATTCCTTGTAAACTCACACTCATCTTCTGTGCTGGCCAGTAGCCTTTTTTCTCGTGAGCTCCCCATCAAAGAACAAACTCTGTGTGATGAATCATTTTGCTGTTCTATCCTAATTTCTTCCATGTCTGGCTGAATCTATCAGGGAAGAATTTCCCTGAATTTATCAAGGAAAACAAGCCAAAACATGAATATTTATGTGGAATATCCCCAACTTCCTGAAAGGCTGTAATTTATAGGAACTAGTATCTGTGGACTGTTCCACATCCATGTGGCTATTGCTTAGTAATTGTTATGTAAGAAAGGGAAGAATGGGCATGTTTGCCTCAGAAAACTAAACCTAAGCAATCCTATTTTCTGTTGTATACATCTTCTATTGGTTGATCCCTTTCAGACAATTCTGTCGGAGGAAGACATGTTTCAGAGATAAAAAATTGTCAGGTTTTGGATAAAATTACATCTCAGTGAAAACATTGATGGTGAAGGAGGGAGTGTTCATACTCTGTCCAAGGCTGGAGTGTTCATAGTCTGTTCATGGCTCTGTTCAAGCCATCTCTGGTACTTTTGGAAACACTAGTAGTGACTTAGCACTTGTGTATCATCTGTCTGTTCACCACGTGCATTGCTCCAAACTAGGCATGGAAAGATGCTTTGTTTTGGCCAGACAGCAGGTCAGTCAAGGGTGAAAGAGACAGAGAAAGAGCTTTGAGGTACTGTAAGAGGAAAAGCTTGAGAGGCTCATCAGTGCAGGCACCATTTCCAGTGAATATCTAGACTGTAATTTTTAAACATTTTTAAATGTTAAACACATGTCTAATTAAAACATTTTTAAAATTTGAGTACCACCATGAATGAGACCATCAAGAAGACAAATAATAGAGGCATTAAAGTGATAACAGAGCATGGGTGTCATGCTACCCTCCTTATTTAATCTTTCTTGCTAAATTCACAGAAAGCCATTGCAGATTTTGTGGATGACTCTAGTACATTATGTGATAGCCATTGGGTATATAAGGCTTGAAGAGATACAGGCCTGTATTACTTTTTCCAGAAGAGTTAAGATGTTTAGATTTGGGTTTCAGGCAGTTATAAGTTATTGCAACTTCATCTCTCACTTTCCTGTTTCCTGAGTAGGTTAAGTTAGTATGGAATTATATGCAACACTAGCAAATCAGCCTTTATTATACCATCTGTTTGTTGTGTTTTGCTATAAGACATTTCCCTTTGATTCCGTAACATACCCTGCTTGAACCTAGTACAGTTAAAATTCCATCTTGGTAGGGAACTTCCTAAAACCACAAATGGAAAATAAAAACCAAACCACTAGTGCCAGAAACCAACTTTTTAACTGACAATCTGATAATGCATTAATCTGGAAAATGTTGAAAGGCAGGCTTCTTGAGCCTTAACTCAAGTGATTGCTCTTTTGAGGTATTTGCCACACTTTCTTTTCAGACTGTTGAGGTTCAGAGACATCAGTACCAGTCAGTCAAAAGTAATTCCCCATAAATTACCCATATCAGTTCTGCTAAGGTTTTTCTGCAATAACTGTCTTCATCTGATGGTATAGACAGACATTTAGTGCTGAGGTAAAAATGGTTCTGTAGGCACTGCTATTTTCAGATTTATATTCAAATACTAATGCAATTCTAAGGAAGCATGTCTTTTATAATTCCAGATGATGTGTTGTGTGGCTTGGCATGATTTATTATAAATAATATGTTTTTAAAAAGATAAGTTGCTGATTTTTTCGCCTTTTCTGAATTGGTCCAGATTACCCTGTCTTTTTACCTCAACCACCTATTGTAGTTTACAGACTCTGTGGAGTCCCAGCACACTTGTATTTTCTAAGGAGACCCAGAATTTTTCTTTGCCTGAATTTCTAATACATTTTTTTCCTTAAAGAGAAACTCTACAGATGTGTCATCTCTTCTGAAACTCATCCTCCCTGTTATGCTATTCCATTTCATCTTCTACTGATTTGCAACTACTTTGAGACATTCCTTATTGTCCTTCAGTCAGGCACTGTTCAGTGTCTGTGTCCCTAAGAGTGTCAGTTATTGAGGTGCCTCTTGTCTTTAGGGTCTTCTGCTTCACTCGAATGGACACTTACAGAGGTTTCTAACTGTCCTCTGCTGTTGTTGGAAATGTGGTTTCCCCTTTTGAACAGACTGAAATGTTCTCCTGTTCTTGTGAACAGATTCTTTCCCTGCCCAAGAATAAAGAAGTATTAGTAATATTGCTTATTATGGGTTTTTTGGTATTTTAACTAGACAGTTTTGAAGTTTCTCTTGGGAGTTTGTTTGTTTGTGTTTAAAGACGCTTTGTATTAACAGTTTCTAATCAATAAAAGCAATTGAATTAGATATGGTATTTATATATGAGATATTGGTGTTTTCTCTAAGTTTTGTTCCTGTGAATAGTATTTAACAATTACTAGAATGCAATAGAAATGCATCATCATCAAAGCATCCTTATGTAAATACTTTCAGTATTCATTGTGAAGTACAAAATGTTTGAAATTTAATCTTTTGTAAAGTTAACCAAACCTTACATTTTCTTCTCTGTTTTCAAACAGCCCTGAAAAACCAGAAAGTGTGAAAATCGAAGTGGAAAATTCACATGTTGTGAGATATGTGGATGCTGAAACATCTTTATAGAATGGAACCAATGGAAATTGCGTGTATTTGTGTGTGTATATATATATCTGTAGGTTATTATACCATGGAAGTGTGATTTCCAATTTAAGGAGCAACATATATTTAATTTCTGCCATTGTTTAGGGCACTGTAGATATGCTTGCATAATGCAAAGATTTTCCCATCAAATGAGTGGTAATCACACTTCAGCTATTTATTTTATTGGAAATTTTATTTTCATTTTTAAATAGGAAGACTGTAATGAATGCTTATTATTTTCAATAATCAATATGTGCATAAAAGTTACATCAGCTTTTGCTGATGATTACTGGTCCACATTGCTTAAAATTTTGCAATACCTCTGTTTATAATGTGTGCTACAGAAGTTTTGTTTTCCATGCAGGCAATTAGTGCTTGTTTTTTGCAGGGTATCCTTTTTCGTGGTTTCATAGAACAAATATTAATGTGCTGTTAACAAGAACTACTGTGTTTTATGTCTCTACTCCATGGTAGTGTTTTCTGGGTTCTGTCTCTCCTATTCTACAGAAATGGCATAGAGCCCTGAGTCAGGTGGTTAGTTAAGCCTTAAAATGTATCTAAATACCCTGGTGTGCTGCTTTCTTTCTTTTTTTTGAATTCTCTTGGGTTTTCATTATTGTCCAGTAGCAGTATGAGTGCAGTAATGGTAGTTACAGTCCTAAGTCAGTATTTGCCATTCTGGACACTCCATGTTTACACAATATAAATTGGATTTACAGGCAGCAATTGGTCTATAGGAAGTTATAAGTACTTACCATGTCAGTACTCTTGAATTCTTTTCTTCCTGTTTTTGCTTACACCTTTTCCCATAGATTTTCAGAGTCTGATTTACTCAGCTCTAAGATTTTAGAGTATTTTATGTCTTCATCAAATATATTTCTTGGTTAATAAATTTTTTCATTTACTATGTATTTGGTTAAATTAGCTGTAGTTCAATTCTGGAATAGGTTTATGATCAGTATTATTTTATGGATTACTAATTGCTTGTGGTATTTGTATGTACAGTTCTGATCCTCTCCGTTGTAAAGGGCATATATGATAGCACACCAACTTATTTTTAAACACTTTATTTATTTTAATTAGTAAAAATTTTTATCATGTAAGATGAATTGAAAAAATAAATATTCATTTATTAAAGTAAATGGGATTTTTTGGGGACTCCACTGATAAAAATGCAGTCAGTGCATTTATTGTACTTACATTTTCAAGTTCTAGTGTTTAACATTATAATATTTGAAATAATGAGAATTTTATATATAAATGAAAATCTTGATCACTTACCTGCACAGTGTCCATTCTTAATATTTTTTTGCCTTATGCCTTAGTTTTTTTTGGCTTTAATTTCCAATGTTATCTCTTTACATTCTGAATTGCCACTAGCCCTTTCTGGATGCATTACAATGGCTTTAATTAGAATTTGTGCTCATTTAATATTAGAAGATGCTGTTTACTTAATTCTGCTTTTGGCAGAGCTGGGAGTTTTACCATCGACCAAGTGATAACATTCTCAACTATTGCAAAAGGAGCTGATTCTGGAGGAGGGCAGACTATCTGAAACTACCACGTGAGGTGGAATTTTGGTGCTCTTCAGCCAAGTGTCACCTGTAGAGAAGATAACTGTACATTACAAAAATGAAGCAATCAGTGGGAATAAATAGAAACTTATTTAATAATAGTATTTACGTTACATGGACTGTTACTGGTCCCTTTAAATGTAATGCAATTATTTAACATTTTTTTTTCTTTCCTTTTTCATTTGATTGAATTCCAAGAAGGCATTTTAAAGAAAGGAAATCGTAGTGTACAGCAATACGAATAATGGTATCCAAACTGTTGTAACAAAGGCTCAGGTCAGTGGCAAAGCAAGTGAGGTCTGCATTACCAGTTTGACCAATACTATGTAATGACCTGCATTCTTAGATAGTAGTGTAGCTTGTGCCTTAGTTTGACTTCCTGCTCTTTCAGAAAATAACCTATGTTTTCCCTCTGATCAAAGTGAGATACAGTGAAACTACAGCACATGGTTTCTCATAACGTTCTACATTATTTAAAAAAAACCCAAACAACACCATTTGCATGTCAGGAGTTGACTACTGAGTACCTCTTGCTCTGAATCAAGGAGGGAAGAGATACTTTGAACATTTTATGTAGCATCACCCACAACATAGTACTTTTGTCCTCTCGGTAGTATTTTACGTTCATGGTCACAGTCTTGCAACAGTTTCCAAAGACCCAAAAAATTACTAGAATCTTGTTGGATTTCTAACTCTTTAATGCTGGAAATCAGGGTTCCATGGTACTACACACCTTGTATTTGGCTTCTATTTCAGAAGGGTTAAATTTTGGTCAATATTACAGGAAGAGGGTATATTTTGAGTAAAGTTGAAAGGTAATAAAACCAAAGTTCCACAAGTCTAATCACAGTATTTATTTAATTGTGTAGATATTTTAATCAGTGCCAGAAATACCATGATTTGGCAAACCAGTTTACAGTGACCTTTAGTTCCAGTGTTCTTGGGCAATAGTTATACTTGCACTTTCTTCCCATATGAACAGGAGAAGGTCTGGTATTAAGTGCATAAATCCCTGTTGCTAATGTATGGTTAAGTGATTCACTGCTCATTTTATATCTTCTCTGCTTTAAAATCACACGTAGTATTAAAACAGCTAAGGATGTAGTTTATTTTATGTAGATACATGTTTTGCCTTAATGGATGCAAAAGAGCAGTGATAATTGCTGTGCACTGATTTTTTTTTTTTTCATAGGGCTTAAGCCCTGTAAAAACTACGCCAATGGATTTCCATTCCAACAGTTAGAGGAAAATGTACAACCCTGCACTTTTTATAGATGCCTTGGTTTCCTGGAATGGAGCTTAGTTGCTACTGTGTACCTGGCTGCAGAGCCACCTCAGGAAGTCCCTCTTTTTTTTTTTTTTTCTTCTTCTTTTTTCTTTTTACTTTTTTTTTCTAATTTATTTATAAATATGAATGTTTACATGAAATGTAGGTCTTAATTTTGACCACTCCATTTAAATTATCATCTAAAATGTATCACTTAAAATGCAGTTTTGTGTTTAAATTATATTCTAGAAAACTCATTCTTACTATTTTCATATGTATTACAGTGACTTGTTTCTCATTCTGTTTACATATGCCCAAGTGAACGACAGTTTCCTCCTAGATTAATTTTGCAGCTATGACATAATATTTTATACAATTGTTCCGTGGAATGTTCCAAATTGCCAAGTTTGTCATCATAAAACCTGTCAGGGTGGAACTTGGTGCCCTAATGGTTTGGGATCTTTTTCAAACAAGTATCTTGGCCATTTTTTCTGCATTTAATGGAAGTTCTCCCATAAGTTATCATTTGCTTCACCTGCATCTCTGTCTTTATATGGTCACTTCCTAATTTGTGCCCTTTGCAAAGGCGGGTTTGACAGGCTGTAAAATATATCTGTAACAAATGGGTGTCACATCGCAGAGCCTGCACCGCTCTAAAGGGTTTGTCTTGTACATAGGTTCTGTAAATCATAAAGTAAATGGTTCATGACTTTCAGTTCACAAATGTAATCTGTCAGGCGAGCACCACAGTGAGCTTAGTTTTCTTTTTGCTTACTTACGATTAGTAATGTTTTAATTACTCATCTAGGACAAAATTATCAAGTACAGTAAAACATGGGAAATACTTTGTTTATACCAACAGTAATTTATTTTATGGCAAATTTTAAGGCTATAGATGCACACAGCTTTGAGTCAGCATAAGTGTAGTGCTATAAATAAAGCTAATTGCTCAGTAAGTTTGTCAATTTTATTTTATAATGTTTTTAGTGAAAACTTATAGGACTTTGTAGTTGGCGTTGAACTTTACCTGAAGACACTTTCATAATGAATTTAGTATCTGTTCACATTTATTTGGAATAATGAATGAGTTTGAAAATTGATACTTTTCTAAATGATTTTATTGGAAAGACACATTATTTATAGTATTTTCCTTTCTATTGTTGCTGATGCTCCTGTGCAAAGGTGTCTTCCAGGTTCAGCTTCTTCAGCTGAACTGCAGTTTTGATTTTAACAGTCTTTATTTGAAATGTGATTGCATACTGTATGGTTCGAATTTTTTATGACTGCTTTTCTAATTACAGTGGCGTTTTATTACTTTATAAACAAATCCAAACCAAATGAAAACATTATTCCAACTGTAGAATCAATATTCAGTTTATACAGAAAACACAATTCTCAGACTTGTCTTTAATGTGAAAAATTCAACCTTCGTGTTGTTTTAATTACTGCTAGAATAAAATTATCTTTTGTAACGTTTCAGAAAGTTGGTAAAAGCAATAAACAATCTCCTGGACTCTATTCAGGCCACTTCTGTTTTCATTGCCGGGGTGCTGGGGTGAGACCTTGCGGGGCGGGCCCGGCCCGGCCGGGGCGTTCCCGTGCCCATGGCAACGGCGCCGGGCGGAAGCGGTCGTCAGGGCACCCCGACACCGCGCAGCACGGCGGGTCGCGATTGGCTGGCGGCCCCGGCCCTTCAAGAACAGGAGAGGCGATTGGTCGAAAGGTCCCGTCCCGGCGGAGGGAACGTCGCCGTAGCCGGGCCGCGAAGCTGTCGGGGGCGCATGGCGGGGCAGGAGCGGGCCGGGGCAGCGCGCGGGAGGCGCTGAGGCACGGCGGGAAGGAAGGGGCGAGAGGGAGCGCGGTGCAATGTCCCCGTGCTCCTCCCGGTCCCCTCAATGACGTGTTCCACAGCCCTGCGCCTTCACCAGCTCCGAGTGCTCAGTAGGCATTGAACAATCTCAGATTCTCAGAGGCTCCAAGTCATAGCGATATAAATCCCTCTAAAGGTCTACCTGGTAGCGAGGGTGGAGAGGGTGGGCTTCAAAGAGCTCCGTGTTATTGTGGAGTTGATACTGAGGCTGACATTTGGTGGATCCAGGAATCTGAGAAAGAGGCCTGGCCATTTGTGGAATTGGGTGGTACAGAGGGTAAACAAAAAAAGCAAAACCCAAAGAACCTCAAAACAGCAGTACCTTGAATATTTTCATTTGTCAGGAAAACAGGAACCTTACACTAGTTAACCTTTAGAAAATCTGCAAAGAAGTTGTTAAAGATTGATATACATATATGTGTGTGGAAGTTTTTGTGTATCGCAAACACAGATTTTCATATTGATTCAGTTAATAAAATAAATATTCTTCAAACATTGTCTGTATGGGTTCTTCAGTACAATTTCCTAGACACAGGCTGACACTGGTGGGGATCTATTATGAGTGCCATGCCCTTTGAGAACAAGAGGGGAAGCCAGTCAGAATTCCCTTTTTTCTGTCAGACTGGATAAGGAAAAGTACAATTTTGGAATTTTTCATCACCTTTGATGCTTCTTTTGCTATCATTTTGACTGTGTTTGAAATCCATTTCTGTTTTGATAATGATATATTTGTAATGGCTCTTGTAAGGAGTGAATTTTCACCTGACCTTCATCTGACCCAGCTTGTGGTATTAGATAGGATATTAGATACATTCCTATCTAGCAATGGCATCAAAAGTCTTATTAAAGGCAACATATCTGTTTTATCCACCTTAAGCCTGTTATCCTGTGTATGATTAAACAGTGGAATTTGGCTACTGTAGTGATTAAGAAAGGAGTTCAAGGGAAAACCAAGCAACTAGTTGGCTTACAAACTATCCATATCTGGTAATTGTTGCTAATAAAGATTATAAGGAATGTGGGACATCTTCTTATTGAAGAGTCCATTCATTACACTGTAGTTGGTGGGGGTAGATTTATCCTCCAACACTTCTTTGTGGTTTTGTTTACTTTGGGGCCTGTTATTACCTTCTGAAGCTTATGTGCTTGTGTCATCTGGGATAGATACTAGACTGGGCCACAGATCAAGTCTGGGGTAATTCCTTTGTCTCCTGTTTCTCATCATGTGGATTCTTTCATTTCTGACAGGGTTCTTGGAGCATTTCTTGTCCTATCCTGCATTCCAGTGCTATCAGAACGCATCTCTCTTCCTATGTATTTGAAGCAACATAACTAATTAAATATAATTATCCCCTATTAAAATGAATGCATTAATATTGCTCTAATCTCATTCCTTTAAATGGAATTTAATGAGACTGTGCTGTAAAGGCCTTTTTCTTTTAATATGTTTCTGTCCTTTAAAAGAGTTGTCTGATCTCAGTTTTTATCTGGCACAACTGAGTGAATGTTGTTTGGTGTGTGTCTCACACATTCCTCATGGCTGCTGTAATAGCAGGGGGATAGTTATGAGGACAGTGAATAGCCCAGCTCCATGGAAATTTCTGCTGGTGCGAGTAAAGAAGAAACACGGGGTGGGAACTTGCTTGGTGAATACAAGAGAGTCAAATAACTGTGAGAATAGGTAAGAGAATATTAATGTCTGTTTCTCTCCGGTTTCTGGCTGATAGAAGGAAAATAGAGTTGTTTCTGTTAGTCTATCCCTCACTCAGGACACGGTGCTAGTATACCTACCTGATTTAATGACTGGCTACTGGTGAAAGGGGCTTTCTGCTCTTCTCCCTCGGTTTACACCTGTGCAGTCCTGCTCTGTCAGCAGAGACACTTATCAGGCCACTGTAACAGTGAGCTAGATTGGTAGGAAAGTAACAATATAAACAGAAGTATATTGTTTTCTGTGTGTTTAGCTCTCTAAACTGGCTAGGTTTGGGTCAGATCAGCTGAAGAAGTAGAGAAGAATTGCTGGGGCAGGGGAAAGGGAAGGAAAGGGGAAAGCCATTTTCACTGGCAGCTGGCTGTTAATTAGTTTAATCTCCATAGTACATTGAAGGGCATAACACTCTAAGCTGCATGGATAAATCCTCCTCCCTGCCCTTGTACAGTAGAAGTACTTTGGAGACAAGGTAATGAGGGATAAAGTAGGAGAGATTATTTGTAACCAGAATCAGGTTTCCCAATCCAGTGAGCTGTGCATCTGAGATGATGCTGGGAGGACAGGCTAGAGAGGTCAGTGCAGGGTCAGTTTGTGGTCAGAGCTGGCCTCTTTCTTGAAGGGCTTACTGACTTGTGCTGACTTGTTGGCCTCTAGGAAACAGACAGGTAACCTCAGGGTGAGTCTGCAGAGCTGGGTGAGGGCTGTATCTTTGAGTGAGCAGTGTCCCTTCATTCTCAGCAGCAGCGAAGGGAATTTGGCTTGATGTTTTTCAGGTTCAATTTTGCACGGGGACTTCTGGATCTGTAAGGGCAACAAACCTTTAAAATATTAGTCATCTGTTACTCTGTTTTATCTTTACCAAGGTAGAGTAAACAGCAAAAGAATTGGAATGGCAGCCCTAAAGCAAAATTGGTTTACAGTTGTAAAATGTTCTAAATAATCACAAAGACCTAACAGTTCTGGATTAAATCCTAGCCATACTGGGAATCCTTCTGTTTGCAGTGTAGAGATATAACCCAAGGATTTCACAGGATGCTGCAAATTTTAAGGTTTAGCTCTGTTTGCTTATGGACAAATTATTTTTGTGTGGTTTGGTTGTTCTTTAATTAGCTGAAACCTGTTCTTTGTGCACATGTACTCATCATCAAGTAGACAATTTGTGAGTTTCTCAGTATTTCCCACTGTGCAAATGTAAGATTCTTATTGCATTCAGATTGATGGGGTATTGGGGAGATGATATAAGAATATCACTGAAACAATACATAGAAATTCTTACTCATGAGGATTCTTAATGTGCTTAGTGATGTACCTGGTTTCTCTTAACTTTTAATAGTCTTGAAGCAAAGGAAGTAAATGCTTTGAGCAAACTGCATTTGGTTTAGTTTGAGCCCAGTAGTTTTATCTGCTGACTAGTAGAGTAGATCCTGTTTATATTCATTCCCTGGTAATAACTGGTGCACAGAAGTGTTCTGAGGTGTTTTTTAATAAGTTTGTTGAGCAGATGCATGGAATAGACAAGAGAAGTTTCTTGTGGATCCAGATCAGTGATTCCCTCTGGTAGGATAAAGGCTTGTTTGGAAGACTAGAAATGGATGAACTGGGCTTACAGGCGACTTCTGAGAGGGATTTAATACATTGCAGGAATTCATACTGTCAACAGTTGCATTTTGGGTTGTTCTGTGATGTGAGATTGTGTAACTGGGAAAATGACTCTGATCTTCATTTGGGAAAGAGCAGCTTCTGGTAGTTTACAATGGTTTTGTTTCATGACCAGTTTTCTTCTGCTTTGCCTTTATGAGAAGGACAAATAAAAATCAGTAGTAGAGGAATTCTATGCTGCATGGCAAGAAAAGGAGACCATCAGGTTTGTTACAGAAAATGCCATTAAAGATACACCAAAGGGAATGTCCAAACAGTCTATGTTTAGTGAACATGGTGCTCTACCAGTATGCTACAGCTGTGTGTAATTCTCTAGGATAATTCTACAACCTCAGCCTGCTCCTGACCATTCTTTTTTTTCACTCAGAGAAGGATCTGCATCAATGTAGTTGCTTTTGTTGCAGCAAGAGATTCCTCTTGAATATCCTCTTTCTATAGCTTTCTGTATGTTTCTAGGGCTTTAGAAGATTGTCAGTGAACAGGTGTTTTGTACTGTGCAAGTGACTAGCAGAGGGCTTTTGTAGGAAGTCAGACCCACAGATTGAACATGTGTCTGCAGGGATTTATTGTGTGATAATGGCCTTGATGAGGCCATGCCATGCAGCTCTGCTCATCTGTGGAAAGAAGCTCTGTGTCCCACTGCAAGGAAAGCAGACACGATTGCGTAGAAGGCATTCAGAAGACCTAGATTCTAAACTGCTGAAAATTTCTGTTATTCTTTAGCAGACTGTGTGATCACTGATTCATAGAATGGTCTGGGTTGGAAGGGATCTTAAGATCATCGAATTCCAAGTCTCTGCTGTGGCAGAGGCTCCTGTCACTATATACCAGGTTGATCACAGCCCTATCCAACCTGACCTTGGACACTTCCAGGGATGTCTGCAACTTCTCTGGGCAACCTGTTCCAGTGCCTCATCACCCTCACAAGTAAAGAATTTCCTCCTAATATGTAATCTAAACCAGACTTCTTTTAGATTAAAGTCATCATCCCTTGTCCTAACACCACATCCCCATGTAAAAAGTCTCTCTGCAACTCTTTTCGTAGGCCCCTTAAGGTACAGGATTGCTGCTCGATAGGTCCATGGAGCCTTCTTTTCTCCAGGCCAAACAACCCTAATTCTCTCAGCTTCTCTGAGCGCAGGGGAGGCGCTGCAGCCCTCTGATCATCCTTGTAGCCCTCCTCTAGACTTACTCCAACAGATCCCTGTTGTTCTTCTGATGGGGCCCCCAGAGCTGCATGCAGTAGTCCACATGGGCTCTCAGGACAGTCAAGTAGAAGGGGAGAATCACCTCTCTCAACTCACTGTATGCATCTCACTTTTTTTGTCAGATACCTCCTTTTTCTACCCTTCATTTGAATTGTTTATTTGAATGACATAACTATTATATTCTCTGTTGTCTGGACAACAGCTGGATGTTGACAACCTTGATATTAGCCTGTAAGCATTGCTGTAACATAACCAGCCAATTCACAGTGAGAAATAATGGCAATAAGAAGAAAGAAGAATAAAAATCCTAATAAAAAAACACATGAAATGGCAAGACAATATTGTCTATGCATGTGTTGGAAAACCTAGATTTGTGTAAATTAGTTTAATAGCTTTCTTATTAATACCTGAAATTACAAAAGGTATCTGGATATAATGCCCAAGGCTTCATGCTGAGAAAACGGCAAAGCTGATTTTTTTCTAAAAGCATTACCAGTTGGTTCTGTAAGTAAACATGTGGTCCTTTTGCTGCAGTGATGTAATTCTTTGTATCTGTGTTTTTAAGGAAATGAGTTTTTAGCCCCATAATGATAATTGTGATACACAATGCATGATCAGGACAAAAAGTTGAAGAGCACAGAAAAAGCAATAGACAAAAAGCCTCCTGGGATCTCTATGAGGTATAGTATCTGATGTTTTACTGTGAACTTCAGCAGGACTCGTGTGGAATTTTCACTGGCTGCCAAAACAGAATGCTTCAATTTGAAATGCAGTATAAACATGACAACTGTTACTCTGGTCACGAAGTTTATTTACACCTTTGTTGATCCAAGGCATTCTGGACAAGCTGTACATTTTTTCTGTATGCAAAATGTGTACACCACGCAACTCTAGAAAACTTTATTTTCTGTCAATAGCATTGTTGTTTGTTGACCTTCTTTACAGTTATGGAAATACTTTTGTGTAACTATTAACACATGCAATTGTGGTTTTTTCCTGGGGATTATTCTGATCTAAAAAGACTTCAGTCTCTCTTAGGTGCTCAGTCAAGGAACCAACAAGTATTTTTCAATAACTGTTATTAAGTGTGCTTTAGAATTATAATTAATGGCAATTATGGTTTCTGGCATATGCTTAGAACATTGTGTTCTATAATTATTAAAACATGTTAGCAAAATCTTGAGTAGTGGATGTCTTTCTTGTCTTTTTTTTTTTCCCTTTTTTCTTTGCAGCATTCTGTGTGGGACAAATCACATTTAGAATGGGTGAAAGAATGATCCTCTTTCCGTTCTACTATACCATATTTTTTTTATTTTAACAGGGAAAAAAAAATACTTTAGTTTGTATCTTGAGCAGATTTTATTCATCTATTGTTGCATATAGTCAAGCAGCCTAGCAGATTTGTTTTCCTCTGTGCCCTTTCACAGTGTCCCAAGAAGGTAGGTTTAAAAATGTGTGAGGAACAGCATGGAGGAGAGTGGTAAAGAATATAAAATGAGATCAGCATTTTAACCATAAACAAATTGTCTTTGAAGAATTATACCTCAGCTAAAAATATGCAGGGCATAAGTGCCAACTTACAGGAGAATGTCTAATCTCCTTCACCTCAACTCACTTATGAAGCTTGTATTTGCCATTTGAAGCAAAGAAAACCAGCACATGATGATGGCTGTGAGTCTTTGGCATCACAGAACATTTTCTCCTTTTCAATTCTGTAAAAAGATATGACAAAATGACTAGAAGATTCATCCGTGGGAGGTAGGAGTTATGTACTTTCTGCCTGGTTAGAGGCCTGGAATTGCTTCTGAGCAGAAAGCTGGAACATGTGAGTTGTCCAACCTGAAAAGAATGTGAAGGCTATGGTTTTCTTTGGTGGTTCTTTGTGACAGTGATATGGCAAACCAAGCCTCTTGTATTAAGAATGAAAGCACCCAGGCAAGGTTGATGAAACAAGGATAAATTAATAGATATGTAAAATCCATAAGGTAGCTGGAGTTACAAAGGTGACTTAGTTGCCCTTTGTAAATATTTTACTATGACTATGTGATGATGCCCTCTCTTTGGACCTAGTGCCATTTCATTGTGTTGGAGCTATAGACTGTCACCTTGATCAGCCTTACACACTTGGCTGGCATAACCATGTGGGTTGGGAGCAAGAAAAAATGACCCCTCCTTACTGGCATCACTGTGTATGCAAAAGTCCTGGTTGCAGGTAGTTTTCTTGGCAGGAAAGCTGTGATCAGCTTAGCTTAAGTAGTTTGAACAAGGAGCAAAGCCAGGGAAGAAAAAAATCTCACTGGCATAAGCTGGATATACCCTGGTGTACCTAGTATTGTGTATTGTAAATATAACTGCAGTAGAAGAGGCTCTCAAATGTTAACCAGGCTCAGAGAATGACTGTCCACCATGGCAATATCTTCAGGCCACTTTAAAACCTGACCTACAAATTTTGCACACAGGTATATGGTTGCCGTTTTCTTTCTATGAAAGTTTTGTGCTTTTCTGAAGTGGCCAATTATGGAATCATAATGAAAAGTGGTATGACTTTGGGCAGAATATTGGCAAAAAAGGGCTGAGAGTTTGTTAGTAAGTATTTGTCAAACATTTATTTTTATGGAAGTATTTTTAGCTATTGGCGTCATTCCCAACTGCAGATGCTGAAAAGGGAAGAGAACTGCCATGACCCGTACACTTCTTCTATTTCCAAGAAACTTATCTAAACAAATTCTGCCCTCTCAGTTAAAACAACAACCTAAAAAACACATGGCAAAGTTGTCTAATTTTAGGTTTATTTTAAATAGGGAAATGGGGATATATACTTTCAACAGACAGTGGAAATAGTGATTCCATTACTGGTATTTTATGCAGGATTGCTGCCCCTGGATGCTTTCTGCAAATCTGATTTGTGTTTTCTGCCGTGTCTTATGCTGAAGAATCACGTAGAAGTATAAAGAAGGAAGTTCTATATGGAAATTCAATCCAATTTCAAGAACATTTGAACTAAATAATTTATTCCCAGAATAACAGAATTAGAGTTTTTAAAAACTGGGATCGATTATAATTCAAAAGAATATTTTAAATTTAGCTATTTTTATTTCTGTAGCACCTATATTTTTGCCTAAGTATATTTTGTGCACTGAAGTTTGCTTGTGGTTTCTCACTTATTTTGTCCTTTTGGGCCTTGGTCCAAACAGTGAAAGTTTGTATCAAAGCATGGATAATTTGTTCTTAGAGATAAGCATGTACTTCCCTGCATCAGTTCAGTGATAACAAATGATGGCCAGTAATGCTCATATAATGAAATAAATTTATTATAGATGCTACTGGTTTTGAATATAAATGGTATTTAAAGTTCTATGGTATGGTACGTTGAACAGTTGTTGTAGCTCACGAATTGTCTAGTCAGTTGATCCTGAATCAAACTGTTTTAATTAAGGGCTTAAACACTTTTTAGATTCCATTTGGTTTCTGTTCTGAATATTTCTTTTACAGACAGTGGATTATTCAATCTCTGTCCATCCATTTTCTTGGAGTATTAATCTGCCTGAGATTATTAATAAGAGATCCATGCTACCAGGTCAGTACATCAAAATATTGTTTCTTGCTTGGGTAAGGGGATGCATATGTGTCCTGCATGTGAGTTGTGTTGGTGCTTGTGTGCAAAACATCTGTTCTTATGAATGCATGCTTACATGTATGTATCCATATTTCTATATGTGAGGATGTGAATTGCAAACAAACAGATTCCAAGAGTGATTTTACACCATTACTGCATAACTTGCTCAATTTCTGGTATTTCTTATGTCATGTCTGTTGTTGCTGACCCTAACAAAGAAACTGTAAATCCCTGTGACTGATGGCTTGGTCATTGCTCTGAGCCCTAGGCTCGGTACTTGACTTTATCATATAGATATGTAAAGTTCCCATAATGTAGTAAGTGAAGAAAACTGCAAGTCCCATTCTAGAACCCTTAACATTTCACCTCTGGTTTTGTTTATCTACTTAATTTAATTAATTCTGGGGGTTTTTTGGTTGTTTTTTTTTTTTTTTTTTTTTTTTTTGTTTTGTTTTGTTTTGGTTTTTTTTTTGTAATATTTGTATTTCCTATAGGAAATGTTCCACAGCCTGGGTAGAACTGAAAATCTAGCTCAGGTAGAATTCCTCTTAGTACCTTTGTGCATTATGTTGCAGGTCAGTTTATTATGATTAGAATGAAATATACAGTCAAAAGCAGTATACAGATATTCTCGGTTTATGGAAAGAAGTGAGTACATTTCTCTATTTGCACATGAGCAGTTGGAGTGGGTTTTTTCACTAGTTTTCAAAACAAGTGTCCTATAATCTAGCTGCATTCATCTAGGACTTCTAGTTAGGAGACTCAAGAAATGCCTCTTGAAGTGGGAGAAATAGAAAAGTCAATACAATTGGTTCAGTCAAAAGAAACTAGATTTTTGAAGTGAGATGAATAAAGCTACCCTGAACTGTAGCAAATGACTTTGCAAAGGAAAAAGCATACTGATAAAATGTTGAAGCAGGTTTAAACCTTGGGGCTACAGTACTATTGCATTACTGAATATTTTTTCATGAAGTAGATGCACCACCTGCAGGCTCTTCCTGTGCAGAACCGTCTAAGTTTATGAAGTCTTCAAACTTTTTTCCTAATGGTATCCTTTATTTTTCCTCCCCTGCTTGTAGTATATGGAAACAGTAGTAAATCGTTATCTTAATTATGGAGAAGAGCAGCATAATGTTGACAATTTGGCCAACATGACATGTAAGTGCAATAGGTGATAACAGAAATGATAAGGCTACTCACAACTTTTTGTGTGAGGCTTTTAAAATGTTTAAAATACTTGAGGTGATCATTAAGTAAGAAATTATTAGATTCATTGTAGGCATCATCACACAAGTAAAAGCTGAAATTCCTGTGGAAAAGAACAGCTTGTTTTTCTACATAAGTAATATTTCTTTGAGAAATTAATATCTTTTTATGCATTGGAATAAAAGAGTAAAATGAGCTAGTTATGGTTCAAAGAACTTATGCAGTGTTTTGCTCTGTTATCTGACTGTAAAATGAAAATATTAGTGAGAAAGATTCAATTTTTGTGACTTCCTTTGTTCCACAGATATTTTCCAAAAGCTTGCTGCTGTTAAAAATCAAAGAGAATGGGTTATAGCAACTGGAGAACATAAAGTAAGTGCTTTATAAAATTGCTAATTTTGTTCATTTAGCTACTTAATGGAATAACGTATGTTTTTTAGATTTGACCTAGGTGGGACTAAATTCCTTACCTTGTCAGGCTTGTAAAATAAAATAATCTCTGTGGTTTTCAGATCTATTAGTAGTATCATAAAAATAATTTCTTCTCTGTAAGTGGATTGGTCTGATGTATGATTATTGGCTGTTTGGGATAAATAGATTGTAAACATTTGGACTAAACAAAACATTTGTTCATATAAAAAGTAGTGCTCATGTATACACTTGTCCTGCGCTACACGTTACTATGATTCAAATAGTTTTATATACTTTTAAAATATAAATATATTTTCAAGTTGTTTTTACAGAAATTTCTGCCGTGGTGTTTCACTTGTAAAGTATTCTGTGTCTAAATATTCTGTGTCAACCCAGACGTCCCTTGCTATACATTACCATCAGTGTAAGAATCTGTACTTAACTATTGCTGGTTTGTGGCTAAACTGAATAGAGATCAAAATCAGTATAACTAGAGTTTCATGATTCTATCATGCTGCAGAAAAACAATGGCAATTGTTTTTAGAGAATCTAGACAAATATGAAGTTTACTTAGACTTAAATCATGAACAGAAATAAATGCAGTGCCTAAATTACTGTGCTGTTTAAATATAAGTTTAATATTAACTTTTTGCTTCAGGAGGCCTGATTTAGAGTTCTGAAGTGTTACACAACACTTGGAGTAATAAGTTGGAGAGATGCTTTAGCAGTCAAAGAGATATTAATTGTAATTTGAGAAGGAACATCCTTGCTTGTCCTACTGGATGTATTCCCAGTAAATGTACGTAAGATTTTAACATATTGTGTAAGGATTTGGTATCTTAATTTTTGCTTTTCAATGAATATTTCTATATGTGTTTGAGTTGTAAAAGAAATTAATATACTTTATATTTACTTACCTTGTTTCATATTTTGTTTTCCAGACCTTAGTAAATTTATTATCTACCAGAGACAGCCATGTGTTTTTGATGCCCTCCTTGCTCTGACTAACTTAGCAGAAAGGTATGTTCAGATTAATGAGCTATAATTGACAAAAACTTTTTAATATTTTCTCTTGACACAATATTAAAACTGCTCTTTATGAGGAAAACTTAAATGTTCTTACCTTTATATTGAAGCATTAGAAACTAAAGTAGAAACTTTGGTCCCTACAGCAGGCTTCTTGTTCATGTGGACAGCTGTGCAAGACTGGAACCATGGAATCTGTCTGCAATCCTTTTGCAGGATTCTGGAATTCTTGCTGACTTCCTGCATACAAAAATCTTTTGTCCTCAGCTTAATATAACAATGCCTCACAATAATAGCAAATAATAAATGTGTACTCCCAAATCCATGTATATGTACTCTCTTCTCATAAATTAGTGTTGAAATAAAGATAAAAAGGGAAAAAAAGAGCAAAAAGGAGGACAGAGTAACTTTCATCCATAATGGTATTATATAAGAAAAACTATTATTTCCACATTATTGGTTTGCTGTCTCCCAGACTTCCTAAAATTCTGATTCAGTTAAATTTTTTTTGAGGTCCATGTTAATTTAAATGATGTTATACTTTTTCAACTTCCGTTTAACTTTCTTCACTGAATTAAATGTAGGATTCTGTGTTACATTTGAATTGGGCAAGAAAGAGTTTGGAGTATATTAAAAATGTTCATGGAAATTGTGGTTGTTTTTAAAAATACACTCCATTTGCTTAATTACCAGTAAAACATAAAATAAATTTGTGTCTTTATTTTTATGCATTCATGTTTACTCTTTTGGTACTGGGAAAACTGGAAAATTGTTGCATTTTTACTTTTGACCCAACATATATTTGTGGCTTTAAGTGTTTGTGTGCACAATATGATATTATTATGTAAGACTTGGGAAAAAAATAATTCATCAAATGTATAAAGAAGGAGGCTAAAGAGCAATGTGTGTTTATCATATAATTTCATCTGATATAAATGCCAGGAATAATCAATTTGTAGTCGAGAATATAGGGAGAAGATAAGTGAGCTCATCATTGTTGATGGTGGTATTACGTGAATACGATTTTCTCTCTGAAAGGTGAGACTTCATTTGTGGATTAAATGTGTTAAAATAAATTTGATTTTTTATTTAGGGATGCTTGTATTTAGAGGAACTAGAAAACATGCCACTTTATTATACCTAAGGTCATATTCTGATACCTGTGTATTTTCAGTCACATACTAAAAAATGCAAAGAACAAAATCTTTTCCAACAGTTTTTTTTTAATCCATCCCCTCTCTCTCCACTGATGGCCTCCAGTGCAGTGCAAATGAGTTACAATATTACCATAAAGTGGTAGCAGTGCCTTTTCTTGGGGCATCTCTTAGTTTCTCCTGGCAGACCTCAGGGGTTAGATGGAAAGCATGCCGAGCCCTGACAGTTCCTGACATGCCCTATATAAACTAGTAGAATTGCAGCCTAGAGCTGCTGTAGTTTATGCCAGAGGCTGAGTCAGATCTCATGTCTCGTTGATCAGAAAATCATAAATGTTCCTTCAGTTGTTTAATCATCTCAGCTGAGACTGCTAGCAAAGCATCACTGCATTTTAGTGAGAAACTGGAACACTTTCAAATTTGATAATACATCACTTACCACATTTAAAATTCTGAAGAGATTTTAAAATTTCATGCTTAATTATTTCACACATATAAATGACCTTATATGTGACTAAGGATAGAGAAATTTAATATATGAAAAGGTTTTATTTAGTTTCTGAGTTTGAAAATCATGTAGGTTATATGAAAATGAAAAGTTAGATGTGAGAGCTAGAATTTGAATGTAGACAGGAAGATGATGTTCAGTACTAGTTAAACATAATTTTAAATTCAGATACGAATCTGAATTCACATGTTTCATTAAACACACATGAACTTTTTTTGCTTCAAGTGGAAATGGATATCCTTAACCATATTTTCTGTGGGAAGTCCACCTTAGTTGCAGTTAATGAAAGTCTTGTGTAAATCTTTTAAAGGATATAGCCAATCACTTTCTAAACATATTATTCAAAGCATACTAGAGAAGAATCATGCATTTTTGTGTTTTCTGTAGGCTATTCGAGTTCCACAGGTGGACTTTACAAGTTCATGCAGTCAGTGCTACTTGTAGTACTAATGCCATTAATGAGAAGATTGTACCACGAGTGACTGCAGCCCACCTGGCCACTTCCCATCCCGGCTGGGTACGCCTGGTTGCCTCTGCTGACAGCTGAACTCAATGTAAATATAATTTCATCCCTTGTGAAAGTTTGGACCATTGTCTTCTTTTATTTTTTAAACAGCGACTTGAACCAGGTTGCAGTGACTTTAAGTTGTTTTCTTTAAATTCTTTTTTTTATTGGAGATCCCTGTTCATTTTTAAACTTTCTGTGGTTTTTTCCCCCCTTTGCTAACTGGCAATACAAAGTAATGATGGAGTTATTGTTAGAATTTCTTGCTGATTTTTTTTTAGGCTGTTGCTATGACTTCTTTGTCCAGAGTCACAAGTCAAAGAGCAAATAAAAATATATGAAGGAGTTCCAGTCGTGCTCAGTTAACTCTGTTCTGATCACATCAAACATCTATGAAGTATAATTTGGATTCTGGTACAGGTTTGAGAAGATCCTGAGACTAGTGTGGAAATTTGGGTCTTGGGTGGAATCAAGCAGCTCCTTCATATATTACAGGGGTAGGTTTTCAGTCCTCAACATCGTGGCAATGGTACAAGACTGTTTGATATATTAAGATATATTTGACCAGGCCTTGTTTTATCAAGTAGTATCTTTGGCTTGTTCAGCTGTATGTGGTGCCAACAGAATTTAAAAGCCTATTTAGAACATAATGAATGAGCAATATTTTTTCCAGCCTTTCATATTTCACTGTTATCCTAAGGTGTTTTTCATATTTTCATAGCACAAACTAAATAATGAATAGTCATAAATATATCATTACTGTCTGTTTAGTTTTCCTATTAAACAGACACCTGTTTAGTGAGCTAGAATTGTGAATACAATTGATGAACATGGTTAAAAAATTTTCTGTTTAAAGGCTTGTTTGCTTTTTTAAAATGTATTAGCTAATTTAGTGAAAAACATAAAAATTTTCAGAACCTCAGAAATGGTTAACAAAGACATATTAAGCCATTCTTTAAAACTGCAACTTGATTTTTATTTTATGTTTTTCTTCCAGGGAAAGAATTCTTGTGTCTGACCACTCTTCAGCTGGAAGCTTATCTAGTGCAAATGCATCAGGGAGAATCCAGCATCTTCATTTGTCAGATGATCTGAGTCCTGATGAGACACAAAAAAATACTTTCTCACTTCAGGTAGGTAGGTTTATAAGGTCTAATACTCTGCTATGTCTTTACATACACTTGTGCAAAAGGATTAAAAATATTTCAAAATTGTAAATTTTTATACCTGCTTTAGGGAGTAGGAGCACCAAAGCAGATTAGTTTATTTCCAAATGTGTGATAGCAGCACTCATTTTCAAAGAATAAACAACTTTATTCAGACAAAGTTCATTTTGGCATCTCTTGTCATGCTTTTGTCATATTCAAAATAGGATAGTAAATAAAAGTAATCACAGAATAAACTCAGAAATGAAAATTCTGAATTTCATGAAGTTTATTACAAAAAACTGTGCAGCTTAAAATTGACATGTTGCTGTTTCACAAACAATTTATTTTTTCTTAAGAGTATGGTATTTCTGAGATAACTTTCTGGCATTCCATCTCCAGGGATAAACCATTCTTAAAATCCCTGGTTGTATTCCAGACCTAGTCAAAGATACAAATATTAAGGACATTAATATCAGCTGAAAGCTGTAGCCAGCTCTTAAGCTCTAAATGTTAAATCAAGGCCTTCAATTTAGCTTAAAACCAAACTAGAGGTATTCCTGGAGAAACTGAAAGACCAAGAGCCTTAAATATGAATGGGAAAGAAGTTTGTGTATATTTCAAAACTGTTGGTTAAAAGAAAAGGAAAGAAAGTGAGTCTAAAAAAATATTTTTTAAGTGATTCTTAAGCACTAAAATTTCAATAAACTGTACTGATTTAGACAACTATGTATGTAAGCAATATAACTGTATATATTTTAGGCTGAGTCAGATTTCAGTAAAATAAAATATCACTTGTTTAAATTAAATGGTTTTAACAGAGAGATTTTCTGCATTGCTCCAGCAGTACATGGTAACTGTGGTGTCAGTAAATTGCTTAAAAATTGATGGTACAATGTGCAGGCCTGGAAAAGGTGTTTCAAACTCCTTCTGCTGTTCATTCTGTCAAAAGACACCAACCTCTCCGTTTGCTTAAACACCAGCCAACAATCCTCTTTCAGATCAGGACATAGCCTCAAGCATGTTCATTTCAACTGGAGTTCCTCCCTCTAAGATCACTGTAGTAATTTTAAATCCTACTTCTTTCTTTTTGCTTTGAGAGTAGCACGGTGAAACAAGGTGAAACAAGGTGAAACAACTCACCTGGATTAAAAACAGAGGACAAAGATGTGCAACTCTTTCAGTCATGTGCCAAAGAGGTCAATCTGTAAGGGTTTATACCACTTGGCATCAAAGGGCTCTTGGATCAGGCAGTTGGGAACTTTTACTTCTGCAGTAGCTGCCCTCTGCTGCCTGTCCCTCTCTGCTGTCTGTCCTCTGTCCTTGTCACACAGCATTGGCAGCAGTCTGCAGTAATTCTGGTAGCAGACAGAATGTGTTTGACTCAATGGCTCTGCTGCACAGTCCAAAACCTGTGCTTAACCATGGTCTAAGCTTAGTCCTACCTTCATGATCAGTTGAAGAAAACATCAGGAACTGCAGAAGAGCCTCTAAAGAGCTGACACATATTCCCTTCAACTCTCCCTCTCCATCAGGGACCTTGTCAAGTAGCTGGGAGCAGTACTCCAGCTAAATCTACCAGTGCCCATCCATCAGACTCACATAGTAGTAGAATAGTGGAGGACACATGGTTGCATGAAAATGGAAGCTGAAATTGGTATGGTGTTCACAAAATCCTACCAAAGGCACAGACAGACTTCTCAGGCTGCTTTTGGTGTTCCTCCAATTTATTTTTATTGAGACTTGAATTTTGTACCTGACAATTCAAAATATGATGCCACATGGTGACAGGAGATCTATTGCTGCAATTTCCTTCACCTCTAGAGACAGAAGCATTGCTTCTTTATCTGTTCACAGGCTCTCTTTGTGGTGTCAGTTTAAATGTAACAATGACTTAACTCTAATACACATTTAAGCTTATATTTTCAGTGTGCAATAGGATGTTGAGAACTTGTCTATTGGTTTTAGCTTTTGATTTATTTGAACACTGATTTTTATTTGTGGCTTGTATGCAAAGGTGCACTATTAATGCTGACCTTTTTCTGTTTCCAGGCAAATGGAATATATACAATAGCAAAGCTGATTTTACCAAACAAAGAAAGGAATGCTGAAATAGCCAGTTTATTATAGGTAACTCCCTTTATTACTGTTGGACACTGAAAGCCCCAACAGTCTCTGATAACTTTTTATGAATTAAAGTTTATTTTAAAGTACAGTGGGAAAAAATCGTATTTGAAGGGGAACTCCCCTCCCCCAAAACAACAAATGGCCCTAAGTTAAATAGAGACCCAATTTTTGTTCTGATTTACTTTGTTTCTGGCACTTCACATTGTGTAAAGTAAAGTCAATATTTTTCTTGTGATAATCTTTCCACTACTTTTTCACGTTGTCTAACATCAGATCTTCTTTATTGAGCCCTACTCTGCATTGAAACTCACTCTAGACTTGACACTGTACTAATATCTGTTTATTCCTGGAGCATTTTACTGTGGATGTTAAATAAAATACATGAAGACAGTACATAAAATAGAGAAAATTTAAGTGTAGAATAAATACAGGCCAAATAAGCATAGAATGGCTCTTGGTTTCTCATGTCATTACCCCTATAAATGTACTGGTTTGAGTCAACTTAGGCTACAGGTTATCAGTCGTAATTAATTACCTGGTAGCTTTTCTCAGGCTCTGTGAAGTGGTGAGTGTCTCTTTAAGCTATGGGAATGCGGTGCTCAGGGGTTCAGGGATGAGCACAGCTGCTGCTGCTCCAGTTGCAAAGTCCTTAGCCCAGCTGAATGTGTTCATGATCCTGCCTCTCACCTGCTCTTTGTTCTGACAGAGCCACTAACATGGCTATATAGCTACTCCACTATCTACTCCTAGTGTGTGCTTGGGTAGTGAGGAAAGGCATTTCTACCAAAAAAAATTAATTTAGTCTAGAGTTATCTTTCTCACCACAGTTCTTCTAGATTAGAGTTGAAGGGTAGATTCAGTGCAGTAGGTACCTTTCTACTGTAATGAGGTTTTATAGTGCACTTCAGTTAAATCATCTTAAGGCTGAGATAAATACAAACCTTCCTGGAGGGTAGGTATGGAATGAACATGCAGTCTAACAAACTGGAGTATATGCTCAGTATCATTGTCTTGTACAACTGTAAGGAGCTTAATTTATGCCCACTGAGAATTTTAGATTCCAGCAGAATGCGTTGGAAATAACTCACAAGAGCTACCAAGCAACTGTAGCTGGCTTAAACATGGAGCCATGTGAATGAATAATGGACTTAATGATCATATATGAAAACTAAATCTGTTTGGGGTAAGAAGTATATTTTTATGAAACCTTGTTTAACTTCTCACACTGCTAACTGTATTGCCTTTATAAAATGTTACTGCTATGAAACATGGTTGCAGCTATTGGAATATCCTCTTTGACTTTCACAGGTATTTTTCTTACATTTCTTGCAATGCTGGTGTGGTTTCTTTATTGCCCCATTGTGTGTGTTTTCAATGATTAAATTTTCGGCTTCTTTCTGCCTTGCTACTTAAGTGATCTTACTTCAGAAGTATCTTTTTTTGCTCAGCCATAAATGTGCCATATCATTGAGTCTTGAGAAATAGAAATAAAAATGAGTTGTATCAAAGTATTCATATTAACTACTGGCCAGTAGCTGTCTTAAAGAACTTTCTTTGTGTTGGAACTAGGAGAGAGAGAGAAGCTGAGGTACTTAAAGTTCTCTGTAAATACAATGAATTCAGGGTTAAGAAGTTGAGTAATCTCTCTTTTCTCACTCTTTTTTTTTTTGTCCCTGTTAGAACTTATGGTGTTCCACTCTGCATGTTTCAGAAAAAAAAAAGCAAAATGCTTTTTAACTGCAACAGTACAAACCCACTGATTACATTTACCTTTTTCAGCACTGGAGAAGAAAGCAGGTCTCAAGTCTTGAGCTATCTGCAAATGAAAAGAGATGATCAAGATTTAGGTGTGCTTCAGCATGTGCTGTAGCTGTTGTCACCAATGTTTTTTTTAACTTGTTTTTTCCCCCTAAATGTCCTTGCTTACTTTTAAAATACAAGGGGAGCTTAGTATATTTTTATTCCCTTTGTTATCAGGCTAATAAGATAATCTGTCATTGAAATACAAAGTTTGACAGTATGTAAGGTCAAGGGGAATCCTTGTTGTTTATCAGTGGCTTTTCCATATGTGTTATAAATCTCTCATTAATTTAAGTACTGTTCCTACTGTAGTGTTATGCTTTCAGAGCCCTGAGATTTCTCTTCAGTATGGAAAGAAATCAACATATTTTTAAAAGATATGTTAACCATATGTTCTGTAAAACTCTTTTAGAATAGCTTTCAAAAGTCCAGTCAGAAAGAAATGTTTTTTAAATGTAATTTATTTTGTAATGAACAGTTTCTGTTCTATTCCCAACTACAGATATCCCTTCACAGCTACAGTCATCCCTTCATTGCATCAAGTGCCACTCTACAAGATGTGGTGTTCAGTGTTGGGACTTCTGTTGTGTGCATGCCAAACAGCCTAGCTCTGTATGGGCTCATTCTCTCCACATGAATCAACCTTTTATATATGTTGAGGACAGATTTAATACTGCTGGTGATAAAACATACTTTTACCCTGAAGGCTAGCAGATGCAGGTTGCAGCCCTGGATAATAGCAATTAAGTGGAAGCAGTTAAGTTTTTTCTCTGAGCCCTCCGCTCCTTCACTGTGGGTCTGACTTTGCATCAAGCTGTTTAATTAGAAGTATTGCTGGAAGGTTTGGATCAATAAGGTCAAAATGTTCTCCATCAATTATGCATTTTTACTGGTAAGATGGCCATTTCACCATGTTGGCTACAAAGGCTATGTGAAATTTTAGTTTGATTTGTGGGATTAGGGTACTAGTTAGAGTGTCTAGGAGGTCTGCCTGTCAGGAGTGTTTCTGTATGTTTTTATTTTGTATCATAAATTATCAAAGTTCTAAATATGACTTTTGTATTATTTTTAAAAAAGTGGATTTTGTACTGGAAGTGCCTCAGTTTGTAATGAATTTTCATGGTTGGTGGCAAGTTTTTGAAGAATCTGGACTAATTTACTGTCTTTTGATTTTTCCAAATACCCTAATCTTCCCCATTTCTACTTATTCAAAACTTTAAAAAGAAACAAAGCTTCAGTCAAGCATCTGACTAATCAACTGTAACATCTTATCTGTTGGCTTTTGCTTTTCTCAGTCCTTTTCATCTTTTAGACTAGGATTCTTGGCCAAAAAGTCTAAGATGGGTGTCACAATTCTTTAAATGCAGACAAATGTGTATTACACATTAGTGCATTACAAGACTTAGATAGAGTGACAACAAACATAAAAGAAAATACTGTAAGAAAAAGAAGAAAAATTACTGGAAATGCAGGAGGGGCATTGACTTTAGAGACTTACACTTGTTTGGGGAATTGGCATTTATATTGGTTGGCATAACCAACCAATGAGGGCTGAAGTCTGACTTTTAAAATGAGCTTTAACTCCTATGTATGTAGTGTTAGAGGGTTAATATCTCAATAGATTAGTGAAAAATAAGTGTACTATTTAGAAGGTTCTGAAGTAAGTTGTAATAATAAACATTGAAAAGTCTCTGCTGTAGATTAATAGCTACTGTGTACATTGTTTCTAAAACATAGAAAAAATTTTGAACCTTTATAAACTTTTCCCTACTGAATTTTTTGAAATCTTCATTGATATTGGACTACTTGTGCGTGATATCAGAGCTTATGAAGGGTTGATATCAAAGCTAAATTTGGTAAAGGGAGGTAAAACCTGCCTAGTTTTAAGAAATCATATTCTTGCATATTCCTAGCAAAAGAAAGGCATAAAATATTTTAAATTTATTTATTTGTAATTTAATTTATGACTAGGATGATGTATTGAAGCAAATTGCTGCAAGTTTTGAGAGCATGAATCAGAATAAAGCACCCACAAAACATACAGGAAATTAGGCAATTTGAGACCACTTTGGCAGTGCTTTTTGGAGCTTTTGCAGGTGTATATGAGGTAAACTTTTCTTTTGCTATTGTTTTACAGATTTGAGAGGAAGCTTCATGAAGAGGGTGTAATACCTGTTCTAGGCACAACTGCTGGATTTCAGTTTTGAAACTTTGAATTTTAGTTGGGAAACGTAGGTGCAAAAAGGCCTTTGTGGATCTGAGCTTGTTGTTAGTGTTTGCTGCAATTTTGTTTGTTCCATGTTGTATTTATGTGACTGACCAGTGTAGGTTTCTTACCTCACTTTCTCTTAAATCCTTTCAACTAACAGCATTTATGTCTATTGCAAAGACTAATTAATCTGTGTAAAACCACAAAAATTCAAGCATATTTCATCTGAAAAGCAACACTGGGCACAGATAATGTTACTTCAAACATTGTGCAAGTTCAGTAGTCTACTGCTAACCTGCACTGTTAGACTATAGTTCTTTTACTAATCACATCATACACAAAAAAAGCTATGATTATAAATTCTGGGAGAAAGGTTTTGACTCTGATAACTAATCTGGTAGCCATAATACCATTCTTCCTATCCTATATTTATTGTACAAAGGTTTTATCTTGTTATAGAAAACATAACAGACAAAATCTCCTGGGAATGAAAGAAGTCAATTTACACAATCCAGCATTTGGAAAGGACAAAAAACATGGAGACATCAGTGTAAAAAACCATTGTCTCTGAATTAACCATCATCAAAGAGCAAGTGTGTCTCATGCGCTCTAGTTTGATATGTCGGCATTCTGAATTATTAACTGTGAGTTCTCCTATGGAAAGCTGCCTGGTGGAAAAGTACCTGGGGATGTTGGTTGGCAGCTGCCTGAACATGAACCAGCAGTGTGCCCAAGAAGGCCAATGGTATCCTGGCCTGTATCAGCAACAGTGTGGCCAGCCAGGACCAGGGCAGGGATTGTCCCCCTGTGCCTGGCACTGCTGAGGCAGCACCTTGAATCCTGTGTTTTCTTCTGGGCCTCTCACTACAAGGGGATCATTGAGGTGTTTGAACTGGTCCAGAGAAGGGCAATGGAGCTGGTGGAGGGTCTGGAGCACAAGTCCTATGAGGAGTGGTTGAGGGAGCTGGGGGTGTTTAGCCAGAAATAGTACTCTTATTTTCCTCACAATTGCTCTAGTAATGTGCAACATTTCTCTGCCTTTGGGGTAACAGTGAAGGTACACTGGAGTTCCTAAACAAGTTTGTGGAATCTTTGTAGTATCCTTCCTTCCTATGTGTAGCTAAGCATTTTAAATACCATGCCATCGGTTTAACTATTCTAAGCATCTACATTTTCTTTCCTCATTGTAGCTTTATCATCCAAATGCTTTACGGTATTATAGAACCTTCTTGGAAAGTGAGTATAAATGCAGAGAATTACCATATTGTACATAATGAAGAAACAGAAATATATAATAAAACCACTTACAGGTTGGCAGGAGTGTGTTAAATTTGAGCAATAATATTTTTCAGGAACTGCTACAAATTCAAACAGACTTATATTCCTTTAAAATTGAAAGAAATTATGAGAAATTGTATTTTTATTTGTTTGTCTATCAGTAAAACTAGATCCAATGTAAACATGTAGCAGGCATCATTCTTCTCTAAAGATCCAAAGTTTACAACTGAAATGCTAAACAGGGAGAAAAGCTATGGTGAATAGTAGAGTGAATGATATAGATTGCCAGCCATATTGTTTTAATTTTCTTTTCAATATGAGTTATCTACATATGTCTGCCTGCTGACTGATTATCAGGCAGTGATTTCCTTATAGTTCTGAGGTATAAATTGAGGAAAAAATCGAACAAAAAAGAGTAGAACTAGTTTAAAATATATCTGTCTGTACAAATTAAATTTTTAAAAAGTAAAAAATAACAGCTTCTAAAATACATTTTTACCTCAAATACTCTATTTTAAAATGCCCTCTATATAAGTATAATGTTCCATTAATTTCTTTTATGTAGATGACAGATTGTACATAGTCATGGAGCTCATAGAGAGGGTGCCAGTGGGAGAACACTTTCACTCTTTGAAGGAAAGCAACAACAGTTTACAGAAGACAGAATATGGCATATATTTATCCAAGTAAGGGTCTCCATTGTTTTTGCCAGGATTTTCCTACATGTAATTAGTAGCACCATGTTTTTAGTGTAATAAGTGACAAAGTAATGCCTATTATATCAGTCACTAATATATAGGTGTGAATTTAATTATATGTGCCTTTATTTATGTTGTGTTTAAGAAGCTTTGTAAGGTTCTTTCTGTTTATTTTTAAGTTTTATCTAGGTCTTTGTTATTTGCATAAAGAGAAAAGAATTGTTCATCGAGATCTCACTCCGAACAATGTCATGTTGGGGGATAAAGACAAAGTTACAATTAGTAAGTAGAACTGCTTTTTTTTTAAAAGCAATTTCTCAAGATCTACCTGAGGAGCATTTTTTTATTGAAACTGATGTTTCAGGTTCCTGGGTGCTGTTGGTCACCATACCTGGAAGCTAGTATATTATTGCATTATGAGATTGTTGAATCACAGAATGGACTGGATTGAAAGAGACCTTAAATATAATCTATTTTCAGCTCCCCTGCTTTAGACAGGCCTTTTTTTAGATCAGGTTTCCCTGAGCTCCATCCATTCTGACTTTAAACACTTCCAGGGATGGATACCCTGTTTCACCACTCTACACTTTCTCAGTTTGAAACCATTCCCCCTTGTCCAGTCACTATGTGCTCATGTTGAAAGTCCCTCTCCACCTTTCTCATAGGCTCCCTTCAGGTGCTGGAAGGCCACAGTTAGGTCACCCCAAAGCCTTCTCTTTTCCAGGCTGGACAAACCCCATTGTCTCAGGCTCTCCTCATTGGAGACATGTTTCATCTCTCTAATCATCTTGTTGGTCTTCCTCTGGACTTGCTCCAATGTGTTTATGTCCTTCCTGTGCTAAGGATCCCAGAGCTGGATGTAGTGCTCCAGGTGGGTCTCACCCCAGTGGAGTAGAGGGACAGAATCCTCTCCCTTGCCCCGCTGGCTGCACTGCTTTGGGTGCAGCTGGGGACACATTCAGCTTTCTGAGTGCTGGGTCATGTCCAGCCTCTCCCCCACCAGCACCCCAAGTCCTTCTCTCCAGGGCTGCTCTGTATCTGTTCATCCCCCAGCCTGTTGATAACAGAAATTGCCCTGACCCAGGTACAGCACCTTGCTCTTGGTCTAGTTAAACTGCATATCTTTTCCCATGGGCCCATTTTTCAAGCTTGTCCAGGTCTCTTGGTATGGCATCCCATCCTTCAGGTGTGCTGACTGTGCCTCTCAGCTTGGTGCCACTTGGAAATTTGCTGAGGGTGTACTTGATCCCTCCATCTATGTCATCAATGAAGATGTTAAATAACACTAGTCCCAGTATGGACCCCTGAGGGACGCTACTTGTCACAGATGTCCATTGGGACTCTGAGCCATTGATCACTGCCCTCTGGATGCAACCATTCAACTAATTTCTTATCAGTCTAGCCATTCACTCATCAATTCCTATTGTGGGGAACTGTGTCAAAGGCTTTACAGAAGTCCAGATAAATGATCTCTGTGGCCCTTCCCTTGTCCACTCATGTAGTCACTCCACCACAGAAGGCCACTAGGTTGGTCAGGCAGGACTTGCCCTTGGTGAAGCTGTACTGGCTCACCTGAATCACCTCTTTGTCCTCCCTGAACCTTAGCATAGCTTCTAGGAGCATCTGTTCCGTGATCTTCCCAGGCACAGAAGTAAAATAATTGCTAATTCAAATTTTGTGGTATCAGCCATGACTATATTTTTTGCAATTATGGATGTCAAATATGATGGAGGAGATGATTTAGCCTTAAAATATTTAAACTATAGTTATGCTTCAAGGCCTGTTTTTATTTAAATTTGCAAGAATATAGAAATAACCAGATTATAGAGCAAGTTCTAATGAGCATAAAAAGTATAACAGCTGTCTATTCTATTCCAATTCTACCATGAAATTTTTTAGTATCCTTCAGTTGTTGCCAGATCAGCTGCAGTGAAGTTCTGTTTGTGTAAGTCTATAGTAGTGAATATTCTTGATTTATGCTTCTATAATCATCACAGTGAGGAGGAAGGAACCCAGGCAGCTTCCAGGACAGGTTTTGAAAGCAATGTGTGTGTGAACAGTGCAAGGTATGTCATAGTTTTAGTCTTTGAGTGAATTAATACACCCTGGTACACACAACAAGCCTTCCATGCAATTCAGATCCTGTAGTTTTTGAAGTTCTCAAAGAACTACTGCATGTTTTCTTGCTGCTCATGACACAGAAGAAAATAAACGATTTGAATGTTGCAGAATTGTTGTGAGAAGTCTTTCTGAAAAAATTCAATCTCTCTTCTTTAAATATAACAGGAAAGTGTAGGCACATGCACACACCCATCCACAAAACACTCAGTTATAAATATTTAGCAACTGTTGTTTCATAGTAAATATTTTTACCTGATAATGTACATACTTAAATTCATTAATTATAGAATGCTGTGTGCTAAACCCCCTCTGATATGTGCTAAACCGCTTCTGATTCTTAGTAATGATGCAGTTTTGAAAGGATGTGATTTAATGATGCATTTTTTCCATGAGCGATGAAAATAAATATTCAAAGTATTTTAAAGTACCATATAATTGTATTTTATATCAACATACTACCACTGAGGGGCACTCTTGTCTCAACAACCTTTCCTTATCTTTGTTCCATTCTAAATATAGAGTAGTCTAAACATACTTTCAAATGCTGGCTCAAAATTGCCCTTGAAAAGTATTTATATTTCAGTCAAAGATGTGCAGGAGTTCAGGAAAATTGGAAGAACAGGAACTTATTTGGACCATTACTACAGCAATTAGTTTAAAACTATTACTGTGTTTAAACAAACACTCACTTTTAGTCCTACAAGTAGTACAAGTGTAGTACCTATTAAATTTTTGGGGAGAGCTGGTGACATTTTATCTATTGTTTCTGAATTTAATTGAGCCTTGTTGTTTTACTACTCTAATGAAATTAAGACTAAGTTACTTTCTTTCTGATGATAGTATGTACTGTATGGCTGCATGCTGTCGTGTTGTTCCTAACTCATCTTGGTGCTTGTATCTCACAGTATTTGAGGATAAATATACTGTCCATTAAGTACATGTCAAGTGGTTCTTAGTGAAAGTTTATCCTGATTTCAGTTGTGATAGAGTTAATATTCTTTCTAGTAGCTCGTACAATGCTGTGTTTTGAATTTAGTATGGCAATAATGTTAACAACACACTGAGGTTTTAGTTGTTGCTGAGTAGTGTATACTCTAAATCAAGGACTTCTCAGTTTTCCATGCTCTGCCAGAAAAGAGCTGCACAGAAGAAGCTGGGGGCAGGGAGTGCATCCATAACAGCTGACCTGAACTAGCTCAAGGGATATTCCATACTGTAAAATGCCATTCCCAGTATATAAACTGGGGCAAGTTGGCCAGGTGTTGCCAATGGCTGCTCAAGGACTGGCTGGGCATCTTTCAGCAGGTAGGGAGCAACTGCAATGAGCATAATTTGTTTTTCTTGGGTTTTTTTCTGCCCCTCTCCCTTTTAATCGCAGTTGCCATTAATATTGTAATAAATTATAATACTATAATATTACAGTATTATAATATTTTATTTTGGCCATCAAACTGTTCTTACATTGACCCGTGAGTTTTATTTTCTTTTTTCTTATTCTCCTGCCCAATGGGGAAGGTGAGAAATTGAGTGTGTGGTGCTTAGTTGCTGGCTGGGGTTAAATCATGACAAAGTTACTAGAAAATGTTAGATGAATGTGAAGCATATGCTAAAATATTGAGAAATCTCTGCATTAAATTTATCCTGTCAGCTTTTATTAAAAGAGAAGGTCTACTTTAAGATCTACTAAAACCTGTAGTTCTGCATTTACAAGCTGCATGCTCATCCTAAATAGAAGTGGTTCAATTTTCTGGAGTCTTTCAAATCTGAAAACTGACCCAAACTTGCCTTGATCTAACTAATGTTTCAGTAGACTACCTGTGAAGCAGTATTGTGTGACTATGTAATTGGGATATGGCTGAAATTATTTTTCTTTATAAAAGAGTCTTATAATACTGCTCTATTTAATTTTCCTCAATCAGTCCATCTGGAAATAGTAACTCTTGGTAATCTCTTGCTATAAGAATTTGCAGGCTGACAGTGTAACAAAGGCAGCTCATTCATCTGTAACTAATGTTCTTAAAAATATTGTCTTTAGAGAGGTGCTTTAGTTTCAGACTCTAATGGTATATTTTGATTAAAAAAGTTAGTGAAGTGAGCAACACACTGGAGAAAGGGCTTCTAGAGATGAAGACTTTAATTCTGAAGCAGCCACACCAATGAACTGCTTTAGGAAAATTCTTGGACCCATAGATAGGCATTTCATACCATGTATAGGAGAATGGCACTGCTCACATTCCAAATCCCATGAAGAGCTCTTATACAGTTTCTGCTTTTATGTTGGTTGGTTGAAAAGGAAAGGAGTGCATAGTATGGGAGACATTCCCACATTGCTGTCAGAACAGAAAACAATAAACCTGCTAAAGAATTATGCTTGTTTGTCCTGAATTAATGGAGAAAAGGTCTACAAGTGGCCTTTGTAGAACAATTCCAGCAGAAGTTGGTAGGCAGGGACCTATGGTGAAAGAAAACAAGAATTTGTACAGAGAAATCTGCAGCCAGCCTGGCACAATGAAAGGTTATGGTTATGAGTGACCTCTTCTAGGGATGGTCTCTGAATATCATGTCTATAGGTCTTACTGAAAAGAAATACCTGAGGTAATACTTCATGCTCTGGTGAGACCTTATTTGAAGTACCGTGTCTGGCTTTTGGGTCTTCAGCACAAGAAGCACGTGGACCTGTTGGAGTCAGCCCAGAAGAGGGCTGTGAAGAGGATTAGAGGGATGGAGCACCTCTCCTATGAGGAAAGGCTCAGAAAGTTGTGATTGGTCAGCCTGGAAAAGAAAAAGCCCTGGAGAAACCTTAGAGCACCTTTCTGTACCTAAAGGGAATTATAAAAGAGTCAGAGAGGGACTTTTTACAAGAGCGTACTGTAGCAGTAATTGCAGGACAAGGGGGAATGGTTCCAAACTGAAAGAGAGTAGACCTAGATTAAATATGAGGAATTAATTCCTCCCTCACCACTGGGAGTGTGGTGAACCACTGGAATGGGCTGCCCAGAGAACTTTTGGATGCCTCATCCCTGGAAGCATTCAAGGCTGAGTTAGATGGGGCTCTGAGCAACCTGGTCTAGTGAAAGGTGTCCCTGCCCATGGCAAGGGGTTTGGAACTTGATGATCTGAAGGTCCCTTCCTGCCCAAACCATTCTGTGATAATAGTATGAAGAATTTTTGAGTATTTATGGTCACACTGTGTTTTCTTAAGTAACGTGTATGGTTAGATGCTTTCTTTATTCAAATCTTTCTTTATTATTTTGTTTTTAAACTTATGGAAGGCACAAATGAAAGTCCTAAGCCCAGGAGGTGCTTCATTTGAATGTGAAGATTGTATAACTTGGTTTGTATTTCCTGGGATATCTTTTACACATGCCAATTAAACTTGAATTATCCTAATCTTTTTCAGGCTCTTTTATGTTTTATGTTGTTGCAAATCTAAACAGATATTTACAATCTGATCCTAGCTAGGCTGTTTCTGACTGTAGAGAACTTTTAACTTGTTGTTTTGTAGTCTCTATAACTACCCACCTTACTCATTTTCTGTTTAATTTCTGACATAAATTTCACAAGAAGGGGTCCATAACTACCATTTTATGCTGGTACAACACTTAATCATAATTGATGGAGCTACCAGTGCTATGAAAATATAAATATTAAATCATGCCAACCTGAAATTTTATAAAACATCTCATTCTAAATTGATAGAAAATAATTACCAAAACTGTACATCTCTGGTCAGATTGAAAGTCTGATTTATTGTTTCAGACACACACAAAAAAAGGTGGAATTTTAGGCGCAGCCTGGATGAAAGTTGTTTTGTTACAGGGTTTTAGAGATTCATTGAAGCAATATTATCTGTGGCTTTCCTTTTAATCTGCTCAGCTTTTTATATAAGACATTGAGAAGTTACAGTTCCAAATTGAAAATGTGTATCTGCTTTTATTGCAGCTATATTTTACTGCAGCTGTATTTTGTTTCTAGCACAGTGTATTTCTGTCTAGAGCTCTATAGCTTCATCTATTTGTAGGACAAAACAGAAGACTCTGTAGATCATCACTTTTCCTCAGTGTAATTTAATTGCAGCAAGGTTTAGACCTTGATGGTCAGAGGGCTGTGTGGAATCACTTGGACACCTTTCAGAGCTGATATCAAGGAGAACTGTGAAGGGCACCATACTCTTTTGGGCAGCATGTTCTGTTTAATGTTGAATACACATGATAACATAGCAGCTGAAAGGATCTGTATGTGTCTGAACATAGGATTATATAGCAGCAGAATGCTGGTTTTGAGACAACTCATCTGTCAGATAAACTTCTAATCATAACAGGCAGCCATGGAGGGTCAGAACGATGAATTGAATGAGACTTGGAAAGGTCAAATAGTTCCCGGGTGCTGGAAGAAAGCTTCCTGTTAATTTTGTAATTCAGAATATTTGCATGTTGAGTGCATTATTTAAAAGACCTATTGGCTCTGGAGTCTGTTCCATGCCCAGAGAAGCAGTGGCACTGAGATAAAGTAGATATGTGTCTGTTGTGTGGTAGTCACTGTTCAGATTCAATTGAATCAGTGGTACTTTTTTAGCAGATTAGATGGCTCATTTAACTAATATTCATTATCAGAATTGCTACCCTTCACACTGAAGTTCAAGGAAGTCCTTCTAGTATTTTATTTTTGAAGTTATTGTCATAATAGGTTGGGTGGAATCTCCTACTTGTTTACGTTCACACAGTAAATCAAACATTCTGGAAAACATTGGTGGATTGATAGCATGATTACATCTCTCTTTACAAATCTCGGTTTTAGATGTGGATCAGTCCCCAGGTTCCTAGTGCAGAAGTTACCAGCTTCACAAAACAGGCGGTAGATTGTTGACAAAGCATTAATAATAGCACAGAAAGGAGAATGATAAAATAGCTAAAAGGTTTATTTGGCAATGAGGAGAAGTTAATTCTGTTCCTTTTCTATTGATGGGGAAAAGTAGAATAAATATGTACTATTGTTGATTAAATTGCAAATTATCTTGGTTTTAGCCTATGTTTTTTATGCAAAATAAAGTTCTAATTTTATACTCCAAATCACCATAACTCAGTAAGTTGCTAACAAACCTTGATTACAATTGCAAACTTGCTGAAGAGAAGCAAAGGGTTTTCTCTCATCCTGAACCCCTTCAGGGTAGAGGAAGAAACTGTTCAGAAGGTAGATGGTGAAAATCTGCCGTGAGCAGGTGTGAAGTTCATGTATGGGGTGAATTTGATACTCTGTTAATAGTCTTTTTTGTTGTGCTTTTGGTCTTCATCTGTGTATTTGATTTTAGGAAAAATTAATGGTATTTTTTAATAGGATTCAAATATAAATTCAAGCATCAAATGTGCAAGTATGGTTTTGTTAAGATGTATCTGGATAATTTTTTGTCTTGTTCATACTGCAGAAGACTAATCTACTGACTGATAGTGGTTGAGAATTTTGGGAAATAAAACAAACAAAAATCCAGATCCTCTTAACGAAAAGAGAAAAAAAGCATTGCAGGTATATATAATGCTCTTTTGAAGCGATTACTAAGATTTAGAATGTTTCTGAAATTTGGCTGTCATGAAAGCTGCAGAGACAATTCTGTAGGAGATTAAGATATTAGTAAAGGCAGCCTACTCCTATTTCACAGTTCTGTCTTTCCTTCATGCCCTCTTCCAGAGATTGTTAATCTTTTTTGAAACTACCTTGCTTCATTATCACATATTCTGCAACTCCAAACATAGTGTAAACAAGTGAAAAAAGTGAAGGAGAGTGTTTCAGAATCTAAAGGATTATGAATACATCATATTGTTTTAATTTTTCTTCCTGTTGGAGGATTGTCTTGTATGGTTGTATGACTATTTTTTAACAAATTTTTAAAAATTATAGTAACGCTAATTAATAAGGGGTCATCTTCCTATTTGGTCATGTCTTCACTTAATGGTACATGAAGCAGGCTTGTCACAGTTCTCAGAAGTTATTTAATTTGTTTGTTAGTTATTGTAGCAACTTCTGGCATCACATGCCAAATAATCATGGCATATTAAAAGTTGCAGACCAATTTATTTATTTTTTAAGACACATGCGTAAATTAATTAAAAGAAGCAATGCCACTAGTTTGATGCAGTTCAACAGCTGGCAGTTCTTTTTCATTCCAATCTCTATTATGGGCTTGAAAAAGCTAAGAAAAAATACTTATGCTTAGTGTAAAGCTGGTTGTCCTGGGCTTTATGTTCCTTAGCTCTGGCAGCACCAGTTGTATGTGGGAGCTTCTTGCTGGTGTCAAGAAAGTTTAGCTGAATTTGGAAAAAATAATTGCTGGTGGAAGGGTTTTATCCCTCCATTTCTGAGGACCTGAGCTTAAAAGGAAGATACTATATTTACTCCATCAGGCTAATTTTTCCCTTGCTTTATTTTTTTTCCAGATAAGCATTAATGTTGTATTGAAATGAAATACTACTTCCAGAGCTGAGATGTTCAGCTGTCTTCTTTCCTTTACTAAATCTTTCAAGCAGTAGGAACTGGATTAATTGATTATTGTCATGTCTCAGTACTTTTCCTTCATCAAATATTATTTGAAGAATTCCAAAGGAAGAAATTTGGTATTATTAGAATTATTAATTCTAAAGTAGTATCAACATTGCAAAATCCTCTGGTCTTTTGGGGATTAATATTTCTTGAAGTGAACTGCCTGAGGACTGCCTTAACTCAAGGGAAAAGGGAGGCTTCTTAGTTGATCCTACTAATTTAGCAGTCTTTCTGCTTACATTTTCCAAGCACTGCAGAGCTAGTCTTTCTTTGGAGATTTTGTTCAAAGGAAAATTATCTGTGGCTTGAGTGTCTCGATGTGGCTTTCTTATCAAAGGCCCTTTCTGAATTCAAGAACTGCTCCTTTTCAGACCCTGAAGGCTTCCATTGAGCAAGAGCCAACAGAAACTAATTTTTCTTACCTGCATTTCTTCAGATCTCCAGCTTCTTTTGAGGAGTAGTAACATTTGGAAATAAAATATTTATCTCTTGTGTTGTAGTGAAAACAATTGGAATAGGCATGCTATGGGCTCTGTCCAAGTAGAACAGGAGTTTTAGAATACTTTAAACAGTATTATTTTCTACACAGATCTTCCCGCTTCTGAAGCAGCATCACAATACAAAACTTGTTAACAGGGTTTATCAAGTACAATAATGTTTTCTTGCTCTTTGTGCTTGCACTTAATGAAGTGTGATGTATCTTAGCTGTGTTGTTGTGTGGAGGCAGCAGTAGAGTATTGAACTGGAAAAAGCAAATTAACTGTTTGCATGGAACTTTGATTAAAAGTACAGTCTCTAAAGACTGTGTGTGACATTTTGTGAAGGGCTACCTGGTAGTCACACAAAAGCTACTTATTTTAACATAATGACATGACCTTCTAAATCTACAGCTTTTGTCACAAGGTAAGGCTGAGATTCACCATTATTCTTAACAAATTCCATCTTTGGGCTTGAACTATGAAGTTATTAGACCCTCCCACTTGCTCCTTTGAAATTTAATTTGTTGGAAAGTCCACCTTTCCCAGCTGTCATAATTTCAAAGGAAAGCAGAATAATTACCATAAATTTAGATTATTAGAAATTAGTATTAGATCACTGCTCATGAAATATGTACCATTGTCATACAGTTTATTGAAATATATTAATAGAAACTTGAAACTGGTTATATAGCTTAGATTGAAACAATTAGAGGTGTGCTTATAGTATTTTTAAAGCTGGTAGGCTTGATTCAAATGGAAGTTGTTGATGAATGTGGAGATAAAAAGATAATATGGCTCAGTTCTGTGAAATGTAAAAGAAAAAAAAAATCCCAAGCCTCCCTTCCATCCTCTCCTAAATTTTCAGCTGTTGTGACTGAGCACTGATTGTCAAGCAGAGAAGGTGGCTATTGAGATGTGAATCTTTTTGTCTTTTTTTAGTATTGTAGCTGGCTTTGGGCTTGCAAAGAAAAAGCAAGAAAACTGCAAACTTGCATCAGTAGTGGGAACCATCCTATACTCATTTTAAATACTCCTGCATATAACATTCAGTCCAGCAACTTCCATCTTCGTGGTTACTCTTGGAGCAGATAGGCAAGTTACAAGGAGTCAGGAACAAGGTGTAAGTCACAAACTATTCTGCAGTAGTTGCTTGCCTGCCTATTTTGATGTTGCCTGTTCTTACACATGGTGGTTTCTGTGGGTTAAGTTGGTGCAAAAATGAACTAACTGCAGTAGTGTAGTAACATACTCATCTATGTATAGAATATCCTTATAAGTAAAGAAGTGTGGGTTTAAATTATAAAAAGGTGTATGTAAACAGTATCAATTACCACCACCACATGTGATGGCCTTATACCTGTAAGAATGCTTGGTCTGCAGGCTGTGATAAGTAATTAAACGTTCCAAGCTATCAGGGGAGTTACTGGTTGCTGCTCTTAATTAAGAGTAAGTCAAGAACTCAAGCATTTGGCAGTTGAACATAATTCATTTTGCCATTTTTGAAATTGTTGCTTGTGAGTTCCTAGTGCCAGAATGATAATGATTGGCACTTAATCCCTAGAAATCCCTAAATCCTAAAATAGCTTCAAGAGTGAGACCTTGTAATATGTTAAATTTTCAAGTCACATACCTTGGAAGACTAATGCTTATACTTCTTAGTGAGCAAAGGTAAGGGGATTGCAAGGCTGCCTTAATTGGTTCTCCAAATATTCCTGAAGCGTAGCACAATCTCTGAGTGACACTGGATCTGTGAGTGGTGGTTTGGGTATTTAAAGTGTAGTGAGAGTTTGGTGTAACTAGTTATGTGCCACCTTTTTCAACTTCTCTGAAATAATCAATTTGTTTTGTTTGCTTACAACTGGGCAGAGAGGCTATTGATGAGAAATTATTGTGTTCTTTTAAACACCAATTTAAAATAGAAGTGTCAGAGGTGTAAAAACCATGCTGCTGTGGCCCTCAGGCTCACTGAATTATAATTCTTCTTGTCCTATCTGCATTTATTTTGTCTTTTTGCTGTTTGATGCCTGTTTTCTTATCATGGATATTTTTGGGGATTTTTATATTTTATAGGAAATTTTTGTTTGAGAGAAGTGTTCTGTGGACTTAAGTACTCTTTTTTAAATATAATTTTTGCTTATAATATATTTATTATTTTTCTCATACCCTGTTGGTGCATGGAAGTTCACATCAGACCTAGAACTTTGGCAGTTCTTTTTCTACCTCTTTATCCAGACAAAATGTCCCTTACCTGTTGCAGCTCTCAAGTAAAGGATCTTCTGGGACATTACTTGTCAGTTCTACTCCACAGGCAAAATCATAGAAGCAGTGATCCTTGTTTGTCTGCAGTCAGAAAAGAGGACAGGGACGCAGTATAGATGTTTTTGTATTTAGTATCAATGCTTGATTAATATTTGAAATGACAGGCTAAAATATCAGTCTTTCCAATGTCATAATAATTAAAAAAGGCTTTGCCAACAGCAGCGTGCACTGGATGCCACAAGGTGCTTTGTTACTTCTGTGTGAGATAGTGGGCTTTTTGAAATGGAAGCCTGTTCACGAGGATTAAAGTGAACTGGCACAGTATTTTAGCACAAGTCTTGAAAGAGAAGAGCCTATAGACATAATCGGTGCTTGGATTTTTTGTGCGTGGCTTTTTTTTTTTGGTATTATTTATGTAGATGTTAAAGGCTATTAAGAAATCAAAAAATTAGGACTGCCTACCTACCAATATTAGTTTCCACACAAAAAGCCCCTAACTGTAAAGAGAAAGGAGACAGCATTGTAATCTTAGAATGGCAGAAACTGCTTTCTTCTGAATTGGTAGGTAATAGTTCTGAGTGACTTGAGATGCAACCCACCCTTCTTGGAGCAGACAATGTAGTAAAGAAACAAAACAATAAATGTCAAAAGGAGTGTTTGATGCTTATTGTTTAAATTTGACTAAGCATTGTTATGCAGAATGGTTGAGATAAAAACACATGTATGTACCTAACATGGTTGTATTTGGGCTTGACTGAATCAATTTGCTAATGCAATTTTCAAACCCTGTGTCATCATAAAAAAATGCAGACACTGTTTTATGTTTAGAGAGGGGCTTATGTAATTATGCTTTGTAATTGTGATGGTTTTTAATTTTACTTCATACTAGGCTGTATTCTGCTATCACACTAATTAAGTTCCTTTTACATGTTTATGTCCCTGAACTAAAAAATCCAGCGATGTGTATGTTTAGAATACCAAATGTATTAAATGGATGTGTTTACACTTAATACATTAAAAATTGAGGAAAAGACTGCTCTAGGGAATTGGTAATGAGTCCTGAACTCTTTTCCCATCTCATAAGTCACTAGAAACAATCTGCTCCAAGTTGGTGGTGACAGTCTTTATTATCATGCTGTCTTGAAGGCCTTCCCAGAAAAGATAGAGCAATGTTTACAGAGAATGATGTTTCCTTTCATTTATATCTTCAATTTCTTTGTTTCAAAAAAAGGACTGTAATTTAAGAAGAGGGACATATTGACAGCAGATCAAGAGGTGTATATAATTGTATATGTATAGAGAAAATTTAGATAAACTCTGGGAAATGAAGTAAATTTTAAGATTGAGTGGAACAGAGAATCCCATTGTTATTCCTTGAGAACTTGACTGATCTGGAAAAGCTGTTGAGAAATTGTGAGTAGATCCCCTAGGTGTCATTAAGAAGTGGGAAAGAAAGTTCCACATTAGTTGGCGAGCTAACTTGATTTTTCTGAAACAGAATTGTTTTCAAACATTAGAAAACTGATGCACAGAATAATGTTATTGATTTAGATTTTTGTGCTAAAGTTGAGGAGTTTTCTTCTTGTTATGTTTTGAGGAAACTCCTATTTCAGTAATTGAAAGTACTATTTCACTTGTGTCCCTCATCATCTCCGCTGTGGAGGAGAAAATAGCCCTTGATCTTTCTGTTTATGGACTACACACTCTGTCTTTATACTGTGTTCTGTTAACCAAATTTCTTTTCTAGTACTGGTCACTGCTTCTAACCATATCTCGTGAGAGCACTACTTAAATCAATATTCTGATATATGATTTCATCTAGAGACCTGCAGTAGCTGCGTTGCTTGTTGGGCTGACACACTCTTTTCACTTATTTAAAGCATTTTTGTGTTGGGAAAGGTAATTTAAGATGAGGGAGTGTGTTGTGTTTTCATACATACTTTAGCCTTTATGATGCTATATGGTCAAACTGATTATCAGATTTTCCAGCAGTGCTTTCTTCCTCCAAAAACAGTATCTGAAACATTTTACCAATTTCAACAAAATTTGAGAGTTTAGGTTCTTTCAGTGTTTGTAAAAATTTGGTGATGGATAGCAAGTAGTGAAACAATTCAATCTTGATGAGAAGTTTTTAAACTCAGCTGAAATGTTCCCTTCCAAATAGCTGCAGTACATTCTGTCATGTGACAGTAGTTTGGCATGTTTAGATAACCAAGAGAATAGGAAACTGAAGGTACTCTGGAATAATGAGGGAGAACAGAAAACTGGTGGGAAACTTGTCTTGTGCTAGTTCTTCCATTCATGGAACAGATGACTCCTGGAGGGGCTTTACTGATTTGAATATAAAGGTAACAAAAGTTAAATAATCCTTTCAGTATATTAATACTGACTTTTTAACCAGAGGATGTTCTGAAAGTTGATTAATGCAGGTGTTCACTCTGAGAATGGAAGATAGCAAGGAAATACAACTGTGAAAGTTTGGTTGAGATGTAGACATAGGTTTATAATAATATGTGTCAGCAAAAAGTCCAGTGTAATTGGAGGTGGAATCCACAGGGACAATATAGGTTGAGCATGCAGGCAGTACTGTCCCCATGTGTAACCCACAGCACAATTCTGTGTAGAACATTCTGTTTCATTATGGGCACCCCATAAGTGAAAAGACACCTGGATGAACCTCAAGGAAGAACATGACAAGTACTTGACAGAGACTGCCTTACACAAAGATGTTAAAATAATTTAATTTTATGTAGTTTTTATTAAGTAAGAAGTTTGTCTAGTTTACTGTCACCTGACATTTGAAATGTACTTAATACCATGTCCATTGTGGCATAGCATTATACTTGGGAGTAAAACTGGAAATATGTGAAACAGAGTAAGAAAGCATGAAGATATCTGTATTTATCTCTGGAAAAATGTTCCAGTAGCAATTATAGAAGTCCCACCATAAGAGAGAACTTGATATTAGACAGGAGAGAATGAAAAAAATCTTGGACTAAAAGAAAGCTGGCCACTTTGGAAGTAACATGGACTAGTCCATACAGATGTATTTTTCCTATCCTGAGGAGAGTTGCTGTACTCACAACAGCTTGTAAGTAGCTTAAAGCCATAGCACAGGTTGTTTATATGAAAGGGAGTGTGCAAACAGTTTTCTGTACTTCTTTTCCATCAAGTGAGTGGTCCTGATTCACTTTCTAAAGAGGCACTTTAATGCTGAGGGGTGGGGTATAGCATATAATAATTTTATAGACTGCATGCTGACTTTAGACTGCTATCTTGAGGGGAAATAAATTATAAATCAACAATGTACTACTTGGAAATAGTTATTTCTGTAGTACTTATGTAAATTGTCCAGCAATTATTGTAATCTATACTACTACTACTAATTATTATTATTTCTTCAGAAGAGATAATGATAATGAATGAATACTTTTTGTTAGAATAAGATTAGTCATTTCATCAAACTAATTTATAGCTTATAAATGTCTTTTAGTCCAATGTTATTGGCATTTGTTTGCTAGAATTCTTTCATTTTTATTTTAAGTAAGGTTAAATGAGCTACATTTAGATAAACTATGTTCTTATGACATCTGAACTGCAGGACTTAGAATACTTTTGATGGGTTTATTTCTGCCTTTCCCATTCTCTTCTATATTCTAGATGTTAGCTGCATTAGTATCTTGGCAATCCGTACTATTTCTAAATCTTACTATTTCTTGTTCTGCTTTATTTGGCTGCTCAGTATATAGTGTGCTGTTTGAATTTCTTGTGCTGTTATGTGTCACCTTGCTGTCTTGGATACTTCCTAAATAGCCTGGTTGCTGTTTTACCATTTCTTTGATGGTCAGTTAAAGCTATTTGCTCTTTTCATTCGGGTCTTGGGATTTAGTTTCCGGTGTAGCCTTTGTTCAGTTGCTTGCTTTTTCATAGAAGCCAGATTTCAAAGCTCTGTCAAGGATTGTTCAAACTGACTTAGTCTTTCCTTGGTTTGTTCCATCTCTTCAAATTGAAGGAGTCTGAATTTAAATACTCTGTGGTTTCAGACGAGCCCATATATCTGCAGTTGCTATCTGTTCTGCTGAAGAGAGCTCTTTTCCTGGATTACTGCCCGATACCTATCTAGGTTCCTCACAGTTTAATCTATACAAGCAGGGGTAAATGATTTTATGACTAGAGAGGTAGTACAATATTAATGACTGTGATCCCATTTGCAGACAAGTAGTTTGTGTATTTTTGTGGAGAGCAAGGTGCCAAATTGTTAAATTGGGAGATGAAGGACTATGTAAATGTAATTTGTAGGTAGGTTTTGTTGATTATTATTTACAATTTAACATGTATCTTATTTCTCTGTTTGCTTCCTATCTCAATAAGAGTTGATAAAAGCTTTAGCTTATTCCAGAAGGATTTTTAGAGATAATTTGGAGAAGAAAACTGTGGAATTAAATGTTTTGCTTATCGCAGGATCATGTGACAGTTCAATTTAGGTGTCTTGTCCTATTTTGCTTCTGGTCTGTTTCTCAAGGGTGCCCACTGCTGTGGTTTGGTAGCTAGCTGAACAGAATGAGGTGATGTCTCAACTCTCTTCCTTCCTTCTCTTTAGTCTTTGCTCAGTTTCCCATGTAGCCTTACTGTTTCAGATGATGTTTGTAAATGAGCTAGGAGGTAATATATTTTAATATTAAAAAATACAATAAAATATGTCTAGATCATTATGTTTTGAGCCTGTGTGCTTATTTAATCTATTGACTGTCATGATGAATGTTGGAGTCATCTGGGTCAACAGACCTTATTTAGATTTGAGAATTTTAAATTCTATGCGAAAGAAGACAATGAAGTCACCATCTTATTCAGGTAAAATTTTCATCTGTCTGCTTTCTTTCTTCTTGTTTTTGGTTTTTCATTTAATCCATACTGAATGTGATTGCTAGACAGAAAAGTTGTTATTGGCTAATTATTTTGTATATTAGTTTCCAGCAAATCCAAATACTTGCAAAGTCATCTAATTCATACCTTACTGTGAGACAGCAGTTACTGTCAGAAACAAGTCTCTATGTGGCTGGGATTCATCTTGCTTAAATGTAGCAATTTAAAAGCTGGGCATTTTATTCAAGTCAAGCAGCTAGATCACTACTGAAAGTAATGGAAAAAAATAGGCATTCCAATAATGAGTTTCATCCCATCTACCTTAACAGTTATGTTAGGAGGAGATGAATCAACCACCTTATGTGTCTATCTCTCTTCATTTGCTACAGAGGGATCTTAGCATAAATCTCTTAGAGGAGTTTAAAGTAAGGTGAAATTGACACCTTCCATGAAATAAGTAACCAAAGATTTAGGTTTATTTTAGAATTGTTGTAAATTGGATTTGCTACTGCTTGTATTGTCTTTTTGCAGATACTTACTTTTCCATGTTTCCCTCTAAAATGTAAATATTCATGCAATTTCTTGATAAGCTTGCTTATCCAACTTTTAAGCTGGATAAAGGCACTGAATGAAGTTGATTCCAAAAAGCATATATTTCAGTAAGCAAAATCTTTTGCTATTTTTTAAATGTTCAGATTTCTTTTTCATAGATAAAAGAAAAAAAATATTGAGCTGTTTATATATTTACAGACTTTACTCTGTTCCTCAAGTATTTTACAGGAACTTGGGATATTAATTCACTGAAAAACATCTCTAGTTGGAAGGAAACTCTTCTGAGAAGAATCTGTCAGATGCACATTGCGAGTACCTTTTTAGAATATGAGTGTTTCAGGTTTTTATGTGTGTGAATAGCACTTTGCCACAACTTAAAGGTACATTTTGTCAACAGCATTTCTTTTAAAACTGACAGCTTGAAAATTTGCTATATATTTTTGTATACATGTATAACATCACGTGTGTGGACCGTGCAGTGTTGCTTGGTTTTGATAATATAAATAACAACTTACATTGAAGGGAAATTTTATTTTGCAAGTTTCAGAATGTGGCTTATGCTTCCTCTTGTTGTTTTAGACTTTGTTCTGTGATGCATCTGAAGGAATAATAGATGTAAATTAGAACTTTAAGATGTTTTTCTGTTTTAAGCATCCCAGAAGTTCTGTATCTAGTAGTGGAACACTAAATTACAAATTAATGATACTTTGATTTATCCTTGTAACTTACTCAAAGATGCATATAATAATCTTGAAAATTCAGAAGCATAAAAAAGTTGAAACAGCTGTGCAAATTTTGGATTTAATTAGATAACTATATTTTTATTACAGTGTGAAAGGTGATACTTAATGACATTCTTCAGTAAGACCAAGAAAACTGAAGAAAGAATCAGCTTGATATAAAGATCACCTTTTATAATAGAGCCTGCAAGCCTTTTTAAATTGTCCTGGAAACAAATTTTTTCTTAAAAAAATTAAGGCCTAGAAAGAATATTAGTTTTATACACTGACTTCCAGCAAGATTTTTCTCCAGATCAACAGATATGGCATGTGGTTGAGAAGACCAAATTCAGGCTAAATTGTATCTTTATGGGATATTTTCCCAATATGCCTATATACCCTCTCCTGATGAGGAAAAAAAACCAAAAACATTGCAAATAGATCTGTGTCGTGGTTTAACCCCAGCCATCAAGCAAGCCCCAAGCAGCCACCAGTGGGACTGGGGAGAGAAGTGGAAGGGTGAAAGCTAAAACACTCATGGGTTGACATAAGGACAGTTTAATAGGGAAAGCAAAAGCTTTGCAAGCAAAGCAATGAATAAATTCACTGCTTCCCATGGGCAAGCAGGTGTTCAACCATTCCCAGGAGTGCAGGGTCCCATTGCATGTAACTTTTACTTGGGCAGACAAACCTCATCATTCCAAATGTCCCCACCTTCCTCCTTCCATATAAACTAAGCATGATGTCATGTAGTTTGGAATGTGCCTTAGGTCCATTCGGGTCACCTGTCCCGGCTGTGTCTCTTTCCAACCTCCCACGCACTCCCCGTTTCCTCAGTGTGGCAGTATGAAAAGCAAAAGAGTCCTTGGCTCTCTGCATGCCCTGCTCAGCAATAACAAACACATCTCTATGTTTACCATCACTGTGTTCAGCACAAATCCAAAACACTGCCCCATTCCAGTCACTGAAGAAAGTTAAATCTACACCAGCCCAAACCAGCACAAAGTGTAACTTTTTAAAAAAAGTGTATAGAAATGCTTCACTTGGGGGTAAATACACATCAGAGACCATGAAACTCTAATATTTGTAGTCTACTTGTAGTAGATACTTAAATGTTGGTACCTGGGCTCTTGCATTATGTTGAGCGTTCACCCAATTTTTATAGCCAATGTAACTTGATAGTACTGTACCCTGTAAGTGCTCCCAAATTGCTTTGTTTCTGAAATGAAGCATTCTGGCTAGAAGACTCTAAAGATCCAAAATACATATTTGAGCAGTAGTACTGTGTGTATATGTATACACACACACATATATATGTATGTGTACATATATACTGAGACACGCAAAGACATGCAAACCCACACATATATGTAAAAATCAATGAGGATGTTCATACTTTTAGAGAATTTAGTTCAGTTGAGATAGCATAAGGCAGATTCTGTCATGTTTGGATTTTGGCTTGGTTCTGTGTGGGTTTTTTATTTTGGTGTTTGGGGTTTTTATGTGGGGTTTTTATTTGTTTGTTGTTTTGTCTTGTGGTTTGTTTTGTTTTGTGTGGGTTTTTTTTTTTTTTTGTTTGTTTAATTTATTGTTCCACATTGCCAAATTAAGCACAGCTTGGATTAGCAATACTGTTTCTGGCAGAACCACATATGCAGGAAGTTACCATCTTGATTTGTCCCATGCTTTCAAGCGCATATGACATTTTACATTATGAGAATTCTTTTTTTGTTCTACCTGCCAATGATACTTAAGCCAATGTGTCCTAGCAAGTGGTGTCCTAGCAAGTACACAATTTCCATGCCTGGGAATTCTTGGAGAATGTTTTTTTCCGTGTATTCAAACCTGGGAACATTTAGATATGGATGTCCCTTGGGAAGCATAGTCAGTGAACATGCATGAAATATATCCTTGAGTTTTAAAGATAGTTCTTAAGAAGATACTTGTGCAATGAACTTCAGTCCTCTATGAAATTCAGAAAGGGCTGAGATTTAGCATTTATTTTCTCTAGCACTAAAGGTTCATATGTGTAAAAGCAGTGAAAGTATAAAGTTGCTACAAAAACCAGGTCTGTCTGCCTGAGATGTACTCTCTTGCAGAAAAAGTAGAGTTCAAAGATGTGAGAACATGTAGTAGTAGAATATAACTTGCTGATCTTCTGAGTTTGAAAACAAGTCCTCACAATAGTATTCTTCTGCTCTTTTCAGTAGCTTTTTAAGCTCAGGAACTGGTAAGAGGTGTGCAGAAATTTTTTATGCATTTTCTTGTATAGTTTTTTGTAAGTTGTTTGGATTCATGATATTATACCCCAGCCAAGCCATCTTTAGTTATTCCTATTGGAGCCCTCAGAGAGGGACCAGGCTGGAATTACCCTCACCAGCTTCCCCTGGCCATCCATCTTCAGATCCAGCAGGTCAGCTCCTGGAGGGTTTTTAAGCCCAGCCAGAAGGTTCAGTAGGAGAAGAGAGAAGTGAGAGGGGCTTGTATCTGCTCTCTGTCCTGTGCTGTCTTGTTTGGGTTTCCTGGACTAACTTGGCTGCTGATCACTGGATGGGTTTTGTTGCTGCCATCATCTTGAGTCTGCTTGCCTGGATCTGGAGCATCAAGGACTGAAAGGTACTGAAAGATAAACTGTGCTAAATTGGAATTGGGAAAGGAGAAGCTGAAAGGCTAAAATACTAAGACGGCAAGGAATAGATAAAGAAGACTGTGCTGCACTGGATTAGGAATCAATCCTATTTCCTGAAGAGTGCGTGTGGAGCTCTTGGACAAAGTAAAGGGACCAATCAAGTAATGTGTAATCTTATGCAGTGCAGTTGCAAAATGTATACATGCTGTATTATGGATACGTTAGTAAAATGTATAAGTGCTGTGTTAAGTAAGCATAAGTAAGTAAAATGTGTGCTGCTGTATTATGGATAAGTTGGTAAATGTATTAGTACTATGTTAAGTAAGTGAACTGTTTAGATTATGCATAAGTATGTAAAAGTCGTAAAATGTGTAAGTATAGGATAAGTAAGCATAATACACAGAAGAGGTGATAAGTAGGTATTATGTACACATTGGAAACAAGCCAAACTATTGCAGGAACTCGGCACTTCTGTGCAACAAATCAATGTGACTATGCAGAAGCTTTAAAACTCTCTAAAATATGCATCACCTCTTTGGGTATCATGCATAGTCACATTGATTTGTTGCACAGAAGTGCCGAGTTCCTGCAATAGTCACATTTTGATTGACTTAATTTTTCTTAGTAAAGGTAAAAGAGAGTTTCAGTTGAGCATTGTGAGCTAAGGGTAAAACTGAAATTTCAGTGTATTTCAGTGAAAGCTGATTTTATATTTCTAGAGCTGACTTTTTGGCTTGTTTGGTGTCTCTCTTCCGCAGAAAAAGCCTCCCTAATTTCTGCCAGTACAAGTTGTTTTTGAGGCTGTGATATAAACTTGTCAATGAAATGATTCAAGGCAAAAAATTCCAGTTGTGACAAAACCCACCCAAGCAAAACCAGCCATACTCCAGGGCAAACACGAGCATTTGTGTAAACATGTAATGATGATTTAGATTAGAGAACTGAGCTGGCTTAAAAATATTTTAGGTCTTTGCTCTGATGTGTAATGTATTTGTAGAAGTATTTTTGCTGGCACAAGAGAGCAGACCCTGGTGGAAAAGAGTGACTGGGAACAGCAGAAGTAGGACACTGTCTTGACTTTCAATATCTTTTGAATACATAGCCTAAACAACTTACCTCATGTGAGGCTGTTGTGGTCTTCACAGTTTCATATGTGCTCCAACTTTTTGATGGGGGAAAAAGTAGTTACAAGTGCTTCTTTGCACTTGGGAATTGGGAAGAGGGCCTTGTGCTCTGAACATGCTTTTGCATTGGGTATTTAATGATTTAGGTATGAAGAAGGTATTTGTTTCTTTGTTTTGTTTAACAAACTAATAGCAGTAAAGAACGATAGAATAAACCTTTTTAAAAGTAATTTGATTTATATTCATATGTGACAAGTGTGAATTAGAAGTGAGTTGATGGCAGTTTTTCATGTGTTGTATTACAATGCTAGAGGTCATAAGTTATTTTTTAAAGTTTATATGTTTGGCATTGCTAAGCAATAATGTAAAAAGTTGGCATGCATAAAAGCTTGAAGGTTTGTAAATTCAAAGAAATACAAATCCATTGCTCAATGTTAACTGGTTGTCCATATCTTTATTTTCAAAAGCATAAAATGAAAAACTCAAGAAGGTAAATTATAAAACATCTTAGCTTTTTCAAACAAGGAGGTACTGAATTGTGTTGAAAGCAATAAGTTAGCAAGGTCTCTAAATGGTTGATCCACAACATTGTAGCTGAAATTTATGCTGGTTTGTTACTGGGATCTTGTTTTTACACACTTCTCGGTGCTCATTAACACTTGAGATTGAGACAGACTACACCAATTTACAACTATATGCAGTGAAAAGTGTCCTTCCACATCAAACCAGGGATTGTTTTAGAAGATACTAGTAAAAACATAAGGCACACATTTTATAGTCTGCTGTATCCTGCAGGTATTAGTGGCCTGTCACTGACTGGATTGGTTTTGCCTCTCTATAGACTAAATTACATGAATATAGAAGAGCATTCTTGGCAGAGACAGACAATGCTTGGACTAGAAAATGAAACTGTTGAAATTACACTGATGAGAGAGCAATTACACACATGAAAGTGGCCTCTCTTAGCTGACTTCACCCATTTTAAAATTACATTTCCCACCTGGTGGCATGAGGATTTATCACACTGTAAAATTGCCATCTGAAGGTAGTAAATTTCTTCCCTACCCTTGTACATTTTAAAACTTGTTGGAACTGATGAATAAGTGATGAATTTTTCTCTAAGTGCCAGTAGAAGTTTAGGATGTCTGAAAAGATGTCTTTTTTGAATAGGAAATTATATGTATATTTTTCCCCCCCAGAAATATTTAACATAATTTGTAAGGAGAAAAATGGTAGCAAGTTAGATGACAACATAATAAATTATTGTAGACTTACTTGGCCATACTTTTTCTATTTCAAAATAGAAAACTGTGAAGGTAAAATTTTAACTAGTGATTGAAAATCCTGTTCCTGCTTCATCACTCAAGTGTTAGACAGAATATCCCCAAAAGGCTTGTCTTGAATTCTTTATGTGGGTGAGAAATGCAAATAGCTTTCAGCAATATTCGCAGGACCTCTTTATTCAAACTGTCAGTTTTGTGGCTCCTGTTTCTTCTTCCATTGGTTTTAGTGGTAATTATGAAGCTGTGATAATGAATGTGTACCTGTAGCTTGCAGCAAACTATCCAGAGAAAAATTGTGACATGCAACAACTGCTTCTCTATTTTTTATTTTAGGATGATGTTGGTGCTTCTTTGTTATATTGGTGGGTTTGGGTTGGTTTTTTTTTTTTCCCTTATATTATTTCCCCCTCTTTCTGTGACTTAGACAACTGATTATAGAGTAAAAGTAGGGGTTTTTTTCACACTGGTCTTCAAACACACAAATTATCCTGCAGTAGTTTGGTAAAATGAAGGTGGGTTCATAGAAACCTAGAAATGGTGTCCAATTACAAGCATTTTCTCATTCTTTGCACTGAAATTCATGGTCTTGGCACTTTTCAGAGAAAATAGACATGAACTGAAACAGAAGAGATTGTAACTTGAGTAATGTAGATTATTTTTTCATCATTGTAGCAGTCAAATATGGAAGTGAGAGGTTGTGTAGTCTTTACCTCTGAAGATTTTCAAGACACTACTGGATAAATCCCTGTATATCTGGGCCAGGGAACAGCCGTCCCATTTTTATAGTGAATTGTGGCAGTCATAGGTTAAAAGATTGTGAAAATCCCTTTCTCTGCTTTGCTTTGATGAGTCCTGCCAGCAAGTAGTAAGGCCATCCATTGCAAGTGAATATTATTTTATAGGTACTTTAAGAAATATATTTATATACCTGAAGTTAATAGAAGTTAATAGAAACTGCAGAGACTCTTTTAGCATTTGGGACCACAGGAAACAAAAAAACCCCATTGATCAATGTATAGCATGCTTGTCTACCATCTCTCCTACTGTCCTGTCTCCAACAGTGGGAAAAAAAATCAATATCCATAGGTAAGGACGAATGGGATAAGCATGTTGGATACTTTGCTAGTTTCCAGCTATTTTCAGGTTTCATTGCTTCTTGAAATCAGTATGGTTTCTAGGCAAGAGTGATTGTATAGCTAATACCTACTGCTGGAATCTCCATCAAACTTTAAATAATTAATTGAAAATACATTAAAGCCTAAAAACAATAACTGTCATTGTTAAAATCTTTGTCAGTGGTGGATGCTTCTTTATTTAGCCTTTCATTATAACCATCAGTTTTTGTGGGATGCTGTTTTCATTAATTCATTAATTCCTAACTGTCTAGTTGAAACCAAGTCTTATTTGAAAATGCTCCTTGTACTGAAGGATGCCATATACCAGCATGTTTTTATACCTGTTGGAAGCCCCAGTGAACACTACCAAGATAACTCATTAGTGGCTTATTGAAGTTCTGTCCAGCTTGGGAAATCTTCCCTGGTTGTGTCCCGTGTAAAGTCGGCCTGATAGTATTGACAATATTCTTTAGAAGCTTCAGAGGCTCTAGAAAATGAATGCTGTTTTGAAAACATCATTCCTTCGTCTCCTCTTTTCCTTCCCCTCCAAATTTAGGGCTTCTTTTTTACTTTTGGAGCTTCTGCCAACTAATAACTAATGTGAACCTGAGCTAATCTAGTGAGGTAGTCATCTTTTATATAGTTCTGTGGTAGTGCAAATGTAGCAGACTCAGATAAGCAGTCTGTTTGAATATCTTTTTAAAGTGTTCTTAAAGAAAAACAGTGACAAAATCACATCAGTAAGCAAAATTGTAAATGAAAGCTTGATTGCAAAACTATTTCCAAAGCCATGTAGAGGGAATTTGGTAAAATGTATTTGATGTTTCACAAGTAGCACTATAGTGACAAGATTTGGTTATTGTTTTTTTAAGAAATCCTAATTATAAATTTGGAGTAGTATGAGAAACTGTCTTCTGTATTTAAAGTAGCTACTTAATTTTATAAAAATGACTTCAGAAGGAAAAACAACTGTTTTTTAAAACAATGGCTTGTTTTAAGGCTGTGGGCACAGAAGATTCTGTTATTAAGAATAAAAGCAGTGCTAATATGTTGAGCAAGAGTGACCTTTCTAAGAAACAATTATAAAATTGTCTGTTAAAGGATGCTGAGAATTTGGACATTTATTCTGTGGGTATAATTTTTGTGTCTTTCATTTAAAAGAATTTAGTCTTGCATTTGCTATGGACATTTGTTTAGTGAAGGACTCTTACAGTTAACATAATGCTGCTGGAGTAAGCTTTTTCATCTTGAATACATAAGTTGGAAATGACCAGTGATTTGCAAACTTAGATGAAAACTATAGTTATTATCTTGAATATGTTAGCTGCATGAATTAAATGACTGTATAAGTATCTGCTGCCACTTCTAGCAGCTGTGGCTAATAGCACTACGGCTGCTTAGTGGTAGTAAGCTCAGCCCTTGGAGCAACGGAAATTAAAATCTTTATCAACTCTTAGGGTCTTCCAATTTCTGTACTCTATTTTGAATGAGTTTTGTGATGTAGACCTCTGCTAAATTTTATTAGTACCTCTGTCTGGTTTCAGCCAATTGAGTTATCTTAAGGTAAAAGTTAAAGGACGAATACTGCCCTGAAAATTAAAAAAAAAAAAGTCATGCTAATGCTACACCCTTAAATTTTCAGTGTTTGGGAGTAAGACTGGTTGTACTCATTCTTTCTGGTCTTGACCAGACAGTGACAGTTTATACACAGTTGTCATCTGAATTAGGCAAACCATATGTACTCCCACCACCCTCCTGTTTGTGGGTGGCTGTGTACAGGAACAAGAACTGGGTACTTTTTCTGCCTGGCATCCCTCACCAGTGTGGATCCAAAACATGCAACTTGACTGCAGAACTGTTTTGCTAGTCAACAAATACTGTACCCCGCCCACATTTCTAACTAGCAGATGGTGAGGCAAGCCTGCAGAACATGGTGAGGGATTTTACTACATCTCTTAAAAGTAAATAAATAATATTTGAAAATCCCATTTAAAAATCTAATTACAGAACTAATTAGCCAAAAAAGCGTAGCATCGTGTAAGTATGGGGTTTTATATTCTCTGTGAAACTTTCATGGTCACGTTAAATAAATATTACTTCAGTAATTTAAAGTATTTCTTAAGCATGAGACAGTTTTTTTAAGGTATAGGTCATCCTAATTTTCTCAGTATCAGAGATTTCTGACTAAGACATTTGTTCTGGAAGAAAAGATCAAATACTATTCTGCTACAAGTAATTTGATTTAGAAAAAGGGATTAGATAATAATTTAGAACAAGAAATCTTTCAGCATGAATAAACAGAATAAATTACTTCATTAACTTTCAGCTACTGTGCATTTGTGTGAAACTGTGCTAAAACTAGAACCTTGTCAGCACAGTATTCTTTCTTTGATTTCCAAATCACAGTATAATTTTTCCAAGTCACCAGCTCGTGGGCTGCTGTTTGCTGTGGACATCAAGCAAGGTTTTTCTTTGCTATTCAGGAATCAAGATGCTGTAGGCCAGGTCATGCTTGCCTCTGTTTCTCTCTCAATTGTATTCACCTTACTCTTTCTGTGGCTGATCTATAGCTTTTTGCATAGTTACATAAGTTTGGCTTGAATGATCTCTGTTTGGTAATTTAATATAATTTCTTAATTTAAAAATAATATTTTAACTTGATCTCTCTATGCATTACAATTATCACTAGAATGAAAGACCAAAATTCAAGTCAGATTTATTTTTCTGAATAGGAGAATGCTTAAGACTTTACTAAGATGGGGCTTTGCCTTATTGAACTCGCAGCCTGTATGATAAGTTGCAATACTAATGTTTGCTCTAATTGGCACTTTTAGTATACAAAAGGGAAATTTACACAAAGACATCTGGAATTAGTGTCACAGTGTGATTACAAAAGTGCTATTATATTCTAACACTATATTTAATACTCATTCTGTGGTTATTTCTCATCATCAGCAAGATTCAAAGAAATTTGCGTATTGGGTTTGACCTAAGAATCTCTATTGTGTTTGATCATTTTTGTCAGAAGATTTTGACCTGTCAGTCTCTCTCACTTCCCTGCACTGTGACCTCTGTTCTGACTTTCTATTCTGTTGAGTTCACTTAATTTATCATTTGTCTGGGGACTTCATCCCATATTTTTAAAATATTTGTGTTTTGTACAGAGCGGCAGGGTATCCTCTAGCATCATTAATTGAATTTACACAGTACCTCTGAGCACCAAGATAAGGCATTTTACCAAAGATATCTGTACTATAATTATGGAGATATAGTGGTTCCAAATTCTAGGGTGAAAGAAAAAGGTAAACGAGTCAATTTTCAAGTTGATTTTACAGATGAAAGAAGTCAAGTATTTTTTTTGTCTCTCTGAATGAAATAAAACAAACATATTCTGTGATATGATCCTTGCTTACTGCTAAGACTTGAATTCCACCATCAGAATACACTTACTAATGTAAATTGTTATCATCCAGGTTCATGAAAAGCACTGAGGAAAATAAACAAAGGAAGTAAATTCTGTTTTGTACTCCATCAAAGCAGAAGTTACTGCCGCCTTCTGTTTTCTTTAAGTCTGTCTTTACAATGGTTTTTTTGTATTGTCATTTGGCTGCCTGCTGAGTGTTCATGTTGCATCCCTGCAAGGGATGCATTACAGTAGTTTTAAGAGGATGAAAATGATACAATGAGTCATGTTTGTTTCCTTACATTAACAGCAAAACTATATCCATTAGCATTCTAAATCCAGGAGTTGTATTCAAATCTTTCTGATATCTGAATTATAAGGTGACGTGCCACACTTGTCTGTTCTCTACTCTGTTTTATTGAAATGCCATCATTGTAAACTAGTTCTAAATGCTAGAGTTCATTTGTGTCCATTAAGTCCAAAGACAATGTGAGTAGAAAGGACAAGTGAACAAAATATAAACCCCTAGCATTGTGAGAAGCAGTGCAGTAGAAGTTGAAAGTCTCTTAACTGTACTTCCCCTTAAAGAATTTGGCTGGCAAAGGAAACAAATGCAACCTTTTAAATGTAATTGTGTGTGCTCTGAAATTATGTTGTAGCGAGTAACTAATATTTGGTTGGGGTCTTTTTTTTAGTGTGCTCTGAAATTATGTTGTAGCGAGTAACTAATATTTGGTTGGGGTCTTTTTTTTAGAAAATAAACCTACTTCTAGGTGAATTAATAAAACACTTGGGGCTTGCATTGCTTTTTACCTAGTCTTGAAGTTGTGAAGTGTGAGCCTTTTGGAGAGAAGGCTGATGTCTGGGCTGCAGGATGCATCCTTTATCTGATGGCCACTCTGAACTCACCATTTTACAGCATCAATATGTTCTCCTTGGTGACTAAGTTATTCACATTTGCCAGATCAATCTCCCAATTATTTCTGAATGTGTTTTCATGAATGAGAATTCATGTTTAAGTTATTGACATGTAAACTGCTCTCAGCTCTAATGTTTATGTCTTGAGAATGAGCACAAGTGTTTATTGCTGTCTTACCATTCTAATTGCAAAAATTGCTTATAAATGTTGAATATTGCAGCACTTTAATCTATAGTATGTACACTAATGTGGATACCTCACTGGAAGAGACATTCTGCATTAGAAGATGTGTTCTAAATTGTTCTGCAAGTTAGAGCTGATGATGTAATGCTCATCAGGTTGTTTCAATAGACAATACTTATCATATTGGATCCTCAAATAAATAATGGAGTCTTTTTCTTCTAAAAACTGTAGATTTTTTATTTTTCAGATAGTAGGGGCTTTGTATGAACCTTTGCCAGAAGGACTGTACTCTGAAAAAGTGTCGTTTGCCATTAAGAGGTAATTATTCATTTTATTTCGACATCCTGCTGAAAAGATGTTTTTGTTTTGTGTGCTTCCAGCAGAGATAATGTGACAGTTTGCAGACTTTAGCAACTGCCAGTATTCGTCTCTGAATAGGAAATATCTTTGGATTTGAAGAAAAACAGAGCTATCTCCTTACACCAATAATAGCATATACAATATAGCTGCTCGTGTGCAACTGGAAAACTCATACCACTGTAGTTAGGGCATTCATTTAGCCACTATATACTTTATATTCAGCACTGAAATTTACATTTAACTATATTAGTACTGTACTTAATTCCCTACACATCATTTTTTCCCCCCAAAATATCCAGCATTTTGAGTAATTTTCAAATGCAGATTGTGATCAAGGAAATAACACTGTCACAATATATTACTTACAGATCACTGTATGATTATGTTCATAGCTTTTTCTGTTTATTTGACTGATGGAAAAATGTTTTTCACTACTTTATAATTCTGTTAGCACAGCAGCAGATATAGCAAAGTAATTGAGGAAAAGATGAGTCTGTACTTGCTACATTCACTCATCACGTATTCCTTAGCTATGTTTGTATCTTCCTGGAGATAATGTAATGTGTAAGGCAGAGTACAGAGTGAATTAGAGATTTGGTTAGCTCCCTTGATTTTTCCGTTTTAGGAAAAAAACCCCACTTAGCACAAAAATGCTTCTACTTTCTCACTCACATATTCTATTCTGTCTCTGAAAAGTGCATTACTATACAAAGTCTAAGCTTTTTATAGTATGTTTTATTGTACAGAAGGGTTTCTGTTATTTGAAGACCTTGTGGATGAAGGACAGTAATGGACAGTACAGGAGATAAAAGAACTAATATTTATGATTAAGAGGTTCTGAAATTAATTTTAATGGAAATATTAAAATCTTTACACAAGAATTTTTCTATGTGTTTTAGTAGTGGTGGGAAGCATGACATGGTTTATTTGTTATTTTGGGAGGGTTTTAATAGCTCTTACTATAGGTTAAATCTTAAACAATACGTTGTGTTTAGGTTTATCCTTATGCTTTGTGAGATATTTAGAAAGAATAAAAACATTAAAGAAAAGCAGTAATAATGAGATTTTAATTATAATACAGATGAGAAAACATTAACAGAAAAGATGTAGTTATTTTCAAATGATTGAAACACAACACATTTCAAAGAAGAATGTCGTAAATAAAAACATTTCTTCATAGCGATTTGTAGAAATATTGAAAGTTTCATGTTGCAACAGTAAATTTTCATTTAGTGTTATCATTACTATTCATTAGTATTGTTATTAAAATACAGTTTTATTGCTTTAAGCTACTAAAGAAAGTTTTGGAATCATAGCCATTAAATTCCTTCAGAGTTGAACATCAGTTTACCTGGTGTTTAGTCATAAATCATTTCTAGATGCATGGGAAATGGATATAGGACTTACTAAAAATTGCTTCTAGCTCACATTATTCTTGGAAATTTTGCCCAATTACCCAAGGGTGTAAATTTGCTCTTCTTTAAAAGAAATACAAAATGTATTATTAAAAAAAATTAAAAGCTATGAAATTAGTGAAATCAATCAACATATTTAAGCAAATTTAAACAAAAATATTAAAATCAAGAAATTAAAGTATTGTAAAATATTTTCAAAAGTGCTTCTTTGCACAACAGTTGTGTTATATTAAGAAAGAACTGCTTTAGAAATAATGTCATTCTATGCCATTTTCTTTGAAGAAGAGTGTTAGGTTATATGTTTATGTTAGCAGGCCAATAGTACTGTGGAAAGAAATCATAGTAAATTATCAGATTCATTGGAGTTAACAGATTTAAGACACTTTTTAGTACATGCAGGACTGTCCCTAGCAGCTTTCCTGTCCTGTACTGCATACAAAATATTCTGAGGATTTGAAAATAGACCTAATAATATATTATTACTGTTACTAAACAGCTACCTAGGGTGCCTGAAACAAGAGTCACAGACTTGTTAAATATTTTAGATTGGAGGGGACTCCTGGAAGTATCTAGTCCAGCCTGCTTCATGCAGACACGATAAGTTCTGGTCGCTCACTGCTCAGGGTTTCGTCTAAGCCAGTTTTGAATATCAAAGGATGGAGATCCTACAACTTCTCTGGCCCTTCTGTAGTGCTGCTTATGTGATTAAAAGTCATAGTAATAATAGTAACAATTGTTGTATCTATCCAGACTTCCCTGTGGTTTAACTTATGTCTCTTTCCTCTTGCTATAACACTGTTCACCTCTGAGAAGGATCTGGCCATGCCTTCCTGTTATGCAGGTAGCAATCAGACCTCTGAATAGGTGGTCCAGGTCCCTCTGACAACAGCCCTGCCCCATGTGTCCCTGAAATTCATTGTCCAGAAACCTTTGGGGAATGCACTCTCTCCCACGATCTAGATCATTAATAAAGACATTAAATAGTACTGACCCAGTAGCAGTCCTTGGAGGATGCTACTGGGTACAAAGACCACCAACTGGTCTTTGTACTACTAATGACATCTCTTTGAGCCAGGAACTTCAGCCAGTTATCTTCCTACCTTATAGTCCTTTGGATACTGTAGGGTATTGTGTCAAACAAAAGCCTTGCTAAAATAAAGCTACCCATGGTGTATACTGCTCTTTCCTTGTCCTCAGACAGCAGTGTCATCATAGACACCAGTCAGCCTAGTCAGGTAAAACAGCTGTTTGGTTAATCCATCCTCACTATTCCCAGTCACCTTCTTGTAATTTTTGTGCTTGAAAATTACTTTCTGAGGAAATTGCTCTATTATTTTCCCAGAGACTGAGGTGAAGCTGACTATCAGCTCCCTGAATCTTCCCTCTTGCTTTTCTTGGATATTTGTATGATATTCAGCTTTTATCAATTTACAGGAACCTTCTTTTGATCCTTGTAGATGTGACAGATAGTGGTATTTACCAGTTTAATCACTCAGACCCTTCTCATTTGGTCCCATGGACTTGTGCATGTCCAATTGGCTTAAATGATTTTTCACTGTATTTTCTGCTATATTGAAGTTTTTCATGCTCATAGATTCTACAGGCAGGCTCAGAGATTTGAAATACTTATGGCCGAAGTTTCTCAATGGAAATGAAGGCAAAAGAGGGACCAAGTGTCCCAAACTTTTCCACTTGTTTGTTACTAGGTTGCTTAGCGGGTACATTTTCCATAGTCTTTTTTTGGTTGGCCTTTCTTCTGCCTTCCACATCCATTGCTAGTTTCAACTTTTTCAGCTTCTGCTGAGATTTGGCTTTCCTAACTCTACCCTTTGGGCAATGTCTGTATTCTTCCTGTGTAGCCTGCCCATTTCCTACATGTAGGATTGGGCTGTTCCAGTGCTTTGAGATGTCCCTGAAGATTAGCTTGCTTTCCCTTTACCTTCCACAGCAGTCTTTTGTGAGATTCTACCAGGAAGATCCCTGTACATGCTGAGTTCTGTTCTCCTGAGGTGCTGTGTCATAACCATACAATCTCACTTTCTCACTTCTCTCAGGATTTTGAACTCCACAGCCTGATGGTTGCTGGTAAGATCAAGAGGCTGCCATTGATCTTTCCATCCCTGCCTCTTTCTTCCTTGTCTGAGAGCAACAGGTCTGGCAGAGTGCCTTCCAACTCCATCACAAAATTGTCATCAGCAGATTCCAGAAATCTCCTGGTTGCTGCACCCAGCCATATTACCCCATCAGCAGATATCAGGGTGATTAACAAGCCCCAATAAGTGTCTGGAATCATGAAGCTCCCTTCATCTGTCCAGCAAAGGCTTCATTGACTTTCTCTCTGGTTTTGTGTGGTTTACAGCAGTCATCTATCAAAATGTCACCCGTGTTGATCTGCTCTTCTGATCCTCACTGATAAGCTTTTGACTACATGTCAGATGTTGGATTGCAGCCTGATTTTAGCCTTTCCTCCTCAGTGGTATAATTCAGAACACCACCTAAATACCTAATTAGGTATGTCCCCTGTCCTTCACACTTGACCTCAATGGACTGTGGTCACTTCCAGCGTGTTCAGAGTTGGCCCTAATAATGTTATTTGTGCCCACATGAATAAGCAACAAGAAGTAACAGCCCAAAGATTAGGATGAGTCTTGGTAGTATCTCCGCAATGTCCCGAATCCAAGCAACAGATATCGCATTCATCAAACTGATCAAATTAGGTGGATGTCTATGTTCCCTCAGCCTCAAATGACTGTCAGCTACTACAACTCATTTGTGATGTGAACACTTGTTTCAGAATCACCTGGCTGTGATGTGTCTTCCATTAGGGTTCGTTCTTCTTCACCTGTTCCTAGGTCAGTATACTTCTGCAATTATGCCTCTGTAATTAGAGGAAAAGCCTTCCTTCTCTTGGCAGAAGTCATAAGTCTTCAACCTACCTCCTCTCAGGAGCCTTCATCCACCCCTCCTTTGAGGGCCAGCTCTAGATATTCCTTTTTCCTTGCATTGTTTTGAGTGTTGTCTCTGTGAAGGTCCTGACATTCTCCAGTAAAACCTCCTTTGCAGCTGCTTTATCCAGTGGTGCAGTGCCTTGACCAGAGCAGTCCCCACAAGGGAGGCCACGTCTCCCCCATCCCAGGGAAAGGCCCCAGGCACTCCTTAGTGTGTCTTGGAGCACGCAGCTGCAGCCCCCAGTCTCAGTTCTGTCTGGGTCGGTGCCAAGGGTTCAGCTGGTGCTGGGCACTGTGCTGTGGTGTGTCAATGCCAAGGCTGCCCAGCATCAAGCAGTCCCAGGCAGGATCAGTGAGCAGCAATGGGTGGCATAACTTCATAAATACCAGGACAGGAACACAATGGTGGAAAAGGTTTTTAGAAACAAGTAAATAGAAAATGTTCTTTCTGTAGCTGCTTGACTCCTGATAAAGAGGCACTTCCAGACATAGTGGAGGTTGTCTCTCAGCTGTCTGATGTGATATGAAATACCTGGATGTTTTATCCACGTCTCATCTCATGTTGGAGAATAAACTGGATCAGAAGAGGAGACAAACCCATCGGTACTTCATGGAGACTAATTGCGCTCCATTTTATCACAAGTATGTACATGTATTTGGCTTTATTTTTTGTTGTCATTGTTTGCCGTATCTGGGAAAATAAGGGGCAACAAAGCAGAAATTATATCAAAATGAAAAGATCCAGCCTCCTCTAAAATTCTTCCATGCAGGCTTTTAAATTTATTTTTAACAAGGTATTCATTATTTTTTTTTTTCGACGTTCTTATGCAAGAAAATGACAGTATCTTAAAACTCATTGTCATTTTGTGTTGGAAAATCGCATTGTTATGGAGGTTCTCACAGCTTTGATAATATCTGATAACATTAAATTATTACTGCACACTTGTGAATGGTTTGTGAATAGGAGAATATACGCTTGATTATGATGGTAATCTTGTGTCTGATTCATAAACAATGACACCAAGAAAATGGGACCTACAAAAATAAAATTTTTAATTACAGATTGCAAAATACAGACCAGTGATGCTGATAAGATATTTGCTCATGCTTTCTAGCTCTCTGATACAGTTTTGCAGAAATACTTCTCACCGTTCTTTCATTTGCTTCAGGCTGTGTTTTAAGCACCCTTCGTTAAGTACCTCAGTTATTTACATAATAAACCAAACTCATATATGATCTCAGAGAATTTATTTTAAAAATACAAGGAGAAGGTTTTTGTGTAGCAAAAGTGTCCTTTGAAAGTTGTTGTGATAATTGGAAAATAAAGTTATAATCTACACAGCTATTCTTGTCTGTTCAGATATTGCATCTTTTAGATTCCTGTTATCAGGGATCAGTAGTTTGTACTGAAGAACCTCTGTGTAGGAAAAAGATTTTTTAGAACACCTGCTCCCAAACATCCTAGTCTTCACCTTTCAGACCTAACACTTTTATAAGTAGTTAGTATTTTCTTCAGTAGTTTTTTTTACCTAGCAGTCTAAGATCATTATTTACATTACACCATTTTTTTTTCAGTTAAAAGAATGCCAAACCTACCAGCAAACTGTTACAAACCACTGCTTTTTGAAATGTAAGAGGTATTGGGATGAAAGAAGGATACAGAGTAGGATTTGTAGCTTAAAACACTACAAACATTTTTTCCATGTTTCTTTTTTTAAGTTAAATTTTCTTAACCTGAAGATTTGGAAGCTTGCTATTGTCACAATTTTTTTTTTGTATCCTGATATGGGCATTCTCGAATTGCCTGACAGTTATGAAATTTGCAAAAAAATGTGCTATAGATGGAAAGATGCTAGATTTGGGATTTTGGTGCAGTTATTGTGTCTTTGAGAGGAGAGTGCCCTATCCAGATATTTGTGAGATCTGATAGAACTGTAATAGTTTTACACAGAAGTTAGAATACTTGTGTTTTCTGTAAATGCTTGGAAAATATACCTATCTACAAAACTGCCTGTGTATTCTGGGTGGTAATGGCTAGTTTTCTCAAGGAAGAAACACTGCAATTCTAGTTCTGCTACGATAGATATTTTATTATGCATATTAAAAGAACAAGAGGTTCTGACAGAGAACCAGAACACTGAAGAAATGGAGGGGAATAAGACTTATTAATGAGAATTGGGAGACCTAACTTTACAAATTGTTGTAAATAAGAATAAATTTACAACAAATTGTTGTAAATAAGAATAAATCAGGCTAGGATCTTTCACATTTCAGAGGCATGTTACGGGGTTTAGAAACAGGAGCCATGTTGTTTCTTTCTTCCTGGTATTTAGGGAAACTTTATAAAGTGGAAGGATTTCTAATAAAGAGAATAATTATTGCTGAAAAGTTTACATTTTGAAAAAGAAAAAGGCAATGTTCTGACTAAAAGTGCTTGGAAGAATTTCAAGCAGCTGCTCCTGAAATAAAAGCTCTGTGAGATATAGACAGCCTAATTCATCTTAGTCAAGGCCCCAGCAATTCCACATCCAAGTAATTTGTCATTTTTCCATGGTGTCAGAGAATTCAGTGTTTCTGCCATGTAGTTCAATGTTCTGTTGAAGCCAGCTAGCTTATACTTTGCTTTCTCTACTACTTGTGGCCTCCTTTTTCATCCCAGTTGTGTCATATTGTGAATGTTTCTGGAATAAGGATTGTACTCTGTCCTTGTTTATGGAACTAAAGAACAGAGATCTTTTGGAGCCAATGAAATTGTTTTGTAAGTAGTTTAATACTAGTTTGGAAGCTGTTAAATAGGCAGTTGAAAGGCAGGTCAGTAGATGATGAAGTATAGTTACCTTGTGTGGTACATTTAGCATAAAATCCATGCTTGAAAATATTCCTAGTAAAAAGAATCATCAGCAGCTCCCCACAAAAATTCTTATATTTCTTCATTTTCCATAGAAATTGTTATCTATGTTAGAATAGAAACAGATGTAGGAATGGCAGGTGTTTGATAAGAGTTAGTGTGTTCAGTTCTGAAATGTTGAGGTTGCTGACATAACACATGGTACAGAGGACCCAAATGAGTAATTAAAATGGCAGTAATTCTCTCCAATGTTGTAACCTTTTATTTCAAGGTGATCACTATTTTGTTTTCATGCTCTGGGTAGGAGGAGGTGGAGAGGAAAAAGGTAGTTTGTGTAAGGTCACCAAACAAAACAGTGGCAAAGTTGAGTTTTCTGTGTTCCAAGGCAAACATGAGTCTCAAAACAGTTTATTTAACTAATAAATTATCTTTCTAATATTTTCCTTTGAAGAGATAAGCATGTAGCCAAATGATACTTTGATTGTTTTTTTGAAGTATATAAATTTGAAAAATGTATTTTGTCTGTTTAGGAAGCAGTGAAAATAAGTTACTTTTGTTACTTTGGAAATATGTTTTGTTACGTGGGCATCATCCACTATTGTTTCATTTACAGCATATATCCTGGAACGTTTTCAACTTTTTTCTCATTGCCACATTTTTTAATGTAAAATATAAATTTACCTAAAACAATATAGAATTATGAATATTCAGTTCAGTCTACTCTTTTGAATGTAGTAGAGGACTGTGTAAGTTTTATAATTGGAGTCCATCAGCTAAAAGTATATAACAAAATATAAGCCATTTGTACCTTCTGCTGCTCTCAGAGAATATATCAAAAATGGGAAGATGTGGTAGACTACCTGGATAGTCAGAATAACTTCCTTTTCTCAATTTCTGCAGTTCTGATCTGTGCATATGGCACATATTCTGACACATTCTTTCTCTATGCCTCTCTGAGTTCTTTGGGAATTGAAGCTTATTTTCATTTTTGTATCAATAATATTACTAGATACACATTTAATTTTAAAATTAGTTTATGTAAATCCATGTATTCAGATCAAGTTCCCAGTTGTACAGAGTAATGGGAGACTATGGTGCTTAGACAATGGCAAAAATAGGTCCAACCTTTTTTTTCTGAGTGTAGTCTGAACTATGGAGTGGCTCCTCTTTCCATGTTAGTCAGGGCTGATTGGAGTCAGCAGTCATTAACAGTGCTTGGTCTGAGCAGGTCCTTTTAGGTTGCCCTTAGCTGAGTGCTTTGTCCTGGTGTTCCAATGCATGAGAATGCTCATTAGCAAGGCTGCTCTGTTTTCCTGTTTTCACACTTGAGCTGGTCTTTCCCTAACCCAGCATATTGGACATCATGACATATAGACCACAGTGAGTCATCTTCCATCTAGATAGGATTTCTAGCTGCAGGTCAACACTGGCCCTCCCAGGCTAGTTCTGGAGGTATTGAGGTATTGTGCTACTGGACTCGGTAGCTGCTGCTGGAAAACATACTCTGATTATTCTTGCAGGCAGCTTGGCTACAGCCTGTGCTAGGAAGTCTGCCTCTCTGTCCTGCAGAAGCTGTTCAACTATTTGTTGGCTGAAAATAGTAAAAGAAGCAGTGTAGCTGTTTTCAAACTATATCTAAATCACTAAATTTAAACTAAAGAACCTGACCAAATCTAAAACAGCTGATGCAGTTTCCTGGTGTACCTCCACAGTGCATCTGTGGCATAAACCTTCATACTCCACCTCTAGATGATTGGCTTGATTGTACTTTTGTCTTTTTTTTATTGGTTTAGAAACATGAATGATGTATCTAAAGTTTCAAGAAACATTGGGATTTCTTTGTATGTCCTTTGTATCACAAAGACCCTAATGTAAATAATTGTGAAGCACTTCATGCTAATATCTGTAAATAGAGCATGTTACTGTTCTCACTCTTCTACATCCCCAGGAAGGGATTATCTTTATCACAGCTGTTTTCTTCATCCACAGGGATGTGTGGCCTAAGGGGGGAAAAATTAAAGATCATGGCTGAAGAATCCATACATTTGTAACCCTGCAGGGTACTGGCAATTCTTGTAATTCAAAGCAGCTGTTCCTTTCCTCCAGTTTTTAGAAGAAATGAGAATCACAGCTATATGAAAGACAAAGAAACACAACATAATCTAACTGCTTTTTCACCCAGTCATTTCCCCCCATGTCCAAATTCAGTTCTGCTCTGCTGGCAATTGTGCTAATAATCATGTTAGTTTCTAAGCATCACCACATGCATGACAAAGTAGGTGGTACTTAATAAGCAATTCAATTTGAATTAATCAAGTTTTTTTGTTAACTCAGAAAAAGACATAAAGATTGGATTAATGTTCATTTTAATTTCCTTTTCCTTTTTGTTTAGAAATAGATTTTGTGCCTTTCACTGCATGAAAGATTTTCTTTCTTAGAACAACTATGTATGTATGCAGCAATTGTTTTAGTATTGGTTAAAGCAACGAGTGTGCTTGAGTTTAAAATACTTACCATGCAACAAGTTATTAATATTTCAGAACTATAGTCCAGTAATTAAGCTGGGCTAGAATTTTAAAATATTTTTCTCAAAATTATCACTAAAATTTATTAAATTTTTATATAAAAATGTGGATGATCGTGACTGTGCACTGCTGCATACATATCCCTTTGGAAATGAGAGAGGACTCAGGAATGTCATGAGCACTTAGCATTCCACAAATCGTTTTCTTATTCTTCCGCCTTTCACTCCATTGATTTTTTTTCTGACACCATTCTCTTCTGCTGTTTGTGCAGCAGGTATTGGAATTTGTGTCTAAATGTTAAAAAAGTTGGTGTGATAAAGAGAAAGTAACCATTTTACATTTTTACTGTTTGTGTTCAGAGAATAAAGTAACAATGGAAAAACAGTTTTGCAGGTCTAATTTTTTTTAAGAGTTGCAGAATAGAAACCAAGTTCTGTTTCACCCCAATCAAGTTAATACCTGTAAAAATGTGTCATTAAACTCTTAAGGACAAACTCATGACATGCTTAATTTGTAAGTGCACCAAAAGTTTTTAACAGCATTGCTGAATATAAGGGAGGAATAGTTGTCAGAGATTATCTTGTCCATTTCCAAGCCATAGAGTTACCTGTTACTCCTGACAGGTGTTTGACCAGTCAGTCTTTAAAATGTCACGCTATAGAAACAGTTTGGAAACAGCAGAAATGCAAAAACTGTCTTTACTGTCAGGAATCACATGTCTGATTGACTCTTTCTTTTTTTTCCCCGTATGAAGACAACATCTGCAGTTAGTCTGATGCTTGCAGGAAATTTTAGTCTTTGTTGAAAGAGTATATACTTTGTTTAGCTGGTTTCCAGGACATATTAGATGGACATATGCTTGTGCGTGTATGGGATGTGTCTGATACTTGAAATTTTCAGACCCAGTCTTAAATGTCTGATAGCACTGAGTCCAGAATATCCCCAAAAACTGTTTGCTGAGCACATTCAAATCTGTTACCTAGTATATGAACACATATTTCTCTCTGCAGGATCACATATAGATGCAGTAGTTAAACAATTAATTACCTAAAATTTCCTCCATGGTGGAAATAGATAAAAGTTATATTTCTTTCTCTAATATATTGTATACCCACCCTGTGTTTTTTTCTTTTCTTTTTTTAAGTTTAATTTTAGCTGAATAATAAAAAATGGGGAGACAGAGAAGGAAAGAAATGAGAATAATCAGACATCTACAGAACATGACCTAGAAAGTAAGATTGACACAATTTTGAGTGTAGTGTCCAAATTTGGACCTAGTTACTCCAACTGAGAATCTTATTGGTACCAAGTAGAAAAAAACCGCAGATCTTCAGAATTATTCTCTTCTTTATATATCCAGTATCATGCTTTTCATAACAGCATGGTATTGTAGTGTCATATTCTGTTTCTGATCCAGCAAAATCCCTATACATTTTGCTGCAGAGCTTCTGTCATCTGTCCCTCTCTAGTCTGTGCATTTGTAAGGTTGTTTCTCCTTGCTTATGGAACTTTTCATTTTCCCTATTTAAACTTCATCAGCTCTTTGAGTTTGCCCAGTTTCTCAAAACTTTCTTTGACACCAATTGTCACTTTCATTGACACAACTCTGTGTTTGATGTATATGCTGCAATATGATCTATGATGTGAATGTATCACAGCCTGGGCACCTTTAATAGGCACTCTGCCCATCCATTATGCAGATTCTCATTGTAATTCAGTGACAACATTGAGTGGTTTTGCAACAAGGTCAAAAAGGAGCCTGATAAATTGTGCTCACTACCCGTTTTCAGTTTAAGAAACACTTACAGCAGTTACCAAGTTGAGTACAGTTTTAATGGTTGATTATTAGCCAACTGATCATGATTTTGTCTAGGTCACACTTCCCTAGCCTTCTTCTAAGATGTCATGAAAAAAGTTGTCAAAAGCCTTACTAAAACCTACATATGTAACATCTACTTCTTCCTAATGCACAAGAGATGTTATCTCCTTACTGAAAAAGATATATTGGTTTAGCCTGTTTTTTCCCCTCTCAATTAATTTCATGTTAGTTATTACTTATTTTATTGGTAACTTTAGGATTTTATGAATAGTTTACCAGTAGAAATAGGTTATCTTTTTTTTTAATAGAAATTCAATTGACTACCATAATGCTGTAATTGTAAATGTCTCCAATAAAGAAGATTAATTAAACACTGTTTGCAAATGCCACTAGAGAGCTCTCTATTTCATGAAGACGGAAAAGTTAATTCTTCTGGACAGCAGTATGACTGAACAGAGCTAAACAAAAGATCAGTATCTTTATTTTATTTAAACCTACTTTTTTTTTCTAGAGACTTTTCGATTCCTGTTGGAACTCAAACCCAGCAATTTAGGTTTTGCTTTTCCAAAACCAAAGTGTATCTTGATTTTACAGTATTGATGGTTAACAATGAAGAGATAGACAGTGTGACTATACAGGATGTGGTTGAAGACAGAAGTTTTCTTCATGGCTGGGACACAAATTTCCAGAGGTGCTTCTGCTCAGTAATAAAGGTAGATGAATGCTGGAAAAAAATGTTAATTGGTTCATAATTTGAATATTTTTTGCCAGGGGACTTTTGCCCTATATTTCCTTTTCAACTTTGTTTTTTTATACAAGAAGGCAGAATTTGTTTCTATAATCAATCTGAAGAATGGGGAAACTGGGGTACTACTTTATAAGGAAAATGTGAAAATAAACTGGATCAGCTGATGGACTTCAGAAAGATTTGTAAAATTCTGGACTCTAGAGTCAAGTGTAGGTATGAGCCCAGCTCAAATGAATAAATATCAACCTAACTCCTTTTTAAATGTTTAACGTGTTCTGAATATTCTGGTTTCAAAGATATCTTTGAAAGGTAAATGTCTGTCTTTCTCCTTATCTGAAAGAAGTCTCTCCGAGACTTCAAGGCATATGAAAATGATTGTTTCAATGTGTTGGAGCGTATTTTTCTCCTTGATCTGCTCACAAAATTATCTTCTTTATATCCTTATGACTTTAGGTAAGTCCTTTTGGTTCCTCTCCTATGGTGAGGAAAACTGACATTGAATTTGCATCCCAGCCTCTTCCAGTCAGGGTAGTTTTAGTCTTCTAAATCAGCCAGTTGTCCTACTCAAAAGCAAAAAAAACAGTATATAATATTGCTTTTGAAAATTATTAGCTATTTTCTAGGTAGAGTCAAGCATGTCACAAAAAATGTATTTATTACTCTCCGATTAGTAATGAAATACTGTAGTTTTCTATGTTCAGATATTATGTAAATGGACCAGGCTTTATTTATGGACAGGTTATGGCTTTACAGTTTATATAACTGCTTTAATGCTCTAGGATATATTTCTCTGATCTTTGAACAGTTTCTATAGCAGGCCTGTCAATTATTTTAAGCTTGAGGTTTATGGAATTCAGTTCAGACATTTCCAACAGGTTTCTTTTCTTGATGGGCAGTGAGATCTGGCACCAGTTGGTATCAGCTCTTTTTTTGATCTTTTTTTTTCCGCAGTCAACTCCACGTGATTTACAAGTGGTTGTTAACGTGTAGTCTTTTGAGTATGAGGTTCAATACTGAAAATGTTGAAAGGAGATTTAAGTTTGAAATGTCCATGCAGTTTGATCCTTCTCTCTCTTTACTTTGATTCCTTTGATGTGGAACAGGTGAACTGGTTGTCTTCAGTAACTGTGCACTGACTGTTCAGGGCACAAGTGTGTTCATGTATGCCAGGACTGGAGTGCTCTCTCAAAGTAAGTTTGAGAGTCATTGTTAGTGGTTTTCATGCCATGCTACACTGCAGTCACTGCTATTGTGGCTTCTTGGACGTAACCTCAGTCAAGTACTGAAGTATAAAACGACCTTTTCCCACCTGAATTTAAAGAGAAAGTCTTGACAAGCCATCTCTTGGTTTGTGAAGTTACAAATTTGGGAATAGAACAAAAGATAGGGAAGTAGTTGAGGCAGACCGTTATGCAGGAAGTGGTCAGTGCTCAGGGATGTAGTAAAGTTTCTGAGGAGAAAAGATTTCTAGTGCATTCACTCTGCTGTGGCCTGATAAAGTCAAAATACTTCATGGGAAAAACTTAGAAAGAATGTTAGATACAAGACAAATTGTCTTATACAGACTTGGTAAGAATATAAGTATTTAGGAATGTATTATCTCCTGAAATTACTTTAATATTAAAGATGCTAATTTGTTTAATCTGATATATTTATATAATTTATCTCTGTCCTCCTTTATCATTCCTTTATCATGCTTTACTTTGACAAGATACGTAAAAAGAAACATTAATTTATTTACATACAACAGAAATAACAGAAATAATATGTGAAGATGTGGAACAATAAGATATCATAAAAAGTCTTCCTTCAAAATATGTTGCATTAAAATAGAAGCAGTAACAAGGATTGGGGATTTCTATTCTTTCCAGAAAAACTGTAAACATCAACAGCAGCAGAGGCAAAATTTCATATGCATTAAAGAATCCTGTGCTACAAACAAGATGCGACACTTAAATGTTACAGGCAAATAATTTATATTCCATGTTTTGATTTTCTTATCTCTGCTTTGATAATGCCGGTCAGAATTTGGTCATTTCAGCCTTGGTGTCTCTCTGGCATCACATCATATCAAGTTCACTTCATATTTTACTACTATCTTGACTGTTATGCAGGTTTCACATTGTACAGAACTGGGCTGCTGTTTGTTATCTGAGATGGAAGAGAGCAAATCTACCAATGCTTGTTCCTACCTTTGTCCAGTCTGTTATTTTTCCTTTGTTCAGTGTTTCCTTCTGCTCTGTCATTTGTTTCATTTTTGTCACTTTCAGTGCTTGTTGTGAAAAGATTGTCATTAAGAACAAAACCATACATGTAAAGGATAGAAATAAATTGTTTCCTTTCAGAGTTTGAAAGTCTTGCTCTAAATTTAGAATCAGTGACTGAACCAGGTATTGTGCAGTCCTGGACTAACAGCTAAGTCTAGTTTTATGTGTGTATGCACAAGTGACACTTAAATTTTTGGATTTTCTAGTGAGTGCTGGAAAAGGACAGTATCTAACATTTCCTTTTTATTCTTTCTTGTCAGAAAAATTACAAAAAGTTGAGTCTGCATAGTAGCAGCAGGGGAGCAGCCAGCTGCAAAAGTGAATTTTCAGGAAACACTGACCTTCCAGTTGACAGTTGTCAGTCTGCACATGGAAAAGATGAGGAAAGAACATACATCCGAGGAAAGAACATACATCCCAGTAGAAGGTCATAGGCCTATGGAGAAAGGTAGACATTAGCAAAAGAAGCATCAGGGGTGCTATCATGCTGGTTAGAGATGGGTTAAAAGCTTCTTTGCTTTCATTTTTATGTACAGGTATTTTCTTTGAATTAGGCAATGAGATGGACATAAGTGGACAACTCAAGCAGCTCCAATTCAAGTAAATAGAAAGAGTTTGCTATTGGTAAGATTCTTCAAGAATGGAGTGTACATCACTTTATAACAGTAAAGCAGTTGTTTAGTCCAATATATGAGGGTATTTCATTATTTATCCCAAGTTCACAATCTGTTGTGTTACCTAAGTAAAGAAAATAACTGTGTCTCTGTGACAGCCCTGTCCAGTTTAACATATTTGGTGTCACCAAGACTTTGTACAGCCTTTTCCCACATTTTGCAGTAGCAGCTATGAAAACTGCAATATTATTGGGCTCCTTGAGAAAGAAGGTGGTTTTAAATTTAAACATAAGATGACTAATATTGATAAGAAACAGATGGAAGAGTGTGAAAAAGAAAGTTGAAAGAGGCAAGCTTTAGCTGTCTGGAAGAATTAACTGAATGGAATTGAAGGAATGTGTGGATTTTAATTAGGGCAGAATTATGTGATGAAACACAGCATTAATTCTATCTGTAGTTATTTGTGGTAATCAAATAGGAAAGCACCTATATGTTGTGTGTTATCTTAAGTAACAGCTTTTTGGGATTATATTTCCAATTTGAAAATTTAAAGAAAAAAAGAAAACAAAAACCCCTAGCTCTAACCACTGAGTTACTTGCTAGATTGTGAGCTACTATGAGCTACCTACTGAATGCCATGGGATTCTGATTAGAGAAAATCAAAGTGCATTTTATACTGAAAGAAAAAAGAGGTGGATGTTAGAGTTAAGCAAAATTTAAGATTTCCATTCATAGACTATGAAGGTGATATAAAATGTACTTTTAAAAGGTAAAAGGAATGTAATTGTCTGAAGATTAACAAACATTATTGCTGCAAAGTCCCAGGCTTCAAAAAACCCTAGAATAACATTACTTTATCTGTTTGTAATCCTATTTGGTGGCTGGATTTTCTTTCCTGTTTTGGCCCAGGTGCTGAAGAAATATGACCTCTTTTTATTGAACTGTCTAGCCATTAGTGCAGGGCAAATAGATAATTTGGTAGTTCTACTTAAAATTCATTAAAGTGATGTGCTAATTGTAACTGGATAGCCTCTATTCTGAAGGCTGGAGGACCTGTGGCTAGCCAGCCCTGAGGTTATTATCAAAGTTTCCTTAAAAGATAATAATTTTAAAAAGCACTTTTTAATGGTCACTTTTTTGTGCTGAGAGTAACAGGAGAAGGCTATAGGATATATGGAAGCCTTGAACAACAGTGGGAAGGGACTGCATAGAATGAAGCCCTTAAGAAAAAGCAGTTTGCAGAGACGAAGTTCTATTTTGTGTTTATACTGAAGAATAACACATTGTATATCTCACAGGAATGTAATTCTTTGTGGGCTAGTTCAGTATCATAGACAGAGATTTTGAAGCCTTTGTGTAGTTTGTAACTTGCCACACCCAAAGCATTAGTGGTAATCATTTCTTTGTAGTTAATTGTTCTTTGTCAAGATTTAGGCATTCACAAAATATCAGCTTTTCCTTGTAGTTGAATATTACCATGCCATATTGCCATAGGTTTAATTACATATTTTAAGTGGAAAGATCCAGTCAGTTTCTATCAGTCCAAGTAACTTTAATCAGCATTTTAAAAGTCATTATCCATTTTTCTGCCAGCATAGTCTGATTATTATATAGATACTTCAGGATTGCTTTTTCAGAAAAGTAACTCTGCAGTCTTACATTCTTAGATCATTTGTAGTTTCTACTTAATGCTGAGTTCAGTGTTGTAGATCAGTTGTAATTAATGGTGACAAATGTTTTTACTTTTCAGAGGTAAAGAAAAGATAGCTTTAAAAAAATAATTACAAATTCAGGGTAATTGCTTGAGATAGGCTCCATTCATTAATAATAAGTGGCTAACAGAGTTTGAATTATCAGCAATGGTTTTGTCAAGCGTGTCAGCATCACGGGGGAAAAATGTGACCAGCTTTGATCAAGCTAACATGGAAACTGGTAATGTGAAGATGAGGGTTTTAGTTTCAGGTATATTGATGAGGATCGTGAAAGGATTTGTCTAATTGTGCTGTCATCACATCGTTCTCAGAGAAAACGTGATCATTCTAATTTCAAACTAGGGTGGTATTTTATAAAAAGATGTGATATGCTGAGCTGTTCAGAAGCACAGAAGCTGATATGGATTTGTCATTGTAATAGGAGGAAGCTTTTTTTATAGTCCTATATTGTCATAATATTTTTAATGCTTTTGCATACTCAGTGTTTTTCAATTATGCCTTAAGAAAAGGATTATTCTTCTTAGTCTAGATAATGTATTTCTACAAGACCAGCTCCTTTAACAACTCCCAAGATTGCCAAGTGCAGGACGTGTAGATTCTGGAATAGTTGTTCCTGGTACTTGAAATGATTAATCCTGCAGGAACAAGATTCTGCACATTTCAAAGCATAGAGGCAGAAGTGACAGATGCATTTTTCTTTTCCTGAAGTCATTATAATTTCAAATTATAAAGATTGTCAGAGGGATAGGGACATACTGAGTCAAAAATCTGTGAAGAGTGATGGGATGGTAACTGTTTATTAGTTGCACTTCTTTTCTTCATTTAAAATTACAAGGTTCCCAACTTTACCTTAACTTAGTCATATTAAAGGATTTTTACTTGCATTTGGTTTACTGTGTAACCATATGTTCACTTCTGTTGGTAAAATAGCAGGAAAATATGTAATATGTCTTAGTGCATAGTAGTCCAGTAGAGCTGGTGTGTCAGTTGGGTGAGAGTTAAAAATTTACTCTTTGGGAATGCTCTTTTGGACAATATGTTTTGTTTCCCTTAGTCGTATTCATTTACACCACAATCAGGACAGTGTCCTAAACACATTGAAAGACACTTCTGTGTAAAACATGTTATTGGAAAAACCTAGTCCAAGGGCTTTATGGACTTGTCTTGTAAAGGGCAAGACTTCCTCCCAATAAAAAGGTAGCATGCAATAGATTCTTTTCTGTATTGCCCAGGCTTTTCAAGAGATTAAGAAGTCTCAGAACATAGTCCTGTTGTTCTGCTGTATCTTGCTTAGAAGATGTTCTCTAACCTCATAATTTAATTTATTCCTATTTGGAGGAATCGCTATAATTACATATCTTGTAACCAATGAGCAAAGACAGTGATATACAGGATTCCTTTCCTGAATTTCTGCAATGCAATAGTATTCAAAGTTACTGTGTAATGAGGACCCCACAGATCTGCCTGAACAATGTTCTAGTGGTGTAACTCTAAAAGGGGCTCCTACATCTTTCTTTGAGGAATGCAACTGGTTTGCACAGTGCCAGGACTTGAGTCTTGTGCTGGTAATGCTCATATCCAGTTGATTTGGGGATTGCAAGTGATTTGGCTCATCGTTTAGCTTGTGAGTTTAGGTCATCACGTAGCTCCAAATTTAACTACTTTTGAGGACAGCAACAAACACAGTATGAAATACATCTCCATTCAGTAACGTAATTTGTTTTCTGGAGCCTGTAATTTGGGCTACATTGTAGGCAGCTACCTTATATCTTGAGAGTTCTGTGGTCACAGAGCTGAGCCTTCTATTTTTTTTTTTTTTTAATTCAGACTGGTTGTATTTGATGGATTTGGTGGTTTGAGAAGACATTTTTTCTTTAGTAAGATGATTAGATAGTTTGGTAAGCTTTTGGAATAAGATTGTCTGACATTTGCTATATATGGTTTTCTGGTTTCAGATTGTGAAGAGAAAGGAAATTTCTTGAAAATTATTATTGCACCAAGAAACCCAATTATTTACACAATGGGCTGTCTGGGAAGAACTTTGGAGATCTTAGAGTTTTGTAGGTTTGCTTTTCCTGAGTTGTCTAAGATTCAGATTTCTCTCGAGACCTCAGGCTAATGGGATTTTGTTGAAGACATCAGCCAAGACCTGGTTTTCCTGTATGATGCCTGAGTTAAGTTCAAAGTATGTTTATGTCAACTTCTGTTCCTGTACACGGAGTCACTGCTAGCAAGAAAAAAACTTTGCTGTTTGCTCTGCAAAACAGCTTAATTAACCTGGTTTGGCTTGTCCATTCCAGTGTACAGTGATTTGAAGGGCATCTTGCTAACAGTATTTTGAATAAATAAAAGTGTTTTCACCTTTCTCCTAAAAAGATCGTTGAGCTGTCATTCAAAAAAACACTCCCTTTGCTTCCATTTCATTGAAGGAGATGTATTGAAGTTTTCTGCTTACACAAAATCTTGATTCAATTTTCCTACCAGTCTGATCCAACTTGGAAAGGTTTTCAGAGGTTTTGGGGTTTTTTTTAGATACCATTGAAGTGAAAGTTAAAGCCAAAGCAAAAGTTACTATCTTCTCTGTTTTTTCTGATCTCGTACCATGTTATGAGCTCTTTCCTTGAAATTGCCTGTTAGATGCCTACAAGAGCAGAACACTAAACTTCATATTAATATGTACTTGTATGATTTTTCCTGTTGTCAATGCACATTGAGAAGTTAAAGTCTTAGAAGTTGCTCTAACTACATCAGCTGTTAAAGACCAAAGTAACAGACAGGGAAATTCTTTATGCCTCATTTGATACATTTTTTTATGTTCTCAAGGATTCTTCATAGAGCTACTCAGAACAGGGAGGCTGACAGGAGTTAAAAACTATGGCTTTTGTGAGTCTTTCACATTCTAACAAGAGTGGGCACAAAACAGGAAAGAGATGGAAGGTTTGTATTTAATTTTCCTTGAGATCATCTTGAACTGAAAAATGACCTTGCAAGGCATTAAATCAAAACATATTGCCTTGCTCTTCCTATCCATGTCAAAGTAGTAACCATAGTAAAAGGAAATGTGGTCCAGGTAACCCTGAGCTGGACATCAGGATACACTATGTGCTCTGTGATTTGTGTGAGTTAACTTGCCCACACATCTGTGCTGTTTCTTACTCCCTGTCTGGCTTTGTATGATTAGCATAACTCATACACAGAGGACTAGGGATTATCAATAGTCATTAGTGTTCCCTAAGTGTGTGGATACATGTGTTAGTGTGTTTATTACCATGATTTTTACATGTTTGAGTCTCCTTGTGTTTAGTTATTAAGTAAATTATTTTCCTGTGCTTTCATAGTGAGTAATATAATGAGACTCCTCTCTGAGATCTAGCTGCTCAGTGGGTCTCTAGCACAATAATTAGCAATAAAAGTAGAGCTAAAGGATGTTTGCTATTTAGTGTTTTTCTACATCATGACTTCTTTGGGGTTTTGGTTTCTAGCAATGATAAGTATTTTCCTAACTTTAGCATGTGAATCAGAAAATATTGCATCTCCATGTACAGTGAGTGGTGAGACAGACTCTCTGGTGTGAAATATCATGCTCTTGTAAATACACTCATAAGATGGCAGATTAGCAAGTCAAATGTGGTGAGTCATCAAACTGATCAAGCAAATTTGGATATGAGCCCTTTACTGATAAGAGACCATTTATTTGAAACAGCCAAAGGGTATAGTATTTCAAACCCAATTTTGTGCATGAGTACTTGGAAAGAGGATGGTTTTTTATAAAATTCTAGCCAACAGCTGTGTTCACACTTAGCCAAGTGGCTTTTGTTACTGATTTTCTTGCATATAGTCACATAATATATTATATATTTGTTGTGACAGAGTGTCTGAGACTGTAACTCAAAATCCTTACCCCGAAGCAGCATGATTCACTTTCAATCAGAGCTTCTACTTTTGTATTTGTTATTGTATCTGCATCCTAAGAAGGTAAAATATCTGTTCCTTGACTAGGAGCAATAATATTTTTCATTTCCTTCACTTTATAGGCAGTGGACACTCTCTTTTTCTGTTTTTTCTGTCTCATTAACAAAGTTAATTGAAGAACTTTTGCTTCTATGAGGCTCTAGTTTATTTGCTATTATGTAATTCAGCTGCTCTTATCAAATAGCCTTTTGCGCTAGCTACCACAGAATTTTGATATCTGTTTTGTTAAGCAAAGCATCACCAAGGATTAAAATATTGTTTCTTTTTCTTTCATTCTCTCTCTGTATGTCTTCTGTTTAGGGAGACAGATTTGGCTTAAAGATGTATAATTTGTTTTCGTTTTAAAGTGGATTCAGTCTGAGAGATGAAAACCTCCTTCAGGATTTCTTTTTCAAATTCAGAGGATCTCAGAAAAGTAGGGAAAATATTTCAGAGTCCAACACAAAAGTAGGTTTTAACACGAAGAATTGAAGACTCTCAGAAATGTGTTTGCTCTACAGTTGCTCTAGAACTGATACAACTGCTGTAACAAGACCAACAATGGGAAAACTAATTTAAATTCAGCAAAAAACTTTTTTTCTTTTCTGCTGTTTGAGTGATTAGATGCCTCTGTTTTTGTTTAGTGATAATGTTTTTGATGTTACTAGTGTGGAAAAAAATCTCATGTAGACAAAGATGCAGGTGTTTTATTAAAATACATTAATTGTATGGGAAAATTATAAGCATATCCTAATCTTGTTACTCAGACTTTCAGTTAGCAGAATTATCTTTTCATTAAACATACACTCAATCAAAATGAGATACCAGAGTGGTCTCAAATTACCATGAAAAGAATGGTTTTACAGGAGTGATTTAAGACAAGTGCTTAAAGACTAGTATTTGCTTTAAGGCAATGCTTTCCAAGTGCATAAATAATGGATATCATCAAGCATTACCTTTCCTTCTACGGATTTTTTGGCAGTATGCAAGAAATTATTTCAATGTTTATATTCAGTTTCATTGCTGGTTAGATGTTGGACCAGTAACTGCTCATACAGCTGTCTTTAAGGTCTTAACTTCAGCAGGGTTATTTAGGAGGTAAGGTATTGCATATGTTATTGCACATAGATGCTAATGGAATGCTAGCTAAAGGAATGGTGACAGTAAAACTCTAGTGGACCATCAAAGTCTCTCTGAGAAAGTGGGCAAATATTTTATCTCCTTATCCAGACTACAGATGTTGCAGTGGTAGCAGAAACTGTAACAATTTAATGCAAATCCAGGTACATGTTCTGTGGACATCTAGCCAGCATTTGTTGTTAGTTTCTGTGAAACTCTGAAATTGTTTATTAAAATACTGTGTGGGGCTGAGATTGTAGTTATGATGCAAGCAAATTTTTGATACATCAAACAGCAACTTGACAGTCAAGTGGGGGTTTGGAGTTTGTTTAAGGCTGTTTTCTAAAAATTATGTTAATACCATGTCTGGGAATAGAAGACATTAACATGCATGTTTTGTTTTGTTTTGCTTTTTTTTTAAACAGAAGATAAAATTTATGTGTTTTTTTCAGGTATAATTAAACGAAGTTTTAATGCTTCTGAAAGACAACCTCAGATAAGCTAGCTGTGATTTGTGATTTTAATATAAATTATATAATTGATCACTGTTACGATCAGTTCCAGTTGGTTGTTTCCCAGTGGAACAGTTCTGCAATTGCCTTCATGAAACATGCCCTTGGTTACATTTTCAGCTTCATTTTATCTCAGCCTATGGCACTAAGTCTGTGTCAGGATATTGTTAGAGGGTATTTACACACAAAAGCTTTACATGCTTGCTACTTAAGCTTAAACTGATACAAGTTGGTTAGCCAAATTCTGGTTTTGTGCTTTTAAGCAGGTGTTTTTCTGTAGAAAAATGTGCCTGTGTATTTCATAGCATATATTGTAGTAGTGTAGTAATGTAGAGTCTTGTCCCTTTGAACTCCTCTAGATCTGCATAAACACAGACCCCCATTTCTTGGATCTGGCAGCCTCATTTCCTTCAAAAAGGAAGCAAACAGAAGCAGAATATGTCACATCATCCCTCTTCTAAAGGTGTTCCTTTTTCTTCAGTTTCTTCAGTAATGCATCAAACATTCTTGACCATTATTTTTTCTGATGTCTTTGGCACCCCCCTTATTCACAAATTCTGTTAATTATTTCTTAATTTCTGCTTTTCTCTCATATGTGGAAAAAATTCTCAAAATCACTCTTGGCTTCATCTGCCTCCTGAACAATTTTTTTTTGTTTTACCTTTAACTTAGATAGGTGAGTACTTATAATGAAAACATTGATTCTTTTCTTGTGTTTCTTCACAGACCCTGTTCGATTCAAATGAAGTATTTTATTTTTGCTTTCAGAATGGTTCTTAGCATAGCACCATCCAGTCTCTCATTTATCGCTTCCTAGCCTTACATCTTTAGTCCCATTGCAGTCAGTAATGGCAACCTCCTCATGCTTGAGCACTGAAGAAAGCATGTTTTCTTTCTCTTTGTAGAAATTCAATACTATACAGATCTCTGCCCCTCCCATAATCACTAGGGAAACTATTTCCTTGTCTTACTTTGTAACTACTCATTGAAACCGTAGTTTTCCCTACTGCCACAAAAATAGATACAAATTCTTTCCATTCTTGGGCTATGGTGGCTGCCATCCATCAGGACATTATGTTGGTTCTTTCAGTTCCCTGATGTCTGTACCCATTTGTTACTGCTTAGCTAGTTAAATCTGCAGGCTGGGAAAGTATTTGTCTAGAGTTTAGAGAAAGACCTGACATTGAAACCTGTAGACCTGTATTTCTGACCTGTATTGAGATATTGCTATCCTGGTGATATAATATCAATTTTCCCCCCACTTTGCTAGTATTGAGCAGGGAAAGAAACTTTTATTTAGTAGAAGTCATCCTGTTTTGGACATTCAGAGAAAATCAGCCGTTATGTGACTTACAAATGCACAGTTGTAAACTAGTGAATTTGGACAGATTTCCTTTAGAGGAAACATGAGAAGGAGTCTGGGAATACTGATATTTTCTCTACAATCATTGATGCCAAACTCAAAACTTTTTTCTTTTTTTTTTTTTAATAATAGAGATTGTGTTGATGGTTCTGGATCAAGACTGCAACCAGGTAATTTTATGCTTGCAAGAAATTCAAACTTTGACTTAAATTAAACCAAACAATTTCCAAGTTTTTGAACATTATCAAATTATTCTCCTGTTGCATATAGAGTGTTTTCTCTTTTATTTCTTCATCTTTAATGCCTATTGATCTGCTTTTGAGAGTACTTTTATTTACCCACAAATTCTGCACTAAGAAAATAGTGTTTGTGGTGTGTTGGCATTCTCATTGTCATAGCTTTTTGGATGTTTTTACCTAATAATTGTACTTTAAATGTTAGAAAAAGAGGTAATTACATTTTGCATACAAATATGTTATATGAAATACCATTAAGGTACTTCTTAAAAGTATGAATTCCAATAATAAACCAGTAAGATCTCATGTTAATGGTCATTATCCTGGCTAAACTTCTGCTGAATGCAATTGAAATTTCTCCTGTGAAATGAATATTTCATGGAGCCCTTGTAAATTATCACGTGTTTATACATCATGATTGATGAAACAAGTTTTCCGTTTGAAGTACTTTTCTTTTTTATTGAGAACCTTCACTGTAAGCTGCTAAGCTGTGGTTTTAGAATGCAAATTGTCTGAATAAAATAATAGTTGAAATAAAATAATTTTGATCAGTTGAGCTATTGATCTTCACAAAAAAGTGCTTATATTCTGTACTAAGTTCTATTGTACAGTTTTTAACATAAACATTATATTAAGGATTTTAATTATGCAATATGAATCCAAATTTGATGTCAGATTTCTGTAATTTCAGTGCTGTTTACTGAAGAGTGCCATGATAATAATAAAATAGTTTAAACTCACTATCCAACCCTAATGTCTGAGAGTTAGAACAATCTACAGACAAATACTTTAGCCTTTGTTGATATTTTCAGTTCTGTGAGTAGTTTGAGTAAATGCATTATCTTTTGTCAGAGTTTGGATAAAACTCTAAAAACCTTTAGTCAAGTCTTTAGCAGCCTATTCACACGTGTTCCCTCATCCTCCACATAATGCTGTACTTCTGCATTTAATAAAAAACCCAAACAAGGAGCTTGGGGTGGTCTGCAGTGTGTGGACTTCATGGGAATTCCTAAAGTCTTTGAAGCACACAGACAAGTAGACATCAAATCTGGTCATCCTAGACTTTTAAGTAATATTATTGCTGTCATACTAGAAAAGAGAAAAAACTCTGTAGGTTGAATAACAGGGAAATCCAAATTATGTCCTTGCTGTTATCATTATAAACATATTTGTATTCAGAGAAAAAAAAATCCGAAGACCTACAAAAGAAAAGGCCTTGATTTATTTACTTTTGGTTTGTAATACAAGCCATTGACAGGAAAAGAGGAGACAAATACCACAGAACAAGGAGCTGTGAAAAAGGTAACATTTCAAAGAAGTAAAGGTTTTCTGAGTGTTCTAACAAAAAATGAAGGCTTTTAGGTTATATTGGCAAGACCACACTATTTTTGGGAGGCCTTAAATATAGAAGTATTGAAGCAGTTGTCACCTTGAGCAGGGGAATCAACTACCAATTCTTCTTTAAGTGACTCAAAGGAAATGCAAAGCTTCTTTTCCTCTTACTGATTATTAAGAGTAGATCTAGGGAAAATATGTCAAACTGAATTTCACTTGACTTTCTCAAGGCATCTGCCAAAAGACAGTGCAACAAAAAACCCCAGCAACAGCAATGATGTTGTCTTCCTGATCCTACTAGAAATGTGGTAGAGAAGGATGTTTTCTGTATCACACTCTTCCTGTGAGAGCACTGTTCTGATCTGGATGGTCTTTAGGCAGTACAACTTGTGAATATCTTTCTTCTTGTTATAGTAGCCAGCACAGAAATTAATCAGCAGAGTGGTAATAGTTCTGTTGTGATCTAGTTAATGTTGCTGTTTGGATTTCATCACCCTCTCAGTAGAATTTTTAATCTTGACACAAGATCACTTAGGAAAAAAACCCCAAAAATCAAAAGTTTTCTGTGGTTGTAAATTTGTACATAAGACTTAATGATCCTCAGGGTGTTTCAATGAGAGTAAATGTTAGAATATAGATCTAAATTAGCCTCTGAAGTGTAGTTTAAGGGATAATTATATTTAAGGAGGTACAGGGCTGCTGGCTGAAGTTCAATACTTGGGCCAAAGCTCTTTGCTTAGCTTCCAGATCTAATACTCAACTTGGAAAGATAATTTTGTGAACTAATGTTCTTTAGTGATACAATAAGTGTTATATAGTGGAAGTCTGGTGATAAGCTTTTAATCTCTAGGACTGACAATGTGTATGACTTTAATACAAAAGATTAAGAATCCTAAACAAGAATGGATTTGCCTCATAGAAATGGTCCATGTCTGATATGTTACTATAATTCTTAGATTACAATGACAATAAATTTCATAACATCAAAAGATATAAAAAGCAAATGTGTGTTAGTCTATGTAAAAAAAAATCAGTTAAGAAAATTCTGTTTATTGTATATTTATTATTTTGAATAAATTGGACAAAATTTTAACAATTGTTAAGGTGCATTAATATTGCTTTTCTCATAGAGTAATTTAGTAATTCTGAGAAAGGGATTTTCTTTTGAAATACATTATCTCTTACATCACCTAAATTTTTAATGTTTTAGATTATCCTTTTTTGGTTCTCAGCATTACTGGGAAAACAAGTCATGCATTTACACTTGGTATTTACATCTACAGGTTTTAAACATTGTGTGCTATTAATATACTAAGGCAACAAAATGAGCTGCCCTCCTGATTTTACTCTTGTCATCTACAGCGTTGGCAGGAGTTGCTGTATCACAAAGGAAGGTGCATCAGACCAGTGACCCCATTCAGCTGATTCTTATTCAGCTGCACAGAATTATCTTCATCACATGCATTACTGTTGCTTCTGACATTCTGTACCTTTTAGTAATTTGCTTTTGTCAAAATGATGTTACTGCAAAGTGCTGCTAATTTAGTTACTGTTCTTTAAAAACAACAGAACTTGACATTTTTGCAGATGGCAGGATGCTTTAAAAATATATCATTTAAATAAAGACTAACTTTGAGTATTAGTATGTGGAGGATGGCAATAATTGAGTCATATAAAAAAAAATCTGTGGCTCACCTCAGAAAAATTGATTGTACAGTAAAGTATTTTTACAACATTCTGTCATACTGGCAATATGACTGCTTAAGGTGACAATATAATATACTGACATGGAGAGTACATAAAATGCTTTCCTCTGTAGTAATAGTTTCTAAATAACTTTGAAGTTATATTTTAATTGTCAGTAGTCATATTTTCTTGGGAGTTTAAGTACAATAGATAAAATCCTGAATATGTTAACTATTTTGAAATGTCAGATATTTTTCAAACTTAAGACTTGTTTTAAAATTAAGTTCAACTGCTCCATAGTGAGAGAGAGTTGAAGTTATTTCGTGCTGATTCCAAAGCAAAAATGGATCTGAGCTGATAGAAAATCTGCCTTGAACTCTCACCTAAAAATGTTTTGGGAAACTCTTTATTCTGCAGAAAGATGGCTACCATGCAGCTACTTGCAATATTTGCTGTTATTAAATAAACCTCTTTTCATTTTCCAAAATGAAGTATTTACATTTGGGATATGATGTTTATCACCTCAGGGCTTTTGAGATTCATAAGCCAAATTTGTTGGGTTATGTTTAGAACAGAGTAACATAACTGGAGTGTGCTTTACATGTCTTGCTTTTGCTTTATTTTTTTTTTCTTTTTAATTGTCAAGCTTATCAAAACAGGTAATACAAGAATTATGAGAGACAAAGTAAACAAACATTGTTTAAAATAATTGGAAATCATATCCTTCTCTGATTGCCAGAAATAAGGCAGTTCAGTTCTTACATGGTATATTAGGAGCATGCCCAAGGTGCTCATTAGTGAGCCTATCCTCTCTATTGAACAAGGTTTTCTCAAGCGTCCTACTAATTAATACGAGTTACTGTAATGTGGATGCTCAAGAACTGGGAACTAACAGCAACTCAAAAACTGGCTCAGAATTGACCACTGAAGCAGTAGCAACAACTTTTATCTGATTTCAGAGAAACCAGAATCCATACCTGTACTTGTTTACTGTTTCCTTATGCCTCTTTTGCGCTTCTTTATGTTCTTACAAATCTGGGGTCGAGTATTTCTTATAATACGTAGCTGTTTTCTTAAATTCTGTTACATATTCCAGCTGACAGTTCTAAACTGAAGTTTGCAAGGGAGAGTTCTTGCCCATTAGTTCTTGGCTGCCAGCAGCCTTCTCTGTTTCCATGGGAACAAGAATCAGAGTGATCTCTGGAAAACAATGTAAGAGAAAGCTTTTTAAAAAGCATTATGTAAATCCTTGGCTTTTTTTTTTTTTTAAAAAAAAAACCAACTGATCTGACAACTGATTTCATTATAACAAAAGCTAAAATTGAACACTAGTGCCTGAGGCAACTACAAGTTTCTCAAGCACTGGACCTGTTCTTTACTACTTCTGCTTCAGTGTATCCCAGTATCTCCATGGTACATTAACTGCACATAGTTGATTGCAGGGGTATGTAATCCATAGAATATGTTGTTGGCTTTTTCAAAGGCATAATTTTTTTTTTACTTGCTTATAGGCCAAGGAACATTTAACTTCTGACTTAAAGCAGATGTGTAAGGCCTTATCTGCATGAAAAAGAGTTGTATCTGTCTGTAACAAAAAAATCTATATGCCACCAGCTGTCTGGTGAAGTGTTTTGTGCTTAGCATGTGACTTTGATCCCTGGTTTGTCAGAGCAAATCAGGACTCCTGTGAGGCCAATAAAACCATTCTGGATTTATAGCTGTTTAAGAGCAGTAATTTGTTCCAGTGGGGTAAATGTCTTAATAATGTGTACTATGTTGGTGTTTGAATGTGAATCATTAGTGGTCAGCCCCTCCCTAAGTAGTCAAAAAGCTTCCTGAATTCAGTGGCGTGGCACTTCATGAATTTACATTCATTAAGTGATTATAAAGGATATACTAAATGGTAGAAACTCATAGCTTTTCAAACAGGGTCTGTAGGTATAAGCAACTGTACAAAAACAGCATAAAAGATAATTTAAAAAGGGTTGTAACATACCATAGAATGATTGTCAGACTGGGTCGGTGTCATTGGAGTGACCAACAGCTGAAACTGAACATTTACTGTTGGAGCATAAAAATTATTTTAAAGGAAAACACATTCTTTAGACTATCTATTGAGGACTTTAAGGACAATAGAGTAGGATTTGTGGCTGTTTTGTTTGGGGTTTTGGTGTTGTTCTTTGTTTGGTTGGTTTTTGTTTGTTTTTTTGTAACGTAGATGAAAAAGGTGTTATTTTTCAACCAAAAAGATAAAGAACGAAAAAGTATACAGAATCAGTTATGCTTTATAGACAAGTGAAAGGTAAATTACCTCCCTCAGGAAGCTTCGAGCAAAAGGGATGCTCTGAATTGTATTAAGACCCATAAGTCTTAATACAGAGCCTGTTGAAGCCATTCTATGCACATTGAATGATGGGCTAAGCTTCCTGATATTCCATTCATTTCAGATGGAGCGACTCATTATAGCCAACATGAAATCTAGTCTAATGTTCTGTGTGCTTCATTTGTAGAAAAATGTCCCAAATACTAGCACTTTGATCAGGGAGGCAAACCTGGTGTTACTAGTGCTGGGCTTAGAATGATGTTTACCTTCAAGACTAGAGGAACTGAGTTGTATGATAAGCCAAGCCTAAGAGGGTGGGCAAACTAAGGACCCTTACTATAATATGCCAGTAAATCAAGTCTTGCACTGTTGTTTGTCCCCATGCTACTAGATATCAATGTTTCCTTTTGCAGTGTAGCTACATTTTTCAATAATGGCACTTCTGAACTGCTCATTTTTATGACCTGTGTAACTGAATGGTGAAAACATGTTTGTTTGTTTAATGTAGCTTCCTCCAGCTTTGCAATGCAACTTGAAAAGGAGAATCATTGAGAGATTCAAGAAGTCTCTCTTCAGTCAGCAGAGCAATCCTTGTAATCTGAAATCAGAAATCAAAAAGGTGTGGTACACCATTTACTACTTGTGGTCAAGTTTGTCTCTCTTTCTGTTCAATCATGCAATTGATATTAATGTCGCAAAAAATATAAGTGTACTTCCTTGGCATCTGTGTAGTCTGGGAGACTGAAGCTAAGACATTTCATTTATTAATTGATGATACAGCAGTTATTAGTATATTATTGTACCTAGAATTTGATGACTGAGGTGACTTATTATCATTCATATAATTCTCCTATGTAACTTGATTTGATTATCTCCTATTTCCACTGAATTATGGAATTTTCTGTGTCTTTGGTTGCTACAAAACAGATGACCCCAAATGCTGGGTCCTTCCTTTGCTTCTGTAATAAATCTGAGTTTCTAAAACTTCGTAGAAGGTAGTACATTGGTAGTACATTAGAAAGGTAGTTAAAGATACTTCTTTCTGAGCTATCAGTTTAATTCTGTGCTGTAAATCAAGTTAGGATTTACGTTAAATAATTCCTGTATTTCAGCCATAACACTTAATCTAAGAAATACCTGCTTATTGTGTATTGAGTTGATGTTCTCAGAAAAGGATGCCAAATACGATAAGAAAAATGAAGAGTTTTTTATAAAATGAACTTGATTTTCCGTGGTTCAGAAATAAAGGAAGTTATTTGTCAATTTTATCAACTGCAAAACTGTGTTAGCTTCAAAAGTATTGGATTTAAACCTGCAGAAAAGGGAAGAAATAATCTGTTTAAAAAGTAAATTGTAGTAAATTGAAAATGTTTGAAATATTGAATGCAATTCTGAGCATTCTACCTTAAAGGAATTAGTTATATTCTATTAATAGCAATCAACATCAAAAAGTGCAGTTAGAAGGATGGAGAATTGATAACCATAAATGTTACATAATTTACCAAAAACAATGCTATAAATGTACTGGGTGACATGGATATCATTTGGAGGTAGTGGGAGGAGCCTAAACAGAGAAAAGAATTAGGTTGAATTGCAGTCAGATTGTACAATTTCTGGAAATAAAATTTTAAAATGATGGGATTTTAACTATGCCACATTAGAAAACCTAATTAGAATTACAGAGGAAAAGATTCCTTCAAAGACCAGTGGTGAAGTAAATGTCTTCCAACAACAGAGATTCTTCTGTTTCTGTAACAGTGGAAGTGTTACCATGCTGCAGAAATGCATGACTGGAATTTCTCTCCCGTACACGAAGGAAGTCCTGTCAGAGTTGTTACCAGTGGATATTTTCAAAACTAGATTTTTTAAGTTTAATGTCAGAATCATTGCTCATATAATCAAGTAGATGAACTGACTTTGAGTTTTCAAAAGTGCTGGGATCTCTTTTATGGGAATTATGCCACTTGAGTGTGGGTTAACAATTTCACTTGAAGCCACAATTTTAAAAACCAGAGTCATCAGCTGCTTCTCTCATAGGTTCAAGAGAATAAACTTTCCTGTTTATCTTCACATTAATGTATAGTTTGTTACATTTTATTCAGATTATCTGGACAATTCAGTGCTTTATACTAAATGCAGCTTGCAATGTTCCGTGTTTGTACAGAGAAGAAGGTAGGATGTTCATAATTGTGTTCACCAGTTTTTCATTAGTCTAAAAAGGCCTGAAATTTCTTTTGACTTTTTGATTTTGATTGCGCTGGGAAACATAGGAAAGGGTAAGCTGCCTCCTAGAAGTCTGAGGTTTTGGAAAATGGGAAGGATGGATATTTCAGGTATCTCTTTTCTTTTTTCTCTTTTTTTTATTCCCTAGCTGCTGCAAGGTTCTCCTGAATGGATTGAACCCTACATCTTCACAGCAGATTGGCATGGGGTACATCTTTATTTAGGTGGAAATATGTTGCTTCCAGATGATAGAAAAGGTAAACAAAACATCATAAACTTCTATAGTGGCATATATATGTATTTCTAATAAAGTGTATGGTACCAAAGCAGAAGGAATCGCTACTCCAAGATCAGTCTTTAAGGACAATAAAGTTATGTTGACTATACTGATTTTCTGGTTTGGTGTTTTTTGGTTTGAGGTTTTTGGTTGGTTGTTTTTTGTTTTATTTTGTTTAATTCATGGTAAGAAATGCAGTTTACCACTGCATTATACTTTGGACTAGTGATACTCAGCAAGACAAATCATAAATACCATGTAGAATCAAACTTTCCACCTGTGGTATCATCTGGGCTGGGGAAGTACAATTCCTGGTTCAGAGATTTTTTTATCATGTGCTTTTTTGTGCAATGGACATAAGGGAAATGTGCAGCCTGTCATTGTGCTATTTGCATTCTTCTAAATACAGAAAAAACTATGTTGCAATCCATGGACTAGAGGATACGGTAACATTAAAATCTGTGGTGCCAGAGAGAAGAATGAGAAACTTAAATTTTGATGGCCTTTGTGTTGAAAATAGCATCTCTGTTCCACAGCTTATTGCAAAAACCAAAATTAATACTAAGTGTCAAGGGTGATATTTGAGTAGGAAATGAGTCCCTAACAATAACTTTAAATATGAGCATTATTTTGTTCCCGGAGATGATAATGCAATTTGTTGAGATGCTCATTATCTGTAATTTTTAAATCTCTTAACCTGCAGAAAATACTGTTGTCCTCACAAATTGCTGTTGGCTGTGTGCCCTTTCCACTGTAAATTTCCCCTGTAAGTGGGAAAAAATAAGAAAGTTGCACTTCTGATTTCTGTTACATTAAGTCTTTAACTTATTTTTCATTGGTTAGAACACTTCCATAATGTGCGAGCATCAAACGTTTGTATCATGCCATAAAGTCACCCCATCTCTTCAGGAGTTGTTGTACTCAGTGGGAGTTACTGATCATGAAGCATCTCTGTCATTATGTTTGTAGTGGAATTGCTAAGAAACTGATAAGGGAGCATTAATCCCAAATTCAGTGGTATAACATTACTTGCCTTTTACTTTAAGGCATTCTTGGCACTTCTGGCATGGCAGAAGGGATGACATATGAGCAGTTGCAGGTAAGCTGTATATGTACCTGTATGTTTTCATTTATTACTCTTAATGCACTGAAATTGAGTTCTTTTGTGTTGTAGACTCTAACTGAAGAGGTTCTAGTGGAAAGTGGTTATTACAGTTTCTCTTCTAACAGATCAGTCTAGCCATTTTAAAAAGAAACAAATAATTATGAAGTGCTAAACCCAAATGTATTGTCTTCCTGTTTACGTGATGGCAATTCACTTTAAACTTGGTGCAGAATGTGGTTTATTATAATACATGGATGCTTGGACTGGAAGAAATGTATGTGGGATTTATTTGCTAATCTAGGCAGCTTTTTTTGGCCACATCTGGTTTTTTTCATTCAGATGAAAGAATAGTACAATATGGCAGCAATTTCCTCACTTTTTTTTTCCCCACATAAACCCACACCTGAACAAAAGGTTCATTACATAGAAATATAATTTATTTCAATACTCTGTCATTAGAGGATTTAAAGGATAAAGCTGATATATTTAGCAAAATATTTGAGTACAGCACAAAAAACAGTGCAAGTGTTTACTAGCAAGAAAGGGCAGGGGATGAAAAAATGCAGTGGTCTTTGAAACTAGGCAAATGCTTTGTCCTCAAGATGGTATATTATTCCTGCAGGAAAATTTTGACACAAGAAAGAAAATATAAGAAATATGTCATTATAAGCCTAGCATTTCTTATATTTTTTACCTGCTATCCTATTTTTTATCATCTCAAATAATCTTTAGTGCAAAGAAACATTAACTAATTCAGTAAGTGTATTCTTGTCTTTATATTAATCACCATTTTAAAGTCTGGGAGACTGCAGTTAGGTTTTTGAAAACAAACGAACCGTCCTCACCCTTTGCTCTCCCTAATATAAGTATTAAGAGGTTTTAAGAATTTATAGTTCCTGGTGCCTCAGCAGTATTTTTCAGTTATTTTTTATCTCTGCAAAGTTTTTAGTATGATCCAAGCTTGAAAATTTTCTAATGGTATTCTGAATATTTCTATAGGTTACTCATTAAATTGGTATTTCAGCTTGCAAGTGTCTTGCAGCTGCCACCTCAAAGTATTGGAAATCATGATTCAACACTCTCAAAATAAAATAATGGTTCAGTCTTTAAACCTTTAGGGTGTACTTGAATTATGTTTACTGATTGCTTTTTCAGCCATGAGGTCTAACAAACTTCTTAATAGATGTTTTCAAGTATTTCCAAATTTTTGCCCTAATGACAAGCTCCCAGGATTTGATTCTGTAGAAAAAATATCACACAACTAATTAAAAAAAAAAAGACATCAGGGTCTACCATGGCTTGTGATAAATGTACAAATATGTTGTAGTTGTAATGGCATTCATCTAACAAACAGACCAGTAAAAAGTGTCTTACCTTAATTAACTGCAATGAAGGAGGTGTATGCTGAATACGGACTCCAGTGTTTTACAAGAACTACTATGGAGGTAAGGTAACTATTAAAGGGAATCAGTCATAGTGTGTACCACTTTGAAAGGACACCAAAGGATTGAATCCACCTCCCTGCTCCTCACAGGACTTCCTAAAACTAAACCATATGACCAAGAGCATCATCCAGACACTCCTTGAACTCACACAGGCTTGATGCTGTGATCACTCGCCTGGGGAGCCAGTTCCAGTGAGGATCCTTTTCCTGATGTTCAATCTGAACTTCCTCCAGTGCAACTTCATTTCATTCCCTTGGGTCCTATTGCAGTAAATGTAATTACTGAAATGTTGAGCATGCTTCAAGATTGCAGGCACACATGCTAGTACTTTCGACGTATGAGTGCCATAGAAATGCACATGGGACTACCAGCAGTGAAATAATAAACAGCCTTTTTTTGCTGATTTATCCAGGACTACTTTTTTTTCCTGCTGTACTGGAATTCCTTAGAGAGTAGCTGTTCTGCAGAAAACTAACTTAAGATTTTCAATCTTTAAAAATATTATTTTAAAGGAGACATAAAAGAATATTCTTCATAGCTACGTGGGATGACAGTGCAGTATAAGGAATTCCTCTTGATGCTGTGTTTATCCTGCAGAAGGAAAAGGGTGAAAGAACAGGCAGTACATTTGCACACCTATGTAGGGTCTGGAGAAGGCCAGCAGACATTCATCCCTAATCACACTGGTGGATGTGCTATGTCTTTGATTTTCACAAGAGCACTGGGAAATTGGAAAGCACATTGTGTTTCCCCTGAGGTATGCAACTTCTTTAGCAGCACTGGTAGTATGTTATCCGCAAGCAGTGCTGATCTGTGCTTTCTTCATGGGACTTGTAGAAAAGACAGAATTGATTTTGGAGTGAATTTTGGAGGAATGGAGTGAAATCTCATAGGTATGAATCTCCTTAGAAGCTAAGTTGTATGTTGTCTAGATTTGGTTGGGGTTTTTTTTTTTTTGGGTTTTTTTTTTTTTTTTCCTCCTTTTAATTTTAAGTGCTTAGATTTGTTAATGGTGTGCATATAATAGCTGTTGCAGATTTTGCCCAACTCCACTGCATATGCATCACTACAGCATGTCCTGGCTTTCGCTGGCAGATGCAAGACAGTCAAACTGCAACCCTGTTGTTGGTCTGTCACCAGCAACTTGTTTTTTACTGTGCTTTCTATGGTGGATTGACCCTGGCTGGATGCCAGGTACCCAGCACAGCTGCTCTGTCACTCCCCTCCACAACTGTGGGGGGGAAGAAAATATAACAAAAGGTTCATGAATTGAGATAAGGACAGGGAGACATCACTCACCAATTCCTGTCACAGGCAGAACAGACTCGACTTGGGGATATTAGCTGAATTTATTACTGATCAGAATCAGAGCAGGATAATGAGAAGCAAAACAAATCAAAATTACCTCCACCACTCCCCAGAGAGTGGTCTCTTTCCCGAGCCCTACCTCCTCCCCCAAAGTGGTGCAGTGAGACAGGGAATGGGGGTCACAGTCAGTTCATCACAGTTTGTTCCTGTGGTTGTTCAGAGAGAGGTGTCCTTCCCCTGCTCCAGTGTGGGGTGGCTCCCACAGGAGACAGTTCTCCACAAACTTCTCCAGCCTGAGTCCTTCCCATGGGATACAGCTCTTCATAAACTGCCCCAATGTGGGTCACTTTTCCATGGGGTGCAGTCCTTGAAGACACTTGCTCCAGGATGGGTCCCCCCACAGGGTCATAAGTCCTTCCAGGTAACCTGCTCCAGTGTGGGCTCCTCTCTCCGTGGATCTTCAGGTCCCTGCCAGAAGCCTATTACACCATAGGCCTCCTATGGGTTCATAGCCCCCTCTCAGGCATCCTTCACCAGCTCCAGTGTGGGTCTCCCCCACAGGGATCTCTGCACTCCCGCTGACCTCTCTGAGCTGCTGGGGCACAGCTGCTTCCTTATGGTCTTCACCACAGGCTGCAGGGGAGGCTCAGCTCCAGCACCTGGAGCATCTTCTGCCCTTCCTTCTCCACTGACCTTGGTGTCTGCAGAGTTGTTGTTCTCACCTATTCCTCTCACCCTGCTCTTCTCTGAGCACAACTAAATCTGAACAATAACTTCTTTTCCTTCTTTAATTTCTTATCACAGGGGGATTTTCACCATCTCTGATTGGCTCAGCCTTGGCCAACAGTGGTCCTGGAGCCAGCTGGCATTGACTCTGTGAGACATGGGGGAAGCTTCTGGCAGCTTCTCATGGAATCCACTCCTGTAGCACCACCCCCCCACCACTACCAAAACTTGTCCATGCAAATCTAGTACACTTTTGAATCCTATTATTTGCTGTGATGCATAATTATATTTGGTTCCTCTGTCACTATAACATTAATTGTTTCCCAGGCAATGTTCTACTCCCAAATAACTTACATTTTTTCCTCCAGAAAACTGACAGGTCATGCTTTAGCCTTGGCTATCAAAAACATGTCTATATTTACAAGGACTTGCTGTTTTCTGAGGTATGTTCTGCTCAGTACCATTCAGAGCTTTCAGAACTTAAGCAATATTTTTTATTTGCTGCTCACTCTCTCTCCAAATAACCAGAGTCCAGTTTTGATAGCTGTCCAGTATTGAATGATTCATTTGGCTAGCTGACATAAATCATTAAGTTTCACCTCAAACTCTCCAAAAAATATAAGTAAGCTAGAAGAACAAATCAGTTTCCTGAGCTGCACTGCAAGTCACTTATCAGTGTCCACCATTATCTGGTTTTATTCCATGCCAAAGTAATTGGTTTGCAGCTCTCACAGCCACATCCCATGAGCCATTCTTGCCTAAAGCTGTTTTGAGCCTGGCTCTACTTCCTCCTTACATACAATGAACCATTTCAGAAGCAACTGCAAATTTTCCAGCAGAACCTCAATCCATCCTGTGGCTTTCCTGAGATCCTCTTCTTAGAAAAGTGTTCACAGAAGAGCTTTAGAAAAAAATGCTAAGAGTAATGAATATCTGTATCTTGTTTGCTCTAGCTATATATAGGGCAATACTATTTTTAAACTTCCTTATGTTAAAATGTCGTATGTTTTATGTTAGAAGCTTTTAGTTTAGATGGAGTTTTTAATTTTCTAAGTTGTAATGATGCAGCATGTGGGGGTCTTTTGCACTGGAAGTTGTAGTGATGTAGCATGTGTGGGTCTTTTGCCCTGGAAACAGAATGACAGTGCTTCTAGCAGGGACCAAATTGCCTTCCCTTCAGCTCATGCTATCTTTCTAGCTTTTCTAGTGGAAATGAGAAGGAAAAGAACTTCAAGGGCTCAAAAGTCCTTGCAAGACACATCAAAACACCACCAACTTGACTTGCAAAATTGCAAATGTTTAATGATGTTTTTCATTTTAGCGAAGTATCTTCATGTTTTCTGACTGAGTTGACATTGACATCAGTTCCATATATTGTAAGGCTACAAGGTGAACCCTGGTTTAGAACAAAGATTTGGGATGTGTGCTATGGCTAAAAGCACTATTAAATGTGGAAAAACCAGCTAGATAACATCATAATGCAATCTTCTACCTCATTGTGGAACACACTTTATAGAGAAAATTCTGAGAATATGTTTTATTTATTTTCTGGTTTGGGGGAATTTATGTGCCATGTCTTTCTTTTCCATCACTGTTGCCCCTTGCTGTGCCCTTCTGAAATTCCAAGAATGTAAGACGCAAAACCAAACCTTAAGTGAGGTGATGACATGAAAATTGTAGCACGACAAATAAACTGTACAAAGAGTTAAAATGATTCAAGCAACTTGATGGGGTGATAAGAGAAACATGAATTTTTTAGAAGCTGACAGCTTCATAAGAAAAATGTCATGCTGCTTTTTTCCCCCCATTTTCATTATAGTAGTAATTACTATCTCAATACCAGTCATTTCATGGGGATTAATGACCAGCTAAGGATAATGACCCTCAGCTTTATCTTGAATAATCAACTTGTGCCCATTTATCACTAATCTCCTGAAATTACTCAGCACTCCAATTGAATTTATAGAGAAATTTGGTAAACATGCATAAAAAAACCCTTGTAATGTTTCAAAATTATTCCATTCACAACCATTGTGCCACTCTTTCTCTTTTCTGCCTTCTCATTTAATATTACACTGCACAAGAGGCCAGCTTCTTGTTTGTGAGGCTACTTATGAATATGGCAGTGAATACCAGTTTCAAAATTTCATCCTGTTTTTTTTATATTGAAGTACACATGTCATTCCCAAATTCACACAGAAATCTGTTTTTAAAATTGCTTGAAGAGACTTAACCCAAGCAGAAACTCAGTTATAAAAAAAAATGCAGTGATAGGAGTTGTGTTCAGCTGAATGCTGTAGCTCTGCTGTGGTTCCACTCCCATGAGCAGCCTCAGTACCACACAACCACTCTCTCACTCCCCTGCTCTGGGACAGGGAAGAGAATTGGAAGAATAAAAGTGAAAAAGCTCTTGGTTTGAGATAAAGACAGTTTATAGGTACAGCAGAATTGCACCTGAAAGCAATGCAAAAGAAGTAATTCCTTCTCTGCTTTCCAATAGCAGGCAGGTGCTTAGCCATTTCCAGGAAAGCAGGACTCCATCACATCTCACGATTACTTGGGAAAACAAGTGTCATAACTCCAAATGTTCACCCTGCCCTTCCCTCTTCTTTCTTCCAGCTTTTATTTCACAGCATGATGCCATATGGTGTAGAACATCCCTCTGGTCAGCTGGGGTCAGCTGTCCTAGCTGTATCCCCTCCCAGCTTCTTGTGCACTCCCAGCCTGCTCAGTGGTGGGGCGGTGAGAAGATCCAAAATAGGCCCTTGTGCTGTGTAAGTGCTGTTCAGCAATAACTAAAACACTGGTATGTTGTCACCACCAGTTCTAGCACAAATCCAAAACATAGCAGCATACATTTTACTATGAAGAAATTTAGCTCTATCCCAGCCAAAACCATTCAAGCTCAAATGACCACATTTGTGTTTGTAAGAAATGCTTCAACATTTGTTTTGTAGGAAGAAAAATGGTTACAGTGCAAGGAAGACTAGAAGGAAACAGACTTCATAATTAAATGCATATATTGATATGCTGTCACATATAATTTTTTCAACTTTCTTCAATGAAATTTATTCCATTGTAATTGAAATTCTAGAAATAGAGAAGCAACAAATTTTGTAGTTAGAAAGAGCTATTTCATGAAGAGGAAAACTGTCAAGTCTGGCTTTAATGATGGCTATAAATTTTTAACCACTCAAAGAATATCTCAAGGTATTATTCATAGAAGGATTATATAGCTCAGGAATGACAGAAGATTCTGGATTGTGCCTATTTGAGGCAGCCCTCATTTGTATTTGGTCTATGGTCCATAATTTGAAAATAGAAATACTTTAGTGGAGCTTTTTCTGCCTGCAAATTTTTACCATGTTAATTAAGTATTCTTCAACATTAGCGTACCTCTTTAATTCTGTTAGATGACTAACAGATTCGAATTTGTAATTAGTTTAGTTAATGTTTTCTTAATGTTCTATAACATACCTAGCTAGACAATAAATGACAGTGCACAGCTCCAACACTCCTGGAATTTAAAGTAGGTCTTTTGACTTGGTGAAATCTAGGTGATTTAAGACATTCTGCTCCTTTTTATTCTCACCTGGAACCATTTCCACTAATGTTGCCAGGTATCATTGCTTTCTTCTTCCAAATGGTTTTCCATGTAGATTCCTAGTTCTCACACGTACAGAAGAAGATTGCTTTGGCCAGCAAGTCATACCAGCATTCTGTTGAATTGTACTTCTCCCCAAGGAGGTAAAGAAGTTTGCCAAAGCTCAGCTATTGTTATTATTATCAATTATTATTATTTTTATTATTGTTATTATTAATACTACTATTTTACTATTATTACTATCATCATCGTTATCATCATCACTACTAAACATTCTTGACTGCAACGGTCTTTCATTTACCCCCTTGCAGTTCTGAAGGCTGCCAGCTGAGGGTCTGTGTGGCACTTGAAGTATTCCAGTATATTTCCACAGACCAGCATTCACTTCACCTTTTGAGTCAGCTGTCCTTCCACTAAGAGGCAGTATTGGCCTATCTTTCCCAAGTCACAGATCTTATAGAAATTAGAAGCAACATGAAAACCTGGTGTAGCAATTGATCCTAGCTATAATTTCATTCAGCTCCTGGCGTTAGACAGTGACTAATACTTGTCACATGGATGAATATAGAGAGTTCCAGTGGCAAACATTTGGCCAAGAGATGGATTAAAAGGCACTTGCTAGATGGAGTTTGCTGCTGCACATGGCAATTGTCACACTGTGCCTTTTCACACTTGCTAGAAACATAATTTAAACTAAGTTGTTACAGCTGCCCAGTTATAGGCTGCATTCAGAAGATACATGTCCAGGCTTCTTGGTTATGGTAGAAATCTACAGAAATGATGACTTATAAACTAGGAAAAATATATGCTTTGGATTCTAGGGTATTACCAGCTCTTGTCAAAATCAAATGGTCAGGTGAGGAAAAACTTATTGCTAACTGTATTTTTAGAGACTTGCAGAAATGTTCTGGCTACTTCATACCTGACTAGTAAGCTACTGACAAAGAGAATTTTATTTTTTTCATGGTGTTAGAGTACCACAACAAGACATTTTTCCCACTTTGGTTAGTAAGTCAGTCTTTAATTTATTTTATTTTTTTTTTATTTTAGGCTTGTTTTTCCTGTGAGTCAGAATGATAAGGACCGTAGAAGAAACTGTTTATTGCTCTTTAGCAGCTAGTTAGCATCAAGACTGCTAGACTTGGCTAGTATTAGTACAGCTAGGTACAAAAGATGGATAACCTGGCTGTGATTCGTGACATTGTGTGGTGTAGAACAGAGAGGTGATCCTGGGATCCACCTGGTGCAAGCATCAGAATAACCTGATCATGTGGTAGGATTGTCATTGATGCAAAACTTCTTCCTTCACTCAAGCTGAAGATTGACTTTAGCAATGAGATATAGGAAAGATGTGGAAAGGTTTCACCTCTTGTTGGAAAAAATTAAAGAGTATGTGTCCTGAATTTAGGCTGACTGGTGGGTACCAAGTCATTGACACAGCTGAGTGATGTATACACAAAATTAAGTGGTCTCCTGACACTAGAAATGCCTGAAGTCCACACTTCCTGTAGAAAAAGTACATGTTTATGAAGCTGTCTTGTCAGCATTTGGACTGTGAGAATGGCTGTTTTCAACAGCAGGCAGATGGCTCTGATCCCTTACAGAGATCACATGCCTGGAGTTCTCAGACATTCTTCTATGAGCTCTTCATCTTTGAGTAGAAGGATCTGTCATCACAGATGTGTTTGGCCAAGATAAGATGTGTTTGTCCTTGCAGTTCTGAAGCAGGCCTTTCTACCAATTTGATGAAAAGATTTGAGAACAACTGTGCATCTGAGATGTCTGCACGGCAGAATTCCTGCACAGAGCTTAGATAAAGTCTGTCAACATCAGATGAGAAGGTACCTTCCTACATAAGCTGATTCAGAAAGCTCAGTGTAGTCTGAAATCATTCTTGTGCAAGCACTCTTATACAGCTGCTCTGAACACTTTCAGTTGAAGTCAAGGAGAAGTTAGTTGTTTGAGTTGGGTCTTTTTTTGATTGGTTTGGCTTGAGGTTTTTTCTGGGGGAGAGTTGTGGTGTTTTTTGTTGTTGTTTTGGTTTTTTGGTCGTCTGGGTTTTTTTATGAGGCTTTAATGGTTTGGTCCAACTGGGGCAGTTCAGCTGATAGGAGTGTAATATACTTCCATGTCATAGCAAGTTGATGTTGTTGAAAGGCATTTTGAGAACTCCTAGACTAAATAAAAGATAATCTGAAAGTCTGGGAAGAAAAGGAAGATGAAATTGACCTCAGTGTTCAGAAATCAGGGCCATACAAAGATAAATTCTTTTTCACCTCTTTCAAGATCTCTTTAATGACTATGACTAGAGGAGGAATTGCACAGGGTTACATAGGTGGATGTTTTGATATAGCTGTGCAAGACAGAACAAAAGCTTTTCCAAGATGTCAGAGTAGTACTAACAGGCACAGTATTCCTCTGAGTATTGTGATTGTGTCCTTTGTCCTTGAATACTCCCTTTTTGTAGCAGAACATCCCTTTACTGATAAGGGAAAGTCAAATCTTCATATTTCTGACATGATGTTCCATAAAGATAATTTTTAAGCCTCATCAAAGTATCAACTCCAGTTTTGAAAGTTAATTTGAAAGCTTTTACTAAGACAAATCTTGGGAAAATTATATAAAAAGAAGGAATAATTGTTTATCTTACTGTGGCATTGTATCTGTAAATCCTCTCAATCTGCTGAGTTTTCCATGTTTTTGAGGAGTCCTACAGTTCTAGAAATCTTTGCCATGGAAGGAACTGAAAGATTTTAGCATTTATAGCACTGAATGAAGGCACTGAAGATAAGAAACTTTGGCGTACCTGGCTTGCCCATATTGAAAACATTCTAGTATTTTAAATCTTTATTAACTTGTGTGTTATATCAAGGATTTAAGGTTTGGCCAGGAAAGTACCCTTTTTTTTTTTTTTTTCTCACAGGTATGAATTTCATCCTTCACTTAACAAATTTGTGCCAGTGTCATAATTTGAGAAAAACCCCACAGTAGTAGGTATATGCTTAACAGTAGCCTTAATAGAGTACTGAAATATTGTCAGGTCAAGTCTAGACATCAGAACAGAATCTGTCTCGTCATCTTAAGGTAATGCCCAGGCAAAGAACTGATAAGTAAAAACTGATGAGATGGAAGCTGGGAAATGAACATACATCTAATACAGAGCCAAGAACAACAGGAGATGGAATGCAGGAATTCTGGAAAGGGGATTGGTATGGGCAGAAGGAAGAACCACCTGTAGCTGGGACTGACGAAGAGAAGAGAGAACGGTTTGCAGTAAGGGCAGGTGGTAGAAAGGGTAGACACGTAGAGCAGGAGTCAGGCTCAAAAGCTCAGACAAGAGGGGACCCAGGGAGAAATTATTGCATCCTTTCAATACTTAAAAAGGGTTTATAAGAGAATTTTTTTTACCACGACCTGTAGCAACAGCATAAGGGGCGACAGTTTTAAACTTAAAGAGGCAGATTTAGATTGGACATAAGGAAGAGGTTTCCTGTGGTGACAGTGGTGAGACACTGGAACAGGTTGCCCAGAGAAGTTGTGGATGCCCTATCCCTGGAAGTGTTCAAGGTCAGGCTGGATGAGGTTTTGGGAACCTGGTCTAATGAAAGCCTTCCCTGCCCATAGCAGGAGCATTGGCCTATGTGATCTTTAAAGGCCTTTTCCAGTCACAGCCATTCCATGATTCTAATTTTTGCAGATATGGTACCCCATCAATGATTATGTTGTTCATGTAGCAGGCTGAATGGGAGTTTGCTGTAAGCCTTTATGTTTTGTTTTTACTGAAGTGCACTTGACTTTACAACTTTAATAACAATCTTTCAGCTTAGGATTTTCTATCTACCTTTGTTGAAGTGTGCATGCAAAGCTATAAACTCTTTTTCATATTTTTTTCTTTCCTCATTCCTGGAATACTTCGATATTCTTCAGTACTTCAGTAATCAAAATAACACTGCTTCTCGAGGGACCACCACATAAATAAGAGGAATGTTTGCAAGGCCTTTTTATGTATCTGAGTTATACAAATTGTATGCAAGTAGTCTGGGATAATTTCAGAAGAGGTCTTACACTTGGATTGGAAACTGGTAGAATTTTGAGACAAAACTGAAACAGCCTGTTTTACTTTTTCATGCCATTGATTATGAGAAAGCTTTGCATCATATTTTCATAGAATAATTGTAGCAATGTAATACATCTTGACTACGAGACAAGTTTCACCAATATAAAGCTGACAGATGCCACTCCATCACTTCCTGTGTTAATTTTCTATGTAGCAAGCTGAAGAGAAATTATAAAAGGAGAAAGAAGTGATGTTAAAGATTTGCTTTCAACTAGTTCTCCATAGTGCTGAAGTCTCTAGACATGTTACATCAGCAACATAAGTTAGAGCTGTCCCACAAATACGTTTTGTTGTATTCAGGCTTCATTGATTATCTGTGGGAGACCTTTGCACCATGGTGCTCTAATTCTATTTGTGTGCCACGCAGACTAGTCCATAAATTTTGAGTCAGAGGATCATTAGACAAACTAATTCCCTGTGTATAGCATAAATGATAGAATTTCACCCAGAGATTTCTGCATCAAACTGTGATAAACTATGAACTAAAACCATTTTGTTTGATAGACTTTTGGGGTTCCTTGCCTTCTATATCATGCTCATACATCAGCTTTCTGCTGGTAGCACAAAGATTGATCCCATTCCTGGTGAGTTTGAATAGTGAGAAATTCTTACTTCCAACTACCTACTGATTTTTTCCCCCAGGTATCTCTACTATCCGAAGGGAGCAAAGAACTCTTCAGCAAAAGAGGAGAACGTTTGATTCTAAACAAAGGGTTTGGAATTGTTCCTAAAGAAGTCAACCTGCCTGTACTTCAGCAGAGGCTGATTACCAGAGGGTCAAGCTTTGCTCATTGAATAGCATCCATATGGAATACCAATGTGGAGAAGCTTCAAATATCATTTCAGGATGATACTGTTTAGGTTTGGTTACAGCGTAAGCACTTTACAAGAAGCATTGGGAAAGATTCTTCTAGGTCAATACACTAGGAGAAAAGCACAATTCTGAACAGTACATATTTTCTATTTTTAGATTTTTTTTTTAAGCTGTTGCATAGTCAGGTTTTCTGGAATGATAGTTCAGTAGCCTTATTTATATTTGTGTATGCCTTCTGTGTAAAGAAAAAGAGCTTTATAATATGACCAGAAAATTTATGTAGATTCACTGTACCAGAATTAGAAACAGATTAAATACCATCAGTATGATTTTAATATTTAGAAGGAATTTCTCTTTTTATGTTTGGATAATAGCAAAGTCTAATGCTGTGACATGTTAATAGTCATTATTTGCAACTGGCATAGCTTCTGAAATCATTGCTATTTTAAAACTAGCTGGTTTTACTGCTATTTCTGTCCTCGTATTATATGTTTGTAGCCACACGTTGTACAGGTCTGTGTACATAAAACGTGTCATGTACATTTATATGCATTTTATATACACATTCATTTTATGCTTTACCAGACTTAAGTAAATTAAATACATTCTTTGCTGCTAATCAAAAGTACTTAAGGACACTTCCAGAATTTCAATATTTATTCACAGTGTTAAATGTAGATAAAAATGTCTCACTCCAGTGGCAGAGAAACTATGTTTTTTGTCTACAGTTTAGTAAGGAATTCTTGCTAAGTGCAAAGGCTTTTCTCTACAGTTGCTACTGTGGCAATCATAACTGTTGCAAATAACCAGGATGTATGATTATCTCTGTGGAAAATTATTAACTTTGTAGTCATCACATGATTAATTGTAAGTCATTTGATACAGGTATATGTTGTGTACATTTTTCTTTATTTTTTTCCCCCAGTGGTTTGTTTGTAACTTTAAATAGCTAATTGGCATTCATTTAATAACAATTTGAGTATATAATATTACCTTTGTGACTTCAATGTCCCGAATTGTGAAGCAGTGAAAAAGGGCCCAGTGGACAACGCAAAAAAAAAAATAACAAAAATAATAAAATTGATCCGCTTTTCACATACATGTTATGTCAAAAGTCATCAGGTGCTGCCTTTACATTGATACAATGGTGCAATATTGATAGCAAAGGTCTGTTAAGGGTCAAGGTGTATCATAGCTAAGTTATCACCAGCAGGCAGCTGCAGTGTGCACCATGAATCACCAGAGATGATGCATTTCCTGCAATGGTGCCACTAAAAATCAATTTCCATTCTACTTCAGAGTGTTAGTTTTTCTTTGATAGAGTAAAGAAAGGGAATGCAGTATGATTAAATCTGATGGATTATAAAGCAAAGCCACCTTGTATATGACTGGCAGTGGAACTGATTACACGGATGTTTTATCTAAAACTCTTCATTTAAATTCAACCTTCATATGTTCTAGTCAAATTGCATAAGAATTCTAATAGTAATTTTTCCACTGAAATAGCATATAACCAATCTACACTTAAAGTAACCTATTTTAATGTATTTTTTTTCAGAAATTTCTTATAGTTCTAAACTGTCAGTGTGCACCGAATGCCTTAGAAATACTTTTGACTTTATTTCATGTGTGTTTTGAAATATCATTGTTTATATTTTGTCTGGATTTGTAGGATATTAATTCATAATTTATGTCACTGTTTTTGTTGAGAAATGGAATATAATTAATTATTCTTATTGCGTTTTTTTAAAAATGTATTTTTAGTGCTTTTAACTTTGAAGCAAATTCTATGCTTGTTTCTGTGACTGTGAGAAGTGGAATACTAGGTAGTGGCCAGCAGATGGGCAGACTTCTCTCCAGTAAATCTGAGACAAGGAGTGGATTGGTGGCATGTGCAACCACCAAAGGCTTTGATTTGAAGCAGGAAATCAGTGGTCTTTTCTGTTTCTTTCCCAGTGTTCAATAAGATTTTTTTCCCTCCCTTGCTGCAACAGAATGGACATGCTGACTGTTGTAGGAACAAGCTGATGCATTTTACATGTAGGGTAACCAGTGGCTAAAGAAGATCCATTATCTAAGCTGTTGAATAGTTTATGGCATGAGTACATAGATGCTCTCCACTGAGACCAGCTTTCATTGTGTTACTCATTGTATGAAAAGTAACAAGAGCCAGTTCTGGCATGAATGATTTCTGTATGGCTAAATTCTGTATAGACAACATGGGTAAAAACCTATTCAGGGAAAGACAGAAACCAAAAATAAGTTGCTCAATATCATTCAGCAAATCATCAGAGAAGCTGAGAATGGAACTGACATCTCCTGGGTTACAGTCCAGTTCATAACTGGTATCCTTCGAGGTGCAGAGCTCTTTTTTTCTCATATCTTTGCCATCTTTAATGTAACCTGTGCAAAAATCAGAGAAACAGCCATAGCTGTACTTACTATTCAGCTAATTGAAAAAGATCCTTCAAAGTTTGGTACTAACCATGTTGAAACACTGTACTGAACTACAGCTAACTTTTGATTATTTGTGATTTAATCTAAACCATGACTTATGCAAGCCTTTCTTTCAGTTTGCTTGGCTGCAGAGGAGTACCTGACATTATGAAGTATTCTGCCTTCTATTCTTTATGCACTTACTGTCCACAGTTATCTGATTACAAGTACTTTTTCAGGAGAGTGTACTGTGTATGTATTCTGTACCCTGATTTAAATATGTTGTGCTCTGTCTGAATAATTTCTCAGTCTCCTTTCATATCCCTGAATAATCAGATGCTGACATAGGTCTAAATCATTAGTTTTATTCCATAAGGGAATTCCTATATACAGGCACAGAATAATGTGTTTTAAGACTGTTTCTTACAGTCATTGTGACTTTTTGGGATTAGTGCCTGGCTATTGGTATTTCTTGTCAAGAAATTTGACTTATGGAACTTTAGGAATTATGTTAATTAAAGAAGAAACACCAACAAATTTCCATGCTGTAAACAGGAAACCTTCTAGCAGTGACTTCTGCAAACTGAAAAATAGACACAATTTTAGCATGTATGGATTCTGCACTGCTTTTGGGAAAAAACAGCAGTTCTGAATGCATTTCAGGAGATGTGAAAAGAGGAAGCCACTTGAGAATATTTGGGTTTGACTGTATGAATTCGCCATGCACTTGAGTTAAAAAGTTCTCAGCTGAAGGTTTCATCATTCAATATGTCTAGACAGATAACAGCAATCAGAAACAATGGTCTTCTAATTAATTTTGGTTTGTGATTTGAAGGAAACTAAATTGTGTGAATACTCTGTGTTCAATTGTACTCATCAGGAGACAGTGAGAATTCTAATTCTAGTGAGAAAACTAGTAATTTTAAAATAGTTGACATTTGAGTCCTCCAATCTTCTACCAACGAAAAACTTATTTCTCTGAAAGTTTTGTGTTCCTAATTGAACCCACTGTCCACTGCTGTATTTTGACATATGTTTCTAATTTCTACGAGTCAGGACATGTTCCCTGACTTCAGGACATGTTCCCTGACTTAAACTGTTGCTGGATTTACTCAGTTTTGCTTCATATTTAGGCTTGCTGTAGCCCATTACTGTCTTTTGTCTGCCTCCATCTCCACTAGTGCAATGTAAACAAATACAGATAGTTTTTAGTTCAGAGTTTGCCTTAGAAATGGAATCAGTATTCAGCTACAGTCTGAATCTTTATGGACAATGAAGATATGCACACTTTTTTGTATATACATATACGTGTATATATATATATAAGTAATATATATATATGATTTTTTTAAGTTAGTATAGTTGAAAACTCAGCAGTCTAATTCAAGAATCATTATTAGTCTAGATCACTTGCAGAAAAAAGAAAAATAATGCAGTTAATCTGCTTTACAAACACTTTTTAGCTTCTCCCCGTTTGGGGCAGTTATGCTAACCCTTCCACTGCTCCTTAGTATCTTAAGGTCAGTGGTTTGGTTCTGGTGGGGTTGTCAACAGTTGTAGTCCTGTGCTAGGAAGAATAGGATGTTCATGTTGATGGCTCCATCTTCCTCACTCTATGATCCACCATTCGAGATAATTTTTCTACATTGCTAACACACTTTTACTCCTTTGCCATTTTTTTGTTGGTTTGCAACTCCACAAGACATCTGGATTTATGATGTATGGTGTGGGAGACATTTTGCATGTACTAGATACTGTTTCTTTGTTCTCTTAGATACCTCTAACCCCAGTTTTGTCCAGGTCTGCATTATGTTAGTGATCATGGCTGAGTTTTTTATAGTTACTAGTGCCAAGTCTGTGCCTCATCTCTTACCATCCTATAGCTGAATTCCTCTATACCACATCTTGTTTTAAGGCACAGCTCTCTTAAGGCCCCTGCTGTCAAACCAGACCTGTATGTCTTAGTACTACATCCTTATGTTAGTCTTGTTAGTATCTCATTATGCATTGAGTAACCACTTTTTACAGCTATTTGCGTAAAACCATCTTTATTCAAAGATAAATCAAAGTAAAACAAATTAAAGGCATTGTACTGGTCAGTTGGAGGAATCACAAACACAGCTGTTCCAATTGAAGCACATATATATTCAGACAAAGCACATCTGACAAGCCTCAGGACTTGTAAAGCCTTGAGAATTCAGCACTAAGTTTATGGCCTACTGGTGGTAGTGGTACTGCTGTATTGCAGAGCTGTAAGATTGAAGCTTCCAAAACTTTAAAAAATGCACTGACTCTTGTTCCTGTGCCCTGTGTACTGCTCTTAATGCCCTCAAAAGGTACAAGTCATTAACACCGTGGCAATATTCCCATGTGTCAGAAAAGAAGGAAGATCTTGTTGCTGAAGTATGGTGTCTGTGGTCTGGCTGTTGTGTGATCAGCAGTACTCATTTAAAGAGGACTAATGTTTCCAAGCTTGCCAAAATGGTGAATTGCTTTTGCCAAGTGTGTGACCATGGGGCTGAACAAGTGGTCAGATAGCCATCCTTCAGAGCAGCAAGCAGTGCCACGGCAGGATAAAAAGGAACAGATGAAAACAGGAGATGGACCACATAAGACAGAAAATGACTTTCTTTGCCAGCGACGTGGTCTGAATAGAGAGGACTCACTGCCTGTGCATCTGGTGCAGCCTATGCTGGATTGCTGATGGAAGAGACCACTGACTTTATGAACTGAGCAGAACATGCTCTGTGGTGTTCCAGCAGTCTGTGGGCATCTTGGATCTTTGATGGCAGGGCTCTGTGAGGAACTGTTTGATTATTACCGATTGTAGCTACTGAAAAGATCATGGCTATGAGGACATGCTCTTGGAGAGTGGGATGTCAGACAATTTGCTCCCTGAGCTCGCTTGTGGCTTTTTTATCTTTTCTACCAGGTCCTCAGGCAGCATAGGGGTGGAGTTGTTCCACAGAGTACCTTCCTGGGTTTCTGCCACAGTCTAATATGTATAGATTCTACAAATACATGCATAAAAGAAGTGAAAGAGTAAATAGAACCATTGAAACAATGTTAATTGACAATATTTAGAAAGGTTTTAAAAATTTGTTTTAATTAGCAGTATCTGGAATCGAAGTTTTGCATTCCTTTGTCTTGATCATGACAATTAATTCTTTACCTTTTCTTAGGCAGTTATGATACAAGATGATTTATGTTAGCAGAACATGTCAGCTTGATGTAGTGGGTCTGACACGCTGGTCCACAGCCAATGATCCATCATATGCCTGCCTGAAGGGTTGCGTATCTACTATCAGTTGTGATCCTTTGTAATCCGGTTGCAGCCAATGAAAATAGACTGTGGACAGCAATGTGCCAAGCAGAAGCAGGACTGACCAATGTTTCACCTGTTGGCAGTGTTGGTCTGAATGGTCCTCTTCTGTAGGCCTGTAGGAGCCAGTGGGAGCTGGCCCAGAGGCTTTCGTAGAACTCAATACAATCTGTTAGTCCTAAATTATGTTGTGCTGAACAGATCATTTCTGCAATTAGGTTTATAGTGCAGAGAGTAGGCATTAAATAAATGGGTGAGGTGTAGCACTCTGTAACTGCAGACAGCTATTTTTAAAGATGTCTTCAGTGAGGCCTAAATTAAGGTTGACCTATTTGTCATCTTCACTTCTTTGAGACAGACATTTACCACGCTCCTTTACATACACTTAAATACCCTCTCTGAATAAGGAAGCCTGGCAGTCCATTGGAGCTTTGCCTTGAGTGACCTGCCCACTGACTTTCAGAAAGATTAAATAATGATGTAATATAGTGATTTTTGTATAGGAAAATAATTATAGAATGGATGGAAATAGATGTTCCTGACATGAAGGAGTAATGGACAAGGAAAAATGTCATGTTCCAGTTAATCAACAGTGAACTAATTTCTCACAGTCCTGTTCTAAGTAGAAGTCAGTGCTGCTAGAGAGGCTGGGAAATCAGTGGCACAAACTGTTTTTTTACCATTAGCAAACTCATTTTGTGTTCCGATTTCACTAGGTGAAACTGAGTGTACTTGACAGAACAGAAGTTTGGGACAACTATTGAAAAGGTTCAGTAAACTCAAAACATGACAATAGTAATTGAGCACTATTCTGCTGAAATCACTCTACATTGTGGAGTATTTGAATATCTGATCAGACTACTTCTCTGCAATTTCATTAATTGAGACATGAGACTGCCCATACTCACAAAATAGGTATTATAAGCATTTCTCAGAATGAGTTGCCTCCCTCATGCATTTTCTGAATCACGTGGCCTTTGCATTGGTGCATCTAGCACTGAGGTCACACAGAAAAATCAAGGTATATTGCTATAGAACCTGGGGATCAGCAAATTCCTGCAAGGGAGGAATTCTTGCAGCTTTTTCTTACCAGTGTAACTTAGAAAACCAGGTAATGTGTCTGGAATATAGAGCTAGACCAGCAAAAAAACCAGCATACTGATACTATGCTGGTGAGTACTCAAGCAGCTATGTTGAAGCTGCCACTAGAGAGGCATTTTAGAAGATGACTGTGCCTTAATGCAGGGTGCCTGGGAAGTATGTATAGGTTCTAGTCAAATTAAGTTTTCTTAGAATTAATAGCAGGAAAAAGATAATCTCCACATAACCAAAGCTATGCTCAGCTTGTCAATTTTTAACCTTTTTATCACCTTCGGTTTCAATTGCTTCATGTATTCCTGCTTGTTTTTGTCAGCCTGTGAAGATAGTGTGCTTCTATGTAGGGGAGAGATTAATTTCCTCAGGCTATTTTTCAAGATTTGTTATTTGATTTTGCGTACTCTGCTGTAGCTGCACTGTTCTTTTGTAAATCTCAGAATGATCTAGAAGATATTCTTAGTTCTTCAGCCAAGCATGCTTGGCAACAAGTTGCATCTTCTTGTTTAAAAATCAAGAGAGTTAGTTACCCATCTTTTTTGAAGTGTGGTTGTTACCCCTCTCTTGTGTCATTTCTATTTATCAAGACCACACATTGCAAATGTTCACTGTTTACTATTTTAAAGAGACAAGCTGAATGCACTGCATTCAAAAAAATTAAAAAAAATATTGAAGGATATCCTAAAACATGTATCCACATAATCTGTAAAAGAAAGCCCAGTGAATTTTGTACTGAATTTCTATAATCATCACTGCAGCACATACTGCTGTTTTTTTTCCTAAAGCAAATTCTATCTATCCTCTTCACTAAAATGTGTTAAGTGGTTGACAGTAATTATTCTACATGTTTGCTTCATTAGTAAGTAAAATATTATGGCTTAAATACCCTTAATGGTAGGGACTGATGTCCTGTGTCTTTGGCTCATTTGTATGTTTTTAAAAAGCCTTCAGATTTGTTGGTGTTTCAATATTAGTCTTTCATATCTAAGGAGGTTTTGTTCCATGTTTTTTTTCATTCCGTTTTAGAGGGAGGTGGAAGTTATTACTGTGTGTCACTGGAACAAAGTAGATGGAGTAGGAAGAAAGAATTGTGGTAAATGTTTTGAAATTTCATTATTGGATTGGAGAGTTTTGTTTAGATGAGATAAGGCAGCTGTATTTTTGTGATGTATCAGAGGATTTACTAGTAATTTGCATTTCTGTACAGCTTTCAATTTAAGGCTCTGAAGTGCTTTACCGGCATCAATTAACTAAATCTTTTAGCATCCAAACTAGGTAAAGATTAAGATCCTCATCTTACAGATGCGAAAGCTGTACAGAGGCAGATGAGCTAGCAATAGCTTTACTCTTTTATCCATGAACCAGAACTCTGGTGGAAGGTTTTGTTGAGTGAAACAGCACCTGTTAGGGATGAGAACAGCAAGTTCTTGAGAATTGTTGTAGACCTATTTTACTTTGAGCTGTAAGATAAAAGTTTCTTGAAATTTTTACTTGTATTTTAGCAATTACATCCTCTTTCTTCTCGCAAAAGGAAAGTTTTACATCTTTTTACTGTCTTACATCTAGGCATATTCTTATAATTATTCACTTATTTGAAAATAGAAGCTTTTCAATGTGTTTCTGAAGAGATCAAATCCCATTTCCATGAACTTGGCTCACTTTCTGGTCCTGCTACTTACACCACAGTTAATAATTTATTTAAAAAATAAAATTTGGAAGCAGAAATGTAGTGATATAAAGCTGCCTTCTGACCTCATTCCTAGCTGCTTTTGATGCAGCTGATTGCATGGATGTCCTAGTACTGCCACTAGGAAACTGAAAAAAGAAACTACCAAAAGGGCGGAAACTGGAGTGGTGAATGAGGATGTGCAAGTTCGTTTTTGCAGAAAAGAACTCAAGTTGAACATGAACCAGCAGTGTGACCTTGTGGCATAGGAGGTGAATGGGATCCTGGGCTGCATTATGAGGAGTTTTAACAGCAGGTCAAGGAAGGTGATCCTTCACCTCTGCTCAGCACTACTGAGACCATACCTGGAATGCTGAGTCCAGTTCTGGGCTCCCAGTACAAGAGAGACATGGAAGTTCTGGAGAGAGCCCAGCAAAGAGAGTCAGACAAAGGGCTCCAAAGATGATGAAAGGACAGGAACATCTCATATAGGACAAAAAGCTGAGGGAGCTGGGACTGTCCACATGTGAAAAAGTCTGGTTATTATGTAGCTCATACACAGCTTAATTTCTATGGTAAGCTTGCCTCTTTATGCCTTGGAATATCTTAAACCACTTACAAACAGCCTAAATATTCCTCGGCTGTGGCAGCTCCGCTTAAGCCAGTGCCAGCTGTCAGCTACTCACCAGCAGCAGAAGCAGAGAGAGAAATATTTGCTCAGACCCCATCTATGATCTTAGAGTCATTTATTCCCTCTGTCCTGAGAGACAGAGCGCTGACCTGGGCAATCGGCAGGGGTGAGAGAGCGATGCTTTGTGTCCTGTTGGTTTTGTCACTGAGGGAGAAATGGGATACCAGGGCGGAGCTGGGATAAACAACCAACCAGATCAGAGCCTGGGCTGCTGGAACATTAGACAAAGGACTATCTCAGAGTCACATGGCAGGGACCTGGCCAGGGGGGCCCAGGGGGGTCGACCACAGCAGGAGAGGAGGCTGAGGAGGATCTTACCAAAGTGTGTGAATATCTGAAGGGAAGGTGCAAAGAGGACAAACTCAGGCTCTTCTCAGTGGTGCCCAGTGTTAGGACCAATAGCAGTGGGCACAAAGATGAAAACCAGGAGTCTGCCTGAGCACATTTTCACTGTGAGGGGGACTGAACACTGGCCCACATTGTCCAGGGAGGGTGTGGATTCTCCATTCTTGGTGCTATTCAAAAAGCCTCTGCAGGTGGTCCTGGGTACTGAGCTGTAGGTGGTCTTGCTTGAGCAAGGCACCTGGGCCAGATGACCTGCAGGTGTCCCTTCCACCCTCAGCCATTCTGTAGTTCTGTGAATATCCATTATGAGCTAAAAGCTGATCTGCAAAACCCAGAAGTTTAGAACTGGTCTGCAAAAGTCAGTTTTTAATCACTGCTGTGAATGTCAGAATTTCCAGTTATAATCACAGATTTTTTCAAACGTGATAGTCATAAAGGAGTATGAGAAAACTACAGGCTGGCATTGGGACAGATTTTGGATGTGAAAACTCTAACTGCTCCTGTGTAGTAGTCTTTCTTGATGGTATTGAACGCACATGGAATGACTTCTTTTTTTAATTTTTCAGTGATAAGAGGGAAATGGTACAATGCACTATTGAAAAAAAATAGATGAAATATATATAGATAATGAAATGGGCTATTTAAAGAGGACTGTCTAATAACAGTCATTAAATCAGTCTTTTTTTCCTTAGCTTGTTATAGTCTAAAAAACCTTCTGTAAAGAATATTAAGAATGTGGGGAAAAAAATCTTCAAAATGTAAAATCAAGCATTATGGTAAAATTTGGTTTTATATTGCTGATAATGTATTTTATGAAACTGAAAATAATTGACAAATACAGGAGCATGGAATTGGTAACTTTTCAGAGGGCTGAGAGAGAATGATTCCTTATAACCTGCTAAAGCAATGACCACAAAATCAACACTTTTTCTCATATATAATATTATTTATTAGATAAGGAAATTTAATTTTATTTATTAGATGGGGAGAAATGGTAAACTGTACCTCTGTATCAAGGATTTTCAATGTATTAGTCACATCTTTTGTATTACTACTGCTTCCTTTTGTATTGCTTTCATGACTTATTTTTCTTTTTGTGTGGGTGTGTATTTCTCAGAATCCCAGAGATGGCATTAAGGCCACTTGGAAATATTCAGCTCTAGTGATCTTGTAGAAATGTGCTCTCTGCAGGGAGTGTTGGATTATACACAAGAGTATAGACTTCCTGTCTTCCTGCTGAGCTTCTTGGTAAGTGTCATCCATTGCTACACAGTACTACCTAGCTTTTTTTTAATTGATGAATTTTATGTTATTTGATCAGTTTCTCTGTGTCCTTGGGATTAGGAAATTCATGTGAGAATTTTTTTCTTATTTCGCAGTAAAACCGTATACTTTACATGATGCCTGGAACAGGCAAGTAAAATCTGATCTCTGTGTAGTTTCAATCTCTTATCTTAGAAATTCCCAGCTACTGGAGGATAGTGCTTTCCTTCACATACATCTTTCCTTTCTTATTTAGGTGCACTTTGTTTACTCAAACTTTTTATACAACCATTAATTTTAGACCTGTGTGGTAAAAATTTTTCTGTGCAATTCTTCTTTCTAAATGTGTGGGATGTTATTCATTTGTTCACTTCTTACTTATAGGAGATATGCTGATGTTACCAAAAATTCCTATTTTTTTCTCTGTTACTTGGGAAGCTGCAGGTGTTCCAAGGTGCCATTAGATGTTCTGCAAAACTTACTGATAGTCATACCTAGTAAAATGTCAGAATTTTTATTCACAAAATTTAGGGACATAATTAAATTTTATTAGAACTCAATGAAGTGTGAAGTATTATTTCTGCCTTCTAAAAATGAATGTTAGGTATAAAAATGCTAAGCCTCCAATTGTTTTGTATTTCATTTTACTTCCTAATACTGACAGAAATGTCTTTGTTGGCTTTCTACAAATTTCTGTTAGCTTGTTAGCATGCTCCTCAGGTCCAAATGTAATAATGTCCTATAAACACATTTAGACTTTTGTTTTTCCTTTTTGATTCTGGACAATGTCATTTGCTTCCTGACTGTTAGACTTTTTATTTAATATGCATTAGCCTGAAACATTCAATGAAAAATGTTTTGAACATGAATTTTAATATATTTCAGAGACTTAATAGGTATTAATAGAGCAATAATACAGAAGCAGACACAGACCAGATTACAGCTTGTAAATTACAGCTAGTGTGCTCAGGGCAAACACCATTAAGAAAACATAATTTGAACATTAAAGTGATTGTGTTAGTAATCAGGACATCTGCTGAAACCATATCCGAAGATGTAGAGGTCTTCTAGCACACTTTTTTCAGCTTGCATTTGTACTACCAATGTCTTCATCTGTCCAGTTGAATTAAGTATTTTAAAGTACAGCCAGAAGGATAATTTCTACAGGAATATCAGATACTGATGCAACTTAAGTGAAGGTAATGTTTGTAATATATAGTCAGCCGACAGGCGTGGATGTGGAACTCTTTATCTGCATTAGCTGATGGAGTGATTCCTGTCCCATGTGAGGCCTCACAGAGAATCAAGAGAATTGGGTCATTGCTTTGTCATTTTCAATCTCTTCCTGAAGCTACATTGGCTTGTATCAATCACCTGGATAAGAAGAGATTTGAGCTCAGTGTTGCTTGAAGAGGAAGGTGATCTTCCTAGCTGGAGCTTGAGTGTGGTTGAAAATCAGAAGGAGAATCATTTGCATTTCATATTTTTGCCATGGTTTCTGACAGTTTGTCTGCTTTAAGATTTCTGTTAAGGAAAGCAATCAGATCATCCCAAGTTTTTCACTGATCCCTGTATGAAATACTGTCGTTTTCCTAACCCTGTCAACATCCCCAGACACTTTAAAAAACCCGCAAACCCTGGTCCTAATTCCATGTTGCTGAAGAATTATTAAAAATTATTCTGGAAAGAAGGGGTGAATCTTGAAATGAAAGATTATCTTACATTGGACAAAGTGCCTGAAAAGTGATGCAAAACAGGTATTTTGTATGTGTTCTGTCCTTGGTTTGTATGATGCAACAGACAGATTTGCACTAGTTCTGTTGGTAGATTTTGACATGACATCTATCAGTGGGGAACGATTTCTTTGAACTCCAAAGAAATTGCTTCAGAGGAGCTGGAATTTCAGATTATTAACAGGTCATAGACAGTAAATGACAGGCACTGCTTATATAAAGATCTGTTTTCAAAGAAGGGACTGAGAACAGAAAGGCCGATTAGAAAGCTGTGTACCAGTCATCTAGCTAGAACATCATCACAAGCTCAACAGCTGTTTCATGTCTAGCTCTGCAAGCCATCAGGGACTTAGGCATTGATTTTCTTGGCAAACTGCTGAAATTCTTGAGTTTGCTCTCTACTTGATTCAAATGCTACTAATGTACTGTTTTTATGTGTGAATTCTGCCTCTGTCCATGTAACATCTTTCTGCAGTGGCTCTGAGGTTACTCCTGCTGTGTTTCCCCCATCAATTTTAAATTTTTCTTCTGCTGCTCTCTAACACTGGCTGTTGTAATGAGCTTGTAATCATTTTCACCAAAAGTGGACTGGCTGCTCAGCTCTCTTACGAGCGTTTCACATGCTTCTCACAAACCAGGTCTTTCCCACCTCAAGGAGTAAAGGGTAAGGTCATTTTCAAGTAGTGTGATATTGATGGACTTCAGCATTTCCAAAGAATTTCCTCCTTTTTTGGCCATGACCCTTTTAAAAGTAGTTTTTGCACATTTACATTGCACCAAAGAGCCAGCTATGACCTTTTGGCCCAAAGTGTTCATAACTCCACATTTCACTTAATTCACAATATGAAAGCATTTAAATAACCAGATGCCAATTATACCTGCCTGACAATAGTCTTGAACACAGATAGAAGAGGACAGGAGAGGAAGTATCATAGTGTTATTTCAGTGTCAGGGTGTTTTCCGTAGATGTTCAGCTATATTTTATCTTTGGGCTTTTTTTCAGCTTCCTACCCTTGTTTCGTGCTATTCAACCTATAAATGAACCCAATTTTTTAATGCTTGTATAGAGATCATGCCAACCTACCAGAGTGTGAACCTGTCACTGCATCTATGTTCTGGCTCTGCCTGATTTACAGAAACAGCTCTTCATTATGCTGTACACACACCGTGACCAGAGCAGAAATGCTAGAGGTGCATTGAAGCTGAATGTTTAGTTTGGAAGTGACAAAAGAAGGGTTTTCTGTTCTTCAGACACCACAAGAAAAAGAGATTTCTTATCCTCAAAGGTGCTGGACAAAGAGCATCATATCTGCTTTTACCCTGCCTCAGCAGGAGGTACCAAGAAGACTCAGAGGCCGGGACAGCAGACCTGCATAAGGTCTTTTTCTGAGGTCTGGAGCCTCAGTCTGTCACGCTCCATTCCCAGACTTTGGTTGTCACCCATTAGTCCTTCCTTGTACCCTGGAAGGACCAGTATCCCTACAGAAAAAAATATGCCTTGAATCACATTAAGGCATTGCAGACCTTTCACATTCCCCTACATTAATATTTGTGTGTGAAGCTAACTCATGCAGTAAATTAGGCAACTGTTGATTAAATTTGAGTGACCTGGGAGAAAAAAAATTACAGAAGCTAAGGAAACATTCTTAAAGGAAGTGTTTTTAATGGCTCAGAGTCTTCAAACTGCTGCAGAGCATAGCTGGAAAATCAATCTGGAGTTTCCTTTGTTTCTCTTCTCAGAAATGAGACAGATTTGGCAGTTGTGCTCTAACATTAATGATTTAAAGGACTTAACCTTGCTTTATGAGTAGAATTCAATCCAGCCTTAAGGCCCATGGGCAATTGCTGCAATAGGCATCTGCATGACATGGTTTTAAACTCTATATACATTATAAAAAATGGGGTGGGGGGTGGGGTTTATAGGGATACAATAAATGCAAGAGGAATTCCTAATGGAGGTACTGCGTGCTGATCTTTAAGCACATAGGTCATAAAGTGCAGGAGATGTTAGTAATATTTCTTTCACATTTAGAAGGCATTATGTCAGGTAATGCAGGAGAAATGAGTATTCTTGAAACAATCAGACTGAGAGTCTTTGTGTCCCATAAAGTGCTGCCTAAAATTAAGTGAATTTTCTGAGAGCAGTGATGGAAATCGACTACTACTATTATCCAGGTAAGTTTTTGACTGTAATAGGAAAAAAAAAGAAAACTCTTGAAGACCTGGAACAAAACCAAGGAGTCTAATCATAAAATACTGAAGAATCCATTCCTTGTCTTAGCCATTAGTGTTCTCCCAAAATTTTAGAAAAATGATGTTCTTGCTTAATATAAAATGGTAAAAAAGATTAGTTAAGAAACGATCCTAGTTTTGGTAATCTTGTTTGTAAGGGCAAAGAACAGAAGAAATATGCCAACTTTTTGTTCTTACTGCCATCTGACAGGTTCTGCAGTAATTTTTCCTGTCTGTCAGTGCAAATCTTCTCTGGATCTTTCTATTTTCTTTCCTAACCTACAGGAAGGGTTAGATATCCTCTTTGTAACAGAAGTGTTGGATTGAGATGGTGCTCACTTTCTAACATTCCTCTGAAATGTTTTTCTTTATATCTATTGGCTGTCTGAATTGTAGCTTGTCTTCACATTTGGTTAGTGAATGCTTGTCTCTTAAAAAGGCAGAGTAAGATGGAAAAAAGTGAAAAGTTTCAACAGGAATGGTAAAATAGAAGCATCTGTAGACTGTTTTCTGATCTTTAATTCATTTCTCAAGCCATTTCATGAAATGTTTAATCAGTATTTCAAATATTCATACTGCTCATTCTAAGGAAGGGTTTCTATCTGCATATAGTTACTTTGGAAGAAAACTCTGAATTACTTGCATGCATGGACTCTCATTAATGCAGAATATGCATCCCTGATCTCTTTTATTTCAAAGTATCTGGAAAACAATAGCTTTAGCAACATCCATTTTCATAAAAGCAGTAAAATATAATTATATCCTGCAGCTTGTTTACTAATGCAATTGGTGCAAGATACATTTTCCCTTTTTTCTTTCTCTAAGCCAATAGGATCGTTAGAATAACAGAAAATAAGGTTGGAAAGGATTTGGGGATTGGTTATTTTGCCCCAAGGTGTGATCAGTTAGATTTGTTAAACTTCTCACAGATGATTGTGTGTAATTTATTATCATTTTTAATTTCTCTTTTTGCAAGTTTCAAAGGTTAGCCATTTACCAGTCTCTAAAAGACCAAAAGGTCAGTAGTTCTGAGATAGCAAAATAACCAGATATATCTGCTACTTTAATAACTTTTATTTGCTGTCTAGCTCTAGTTGAACTGGTGTTGGTAATTAATGGACTAATGGTTTTGGTAATTCACTTGACAGCCAGCAGTTTTGCTCTATTCTCAGTCAGGAAGACTCAGGCTGTTGCATCTTGGGTTACTGAATTGCTGCTGACTGTTGCTGTTTAATATTTGCAATTACACTGGATTTTGTAAAAATCCATGAGGGAGTCAAGTGACAAAGAAAAGTCACATTGTAAGAAGATCTTACAAAATTTAAAGTCTGTCCAGGTGCCCCAGTCCACACTTTCACAATTGTTAACATTATGGATTTTTCTTGTGGTCTAAGTTGAGCTTTCTCATTTTAAAGTCCAGTGTGAATCCCTTATTTGTTATCCTTTTTTTTTTTTTTTTAATGAATACTGTTTTCTCTTTAGAAAAACATTTTATATTCTCTTTCTGTGTTCTTCTGGGTCATCTTTAGACTAAGAAGTTTGACTTAATTTTTTATTGGAACCCAGTGTCTGAGAATATGAATGTATTTAAATTCTTCCTTTCCATGGAAGTGTTGCCACTGGTTTCTCTGTAACAAAAAAAACGCACAGAATCCTACCAGAATGTTATATTTGGAATATTAATTAGCCCTTGAAAGTGATTTTAACATTAAATAGATGTTTTAAAAAAAGCGCTGCTTACACATCCATGTAGAGATTGTCATGTAAGAGGTAGAGACCCAAGCTTCTGATAGAGAAGAAAGTTAATGGTCAAAATCTTAAACTTGTGAAGTAATCTTAGCTTGTTTCACTTTGCTTATGGGCTTAATCTTGCTTTCAAAGTTGTGATCTGCTGTAATGACGTGATGTGCCAACTGTACACACTATATTGTACCTAGCTGGTGCACTTGTCTCCTTTCATTAGCATATTGTTTCTAGACAGTCTGACACAGAGTTATTGTTTAGTTTCACAAGCATCATTTCAACATGGTTGCAGATAATTATGGCCTCATGACTTTAGATGGTGTTGCTAATGTCTTCTAATTTTAGTAGCTACAGCAATAGGTTAGTTGGCCTTGCACGTCGTGTTCTGGCATGGTTAGATTGCTCACAAACTGTAAGAATGATTCTAAAAACTTATAAACAAGGTTAATGATTTTTTTTAAGGTTAGAAATTGTAAAACTTTTGTATGTGAATTCTAACACAGGGTGATGTTTGGCATCAAAATATGTGCTTAGTGCTTCTGTTTTGTGGTAAACTGGTACACAGTTCTCAGGAAGCTTATATGCAGCTGCAGAACCTGTTTGACTGATGGACCGTTGCGTACAAATTGTCTTTAAATTGATTAGGTCATGGTCATTGCAGTGAAAAAGAACATTACCATGTGATCAGTGCTTTCCACAACCCAGAAATCTGAATGAAGATCAAAGCTCAGGAAACTAAAAGCCAATGAAAAGCAAGATGAAAAACAAGATGCCATGTTAAATATTTGAAAACTCTTTTGTCAAATTATTTTTGATGAAATAATAAGATCAGAGGCAGAATTCATCACACGAAATCAGTTTTGAGTAGTTATGGGAAAGTTTCTTGCTGTAACAAGGAGAAGCCAGAGCTATGGGGAGTGGGCTACAGGTTTAAACACTAATGAAACAAGAGTGATCAAAGATATACAAAAGTAATAAAGATCTTTGTGCTTAGTTGAGAAAACATACTGAAAACTAGCTGAGCATCAAGAATGGGAAAATAATTAGATATTACAGGGAGTGTTATAGGCCAAAATAGGTTGTCAGCACAGGAGCTTGAGATAAAGGGTAGGTGAGAAATAGAAAAATCAATCGGAGGAGTAAGAGCAAGGTAAGGGAGAATAAATGAGAACATTGCAAAAAAACATTTGCATGAAACATAGCATAGGATTGTGTACTGTGGAAGCTGACAATATATAATCAATGTACATTCCTTGGCACCACATAACCAATTTAAGTACACAGGCTATCAATTGTTTTTACTATTTATTATTGTTTATCAAGTCTAAGAAAATTGCTTTTTGGTAGTTTGATGGGGTTTTTAAATTTGTTTTGGTGATCTAGATCACACCAACTAAGCAATTAAGCTTTAAAGTTTTTTACTGTGAATCAGAAAATTGTTCACTTATGTTAGAAAATGCTATGTATACTCTAAAATACAAAGGAGTGTGAGTCCTGTCCCTGTAGATCCTCAGAGGTGTCACAACCCAAGCCTAAAAGGACTAGATTACATCTGGTTTGAAGGGGCTTCTGTTTCTATTTTTTTTTTTTTTTTGCTGATTTCCTGGAAAGAATTTAGATTTCTTGGTCTTATCCACGGAAATCTTTCAATAAATTGTCATCAGATTTCCTTTCTTCCATTCTTCAGATAATATGTCTGATTTTAGTGAGGGTTTACATCTCCCAATTAATAGTTCAAGTCCTTTAGGACTCTTCAGAGTCACTTGGTTTTGGTGGATCTTTTATGCTACTTCTGCTGATTTGTTCTAAAACCTTTCTGCTGTTTCTTCAGTTTGATCCAGCTCTCCTAATTGCCCCTGCAGAGCACTGTGTGGTTGAAGACACCTAAGGAAGCTCCTGTTTGATGATAGCAAGCATCAGGGCAAACCATTCATTCATCCCTACAAGTGTACTTTGTTGCATCTCCATGACCCAAAATTCTCCTGTTTCTCATGCTCTTGAGAAAGATGTTAATGGCCACTAGCAGATTGCAGCTGTTCTATCATGTTGCATACTTCTAATGTGCCAGTACTCAATGCTGGAGTTTGGCATGGATGTGATTTGCTTTCTTGGAGATTGTCTTTTTTAAATAATCATGGTCATTATGTCAGTACCATTTTGATCCAAGTTCAATAGTATACTCAGGAAACAATCAAGCATTGCTTCTCCTCTTCTGGACGTTAGTTGTTCCAAGAAAATGTAGTTTAAGTGGTGCAAAATTGTTTCTTATGTGCCGTTGTGACATTTACTCAGTATGTAGAAAGGTAAAACTGCTCTTTCATTCTTAGTCCTCTACACTCACACTCTTCCCAGCAACTCCTCTGGAGAGTTAGGAATATAATAAAGATAACAATAACAACAAAAATAGTAATCCTTTTCAATTTGGGCATTGAGAATCCAGTCTGTGTGAACTCAATGTTTCTTATTGACATTGTTAATTTTTCTATCCTATTTGGCTATTAACTTTCTTTACTACGTAAATACTCCTTCACAGATGTCCCTACTACTATAGCATTCTTATATAATTAGTTCACCTTCAGTATTATCATGCATCACAGGCAGTACTTTTCACCAACTTTTGGAGCTATGTTATTATCACATAGAGCCAAGCTTTTCAGACTACCACCTTATTTTTAGGCTCTTGAAAGTATTTGAAAGGATGATCTTGACCTGATCATCTCTTTTAGTAAATCTACTTAACAAGTTTTATTTTTTTTTGTTGACACAATAATTCACTGTTTCCTTTTAGATTTTTATCAAATTTATGTTAAACTTTATTTGAAAATTTAATCTCTAGTTTAATTACTAAATCCCTTAAATATCTTTTAACATATGTTGCTCTCTTTCACACCTGTTGGGTTTTTTTTAAGTCTTAAAAAGCTGTTCTGTATTGATTTTAATTTCAGCTGTGAACAAATTATTTTTGTTGTACAGTGAGACATTTCCTTCTTTGTAGGCTCATCTATCCCAAGATTTCCCAAGTCATAATAAATTAAACCCACTCTGTCTATTACTGTATTCTGAATTATGCTTTGAATAACTCAGTGGGACCTGTCCTCTTTGTCTGGTTCTAGTCAAGACACAAGAAACACTTCAGAAAATTGCTCTCAGAGAGATCTAAGGCTCGAACTGCTTCCTAGTAGTTATGCTGTTGCCTTGAGCAACTCTTTCCCATCTGCTTCCTTCTCATTGCACAGCCCAAGGATTTATAATTTTATTGTCCTCTCCCCTGACTGCAGTTCCTGTTGCATCCAATTTTCCCACATTAGTTTACTTATTTTTAGCTTGTGCCAGTATACTCTTAGCAGAATATGCATAGGCAGAATGTGGTAGGGTGGTAGGGTGTTTTCCACCTATTTCATGGAGTTTCATGTAAAAATGATATTTTTCTGGCCATCCAACTTGAGATATGAGCCAACAATGGAGATACCATTCCTTGACTTAATTGTGTTTATTGTTCCCATAATAATTTATTGCATGTTTTTTTTTCTTCTAGGTCAGTTGCCAACTAAGTGAGTTTAGTTCACCAGGAAGATGGAAACATACAGAAAATGGATAAATAGAAAGATGAAGAAAATCTTTGAGGGAGTGTGAGAAAGCTCTAGAAGATTGTAACTGAGGTCTGAGACCCAGGAGTCAGGTGGTAATACCAAGAGCCAAGCTGGGCAGACAAGCTCTGATTCAGGGGGCATCTTAGCACAAATGAAGTGATTCTTTTGTCAGATTCTTTTATTCAGTTGCTTATCTGAAGCTTCCATTAAAGCCTTGGCAACAGTTCAAAGTAAGTCCGTGTTGAAGAGATTTAACTGCAATTGGAACAAATGCTCCTTATGTATTAACTGAATCAGTGCTGAGGAAGGAGTGCATGTTTTTCACTTGAGTATACAAGAAAGAAGGGAAAAGTCTCTCATCTTTTGCACATCCAGGAAAAGCATTCAGGATGTCAATACCTTGTTGCTTCTCTTGAATTTCACTTGCAGTGCTTCCTCAGAAGACCTCTGTATGGTAAAAACACTCATAAGAAGTTTAGGATTGCTTTCCTGAGATCATAAACTCTGAACCTGCAGGTTTGGTTTGCCAGGACAGAAACTAGTTCACCAACTTAAATCCCTCTGGCACATGCTGTGTTTTTGCCAGTGTTCTTCAGACAAGAATTTTCTTGCATTGTGAGGTTCGTGCAATAGAGATAAGCCTGGCCTCACACTCCTGAAGAAACCTGAAAATGTATTTTTCATCAGGAAAGAAGGGATGATTCTTAATTGTAATCCAGGCTGCATCTCAGTCTGGAAGTTTGAACCTATCTCTAGCTTACATGTACTGACCCTTGCAACAGCCATAAAGATTTGTTTCTTCAGGACAAAAAAAGTCTATGGTTCATTTGCCTGGTTTTTCTTTTGAGATCCCCTGACCATAAAAGGCATTTGTAGCTCACAACAAAGCTTCACTTGCACATGTGACCTTTTTGACCACTAGCAGAACGTCACTGCCACTGGTCAGTGCTGTTTCTGAATGTTTTGATGTAAATTGGTTATTGAACTTCTCCTGCCACTGCCAAGAGATCTGTGCTTGTGAAACTGGTGGCACAGATGGATGTCTATCACCTGTGCACTGGGGAAGCATTGAGCCTTGAAGGCCATGAGTGATCAGAGTGTTCAAATATACTGTGACAGCTGTGTAGTGTGATGGCTGTGGCCCTGTGCTCTTGCTGATAGGCTGATGAGCTCTGCAATATGCAAGGGATTTTCCTGCCTGCACAAACAAAACCTGGAGACACAGTCTTTGTACTGCTTTGAGACTTAAGACATTTGAGTTTCACTTCTTTGTCTGTCCTTTTATTTTTACTATTAACATAAAGCAGTATCACTAATGTGGTTTACATTTCATGTGTGTGCATGGCATCACCTTGCCAAGACCCACAAGTAAGATTTATAGAAACAGCTAAGTATTTAATTTTTGAAATCTGAAGAACTTCTAGTGAAATTAATCATGGCATAGCCATCTAAAGTTGATATAATTCAATATTATTCAGATTTAATAAGCAAGAGGATAAATTGAGGCATTGCTAATAGGATACAGAATCTTTAGGCCGCCATGTGAAAGTCGGTGCTACTTACAGTTTAGTGAGGTGGTTTCTGTGAATTGAATCTGGCAATATTTTTGCAGTGTCTCTGGCAATACCTGGAGTGGAGTCATTCTGCAGTTCACTAAGTCTTCATTATTCATAGTCAGAGACTGGTATGAAAACCCTGCATGAAAATCAGAGCATAAGGTGGGATAGTGCACCCAGCTATGTAGTGGAACAACTGAAATGCTGAACTTAAGAGCACTTTGCAGGGTGCATAGGTTAGCCTGTGACTGTAGATAAGACATTTCCAAATTAGCTCAGGGATTAGTTGCAACAACAGTTGCACTAATAAGCCATCTTCCTTGCTGATCAAGGTTTGTGCAGCCCTGGACAGATGGGAACTTCTCAGAAAATCTCACAATACTTCTATAGATGAAAGGAGTTTCCCCTGGGCATCAGATTAACAACTTCTGTAGATATTCCAATGGTTTTGGAAATAGACAAGAATAGAAAGATAGCAAAGGAGTGAAAAATAAGGTTCTTGTCAGTGAATATATTTTTACTAATTTTGTTTCTACAGGTATTCAGCCATCACTACAGTACCTAAATAACTTCCAGCAATAAGTTAACATATGCAAATAGTCTCAGTCAGGAGTAGCTTTTCCTTCTTTCCTACTCTTTCCAACTTGAGACCTCAGGACATATTTCTGTAAGATAAAAAATGGGTATGTGGTTTGTGTAAAAAATGTGCAGATTTTTTTTTCTTTCATATCATTCTATATAAATATATGTATAGATATAAAATACTATATATCTCATTATTATATAGACTAAATCTTACTCTATTATACATATATTTATATCTTTTTGGAGCCAATGATGAGGAGATTCTGCAGATTTTGAGAGGGAGGTTCCATTTAACGTAGTGATCAAATGCAGTGGAAAATTTAATATATGGAGCAAAGACAGCTCAGAAGCAAATGTCTAGTTATCTTCATGACCAGTATGCCAACTGAGGCTGCAGGCTGGATATTTGTTGAAAGAAAGCAGAAAAATTGTGCTTTGCTTCTGAGATAGTAATGCTTCAAGACTTTTGAAGAGTACAAAAGGATTACAGCTTTGCATAAATGTTGTCTCTAAGCCAGTGAGAAAGAGGTGCTCTCTACCTATGGCAGCACAGCCATGAAGTATGTTTTCCATAACATTCTCCTAGAGAATCTGGTTGCTCATGGCTTGGATGGATGTAGTCTTCGCTGGATAAAAATTGGCTGGTTGAGCCCAGAGAGCAGTGGTGAACAGAGTTGCATCCAGTTGGCAGCTGGTCACAGGTGGTGTTCCCCAGGGATTAGTGCTGAGGTCAGACCTGTTTAATTTCTTTATCAATGATCTGGATGAGGGGATCAAGTGCACCCTCAGTCAGTTTGCAGATTACACGAAGTTGGACAGGAGTGTTGATGTGCTGGAGGGTAGGGAGACTCTACAAAGAGATCTGGACAGGCTGGAACGATGGGCCAAGGCCAATTACATGATGTTCAACAAGGTGAAGGGCCAGGTCCTGCACTTGGGTCACATCAACCCCACTGAACACTAAGGGCTTGGAGAAGAGTGTTTGGAAAGCTGCCTGGTGGAAAAGGACCTGGGGGCGCTGGTCAATAGCAGCTGACTATGAGACAGAATACGCCCAGGTGGCCAAGAAGGCCAATGGCATCTTGGCCTGTATCAGCAATGATGTGGCCAGCAGGACCAGGGCAGTGATTGTCCCACTGTGCTCAGCACTGGTGATGCCACAACTTGAGTGCTATGTCTAGTTCCGGGCCATTCACTTCAAAAAGGGCATTGAGGTGCCTGGAGCAGGTCCAGGGAAGGGCAACAGAGCTGATGAAGGGTCTGGGGCACATGTCCCATGGGGAACGTCTGAGGGAGCTGGGTTGTTTAGCCTGGAGAAAAGGAGGCCCAGGGGGGTTCTTATCGCTTTCAACAGCTGCCTGAAAGGAGGTTGTAGCCAGGTGGGGATTGGCTTCTGCTCCCGGTAACAAGCAAAAGGATGAGAGGAAATAGTCCAAGTTTCACCAGGGGAGGTTTAGATTGGACATTAAGAGAAATGTTTTCACTAAAAGGGTTGTCAAGCATTGGAACAGGCTGCCCAGGAAATGGTTGAGTCACCATCCCTGAAGGTATTTAAAAGACTTGTAGATGTGACACTTAGGAAGATGATTTAGTGGTGAACTTGTCAATGCTGAGATAATAGTTTGACTCAGTAGTCTTAAAGGACTTTTCCAATCTAAATATTTCTATGGCTCTGTGATACTGTTATGTATATGGATATATAATTTCTTTTATGGATGTTTGTTTAGGATATGAAGGAAAAAAACAAAGAATGACTAATCCTGCGGGGTTTCAGTATGTATATGCTTCGTGTGTCTGTGCCTAACAGAGGCAAAACTAGGAAAAAAACCCAAAAGGGTTGGAAAATGGCCAACAGAATGGGAAAACATGTCAACTGCTCGTGGTGTTGGCTGGAGGGAAGATCTCTAAGATCCTGCAGTTTCCTAGAAGACCTATCAGTCTTCTATATGTGTGTGTAGTTTTCCCTATGTTCTATTTCATACAGCAAATGCCCAATGCAATAGGAATCCAATCCCAGCTATCTCCAATTCTGTTAAAAACTTCAGTTGTAGAAGACTGCCAAGCATGGATCTGAAGGGCACAAACCAAACTCTTTTTCATGTCTTCTTTCTTAAAATCTTCTTTCAAAAAAATCAGAATTGTATTGGACACATGGAAAGAACATTTCTCTTCTTTTCTGATGCCCTCCTCTGCCAGCAAAACCATGCTGTAAGTACCAGCATGTGGGTGAAATTGCACAGCTAACACCTTTGAAAAGATGTTGAGTGGTTTCCCAATGTTTGTTTTCTTCTACGCTTAAACTTTAAAGGTAAGAAATGAGTATTTATCTCATCTCTCTTCTGGGTTCTTTAGAAAGGATGAGAGGATAGATTTTTGTACAATCTGATCCCCAGCAGCCTGGTAGGCTCAGTTGCCAAAGTCAGAGTTTAGTCAAATAAGTCACCCATTGAGGTAGAATATGTAGAATATGTAGAATTACCCAATTTCACAATTTACTGTAGGTCTTTGCTTGTTTACATAGTCCATCTAGACCTTGTTGTGGAAGAAAGCCTGAAAATGTGAGGCAAATAACAGGATAAATTAGAAAATCTAGTACTTATTTTTAATTCAAAATACCTTCAAGCAAGAAAAATTCAGCATTGCATACTTCAAGAGTGTCAAACTGAAAGTAGGCACAGATGTGTGACTTGGAAATTTTATTTGAAAAGCATTGTATTAGAGAGATGGCCAAGCTGGTTCTGTAGCTGCATGTGGCCTCCGGTGCCAGGTTTATACCATGTAAACTCAAGAAGATTGGGCAGACATGGAGTTTTTAGAATAAAGCTGGATTTGTGGATGTGGAAGCAGGGAAGGAAACATAGGTTATGAAAATATTATTTCCAAGCTGGCCAAGAAAGTCACCCTTTGGGTCTGAGATACTTGGATGTGTCTTGTGGGGTTCTTTAAACATATGAAGGGTTTGACATGTACTTGAAAGAGGAGAAAGACTGGTCATCTCTTGTCAGAAAATATGCTTTTCCCACATTGCCTAATTTCTCCTTTTGATAATACATACTCTTACTGTTTCAATTTGCATTTCAGTAATGTTTCTGTCACGGTATTAAACCTCTTCTCAGGCAAAGCTGGAAGCTGCTTCTGACAATAGTCTGCAAGCTTTGTGCTTTATTTGGGAAGAGGCCAAAGGTAATGATGATTCTGCTGTGATAAGAGCCAGTTTCTAGGGCGACGAAAAACCTCAGCCTCCAATGAATGATCAGCCCAGGTTTGTTCAGATGTCTTCTCCACTTGTCCAGCTCCTGGAAAAGAGCAGACAGGCAAAATGAGCAGAATCCTTACTCTTTTCCTTAGAAGGAACAGCATGAAGGTGCAGAAGAATCCCAGCAGCTCTACTCTCTTGTGCCTTTCCTGCCTCATGTCACCCTGCAGTAACGTGACTATTTGGTCAATTTTTTCAATGTAAAGACTTGAAAGGGAGGAGTATGGATCACAAGATAGGAACTGAAGGTACAAAACCCAGGAAAAAAGTAGAAGTTGGGCTCGTTTTGCCTGGAAATTGCTTGGAAGGGGAATAAGGCTCCCTAGAAAAGGCTGGAAGTAAGCAAATCCACTCCTGTCTTCAAGGAAAATAAATCTGGAGAGCTATGGGCTGGTCAGCATCACCCTGATCCCTGGGAGCATGAGGGCATGAATAATTGCAGAAACTGTATCCACACAGCTGAAAGACAAGAAGGTGATAAGGAAAGTAAGCATGGATTTATAAAGGATTTGTACGTGGCTCAACCAGATAATTGTCTGTGGTGAACTGACTGGCTTGGCGGATGAGGGGAAAAACAAGACTGTGGTTTATCTTGATTTTAGAAAGGCTTTTGACACTGTTCCCTAACATCCTTAAGACAAAAGTGATGGATGGTTGAGATAATCAGTCAGTGCAGTGGATTGAACTTTGGCGGTACCAGTGGGCTCAGAGGGCAGCTGTGGCGCAAAGTTCAGCTGGAAGCTGGTCACTAGTGGAGTATTCTAAAGGTCAATGCTGGGTCCAGAACTGTTTAAAACTTCACTAATGACCTGAAGGATATGACACAGTACACCCTCAGCAAATATGCAGATGATAGGCCAGAGGGGTGTGTTCCTGCTCAGAAGAATTTCAACAGTCTGGGGAAATAGATGGGAACCTCATGAAGTTCTACAAAGGTGAGAGCAAAGTACTGCATCTGAAGATGGATAATCCCATGCATTAGCTGTGTTGGGGACTAACTGGCTGAAAAGCAACTTTGCAGAAAAGGGATTTGGGGTTATGTTGGATACCAATTTGAATATGAGTCAGTAATGTGCCTTTGCAGAACAGACCAACAGTAACCTGAGCTGCGTTAGGAGAAGTTTTGGCAGCAGGTCAAGGGAGGTGGCTCTTTATACTGTGCAAGCTGTTCTAGGTGACTGCATTGACCTAAATGACGTCTGTAGATGTTTTCTTCCAACCCCCCTACCACTTCTGTGATCTTTTCAATCAATATGTGGAGTCAGTTGTCCCAATTGTCAAAGAAAATCTGAAAATCCCATACAAAAGCATCTTGCTATTTCAATGTCAGTGATATTTTTTGTGTAAGGGTAACTCATGTTTTTTTAACCTTTGGGGTTGTCACTAAAAACTAAGTATAGATGTGCTTTGATGATGAAGCCTGGCAACTTAGAAATAGTTTCTTTTCTTCAAGTATAAATAGAGATAGAACCTTACCAAATGTTCAGCTGGCTACTGAGACTTCTTAGTTGCTGGGAATGTCTGTACACATGAGAACTTTTTGCTTGGGAGACCCAATAAATGAATGAAAAATGTACCTAGAGAAAAAAATAACCCTCACAATACCCATGCAGGTGGGGCTGTAAATGGGCTAATTGTTCTGTTGGAAGTGAATCTTGGTATCAGCTTTTGTCAGTTTTCATAAAACCACAGCTCCATGTTGCTGGTTTCTTATGAAAAAAGTACAGAGAATGACATAGAAATTGCCCCTAGATGACCATTTCAGCTGCACTAAGTACATGTCCATGATGGACAGTGCTTTGGCTTGACCTTGTTAGGCTCTGCTTCTGTCCTCAGACAGGACAGTTTATCAGACCTCAGAACCAGTCCTCTTATGAGCTGTATTTCCCAGTAGATAGCTAAATCATGTTCTTAATTATGCATTTTGGTGCACAATTTTGCATTGTAGGAGCATAACTTCCATTGAATTCAACACAGATCGGCACACATATTTTAAAAACTCTTAATGCAGTTAGAATAGTATTAAGGTTGTAAAATCCTTTGCCAGGACACAGGAGCTAAAGAAAGTGCCAGCAGTAGGAACAGGTTGTGACATGTGACATCTTTTTTTCCTGCTGTCACTCCTTGTGTCCCTAACTAGTAGCATCTCAATTATTTAGTGTCACATGCCAAATTCTGATAGAAGCGTTGTAAGAAACTGTGGAGGTAAATTTTGAGTCTTCATTATCACAAAAATGATTGGGAAAGCTTTCTGTATTTTTGCCTGCAGTATTACTTGTCTTGAACAGTGTCTGTCATCTTTCCTTTTGGTGAAGCTGTCATGGTATGAACAGGCATTGAAACTCACTGATTACAGCAAATAATGTGGAAAAACTCCTAGATACGTGCCAGTCTTCAGTTCACTATAAATAATGAATAGTCAGGAAGTTGAAATGTTTGTTTTGTTGTTTTTTCTCTGCCTCTTTTAGAGTCCATTTAAATGGATTCTGATTAATGTTTCTAAGTTGGGAGCCAAGAATAAATCAAGAAGAAAGATCATAACTGGAGGGATGCCGATCTGTCTACAGGTAACTTGTCTACTCTGTGAACAGAAGTGTTTATGGGTCATGACTAGTAATGGCATTCTTAGTGATCTTTTCCACTTGAACAGACAATGTAATTTACTTACAGTATTCTGAATCCAAGTGAGTGGTAAATATCTCATCAAAAAAGCCTGCTTGATTGTTTTCTGAGGCACCATATCACGTCAGAGCATGATATAGCCATGTTCTGAGACAGTGTCCCATTTAGAAAAACGTGAACTTGCACATGGTTATTTTTCTTTCAGGGATCTCACCTAAAATTTAGGCTATGTAGATCAATGGGCCCGAGAACAGGTACCTTCTTTGATTCACCAGATGATATTGCCTCCCTACAGACTTACAAAGGCCTTTTTGATCCTACTCCCACCCTTTAAAACCTCCACTATTCCTCAAGTTCTTTCTTTCCCAACATATAGTCCTTAACATACAAACTCTGTCTTCATTTACTTACTCCACCCAAAGGCCTTTGTGCTCTCCTTTCTAACTCATCACTCCTTAAGCAGCTGTCATTAAGTTAAATTTACATACACTCCATCATTCACAGCTCCTTAACTTGCAGCATGTGTTTCCAGCAGCAGATGGAAGCAGGAAGAAAAATCACCTGTGCTGCCAGCTTTCATTTCCCAAGGTAGAGAGTAGCTGTAGATCAGGAAGGAATAAGGAGACTTAATAAGAGAATGCACACTAACTTGGTTGTACTGTGGAGGATGCTTGAACAGCTGTAAATAAGCTGTACTTCTTGAGTTCTGCTCTGTGATCAGTCCCAGGGACAGCTTCCTTTCTTGCTCTGTCGGACAGTTCCAATGGGGAGTTTGTGCAGGACTGAGGGTACCCATTAGCCAGAGACAACACTGAGATGGACATGGAGACAATCTCCACTTTTCTGCAGTGGACAGTCTTGCCCCTCAAAATTTAAAACGAGTTTTTCTTAAAATCTATAAAGAGAAGTATTCCATAAACCACAAAACTGGTTTCTGCTTCAGTTCTGGATGCATCTTGCTCCACAATTACAGCCCTTTATCATTCTTTTGAACTCACAAATCTTCCCATATCCATTCTGTTTGTGAATAAACGATGTGGGGGCTCAGTGGAGAGAGCCCTCTCTGACACAGATCAGAGTTCACTGGCTGATGTGATGACCACTTGACTGACACATGAGTGTTTGGGGGCCAGGCTGCCTAAAGAGTCCTGCTCCCTGACATTCCCTTATAGTCCTGTGCTGCTCCCACTGTTGTCTCAGCACACCTGATCACACAGCTGGCTGGAAAACAATTTTAGACTGGATCTTTTCCATGCTCTGGTACTCTGACAACCTTGTTAGCAGTGGTTTCAGTAGCACAGGGATGTGACCAGGTGGCCTGGGGAGGAAGGGCTGCTCAACCAATAGTACTGCTGGAGATAAAGGTTGACCTGGATTTTATAGGCAAAAACAGAGCAAAGTCAGTACACAGAATGCTGTGAGAGTTAAAAAGTCTCTTGGCAGAAGGAGAGTGACGCTGGCATTTTGAGCTATGCACGCAGAGTATCCATACACATGCTAAGAATTTGGAAGTGTAGAACATGGAAGACCTACACTGTCAATGGATTTTATGGTTCCCTTCAAAGCCAGGCATGGGATCCAATCAGCCCACATGTACTATTTCCCCAAAACAGTACTGACTTCTTCAGTACCTGGCCAGAGTAAGAGCTGCACATATGTGAATATTTGTAGAAACTGTGTTTACTAATGTCCAAATTGTGGCAGGGTTTAATGAATGAACATATGTCACACTAAAATATGTGCATAAAGGGACATGAGACTGTTGGACAGAAAGAAGTTTTACCTCTCATTCAGCCAAGAAATTGCTTACAGGCCAGTCAAGTACAAAAAATAGTAACCAGTCCCTTAAAGAAACATTTCTTTTCCTTAATTTTAATCTTTCTCTTGTTATCTGTTGGGTAAGACAGAATGAAATAAATTTGATAGGCACATAGGAGCAGGGTGGAATATTGATGGAGATGGAGAACCTCAAAGGACAGGCTGGCTGAAAAAACTGTTAAGGTTAACACACTTCAAAAGGAAGATGATTTGAAATGAGTCAGGAAGGCAAATAGTTGGCCTTTCAGATGTGATCTGAATAGAGGCAGCATGTATGGGCTTTTCTTTGATTTCTTCACCTTTATTTTTTAAAAAGTTTTGAAATGGCGTTTATTTTGTAGATTGGAAACAAATCACCTTGGAAACAAAATTAATTTCACTTTACCCTCTTTGAAAGTGATTTTAAGGTAACTGATTGACACAAGATATTTCTCATCCACAGATGAGGTTAGTCTTTAAGTCAAAGCTCTGAAATGCCTGAAGGAACACCCAGCTCTCTTATATATCACTCCAGGGTCAGGTACCTGCTAGCAGCTAGGGCAGGTTGGCACAGAACCATGAGAGCCTGTTGAAGGGCTGACACTGGAAAAGCTGGGTCTGGGAGAAGTGTCATCTAGGGAGGATGTATAACTAGGAAGGCTCCCCAGCATGTGGCAGGTCAGCAAAGAGCACCTCAAAGTCCATGCTCTGGGAAATGTGAAACTCTCTGTTGTGTCCCTACACCCTAGGCATCCATCCCACTGCTCTAGCAGGTTGTGTGCCTGTGCAGAGCAATGCCAGGAGACTTCTCTTGTTAATGTGGGTGAAAGTGGAGGTAACACTGCCCTGCAGAGCAGAGCTGGAAGCTGGGATGAGTCAGAGCAGTCAGTTTTAACCTCCTAGGACAGGCATCAGTGCTTAGTTCTGCCTTTCCTAATGCCTTCTTTGCTGACTAAATGTCTTCATCATCTGATAAAGTGTGAAGAAAATTAGATTATTTCTCACTCTTGCACTTTGGGGCATTTTAAGAGGAAGTCATTACTGCAGGCACATATTTGTAGTTTGCAGTTTTACTGTCCCTGGTGTCTTCAAGGCAGGGGCAGATGCGTTCACTGCCTACCTGTAACATTCCCAGTGAAGGGGCAAGAAGATTGAGGGTTTGATGAGAGGACGCTGAGAAGAACCAGAGTATTTCCAAGTGTGGGAAAGAACTTTACTAAGTGTTAAATGCATTGGCCCAGGAAGTTGGTTTTGGATGAATCTGCAGTGTTTGCTGAAGGAGTCCTAAAGTTCCAGAAAATTGTCTCAGGGTTTGACCTAATAACAGATCCCAGATGAGGGCCATGGTAGAAACTTGATTTCCAGATGCCCTGCCATATCTATAAATTAGGCCATTCCCCTGCTACTCCAAATTTCCTCCTGCCATTTTTAAGTAGTACAGAACAACAGGGTCTAATGTAATACGATATGGAATGATTTGAAGCAGATTTAAATGGAAAATGAAGTGATGGTCCCGCATGTAAGGGCTGATGTAGTAGAAAAAAAAATGTATTCTTCTTGCCTAATGAATTTACTGGGAAATATATTGCCAATTATGCTCAGCTTTCTCTGCTAAAAGCCACCAAATAACAGATGTGGTTATTTAAAGAGCTGCCAGCACAGGGCAGATAGAAAGAAAGGAATGGAAAATAAGAGGCACCTTTGATGCATTAGAAAGTGGAAATAAAGAGAAGGCTGTTACTGACAAAGACAGACTGACTGCTAGAGAAACCCTGTTTCAAATATCATCTGTACATAGGTGACTCTCCAGAGGTTTTTGGCAGGTGCTTTATGCCCTCAGTTAGCACTTCACTGACACTGAAAAGGTAGAAAATTTTTGAAACTCTAGTATTCTGGAGTTGGGATCTTTCATGTCAAAACCTTGGAACAAAAATGAGGTTGGAAATTCCTTTGTTTCTTTTCAAACAGTGTTTCTGAATCCTGTGCATGTCTGTTGATACAGTATCTGCAAGATGAGACGAACCAGACTTTTCTCCCCAGAAAATATTCTGCAGTCCTTCAGCAGCACTGAATGAGGCTTTCTTGGAAAGTAATCTACTTATTATCTTAAAAAGGAGAATTATCTCCAGTAACTGTTACCCTGCAACAGATGAACTGAGCTTATGAGAAGTGCATAAGCAAAGGGGAAAAAGCAGTGCACATTCTGCTCTGCATTGCCCCTCTGTTGCACTAGCTCTCCATTTGAACTGCATTGTTAATCTGGTGAGAGTTTTGCTGATAAAGGATAGATTTCTGCATCAAATCAATGCATATTTGGTCCTCAACCCTGACCTCATATTAATTCTCTGTGTGTTACATTACTGGGCTTTTTAGTGTAACCACTAAGTTCCATGGGTTAGGCAGGTTTGATTATTCTTGTCCAGAGCATTAATCACAATATGAAAGACCAGCTATGAAAACTAATCACAAGGACAGAATTGGATGTGGTTGATCTAGTTTTACTTGCTGAGTGACATTTCCAGGATAAAAAAAGGACATTATGGTTTAAAGATGCCATTATGAAGTTACTGCAGCTTGAAAATGAAGCAACCTTTAATGCAATTATTAGGCACTGTGGCATTCCGCAAAATAAAGAAGTCTTTTGCCTTTAACTGTACAACTAAAATCGATATCCTTGGATGCTGTGTAGGATGCAGCTTTTTCATAGAAACAAGAAAGGGCTTTAACTCAACTTCTGGAAAAGTTTCATGATCCCTATACGATAGAGGAAGCTGTGGTCTTTTAATGACTGTTACTTCTCTAGAAATGATCTGAGCTTTATCTAAATGTCTTCTCCTGCACAATGGTCTTGTTTTTTATTTCTTTTTGAAAAAAAACCTTATTCACCCCAATCTGTCTCAATCCTTGGGAACCAAATGTGTTTGACAACTGTCTGCCATTGTAGGAGATTGACCTTTACCTGAATACATTTGGAATTCTTTTGTGTAATACTCGAGAAATAGAAGTTTGTTCTAATACGATGTGCTAACAGGCAGAAAAAATGGTTTACTTACTTTAGTTTTGTAGGAGGTCTCTGGTTGAGTAATTCACCTCAAAAACAGCAACTTATACTGCTTTTCAAAGTCTCCTTTTCCAAACATTTAATGATTGTGAGAGGCGTTCATTTATTTTTGCTCAGTTCATTCCAGCTCTGAGCAGCAGCCTGGTCCAGATGGATAACACTAGTGTTTGACCATGGCTGGGAGTCTGTTTTCTAACTCATGAGTGGCTTGGCAGCATTACCAATTTAGCTACCATCACCTGCTCTGCAAGGACCTGTTCTGTCTGTGAAGAGCTGCTTTCCAGAGGAAGTGTGCGGAAAATCCAGATCAGCTGTTGGAAACTTTATAATACAGTCTTGTCAGTGCAGCATAGTCCTTGGGCTAATAAACCACATCTCTGAGCAGGTCTCTGTAGTGTAGGAGCAGCACAGCTTTGATATTCCACTGCCTTTTCCAATCCTGGAGGCAGATCTCTTGTGGATTTTGTTTGGACAGATGGAACTGCCCCACATATCACAGCACTGGAGGCAGAGCTGCTTCTCCAGAGGTGCTAAGTGGGGACCTACATGCAGAGTTGTGTAATGGTGTTCCACGAGTTCCTGTCTCCTGGCTGCTTCTGCTCCTAAGGCCTCCTGTTAAGAAGGAAGGATAGGAGCAGACTGACATTCACAAAGGCTGACAACAAGATGTTCCCATTAACTTCAATGGGAATAGTCCTGAAAAGAAGCTGCTGCTGGCTGGTGCACTCCAGATGCTAACAGTCCCTGTATATTCCTTACTGCAGAGACATGCCAGGTTTGATTAATTATGTTGGAATAGTAGAGACCAGGATGCAGCAGAAGTAGCATGTGTGTATATGTCAAACTGCTAATGACAGCCCTGCCTACACTTCATATTGAAACAGTTCCAAGATGTGTCAGAAAGAAGAGGTATATAGTAATTGACAGTGAAGAAAGCAATGTGAAATTTAAGAATCCATCATTAGAGCTTGAATCTAAAAAGCAAAATGAGATTACTGTGGGACTAGCTAATGAGTTGAGCGTTATGAATTTGAATTAATATCTGGCTTGATTGGATTCTTGCAGTGCCCTCTCAATCTGCAGATGAAAGAAGTGAAATAGTTTACAATTCAGTATGGTAGTGCAGACAGATGAGACACTGATAGAGACCCCTCAGTTAAAAAAAAAAAGGAAAGAAAATGGACCCAAATACAACAAGTGTATACATCTCCTCAGAGATGTCTCAATAAGGTAGAGTTATTTCAATATATCCAGATGATTCACGGTGCCTGCAGTATCATGTTTTCATGTCCTGATTCTCTGTATCTTGGAGATTTGAGTTTTTCTTATCTGATTACAACTCAGAAATTATTTTTTGTAATTATTTGGTCAACTGATCTGACTGAGGAGACATTAATCCAATTAATATGGGCAGTTGATTCTATTAATTGATCTTTCTTTTAAAGTTTCCAACAGCAATAAAAATGGGGAATATACTGCCTCCATCAGCCCAGTTCCTGCTCTGCCTTGAAGGACTGAAAAATCCCCAAGCCATGGGGACGTATGAAACAGAACCTAAGGAGAAATGTCAGGTGATAGAAGATGAGAAGTGATTGAAATATCTCATATATGCATATTACAGGCTCTATGGAGAAGCATTTGCTGTCCTTTGGAGGCAGTTTGATCACCTCCATATGGACTGTTGAAAATGTCACAGCCTGCATTTTAGCTCACTAAGAAATACAAGATGTTTTCTTCCTTCTCTCCTGTAGATCTTTCTATCACCTGCCATCTTCCTCAGCCACTTCTAGAAACTGCAAAATTAGGAATGACAAAACACGCAAAAATGAATCATAGGTAGAAGTGACAGCTCAGAAATATCAAAATGTGCTGTAGGTGGGACTTGATTTAAAATGGAACACAAAAAAAAGTGCAGGAATTCTTTGAAAAGAAAGAAATGGTATACAGAAAGTGGAAATCTGAAGCCTCTGAAAATCGTAGAAAGATATGGCAAAAAAATCAAGCAGCCAAGCAAACACAGTACAGATCTTTGTAATTAAACATCCAGACGTGTTAGAAATTGTTGATCCAATTTGCTCCTAAGCATTGGCTTCTGCTGAAGTCAGACCTGACCAGGTGTCTGGTTGTTTCTACTTCTGGAAGTCTAGGATCAATTAGTTTGGTCCACATTTGTTTCTGCCATAAAGGTTTTAAGTGCCTTTGATGACTTAGCATTCACAAGAAAAGACAGAATGATTCTTTGTTTGCATTGTTGCAATAGCTAAAGTCGAGTCAGCTCTTTCAAATATCATTTTACCGGGTTACATTCTCCTTCTTTAGGAACAAAATGTTTGGGGTTTTTTCTTAACCACGCCTGCAGTCCCTTGCAGTGAAATCTGTGATTTGCATGTGATTTGCATGTGGGCCCAGAGATTGCTGCAGGATGCTGCTACTGACAGGTAAGGAGGACACACAAAGCAGCAGTGGCACAGCTGGGGGTTCTGGAGTACACAGCCTTGAACCTGCAGCTCTGGGGAGAAATTGCAATGGAAACCACAACATTTCTGGGTGACCAAGATGCTTCTACACAGTCTTCATGATCCTTGGGACAGTGGTAAGCTGTGGCACACTGTGCCTCTTACCTTTAAGTCTGTTATGCCAGATAATATATCCAAAATCTTTGTAGTGTTTAAGATCTCTGGGGCCTTTGGGACTTAAGCAAATGTTTTTCTTGTCACTCTGGTGCCATTCGACAAAATATTGAAGAAAAGTGAGAAAGAAGGTTTTTAGTTCTGAAGAAATTGATAGAAATCTTTTATTTCCAAAAGCTTCATCTCGGGACAGCAGAGCTGAACTCAGTTCTTCAGTTCTGGAGAGATCAGAGCCAGGGAAGCAGAATTAGTTGAATATATTGATGGATTTTCCTATCTGTACGACTTTGAAAGTAAATTTTCTCCTCTTTTTTTGGTCTTAGCATGCTCACTTATCTAGAATAGACAGCCTTGGACTGGTCAGAGGCAAAAGAGTTCTCTGAATTGTATCTGTGCTCTCACACATGCTCCTTATTCTGAGAAACACCAGGGCAGGCTTAAAGAAACTCTGTAAGGGGATATCAAAACTTCCAGGGAAAATGTAGATCTTTTCCAGCTCTGTGGGATCAACCTTGTGGAACTTGAGCCAAAACCCAGTGTAATTTTACACTCCAGGACTTGTCTGAACCTGAATTCCCCTTGACTGCAGGCCAGCATTTCCCTTCTCTAAGGAAAGGAAAGGGAGTTGTTTGCAAAGGGGTTTTAAATCATGGTGGGTCTCTTGCAAGCACGAAACAAGATGTAATGACTAAAAAATTGGTCATGCATTATTCTGTTTTAAGCTGTCTTTTTTGTCTTGCAAGGAAGGAGGGATAGACACACATAAAAGGTGAAATATTATATGCTTTTTATTACACGTCTTCTTCATATGCACTGCACTGGTTTTTATTCCTTGAGGTATTAAAAAGGAAGGTTGTGAAAATAATTTCAGAGAAATCACAGAGCACCCAAAATACTCATAAACAAAACCAGCTATTCTGCATATATTCAAGTTGATGTATGGCCAAACTCCTGATCTTGCGGCCTAATGTTCTCCTGTGCTGGGCACATGAAATCTCTGAAAGCAAATTAATCAGCACTAGCAAAGGAAGTAAAAATTTGTCCACACTTCTGGCCAAAAACACTGTGCCTTACACAATAACACCCATATAGCTCAGACAGAAGGAGGTCCCTCCAAGGAATTTAAAACTACCTCAGAAATGTTCCCCTTCACTTTATCCCAAAACTGCAATCCCCTTGACAGATTAAGAGGTGATAACAGACAGGAAGGGTGAGGGACAGCTCTCACAAGAGGTGACAGATCTCCAGTGAAGACAGGGAGATATAATAGGGGATGGTCAGAGACACAAATACTTGGACAGGATGTTAGAATATGCAGGTCATGGGGAGAAATATTTTGAGAACCATTTTTTTCAACATGGGCTGCTCCTGAAATGTTCCCCTTGTGCATGCTACCACAGGCAACTGCTCAGAAGCTTGGAAGCCCTGGACTTGCATGTGCAGCAAGACCACGTGGAAAAACATTAGACAAGAACTGAACATAGGTCATGAAAAATACAGAAACTATCAATAATATATGAGGAAGAAGATAAGTAACCTATTGGCTATTCTTGGTCATAGTCTTCTGTTCAATTTGTCTCTGTTCAGGTCTATAAAGCTTTAATGTTCTTGCTTCTGTTTGTCACAGTCCTCTCAGACAGGCAAGAGAGGTCACCTGAGTGGATTTCCTGCAGCTTCCATTAATGTGATACCCTGGTGATACCCTGGTGTGACTGGTGTGTAGCTCCTGTCTATGCTGTTTCTCATTCTGCTGTTTGGCTTGATCTGATCACCCAGTTCCTCATCCTAGCCCAGTCTTTGTGGCTCAGCTCTAGGTGTGTGAGTGGGGTGCAGTGCTGCCTGCCTTATACTGAAAGGGTTGTGCTGACTTCCCTCCTACTGGCACTGTCAGCCTTTGCAGGCCCTAGTGAAAAAAATTCTCTGTAGGTCTACATAAAATGCTCTTCGATCTTTAAACCCTGCAAAGGGCCCAGTCACGGTCCATCTTGGAGAGATTTCAAATTTAAATGCAGCAATTAACAAAACCCACCCGACAGACAGTAGCTACCCTGCTATCTCTTCTTTTCTTCTTCCCTTTGTGCTTCTTTCCCCCTGCTGTTATTCACAAAAGTATCCAACCCAAAAACTGAAGGAAAAGACATCTCATGTGTTTAGAGCCTGAGATAGACTTTATTTTTTTTGACAGTGTAATTCTCCTTTGGTGACCTGACTTTCACGTGTGACAACCCGTGTGAAACAGTCTGTTTGAACAATGATGCAGTGATAGGGATAGCACAGGCTTTGTGTGGAGGAGGGTGTAAAGACATTGGTGTAAGTGACTGGCTGTGTAATGCACACCAGAGGCAAACATCTAAGTATGGATATTCCTCTAAAGGAGATCCCTACAATCCTTCATAACACATTTTCTGCAAGCTGTTTGTGAAGCAAGAGGTGTTAGCATTAATTCTGCTTGAATATCAAACCTTTTTCTCACAGAAAATGTCCCTCTCCTTCCATCTTTCTTGCAGTACTTCACTTTTTGAAGCTAGGGAAGGACTTTTGTGCTAAGATCTGGCCCTCTGTTGTAGTTGCACACCAGTGATTGATATCTCCCTTCCCTCCCCAGGGAGGGCTTGTGCACATCCTCTTCAGAGGCTCTTACTGAGTGTAAGACACCCCAGCACAGCCTGAGCACCAAGCTTCTGGGATTAGGAGATGGGATTGTAATAGAAGGAGCCAGTGATGTCTGGGCATATTTTAAACATTATCTGCTGGATTAACTGACTGGGTTTTCTGGTTGTTCTTCCATCCATGCTGGCTATCTTTTTTGTCTGTATTTTGGTAAAGAAGAAAATTGTGATAGATTATCTAGAAGGGCTAGCCCTTCTGCCTTTACAGAAGCCGGTGCAGCATTTCCTCTTCTGGAAGTACTGCCTTACACAGGTAGCACAAATGTGTATGTTTTTAGATCTTTATACCAGTGAGTCAGCTGTTCTGCTGTAACACTGTTTTTGCAAGCAATGCCTCAAATATCCACATCTCCAAAAACAGAGACATGGAAAAAAACACTTTATGGGTGGGTAACCAGTGTTGACTTCCTTATCCTGCCTGCCTTTCCTAAAATGGTCTTTGAAGTGTTTTTTTTTCCAAAAAGTATATGATTGCAATTAAGAGAAAAAAAGGAACTGCTAATCTGAAACAAACTCTTTGCTTTAACAGCTCAGATACACCTGGGCCTGTGATTGCCATGTGTGATATATCCATATTAAACAGCATATGGGCAGGCTTTTCTTTTCATGGTTGCCTTTATAATTAAAAATTAGTGTCCTTCTTGCACAGATGGCTTCAGCCCAAGCTGAGTCTGGATGACTCAGTTGTCCACTACATCCTCAATTATGTTTGGTGCCCAAGAGGAAAGGTTCTCAGCTTCAATCTGCAAGCAGGATGTTCTGAGTGCTTTTTGTGCCCTTTCACTGGACCTGCTCATATAAAACAGAAATGCCAGTGAAGCAACTGTTTTGTAATAGCCACTGATTTCAGAGGTTAATAGGAAGAAGTACATCAGATTCACTTGGGATTCACAAATGTAATGTAGTTTATGAAGTTGCTGTAAAGCTGTTTTCTTCCCTTTCTTGAGTGTTCCAGATTCACAGAACATATCCAAGAACATGTGTCTACATGAAGTTTCTTCAGGGCATTGTCATGGTATGAAATTAGAACTGTACCTCCAGGCAGTTTTATGTCCTCATGTATGTTTGCTGTGGCCTTTCAGGCACAAAAATCAATGCAATTCTGTTGACTTCAGGGCCTTGTCAGGTCACATACCTGTTTCAGCAGCAGCCTGTGCTTGTCTCACATTCTGTTTAGGTCTCATTGTGGATTAGTAACACCTGAGGACTTAAGAAAAATGTTTAATACAAACAGCAGAATTATGGAAGCCTCTGACAGTGAGGTAAGGATAAAGTCAGAGATCAGTGAGAAGCATTGTTTTCTTGGGCATTTTATGCAGTTATACCCCTAACCTTACCTTCAAATCTACAGCCAACTCTCAATTATAATGCAATACTTCCCAGTAAAAGGATTCCTTTGGTAACTTCAAGACAGTAAAATCTTGCAGATTGAAAGTATTGTGTTTAGAATTCAGATTTCTTGCAGCAAAGAAGATATATAAATTCACCAAAGTGATTAACACATAATTCTTTCAGTGCAAAGGAAAATAGTAGTTGAAAGAAATATGAATTACTTGAAAAGAAAGGGAGATAATAGGTAAAATTTCTCCAGTTTAATGCTAGGTAGTTCAGGAGCTAGTTCATGAACAAAGCTGCTACTATAAAGTTGGCAACTTTCATGGGAACAAGTGTGCAGAAAACTGAAAATAAGAACAATCTTAGATACTGAGTTTTTATATACTGCTGCACATCTATGAGAGATCTTGGAAATGCATTGCATCTTCCAGGAATCCCAGTCCCATCACCACTGACTTTGACATAAAGTTATTCAAACCCTTTCCTAAAAAAGAAAAATAATTCAGATGTGCACAGAGTAAAGCTCCAAAGTTCAATAGGTGAGAGATCTGGGCTAAGAAGTGACAGCACACCAGGGCTGGTATCCTAGAAACACTAACATACGAGGAAGAGCTGACTGCAGGGTGGGAACAGGATTCCTTCAGCAAGATTTTACTTCATTCAAGCCTTGGAAGTCCTGTAGGTTTAATCAGGTTCTTTTTCTCTGACCTATCATCCTAATGTACACACACATGCACACACACACACCACTCTGTTGCCCTTACCTTAAAATACCCCTAAAAATTAATAATCTTCCTTATTCTGAGCATGAAAGGCTGTAAGCTCTTTGAAGAAATGAGACATGATATTTAACAAGGAGTTTAGCTGAGCTCCCAGTTTTATTTCAGAAGAATGAGTGCCTATAAGCAGTTTTCCATTCTCTTAAGAGATTGACTTCAACACACAGCTTGATTCTGGCATGTGTTAATTTGGTGAAATCCCTACCTCCAAATCCATGGGTGGCTTCAGTGATTTCTGGGAGATATCTTCTAAATAGCATCTGACAACAAATGTTATTAATGGGAGTAAGAGCACTGGAATCTGGGTCTGTATCAAGGCTAGAATCTTGACTGAAACCTCTTAAAAATGGATTAGGCTTTTATAGTCCTTTTCTATGTGACCACTGACTGTTTTCTGCCAGCTGCCATGCTGCATTTCTCTTTTGTTGTCTGTACTCCTTGTCCTGCCCTACCCTCCAGATTTACCATTCTTTGACTCCTTGTCCCAGCTCCTTTTCCTTTCCAAGGAAATGATGAGATGTTGAAGAGAATTCACCTAGTCTCAAGACATTCAGGGAGACCTGGATCACTCCAAAATACCTCAAAACATTCCTCTCTAACTGAGCCATTTCCTATAATTCTAATTTGAGGCATCCTGATCTCAACTGTGGCAACCAGAAACTAACTTTATTGAGGCAGGAGTAGATGAGACATCTATACCTGACACAGCATTCACAGAAATACAATTGATTTCTACAAGAAAGCCTGATCCTTCAGCATTGAAGGCTCATGTTCAAAGAAGCTTAAAACCTTTGTGAACTGCACATAGATTAAAAGAAAGAAATTGATGTGCAGGGTGGCTTTCTCCCTGGAGTGTTCATTTGGGATAATGCGTTTCAAAGGGGCTTCGTTCACCAGAAGCTTAGAATTCATCTGTTTATTCCATGGGTCAGAAGGGGATATGAATATATTAAGATCAGTTGAATGGCTGTCCTGGGTCAAAACACTCATCCCTTTAACCCAAGTATCCTGCTACCAAAAGTACCAATGAATAGACTTCTTAGGAAGGAATGGCTAACACTTGTGAAACTTCCTTGTAAATCTCTTTCAGGCCCCAGATCTTTCCACTTCAGGGACTTCCTGCTTTTTCAGTATATGTGTAATTTTCACTGTATTTCTCTTCCATGTACATGTGCAGTCTCACTTTGAACCTATGCCCATTTTTAGCACCCTTAAGTAATTTAGCAAGAAGTTCTCCAGTTTACTGTTTACTGTGTGAATAAGTAAAATGCTGTGTTTGTATTGGACCTGGCTGATGTTATCTTTATTTTATGCTCTCCAGTTCTTCTACTAAAAGACAGTGAACATCAATCCCTATCTATCCATGACACAATTATTTTTTGTATACCACATCATTCCCAGTTATCCCTTTTCCAGACTGTAGTGTTTAGCCTTAGTATGACAAGGCTTTCATGCCTTTGCTTATCCATCTTTTTTGCCTTTCTGTCAACCTTCTCTAAGGCTGAACTAACAAACCATGGATTTATACAGTCACAAAATAGTGTCACATTTTGTTCTGCATTCACTTTCTAATAATGCCAAAAATGTGAGTTCCTCTGTTGACTGCTGCTGAGTATTGAAATGTTATTTCTATGGAGCCACTTGCAAGACTTCCAGGACCTCCTGAGTGGTGAAAATCAGTTTAAAGTCCATCATTCTTTGTGTGAAGTAAGAATTATTTTTTCCATGCAGCTCACTTTTCTTTTAGCTGTACTGAACATCTTCTGTCATTTTATTACACATTCTTGTTTCTCAGTTTTTCTCTAAGACTTTGTACAGTCAGTCTGCAGTCTGACTGGTAAAGGTGCTGTCGCTAGCAAGTTTTTTTGTTCCACTATTCAACCATTTCCAGGTTTTCTTGTGAATATATTGAACAGTAGAGGTCTCATCACAGACTTCTGAAAAATTCCTCTTGATTTTTCCCTCCATTTGAAGAACTGATAATTTGTTCTCTTTCCTGTCTTAGAACCGTGCAAGACCTTCCCTCTAAGAGCTGCATTTGTTGAAGGCCTTTCTCAAAGCCTTCTGGAATTAAAAATAGGCTGTATTGGTCAGATAACCCTGCCCCAACATAAGCTTGTTGACTTGACAAAAAAAGTGGGATTATGACCTTTTCTGTGAAGCTTCACTGATTTTATCAGTATGTATTATTTATGGTACAATGCTTATGCAGTTGTCTGCTAACCCTTTATAGTTTCTCTTAGTTTGTCCAATATGGACATCAGTCTGATATTCCTGTAATTCTCCACTGGGACCTCTGCATCACATATCTTATCCTCCAGTTCTAAGTACCCCAACTGCTTTAAATGAGAGGTTATACAAGTCTCCAGGAATTCAGCTACTTCATCCTTGAATTGCTTTAAAACTCATGAGTGATTACCATCTGGTCTTGGCAATGTGTTACTGTTCTTTATATCATTTTTTCCCAACTGCTTCTGTAGTCACTTCAGTGCCATTTATGACCCAAGCTAACCCAAGATTTTCTCTTTATTCTTGGGTAGGCCAGGGCATAGAGCAGCTGAGTGATGCATTTTGGAAAGCAGGGATTGTGCTGCTGATCCTTGCTTTGGGCTGGACTATGGTTTTGGTTATATTGCATCTGTAAGCCAGTAATTGCATGTGTAGAGGGATATAATAGTGTAGTAGTGACATGGTCACTTGTCATCATTAATTTTCAGGGTGGCTGTGCTTGGAACACTGGCTGCATGAAGCCAGGAGTACTAGCACTGAGGCAGCCCTCACAGCTACCCCCAGGAGCATCTGGTGCCTTGCTACAAACACACGGTTATTCCCTGGAACTAGAGGCACTAGTGAGCATTGCAGGCGCAGGTTAAGAAGCAGGAGCTACATGCTGTGTGATGGTGGGGCCCACAGAGTGAGCCCAGGAAAAATCTCTCCTTCTTACAGCCTAGCATCAGCCTCCAGAGAGCTTGCAGCTTAAAACAGAATGCACAGGAGCAGGGCATCACATGCAGCTCTTCATGAGAGCAGTTACAGATGGCTTTCTTTATGCTTAGAAGTATTTGGAAACCAAGAATTTAAGGTAGGGATAACATTCTCTTTGTGTCATGCTGGTCTCAGTTTAGGCTGAGTCCTTGTGTTGCAGCAGTGGGCATTGCACTTGGTCAGGTCAGGGAGTTGAATCTGCTCCAGGTGCTTCCACAGCTCCGTCTGCCTCCAATGAAGGTGAACAAGGAAAGGCTGAAGAGATACTGTGGACCACTGAGGGCTGCCTGTTCTTCTGACCTGGAGGTCAAAATGGCCTGAGAGAATGTCTGCAAGGCATCTCTGCTTGCCAGCTGATTTCTCCATGGGTCGGCAGAGCCAACCTTCATAACTTCCAGGTCTCATTTTCTTTCTCCTTGCTTTCTAAGAAAGGAGAACACTTGAGTCAGTTCATGCTGTTCCTTCCAGTTTCTTTTCTTCACTCTCTCTACAGTGAAAAGATTATAAACCTTTTCCTGTCAGCTTTCAGCTCTGAGTTGCTTCTGGCTCTCTAAGTTGCAAAGGCAGAAGGCAATAAAATCATCAAAAACGAATCCCTGGATATATAATTGTATAATTTATCAAGCTGAGTTCTGAGACAGCATCTTCTCTCTCAGAGCAAGAGCAGAGTAGTGTGTGCTAAGACTTTTTTGATCAAGAAATAATAGAGACTACTGATAGATGGCTTGCTTAAGTGAGTTTTCATCATCAAGCTAAAACACAGCAGTCAAGATAAGGTTTAATAATAGGCGAGGTTTTTTCCTTAATAACACATTACACCAAACTGATCTCTTGATGGCCCATTAGTCCCATCAACCCACAGCTGGTTTCATGTTTTAATGATAATTACTTAACAAGTGGGCTGTGTTCTGGATGGTACAGAAGTGTGTTTTCACTGTGGCAACCCCATATAATTTAAAATAAAAATCCGGTTTGGATGTAGCATTTTCTCAAACCCCAACTCTCTCCTGCTGTGCATAGTTAACACTGGAAGGACTGGTGAAAAATGGTATGAAATTGCAGTGAGATTTATGTTAAACTTACAGACTAAAAGGTAGAAAGACAAAGAGAGAATGAGATTTCAGAGAAGTGGAAAAATCGTGATGAGAAATGACAGTAAATTTGTTTAAGGGTCAGACCCATCTCCCTCCTTCAGCCACCTGAGAGGTAGACGAGCAGTCTTCAGCGCTGTATCACTCTCATCCATGGGAAAACTAAGTTTTTGGCTGTCACCTCAAGAGAGAATGAACTGCCCAGTTTGAGGTGTTTACATTCTGTGTGGATTGTGGAAGCTAGGCCAGTAGCTTGAATGGCTAAATTTAGCAGACTTGAACTCCAAACCTAGTCTAGCCTTGAGCAAGGCTTTTGTAAAAACAGCCATGCAATTCAGTAGGCAGCAGCATGTGTGTGACATGCCACTGACTTGAAAGAACGTTTTCATCTTGCAATTAATGCACATCCTTAAATTATCCTCCGTGGAGATGTTGCAAAGCTTTATTGTTGGCTTTAGACCTTTCCTTGATTCCAGCTTTAATGTTTTGGGATAGCTGAGAGGATACTTGCTAAAATGTTAGCAGTTGTGCTTGCAGACACTGAATTCCACCTGGACAGCTGGATGCTTTTATGACTCTAAAACTGTCTCTCTTACTTTTATTTCAGAATTTAACTTTTCCTATTATATACAAATAATGATATGTGAGTTGCAAGGATTAATGGATCAATGCTTAAATATGCTATAGAAAATTCAGGAATGTCTTAGAAAATTGTTCAGTTGTTTTTTCTATTTTTTAATTTTTAAAGATCTGATCACGACATTATTTGAACCAACTAATTAAAGCAATCTCGTAGTGTAATTTGCAATTCCCTAATAAATCTCCTTTGAGTTGGATCTCAAAGATTTCTTTGTTTTGTTCTTTATCTTGCTCCCTTGACAAACTATAGCACAGCACCTGTTTAGCACACACTCCTGCTTTTCTTGGGAGATTCTGTCCTGGTAGTGGAATCACAATACAGATAGGTAACAAGGATTTCCAAGCTCTTATTCCCAGATGCTGCTCACAGATAGACTAACAGTTAAATCCTTCCTTGTTCCCTTGCTAGACTAAAATTGGTACTCAGCATGCTCCAAGCTCAGCCCTCTTTTTTAAGCATCAAAATGCCCCTGATGTCTAAGGAATAGGTGGTAGCCTGTAGGTAGTGAACCTGCAGTTAAAAGAGATTGAAATTCGAGTGTCTCCCCTCTCTTTTTCTTACCCTTTCCCCACCTCATGTACATAAAACTTCTGAGGTATCTTCCCACTGCCTCTCAGCTAAAACACCTCATAAGTTTCTACAGAAGGAAGTGGCTGAATGGGGTCAAAACAAGAGTAGTTTGAAGAAATTGGTGCAGGGAAACTGAAAAAAAAATAAATTGTAGATGCAGTGAAAAGGGCGAAGGAGATTGTTTTTCCTTACAGCCCCATTTTTGCCCCCATTATTTCTATTTGCAATTATTCCTCACAACAACAGTTTTATGGACAATAATTCATTAACATAGTGCTCCCCTGGCAGTTTATTTCAGCATGGAGAAGTGAGACTGTCATCTGTAGGTAAACAAGACTTTGTGGTTGGATTCACAAACAAATATTTTTTTGGCTCAGAAGTCATTGGTTTTCAATCTTCGTTTGTTCCCATCATACCTTTCCTAACAGCTGATTTTGAGATGATTTGATAAATACCCACATCAGATACAGAGTTCTTGGGTCCCACCATAGGCCAGCATCACTTATTTTCAGGGCTTACTCTGAATGTTGTGTTGCAGATACCAAATGCTACATTGCAAACCCATTTAAAGCACCTGAGAACACAGACCAAATAATAGGTTTTGCTATAAACTGTATGTTGGGCAGTCTCTGTTGAAAGGAAACTGACTTTTCTGTGCTTTAAAATTATGCCTAAAAATTGCTGAAGTCTGTGTTCCAAACCACAGTTTAGGTAAAGGCCAGTTCTGTAGATGATTTGTAAACATTTAATCAAAATCTGATTTTACTTTAAGGCTCTTTGTTATATTTCAAAACTGTCTACTAAATGCAGTTGTAGTATAGATTCATGGTTTGGATTGCTATCAAGTGCATTTCTAACTCTTTAGAATTGCTTTATTTCAACAGGGAGCTGAGTCTTTACTACAGAACATTGATCTGAATTCCTAAAGTGACTAAGATGGAAAATGGTTTTGAAAAAAAAGGTTTATTTCATAACTTAAAAGGCTCACTCAGCAGATCAGGGACCAGCTTCAACGACTCAAGCTATAGAGATATATGCCTACAGTCACATATGATTGCTTACCTAATATTACACAAACTGTTTAAAAATTCCTGTTTGTCTTCCAGATTTGCTCATCTCATTTGGTAAGTCAGTCTATAAAGACATATGGTTTTTGTATATTTTAGCTAAAGAAGCCTTCCCTTCTTCTTGAAAAATGGAAAAGTGACTTGGAGGTTTCTGTGTTACAGGTTGTTAGATTCCCTGATGTTTGCCCTGGTCATTTCTGTCATGAAAAGCAGAGTTGAAGAGTACATGTACTGATTTCTCTTAAGTGTGATGTTGTTGAATTGTGGCTAAATTGCTAAATTAGTTAGGAAGCTTGGAAAGAATGTATTTTCTTCCAATATTTTACAGTTTTATCTCTACTTTCAATCTTTGTATCTCAACATAAGTCTTCCTCAGTCATGTTAAAATTTGATGTTTTCTTCCAGGCTTAGAGCTTGGGGTGTGTAAGGGAGCAGCAGTTAGGAAGTGCACAGTCAGTCTTTTTTAAGGAAGGTCTTTGAACATGAGACTTGCCAGGGCAATGCTCCTGTGGTTTTTGGATGCTGCCCTTTCCCAGGAGACCAGTAGCCCAGAGCTCAGTGTAACTGTTATAGTAATGGGGGCCTTCTAATTGCTTTGGCAAGTATGTGAAATTTGGAATAACATTAATAATGTTACCTTATTCTCCTTTCCACATCCCTTGTAAAGGAAAGTGTTTCTTTTCATGAGATCAAGTCTAAAAAATAGGTTTGAGTTGTGTCAGTTTGGTATTTAAAGTGGACCACAAAAATGGAATATGCAGCACAGGCAAGCCCATCAGAAATAAAAAGCAGAAGAACATAAGCTCTGCGGTAATGAAGAAAATTAAAATGGTTTTCTGAAAAGTAATGCTCTTTCTATGTAATAAATAATTTGGTTTTCTTTGTTTTCTGCCTTTCATTATGTAGCTGTGAATTATAAAGAGACCTTTGTGATCTCTCTCCATATTTCTGTTGTCTATTAGGAAGAAGATTCTAAGTACACCATCATCAGATAGATACTTTCATAGGGATTAGTGATTAATGCTTCTTACTGTAACTGGAAGGGCTAGATGCCTGCTAATGCACTTTCAAACATTCCCAAAGATGGCTGTGGAGACACTCTCCAGATTTACATTCAGAAGGTAATGACCTGACAGTAAAAGAAAACTAAATTGGGCTGATGGAAATATATTGTCACTGAGTCTTAAATCCAAGTCATCTACTGGGTTTCTATTTAACTTCTGTTCGCTGGATAGTGAAGGATTGACTTCTAACATTCATTACAACAAGGCATTATAGTTATGAGTGAGAAAACATTCTCATGCTAAAGCCTTCTATTCAGCTGCATAAAACTTTACAGAAAAATTACCCTTTGGGCTGAAATTGCTTATGTTTTGTTCTCCTTATGCTCTGTTCTCATGGCAGAAGAAATTTGTTTTTAAAAAGTATTACAACACTCTTTCGTAGTGAGAGAAATACATTTAAAAACAAACAAACAAAACCAAACCCACCCCCCTCCCCCCTCCAAAAAAAAAAAAAAAAAAATAGCATTATTGCAGAATGATCAGTCTTTGATCATTAAGAAGTAATGTACATCTTCAGACTTGCTGCGTTGCATGCCCAAGGAACACAGGTGAGTGTTCTGTGCTTGGAAAAGTTTAATTAGGTAGAAATATCAGCACAGTCTTGCCAGTTCCACTTGCCTTTTCAAGGCAACTGTGAGTCATTCTGGAGAAATATGTTCAGGGTATCTGTGAGTGTTTGTGCAGGTGGTAGGACATTCCATGTTCACAGAACATTGTGGCTAACAATGTATTTTGTATATGTAAATAGATATCCGCTGTCATGTAAAGCTATACACTAGCACATGCTATTTGTGACTTTTTGGAGTTCCACTGGAAGTACTGGCCCTTGGTATTTATTGTCTTGCCTCTCTCTTCCTTAACCATAGATTATATTAGAAAAAAGAAGAAAGCAACATGGTGATGAATTTTTAAGTACACAGTTAAGATGAAAGTAAAGCAGTGGAATGCAGCAGACAAATAATTTATGAAATAAAGTTGGGGTTTTTTTCAGTATTATTTTCACACTGCAGTGGATTTGAGAGAAAATTCAAATGTAGCATATGAAGAGAAGTAAAGCCACGGAGAAATTAATTGGGTGTTCCATTATTTGGTTTTGGAAAGTCCCAGATGTCACCGTAGGAGCTGTGCCCAGGAACAACAGTAGTATCAATGAAATGATTCATAGTACCACAAGAAGAGGCTGCTGATCTAGTGGGTAAACAGGTGAGAAAAGCATACTTGGAATTTCACTGGATTGCCTTTCTGACTGAGACATTTTATTTTGAATTGTGCAGTATGTCTCTTGCTTATAAAGAGAGACTTTGAGAAATTTTCAAAATCAAATATGGCAATAAAGCTTGCCAGACTTTTGAGTCTGTCCATGTCCCTCCATTCCTCTGCAGCTGGCAATAGCACCCCATAATGACAGACACTGAACTCTGATTCTGCTCTGGTAACCATATATCAAGTCTCTATGACCAAATAATCATATGATTTCCCTTCTATTTGATGTGCACAAGGAAGCTGGATTTACAGGCTGGACCATACTTGGAATAAAGGGAAATTGTGTTGCCCTATTCTGTCACTTTGAGGTTAAGCTAAGATCAGAAACCACTGGGATAGCTGATCTCCATATTTTTGGCTCATCACTTCCAAATCTGATGTAATATTTGGGAATTTTAGTGTTAAAGACCTCTGGCTATACAAGTGAAAAGGGGAAGGTCAGTTATAGTTTCTCTTGAGGTCAAGGATGACATATTTCCAATGATGATGATGATAATCTGTGATCAGAGAGAAATGTTCTAGGAATCAAATTGTAGACCAGATAGATTAGTAAGTCGATAGTAACTGGGGAAAGTAATTTTCAATTAGTCCTCATGATTTTACAAGAAGAAGAAATGAAAGGTTACCATCACAAGAAACCAGTCCTCAGTAGTGAGAGCTGCTCCCCAGGAGACAGGTGATAAACCTATAGTAAAGAAAGCTGAATATAGCAAGAAGAGAGAGAAGGGAGTCAGAATTAGCAGAAGGATTTAAGGCACACACTGCAAAACCCAACTAAGACACAATAAAACCCAATTAAATGAATCTGTGAATTTCCCTCTGGCCAGTGTCCCTCATTGGAGTTCGAGGCTCATGCCTAATCTTTCTTGTCTTCATTTCATTGTGCATGAGATGTTTTGGCATAGCCTCTACCTCTACTTGACAGAGCCCTGACATGCACAATGACAAATAAGGGGGTGGTCATATGATATGTAGGGTCATTAGTGATCTAAGAGCTCTGGTTTTATATCTCCTGAATACTTTGGGGTTTATAATTTTTTCAACAGAACTGTAAATCAGGGCTGAACTTCAATGCTCAATACTTAGGATTATAGGACTATTTTGCCTCCAAAAGCTGATCCTTTCAGTCTGTGTCCCAAAACTTGGAGGACATGGCTTTAAGGCTTTGAGTCTTGATTTATCTCAAAACTGTCAGTGTCCTAGCTTCCAACAGTCTCCAGAAATAACCTCTTGCATCTCAAAAAAGATAGCAGAAACATTAGAATGGGAGACAAAATTCTCCTGTACTTCTTCTGCAATTGAAATTATTCAGGAAAATAAGCCTTTCTCATTTTAATTCCCAGTGTTTGAAGTGCACAGAAGTCCACAAAAAAGCACACCTTAGCTGCCATAATCCTCCACCACAGTGCAAAGCAGACACTGGTTATCTGCTGTATAAATGGCTGAAAAATGCAGTGAAATTTTACAAAAACTGGAAAATCTGCTTCTAAAGCTATCACTCTGTCCAGAGTTTGCTCTTTTCTGCCTTACTTTAATTAGAGTTTTGCTTAACAATGGGTGATCCTAAAGGAGACCCATGAAAACTTATATTTTATTATTGCCACTTATTATCTGCATTCCTTATGAAACCAGTGTCTCAGTCCCTCTGTCTTGCTCCAACAGTGTAGAGCATGCTGTTAGATTTTTCCAGCTTGGAAATACCTAGGTTCCTTGGGAGCTACTGTTTTCCACTGAACCCTGAAACACTAATGAGAGCTAACCTCTTTCAGCCAATTCCCCAGTATGGCCAGTGAGAGCAGCCACTCTGATAGAGCAGTCCAGGCTAGCAAATCAGCTCTTATTGATTTTACAAGAATACACTTTGTCTACCTTCTCCCCACATGTCTATATTTACACATTTCTTTGTTTTATGGGATAAAGCAAAACACCCTCAATTGTCTTCAGCATCCCCTAAAACAGTCTTTGAACTCACATCATAAATAGCACCACTAACAATGTGGGTCTAGATGATTTTTCTTTCCAGGCCTGACTTCTGTTTTGGGGAACTTGGAGAGTTGAAACAAGGTTTGTGTTAGTAAGAGTGGAAGAGAGTGCTGCACACAAGTTGGAGTTTGCTAAGGAGAATTCAGCCAGCTCTGGTTCAGCCAGCTCTGGGAATACTTGTCTGGTGCAGGGGCAAGGAGGACAGGGTTGTGCTGAGCAAAGATACAAGTGTGACCTGCTGCCAGATTTGTCAGAGAGACTCAGAATAACAAAAAGGTCACTTCCAGGCAGGAGGTTTGTTTACTTTTTCAGACTTCTCTATTTAAAGTGTAAAGATTTTCTATTGGAATAATCATAGAGTTGATGCAGACCCATGGTGTTCTATAAAACCAGTGCTTATGGGCATACCCAGTTGTTGATCTCTCCCCACAGTAATTTTTGAACCAGCTCTGTGATATCACCCAAGCTTGAGGGAGAAAAGGGTCTGGAAGACAACAAAGGAGGAAGACCAGGAACCCTGTTGCAAACATCCTGCTGGTGAGTGCAGTGGGACCCCAGAGAACAGAACTCTTGGCCTTACACCTGTCCCAGCTTGAGGAAGACTTTCAGACATAGCTTGTATGATCCTATAAAGCAATATCACTGAGCCTCAAGACTTCAACCTGCAGAAACCAGGCTTCTTCTGTGGCAGGATTCAATAACCTACATCTTTCCTGCAGATATTCAAGCACAGAGTAACTCAAGGGAGGTAAAGGATTTCCTCTACTCTTTCTTCCTTTGCAGCAACATCCTCTAGTAGGGTGTATTGTGCCTGTTCTGTCATGGGTATGGAAGGGAGGCTGTGCATGCTGCAGGTCCCCAAGACCATCATGGTGGCTGCTTATGATTTACCCTCTGCAGCTCTGATTCTGGTGTGTGAGAGGTGAATGTGGATACAGCTCTCCCTAAGGGCAGAGCCTTACTGTGGGTTCTTCCTCCAGAGCACCAGCTCTGTGTGTGGATGATACCCATATGTAGTTTGTCACAAGACAGATCCCAGTGACCTAAGAATTCAGGACTACAAAGGGTTACTTTTCCCCTCATTTTCTTCCCCAGGTGAAATTTTCATTGGCAGAATGCAGGCTACACTGAAGGCAGTGCTCTGAAATTTGCAGTAAGTTATTTTTGCCCTAGCAGTGCACTCCAGACATAGCAACAGTATTTGAAGACAAAGAGCATGAAGCAGTAAAATATGCCAGATTTGAGAATTTGACCAAGATACTAAAAAAGCTGGCAGTGTTAGCAGGATATGTGCCAGTGAACTCACATGGCAAATGTGTGCAGATTCCTTTTTTTATATTGAAATCTCCTCTTTTCCTTTTCCATGAAACAGGAGAAGTTGTCAGCCTTTTCAAACCACTAACATCTGGATTTATGAGCATGCCACCCATATTTTTGTGTGGGGAGGGCAGCCATCTCAAGTTTTGCCACTGCTAAAATTAACTGACATCTTAGGCCACATAAGCTGCTCATTCCCAAATGTCAAGCCACTAGGGACATTTACAGCAAAGAGAATGTTAATGGGATATTTCTGAGAATAGGTATGAAATATGGAAAACAATGGAGCAAAGAAATGCATACCTGAAACTCATCTGAGTACCTTAGGCACCAGGCAGAGCATTCTGTGATGGGAAGCCAGTGATATGCACAGTTGTACAGAGGGAGTTGTGAGACTCAGTCATTTCCTCATCCTGAACACTTTGTATTATCTTCCATTCCCAGCACAAGAAGCACTTATTCCTTAGCTTGTTCAGCAAAGAGATTCTTGTCTCAGCTCTTCCGGCAACTCATGTGCAACAGAACCTTATGGCTGTGGCCATCTCATTCAGATTCCAGAAAAAAAATTACTTTTTTCTACCTCAAACAAGAATTTAATAAGGGAAATACTGCATGAGAACAACTGGTTTGTGTTCCATGAGTAAAGCCTGGGTCTAATCCGCCACTAACTTGATTTGCTGAGATCAGAATCAAGTGAGAAAGAAGGAAAATGTAAGATGTGCTTAAGATTAGTATTTTATATGTTTTTACGATACAGATTGACTATAAAAGCTAATTAGCTAAGACTGGCTCATCACGTAAAAGGAGGTCATTTGCCTATGAAGCCCCACTGCTATGTGCAAGCTATTTTAAAAGGGACTGTGGAATCTGGGATCCCTCCTGCACACACCCAGATCACTGAAATAGATTTGCGTGATAGCTCCTGTACTGTGTAAAATGTGTATTGGATTTGACATCTGACACTTTCTTTTCTCCTCTGAACTCCAAAACACACCTAGGCCATTCACCTCTCTCCCTTAAAATGCTCATCCATCCTTGGAAATGAAGAAAACCAGAAAGTTCTAACACAAACCCACCCAAATCTCACCCTCTTTGACTTCTGGAGATCACAAGTAGATTATCAGTTTCTTGTCACTTCCCCTTGCCCACCCGATTCCCCCACCCCCAGTTTATCCTAACCAGAGTTAAAGCATTACAATTAATATCTATGTTGATGCAGGTATCACTTGGTGTTTCTGAAAAGCACATTTGCTAGATAACCTTGAGTGGAAAAAGTTTGAGGGGGTCTGCAGAAATACATATGGATGTCCTGATGAGGAAATTCCCTGGGGAGCACAGGCATATCTCTCCAATTAAGGGAGCTTGACTTAAACGGCAGCTGGCCAACTGCAACCCCAATTACTGGAACCATTTATGGAAACCTCAGGAGACATGATCAGATTTTCAACAGCAGATGATTTGTGGTAAGTACTGGATATTCAGCATTGCACACTGTGACTTTTTTGGGTTTGACTGTCATGACTTAAATTTAAATCTACTGTTAGTGCAAAGAAATATTTTTCTCATAAAAATGTGAAGAGGTGAATTCTTCTCAACTTCACTGCATCAGATTTACCCTCTTTCCGCTAAAAGCCTTTTCCTGTGAGCAGCAGATACAGAAAGATATTGTCTTAATGAACTGACTGTCAAGTCCTTAGCAGAGCTGGCCTTTTTGAAGCCACATTTTTTAGCAGAGATGGGCTGCCATTCCACCTATAAAACCAGTAATGAACTGGATTACAGTTCTGGTTGCATGATGTTTCTGTCTAAAAGTGAACATTGCTTGAAGGTTCCAATAGAGGCAGGAGCTGTAAATGTTGGTCCAGAAAAAAAAAGACCATGATACACTTCCAACTCCCCTTCCCATATAATCCCTTCTTGCTGGACTCAGCAGGATCCTTGGCAGAATTTGTCACCTTGTCCTCCCCTGGGTAAGGTGGGTCCTCTGAAATGTTTGGTCAGTTGCTTCAATTAAATAGTGTGGGCTGAGAAGCAGAAGTGCTAAGATAAATCAAGAAATTATCTTTGGTGAACTAACAAATTTACATGTTTGCATGACCCATGATCCAAGGAACCCACTGCATGTTAGAGTTTTGTGGTTGTGTTCATAGCATTGGTCCAACATGTGCTGTGTTCAGTGCCAGTGATCACAGCAAGGAAGGCAGTGAATGTTCATGGAGTCGCCACCTCTCCTGCGGAGTGAGAGTGAAATGGCACCAGTTAGGTCCCACAAATGTCATTCATTTCCAGTTGTTCCTAAAGTTATTTACCATGTTATCTATGCTACTTAAAGGGAACCGCTTTCTTCTCTCCGATTCTAACATAATTTACCTTGCTATATTAATTTATCTTTCCACAGCCACTATTTTATTCATTTTTATATTCTGCCTCTTCTTCCTGGTACATATTTACTGTCTAGCTGTCTTAACTAAGGCCCAACCTCCTCATTACTGATCTCAGTAGTGTGTTTGACATTATGACAATTTTATGCATACACTTTTTCATATGGTTTGCTTCTCTTTCTTGTTAGCAATTATGAGCTATCATTAAAAGTGTGAGAAATGATTACTGTGTTGTTGGAATTTTAAATGGACAGATAATTCAAAGGGAATAAGGGGAAGGGAGGAACTTAAAGACTAAGAAAAGCAGTACAGAAGAGGAGAACTGGGAAAAGGATGAATTAGTGGAAGAATATAAAGAACAGGAAAATGTAGTTCCTACTCTCATAATTTCAGTTTATTCCCTGGTAGAGAGGTGAAACTGTGACAGTTTCCTAGTCATGGTTTAAGCAGCTGTATTTGGGAAAGGGGAAGGAAATGTCCTGTAAAAGCTGGCAGAATTGTCAATCTATAGTCAGCTAGATCATGACACACTCAAAATCGGCTATGACCACACCATGTGGATTGACATGGATTTGTGGTTTTTTGTACCTCAGCCATACATATCAGCTTTCTGAACAGTTGCACTCCATAACAATGTCCTGTAATGATACAAATGTCACTTTATTGTAATATAAGGGACATCACAGTTACACATGTGGTATTTCTAATTCACATTTGCTTGCTTAGAAAACTAAAATCCATAAATATAGTGGTACAATATTGCCTATCACAGTCACTACTTGCATCAGTATTTCAAGATTGTTGCTCAGTCAGTTGATGACACTTCTCTGTTCTAGTGAAGCCTATGAAAAAAGCAGTCCTTCTATCCTGAGATGGGTGGGGAGCATCAGTGTTTAGTAGATTCTTATTACTCTCCATGGCCTACAGAATCAATATAGTCAATTAGTTTAGTCTAAACCTGGTTTTCAGACAGCTACAGTTACTTTAGGTAAAATTAATGTTTCCCTCCAAAGGTATGAAACAGAGCATGAAGAACTGAGCAAGCACCAGGAAGGACTTCCAGGAGCCAGCAGCAGGCTCAGGATGCAGCTAGTGTGTCCAAGCTCTGGCATGGTCTGTCAGAAGAGAGCTTATTCATGGATATGACAGAGAATCTGCTGAGTACTGTGTCCAGCAAGGAATGAATGGGACTGAAATGGTTGATAGATATCATCACAGCAGTAGCATCTGCCAGCAAAGGATTTATGACAACAGCTCTAATTGTTTTTACAGAGAGGGGGAGATTTTTCTGGTAAATAAGCTTCTAAATTGACTGCTACATTCTGGTTCTTATCAGAATTTTGCATAGCAAGCAAGCATCATCAGGGCAGAGATGGGGGGCACAGAGACTCCACTTAAGAAAGGTGGGAAGAGTCAAGAGCAATAAGACCTATCATGTCTGTCACACAGTTATGCCTCCAGAAGCCTCTTTTCTGCTAGCAGCTATTCTTTGCTACAGAAGCTTGTTCACTGAGACCATACTCTGGGCTCTCACAGGGTTTTATGCAGAACAAGAGGAAACACATAGTTCTATGTTTATGGCATAGTAGAGAAAGTAATGGAAATGTCTGGTGTGATGTAAATTAGTTTCTAACAGAGCGGTGGGCTTTCTTTTTCTTCTTTTAGTACCCAGACCATTTCCATGTCATCTGCTGGGGGAGACATTACAACCATAACTATAAACAGACATGAGATTCCTAACATTCAGATGTATCCATGTATTGGTCTAAAAAATATTTCATTCTGGGTCTGTGGCTGGGCATGGTTTTGTTTCTGCTAGGGAATATGCATTGAGCATCCTAACATCAGGGGATATGAGGGAGAGATTCAACACCACCTCTTTAGAGACTTGTGTAGAAAGGAAGGTTATTGTTGGGGAGGATTAAAAGGAAATTAGGAAAGATTATACACTGATGTGTCTTGAGAATACAGCAGACAATTATAAGCATGAGCATGTCAAAGCAAATTCCTGTGCTCTCTCCCTCCAAGGAAAACATTGTAAAAGCAGACATTCATCTTGGTATTTGTCTTGTATAGAAGTGAAGGTGGGAAAAGCTACAGAAAAGTAGTGGAAAAAAATGGAAATGCAGTTAAATAAAAGTGTACAAGGATATCATCTAAAAAGAGGAAAAGGAGGTTTTGCCTGATCCCAAGATATATTGCATGCCTTCATATAAGCAGATTGCTACCAGAGGTAAGTCATAAATACCATTGCTAAGTAAGTGTGAAATGGAGTCATGGGGTATTACTAGTCTATGACATTCTTGGATAAAAAATATAAGGAAATCAAAATAGAAAAATGAGAAAGGAGGCAAAGAAATTCTTATTTTCACTTTCACATTCAGGTTGAATCAGCCTACCATGTAATTCTTTATCGGAAGGAAACACTATAAGCTAACAGGCCCCTCCATCTTTCATAATCATCTGATCAAATAAGGCACTGCCTATAGCAAGAAGATTGCAAGAAATTTTAATAACATTAGGTTATTGAACCAGTGAAATACAGGAACATGACAGATCTCTCCTTGCAGGATGTTCAATTACTTTTACGTTATTGCTGACTCATGAAGGGGAGTCCTGGGCTTATCTTTTGTAAGTAAAGGCACAGAGCCAGATCCCAACAGATATTGAGCCTCCACAGCATCTTTCCAGGACAGCCCATTTTTTAATCTTTAATTTGTGTAGTATATGCTAGGTCTCTTCCTCAAGGTTTTACATTTTTTTTCCAGAGAACAATGAAGAGCAGCCTTTTAGCTTTTGTTATGGTTTACCAGTTTTCCATCACAAGATGGAACGAGCAGTATCTGGCCTAGGAGGCCAGAAAAGAGATACTACCTCAGCAGAGGAAAAATGGATTTTGAGGCTGAGAGTAGATTTGCTTAGCACAGACCTTAGTTTTCTTTAGCAGTGAAGAGAAGTGGAAGAAGTTCCTGTCTCTGCCACAGCCCTTCAGAACAACTTTGTGGAAGTATTCAGGTAGCTCATCCAGGCTGATGCTAAATGGGTTACAGTAGCTGTGTCCAAAAAGCCAATGATTAAAAACCCAAGTCTGAAATATTATGTACCATGAAATGGTGGAGATCTGTCTAGGCCTTGATTGAGGTGTGTGAAAGTGTAATCCATCTTTCAAGTTGGGCAGCTGGTTGACTGACTCTTGAATTGAAGCAGTCTGGATTGTATAAACATATCTTCCTCATTTATATGCTGTTCATATGCTTTGAACAGAACATGACTATTTTTTAATTTTTCAGCTAAGGATTTAAAATGGCAATATGACCACTTCTGACACTTCTGGCCTCTCTTGCTGGTTCTATAGATTTTTATTTAGTAGTTGTTACAGCCCACCTCTGGGGCAGAGTAACTGAGGTTCTTGTTAATAGTTCTCTTGTGGTGGATCAGAGTGAAACGACAGTGAATGACCTGTGTACATATGAGCCAGGTTTATTTTAAAACAATTAGACTACACCTCCCCCACACAGGGATTTTACAGTCCGAAGCAACACTGTGGAAATAAGCTGTGGGGCACTTTGGGGCTCTTTGAAAGTTTGTGGCCCCTTCTAATGACACAACTGCTGCTTGGCCCTGCTTTTTCTTGTGCCATTTGTGCCTTGTTGAGAGGGAGGAAACCTTCAAGCTTCCATGTGAACACCCAGTATCTCCCAAGGCAAGGAGTTTTACACTGTCAGATGCAGTTGTGCCTTACTGGGAGGGAGGAAATTGACATGATAAAAAGCATTACCCTACCTCCAAAGGATCTGCTTCTTACCTGCCTTTTCCTTCATCTAGCATGTAAACACTTCAGGGCATCTGCCTGGGTTATCAGGGAGAAATTTATCACATGACTCAACCAGTTTGTGTAAACAAAGTTCAGTCTATCACGTTACTTCAGTGTGATTTAACATCCAGGCTATAATCAAATGGCAATTCTAAGTATATTTTTTTTGCATTCCAACAAAACACTTAGGCAGGAGGTAGCAGTAGAAAGTTATTTTACATTCATATGCCTTTTCTCTCTCTCTCTGAGTGAATGAACAGGTACCACTACATAAATGAGTAATTTTAGCTGAACCATAGACTTTCAAAGAAGTGAAATGGTTGGAGCACAGTTCATTAGCACTGAAATCCCGGTGATTCGTGAAAGACTGTAGCCTAATAGGACTGAAATTTTAGCTACAAGATATGAAAAAATGTTCCATTTTCCAAAACTAGCCAAGTCTGCTGGTGACTTAAAGCTGTGTAATAGTTTACAGAAAGAGTTTGGACCAAGAAGGTCATGGTTTCTACTTGTCCAGTGTCCAGGTTTATGACTGTTTCGTGCATATTTTTTTTACTCCTATCCTTTGGCCAAGCTTCTTCTTTTTTTTTTTTTTTTTTTTTTTTTTTTCCTCTGTGGCCTCTCTCATCTATTTATGCCATAGTTAAGCCAGCTCTGCAAAAATAGGAATAAAAATATCGTTTTTCATTAACAGTCAGGTAAGCCCTAAAATATATCAGACAAGGTTCTGATTGGCTCTATCCCCAGTTCTTCCCCTGTAGCTTCAGCCTGATTTTCACAATAAACAGAAAAGTGAAGTTGTCCAATTTTGCACCCCAGGTATTTTCATGTGGGGAGAAACAAGATGTAATCAGGAGCCAGCCAACTGCATAGAACACATTCCATAGGAACATGCATGTCTTTAGATGCAAAGGAAGGCATAAATCTGTGGAACAGATGATAAACCCCAGCCATGGAAAAAAACCTACAGCTTTAAGACATTTTTTCAAACAATGATAATGTAGGAAATCAAAATGGGATTGATATCAAGAACCAAGTCACACAGACTTATCTTTTAAACAATTTTCTGTATGCCATCTCACAATGTCAGAAGCTTAATTAAATTTGGCTTTAAATTCTTCCAGCCTAAAAAAATAAATAAGTGATGGAATTGAACTGGCATGCCAGTGATTTAGAAGTAGCTTGTACATAGTCAAGGGCAAGGAGCTCATTGTTAAATTCAGTACCAAATCCGAGGACTTGCATTGTTTTGAAGCCCAAGGAAGAGAACAAAACCATCCCTGGTTTGTTTTTTTTTTTTTGAAAACTGTATTATATGAATTTATCTAATTACCTTCTCATATGAATTCTCTGAATGCATCAAAATTTGTTCAGTGAGTCCTTATCACTTGCATGAGCTGCCTCAGAATTGCTGTATAAAGGACACTGCCTGCTTACCAGTAAAAATAGTGACTCCTCAAGGGAAAGTAAAATCTAGTCCTCCTAAGATACCAGGTAAAATATTGCCTCCGATGAAGTCTGTAGGATAATGTCTGATTAGTTTAGTGCAAACAAGTTTTCATCCATGTGTGTTTCTTGTTATCATGGGAATCTTCCAAGAAATAATGAAAACTAATACAATTTCTTTGTTAGAGAACTCTCTTCTCAAAAATTCTCTCCTTAAAAATGCTGAGGCTACTTCCAGCTTCTGTGCTTGATCAAAAATATAAGTTAAAGGTGTAGTCAGGTGTGTAGGGTGAACAGACCTTGATCTGACATCTCTGCAAAAGGTTGAAAAACAGTGTGACATTTACATTTTTGCTGTTCTGAATCCTAAACTGAATGAATGTATTTGGACACTTTAAAGCTGTAGCTGTAATGGCTTTTCTGGAACAGAAATATTGCTGGGACATTACTCTTTTTATCTTCTAATTTCCACTCATTAAAACCAAAATATAGGCAAGAAAAGAGCTGCTTATGGCAAATCTACATTTCTAGATGCTGGCAAATATTGACTTCTGAAAATCAGCTTCTCCCCACCTCAGCATAGGTGGTTATCATATCAATTGCCATGTCTTCAGTGCTTAGAACTAATGAAATTGAATTATTTTCCTCACCTAAATATGCCTTAAGATCCTTATTGATCACTGAAGGCAAGATTCAAACCCCAGCAGTGCTAGAATGTGGAATATAGAGACATCAGAGTAACATGGTGGAAAATGGAGGACTTCAGGTGTTTATAATTTTGTCTTAAAATATCATAAGCATCAGAGGTTAGTGGACCTTTACATGTTCAAAATGCAGCATAGCAGATGTGCACTGCACAGGTTTCTGTTCCTCAGAGACTGTTTGACCAGCCAGTCTGTGAGTGTTCTGTTTTGGCAAAACTGTAAAAGGAAAGATGGATTCAGTTCTCTGTCAGTTTGGATGTACTATAGACTTATTGTTCACCAAGTGCTTCTTCCTCCAACACTTAAACTTCCAAGGTTGCCTGACCATGCATTAACTAATGCTGCCATTCCCCTTTATTCTAAATGCAAGATTTCTTAGGCAGCTTCTCCATTCTACTTGTGAATGTGTGAGCTTCTCTTTTTAACATGGCCATTCCAGATTCTTTTTGCTGATCATTGGTAAACCTGTCTCATTATTTGTTAATTCCAAGCATTAAATTTTTGATGCTACTGCTAGCAGAGCGTATATTCAGTCATTGCAGTTTTATTGTGTTTTCTCAGTTCTACGGAAGAAGATTCTCTTAGATTTGACCTTTTAGTTTAATTTTATAAAAGCTTGACTAGATATTTCATTTCACTTCTTTTCCTGAGTTAATTAACAGTATTCTCTTTGCTACGTCCAGTGAAGCTGATAAGAATGCCTACATCCTGATTCAGCTGAGGATATAAAAAGAGCCTCTTGATGTCTAATTATAGCAAGTAAGAAAGAGGGCTGAGGCCAGAAGTGATTTATGGACTAATGCATCATGTACTCTACCTACTCTAATTTACTGGTTTTCTAAGTGGTAGCCTATGGAGGTAAAAAATCTACAGTACTTCTCCATATTTTCTTTTCATTCCAACAAAACACTTAGCCAGGAGATACAAGGTTATTTTTCATTAATATACCTTTTCTCATTTTAGAGGAAAAGGGAACCTTCTGAGAGCAGTATAAGGGTAATCCTCATTAAGACACTATTAACAAGGCATATTATTAGAACTGTTAAAGCCATTGCCCTTGATTATAAATGAGTAAATTGGTTAATGAGAACAGTAGTTAATTGGGGGTATTATTACCAAACAGGGAAATTATATGAAAGTTAAATACATCACAGTGATTCTTCTACACAATTAAACATCTATGAGGAAAGAGATTAAGAAGGAGAGTATGAGAAAGTAGCAGTCATAAAGTAGAAGTACATTTTAAAAACTGTATTGCAAAAGTCTATTAAAACTGAATAAAAGTCAATGGTGCATATTTACTCTGCTGAAACTCATCTGAAACTGCTTCTTGCAAGACAGAAAATCTCAAATTCCATCACTGTGCTGAAAGATGGTGTAATCATAAGGCCATCTGGTAGGGATTAGATTTGCCACCCTGCATTTGCCTTAAGATTCAGGTATCACATCTGTCCTTCCTCAAGCTTCTCCTTGCACATGTTTTGCTCACTGTAACAACCAGGATTGTTTTGAGCAGATCTTTGCTATAAGGGTTAGATTTTCCCCATCTTTTGCCATCTTAATTGTACTTCCTTTTCTGGTTAGTTCTGATAGAAATTACATGCCTTACTACCAATAATCTGTTGTGAGGGAAAACAGTGCAGGTACACATTTTATCCAGGGACCTCAGGCAGGGCTACCTGGAGCTGGTTGACCAGGATCATGTCCAGACAGCTTCTGAATAGTTCCAAGGATGGAGAATCCATAACCTCTCAGGACAAGATGTTGCAGTGCTTAATCACTCTCAGTGGTGTAAAAGCAGAAAAAAGTTATTGCTTATGTTTTAATAGAACTTACTATGTTTTTGTCTGTCATCTCTTGTCCTGTCACTGGGCACCACTGATAAAAACCTGTCTCTCTCTTTCTTTCACTCTCCCTTCAGGTATTTGTATATATGAATGACATGCTCTTTGATGTCCTCCTGAGCCTTCTCTTCTCTAGGTTGAACAGCCTTCCAGCCATAACCATTCTCTGATTCTGTGATTTCTTTTAAGGAGGTGAAATTCACCCTGGGTTAGTTGTGGTCGGTAACCCAATAATTATACCTGGCTTTGGAGAAGAAAAAAGGTACTGTGGGGAAGGAAATTGCCTTATCAATTCTGCCTTTAAAACATAGACATAGAGATGGGTACCCACACTGTGCCAGAGGCCAGTGCTGGGCCCAGCACAAGAGCAGGCAGAATCGTCTTGAAAGGCCTGCAAGAAATAGCAATGCTGCCCTTGGAGATGGCTTGCTTTGTCAGGTAAATCCTGTGGACAGGATATTTGTCCAGCTTGGAGTGTACCAAGGACCACTCTTTGTGGCTGTATAGGCATAGTCCAGCAAATAATACAAGCACTGATTCTGTACCTTTGCTGTCATCTCTAGTCATGCTGTGTATTTGTAAGCTTGATCCACAAAGAAATCAGTTCAGCCTAGGGCTGTTAAAAGCAGTATGACAGACTTTTGTCTTTGGAGTACCTTGCAGCTCCTTAGGTGCAATGAGACTGTGTGCCAGTGCCTTTGACTTTAAGGGGATGCAGGGTACTGCTGGGCCAGTTTGTCAGCCAGCTCCACTCAGCTTGTGTGCAGGGAGGGGTGACCCTGGAGATGAAGGGGTAGGGGAATACTGCACTGACAACACTCCTCTCAACTTGTATTAGCCTCCATCTAAAGCAAGAAAGATGCACAATTCAAAGCCTTTCAGAGCCACATAGGCAAACGTCTTGTTGGCCACTTGTGGAGCATTTAAGGTGTATGTACACACTAGAAGTACTAGGTGTGACTCAGAGCTGGCCACTTGAGAGCACTGCTAAAATTACTAATTGTCTGTGGGGTGAACAGCCTGGGATACAGGCTGTCATTTATAGTGGCATGTGCAATGGACTGCTTAGTTTCCAGATGAAATTGTAACCCAAACACAGATGGAATGATAATGTCCCATCCACTCTAATTCTTCTTGAAATTCCCAGTGAAGTATTTTCTCTCCCAGCCTCCCCCTTTATTAAAAACAAAAAAAAGTTTTCTGGAGTGTTGTTGGGGAAGGGAGGGAGGGGCTGTATGGCTTCCAAACAACACCTGAGGAGTGGTTAGGTTTTTGCTGTACATTGTCAAACCTTACACTCAGCCTGTGAAGGATTGAGGCTTTCTTCAACTTGAGATCTGCTTTGGAAACCTGAAGGCATGGAGGCATGGCAGGAGTGGATGAAGAGGGAAGGGTATTAGATCCATACTGAACAGTATTTTCCATTCAGTTACAGAAAGTAAATCCACAGCATGTTGCCAATTTCCTGTCATTTGTTTGATGGTGGTGGCATACTGTGGAGCACCAAGCTGAGCATCCCATAAATCTCCTGCATAAAAAATGTGTGGGAAGTTGATGATACATGTCTTGTAACAAAACAACACATAAGGGCTGTGCATCACTGAAGTATTTTTCTATCTCTTCATTTTTCAGTGTTACCCCAAGAAGAGTTTGAGTTTGTCATCTTAAAGCTACAAAACAATTTGGTTCTTATGTGACATAGTAAAAACATCCTGCCAAAAACANAAGCTACAAAACAATTTGGTTCTTATGTGACATAGTAAAAACATCCTGCCAAAAACACAATGTGGTGGAAAAATTAAATATCAGATCATACCTCTGTGAAAAGAGTGATGTGGATTATCCACAGACAAACTCCAAGGAATTCTGTTTGGCTGCTTCTCTGATCTCATCTATCAGAGATTGTTCTGGTGATAAGTGTTTCATTTCACATCTCACTTTAAAAAAGCAGTCAATCAATATTTGCTCTTCCATTTACCCACATTGCCATGAGTTAATGTAATGTTCTTTGTCTTACTTGATGTTAATCCTGGACCTGTTGCTCTCTTCCTAATCTCTCAGGGTCATCACAAGAGCTGGTCATGGTTATGCTCTGTTAAGATGAAGGCCCAGGAGAGTCACTACATTTTGTTTTAATCCTTCATAACAATTTCCTTTTTAGCTTAAACAGCTCTCAGCTTTCCAACTGTTTTTTAGCCTTTTGTTCCTCAGTTGCTTTAGCTATGTCTAGGCTATTTTAAGGAGAGAGAATGAATTTATCTTTAGGCCTATATTCTGCTGAGGGAAGGTTAATATATTAACATAAAGCAAAGACCTGGCAGTTTTGGCCAGGCACATCCATGGCCTTTTTCCACTTCAGTGTTTAAATGCCTCACAACTACCTGTGAATTTATTCTTACTGTGCTACTGTCAGCTTCATAAGTCATTGTTGCTAAATCCACCCCTATAAAACCATGCAAAAATATTAATTAAATTTTCCCAGATCATGTCTCTTGAGTTTACAATCTAACAGAGAATTTGTCTCAAGTCTGAGTAACCAACCAATGCTTTAATATGACACCATTCTCCCAATTCCCTCAGTGGTTTGTCTCGTGGGGCTCTGCTTTTCCCAAAGAGGATATGCACACTGAAAGTCTTGGCATGACCCTCCAATGTTGAGACCCTTCTGAAACTTACCTTGGAGTGAGATATAAACTTAAGGCTTTTTCTGGGTGTTTTGGGCATCTTCAAGCAGGGAAACCCATGCCAGATTTCCTGAGATGTGAAATAGGATCTTGACTCCAAAGCTTCTACAAATAGACAGCATGTTAGCCAGATGTGGAGGTACATCTCCCTCCGAGGTCCTGGGGGGAGGGACCCTGCAGGGTACGGGTCTGTCCCTGTCCCTGCTCCCATGTCATGTGTGCCCCATACCTGTTCCTGATTGGGTGGGTTTGGGGTGCCTGAGGCCCGGGGGAAGAGAGCAGGGTCCCATGACTGGAGAGTCTGCCTGGGAACTCCAGCCATGCGGCTGGAGGAATAAAAACATCCCTGAACATCTACAAAAATATCGCTTCATCTTTCCTTCCAAGTTCATCGCTGTCTTATACTTGTTGTAAGGATTCCCCTCATTACAACAAATGGTGGAGATATGCGGACATTCGATCCCTGAAAATGATTTCTAAAGGTCTGGAGTACACCGACGTGAATTGTGAGTAATTGAACTTTCTTATTGTCTTGTTTTTGGCTGTACTTTCTGACCAGATGGAGAAATCGGAGGAGTTGTGGCTATCTGAGCCACAGAGAAAAATGTACTTGGAAGTGAAAGAAATTCTAGCGAAACAACGCAAAACTGGACCCAGGACTTTTAGAACACTTCTTTAACTGTCTTTTCAAGAATTTCTTTTATGTCCCCTGAGGCTTAATTTTTGATGTTGGTTTTCCAGTGACTAGAGGGGGCAATTTTTGCAAAGAAATTGATGAGTTGATAATGATCCAGTCAAGAAGTGGAATGGTAGTAGAATTGATCCTAGCATCTTTTGCAATTGAAGACGCTCTCATAAAGAATATACTCGGTCCCAGTAACACAGCAGTGCATTCAGCAGAGGTGCCTGCAGCTGAGGTGCCTGCGGTGGAGGTACCCAGCCCCCCTAAAAGCACAAGCCATGGAGCAGACCCCACCCCTGTATCAGAGTTCACTCCCGAGCGACAGCGGGCGAGAGAGCGATGACGAAGACGCTGGATGTGAGAGTGTATTCCTAGGGGTCTCTGAGGTGTTCTTACAGTGAATAAAGACAGACAGATAGTAGAAACAGCTGCTGAAAATGCAAAAAGTGAGCTGCAAGAGCAGAGGCGTGAGCAGCGAGGGCAGCAGTGAGGGCGGCAGTGAGGGCGGCAGTGAGGGCAGCAGCGGCAGAGGCGCAACCCAGTGATGGCCGCCCCACGCCATGTGGTAAGTGACGGGCCGAGCCCAAGCCCCGCACCAAGAAAGGCAGCGGCGATAGTGGCAGTCGCTATGGTGACCGCGGTGAGCCACGCCGAGCCAAGCCGGAGTGGCGTGGGGGCGAGAGGGAAACCGTGCTAGCTGACAGCCACACAGCCGACAGCAGCGGCGGCAGTGCCGGCGATACGAAGCCGTCCACAAGCAAACTCCTCACAGAGCACGGCCGTGCAGCCGCGCAAACACCTGGAAAGCTTGGAGCAGTCACACGGAACCCCAGAGGAGAAGCGAGCGCAGCGCCAAACGGTGGTGCAAAGGTGGCCGAAGGCGGAGCAGAGGGCGGGGTCAGTGTGCACCAGCACGGCCAGACCGGACCCACACGGTCCCACACGGGATCCCGAGGAGTCAAGACCCCATGACAGGAACACGCTGGCAGCCCCGGCCCTGATGGTCCCGGCTGCAGCAGCTCTGGCGCGAGAGAAAGAAAAGCCAAAAGTGAAAGCAAGAACAAAGGAACTTGGAAAAATGAAAAGTTATTGCAGCTAGGGTTTTTGGAACTGTAAAATGGTATAATGTAAAGAAGAATTAGGGTTTCTTGTTGAAAAACGATACTGGAGAAAGTATTTTTGTCCATATATCTGCTATTGTGAAAAATAACCCTAAAAGTAATGTTCCAAGCATAGAAGAAGGAGAAAGAGTAGAATTTAAAATTGTGCAAGGAAGAAAGGGCCCTCAAGCAGCATGTGTTACAGGCCCTGGGGGTGTCCCTGTCAAAGGCAGTAGATATGCCAGACAATATCCCCATAATCCCTATCTTTTCCCCTATCCCATCTTCCCCTTTTATCCCATGCCCCTTTATCCCCCATATATGCCCAGCCCAAACTTCCCCTTCTGGTACCCCTCACAAAACCAGGCTTTTCCATTTGCCATGAACCCCTTTGCAATGACGATGCGGGGGATGAAAAGGAGGGAGGGAAGAACTTAACTGTCATTTTCTAAGATTACAATAGGTACAGAAAGGAAAAAACCCTTTCCTGACTCAGTTTCCATCTGAAACATGCTCAAGTCCTGTCTCCCTTCTGATGCTACAAAGGAAAATCTGTTTGGACATCTGGGGACTCAGGATAGTGGCCTCCTTTCTTATGAAATTGTTTTGTTGTTTATCCAACTGTTTCCAATGTTCTTTATTTAAAAATAAAGGGTGAATTGTGGAGGTGCCTCTCCCTGGGGTCCCAGGGGGAGGGACCCTGCAGGGTATGGGTCTGCCTCTGTCCCTGCTCCCATGTCATGTGTGCCCCATACCCGTTCCGGATTGGATGGTGTGGGGTGTTCCCGGGGCCCGAGGGGAGAGCAGGGTCCCATGATGGGAGGCTGTCTGGGAACTCCAGCCACGCGACTGGAGGAATAAAAGCATCTCTGAACATCTACAAAAATATCGCTTCATCTTTCCTTCCAAGTTCCTTCCCCATTACAACAGCCAGAGAAGAAATATTCTGTATAAAATTCACTCTCAATCAAGATACATCAGGAACAATGCAGAAAAAAATCAAACTTCTTCCCAAGGTAAATTACAGATATTAGCTAAAAGCTAGCTGCAGGCTCACATAATTGAAGCTAATATGCTAATTGTAACAAAGCCTGGACTCCAGCCAGGATATAAAGTCATGTTGCAACACTAGCAGAGGATCTCCTGGCATAAATGAGTACAGAGTGATCTCTTTCCTTAGATCCCCTGTTGATATCTTCTCTGTGTCACCATGAGATGCTGCTGTCTCACTCAGGGGTGCTGAAATGTGCTCTTATAAGAAGTTTGTTATGGGTGGGAGCTGCCCATCGAGTTGCAACAGGAAATTACCCCTCTATCATTAGACTTCTTCCAGAACTATTTCTTTGTTTTCCTTGAAAGATAGAAATGGGCCACACTGTGAATGGGTGAGCCAGTACAGACCATGAGCCAGCGATATGCAGGTACAGAACCATGAAGGTGTCCCAAGGCCTGCATAAGGTCAATCTGCAAAGAAAGACAAGGAGTCAAAAGGCCTCTGAAACAGACAGGGAAAATCTGGTAAGCATCTGCACTAAGCTGGCCAGCATGGCATTCCCTTGTTGGAGGTAGAATCTCATGCAGTATAATTAATGAATAATATTTTATAACATCTCAGTTTGTCCCAAAGTCTCCACTCCTTCTTGTGGAATGGTGACCTATCTCTAGTTAATCACTTCTCAAATGGCAATTTGACATCCTGTAGCACTCACCCTTTGGCAAGTAAATCCTAGTAGTATAGATGACAGCTTGGCACATCCTCAGTGCCAAGGCTCCCATGGCACATCCAACTAGTGCTTCACTCTCAGCAAGGAACTCCAGATAAAGTCAGGATGTGGGTTCATGGCTACCCGAAGCCTCAAATCTTCTTGATTAGGCTCTTCTGATAACTTTGACTACCTGAATACATTTCCTTTCCTTGACCTGTATTTGCTGACATTGCTTGCCTTGACTGTAGTAGAAGTGCTAAGACATGTAGTGTTCAAACTCTACAGGTACTTTTGTGAGTATATAAATTGTTTTTCCTGCAGCCTCTGCAGGCAGATTAAGCTTGGCAGTGCTACAAATGACGTGGGCACTCCTGGACAATCTGTGCTGACAGAGGAGGAGAGTGGATGGCAAGATCTGTAAGGAGCAGAGAACAGCTCTGAGGCAGGTATGTGTGTATAGAACATGCCTTGGTGTTCTGTGTACCCTGATACCCTAAAAAAATGGCATATNTGTATAGAACATGCCTTGGTGTTCTGTGTACCCTGATACCCTAAAAAAATGGCATATGGGGCTAAGATATCAGTGGTGCTTTTCCACTGGAATGGCTGCCATGCTCAGTCCTCATCTCACTGAGTCATCCTGCTTGGGCAGCTGCAGAAGCCTTTCCCTCAAGGGAAGTGTCAAGGGAAGTGTGGAAATTCTATTACAAATGAACTTGTGAGTTCACAGATTTGTTCTAAAAGTTGTTAATGATTTTTGCTATAATGTCATAATTCAAAAATAATAAAATTATGGCTTTTTAGTTCTAATTAATTTTAGGTAAAGAAATACACGTAATAATTAATAATTTGGGTTTTCAATATGTAGTATATGTATAAATATATAACATATTTTATATCTTTATATGAAAAAATAGAGAAAAAATCTAATAATTATTTTAGTTAATTAAATTCTGGATTATACATGAGGCAGTGGAGATCTCACCCTGTAAGCCAAAGTCATGTCTGATTGCATCTCTTGCCTTAAGATGGTTAACATTTCCCATTCAAAACAATAAGCACTGTAAACACTGTTCTGTTCCAAATCAAGGGCAATTATAAGATTACTGCAGGCAGTATTTTTCAATAAAATATCCATGGCTAGAATTAAACTATATATAGATATATTTTTTAAATAAGTCATCAGAACACAATAAAGAAAAAAACCCCATGAAACTGAAAAAATGGTTCCTCCTCTGATCTGTGTAAGAGGAATGCCTAAACACAATACATATAACTGTATCTTGCTCAATACCAAGAAGTACTGTATTAGTATATTGGAATTACATGGAAATGGAAATAAGGGACACACAAATGCATTCTAGATTAGTTTATGTGATTTGGTTTCCAGTATCAGTCTCACATTCAATTTTCTTTGTTGATGAAATAATCACCAGTATGTCTCAGGGAGAATCAAAAGATGACGCTGGTGCTCTGTCATGACTGTTTTGTTAGGTGGTTAGTTAGTTAGTTTATTTGGTTTTTTGTTTGTTTGTTTGTTTGACCCAAGGTGAAAACTGTGATGTAGCTGTATGTCTGAGATGGACATCCATTCCTAGTGATTTCTCTAAAATTAATTGCTGAAGCACATATATATATATATAGATAATTGCCTGGTGGCACCACCCTGAGCTAAATACACCCATTTATGTGGGGATAATTTTTAGGGATGCATAATTGTTCTAAATTTGCTCCCACATTAAGCAGCAGTACTGCTTATCATGAGGTTGTCCACAGGAGCTCTGTAACTTTTCCCATTAGCAACTATCTGCTCACTCCAGCAGAGGCAGCTATTTGATGCTGAGGCTGTTATGACAGCTACTTGAACATATAAATAGAATCATGCTTCATAAAAGTGACAGTATCACATGGCTGAATGCATGGAAGTGCTGAAGTGGGAAAAATTTCTCCTAGCCCATAATTATGTGTGTGTTAGTATTACATTCAGTGAAGTGGCAGGCCTGGTTAGACCCAAGAATGAAGCATTTTTGACAAGCTTGGATTTAAACTATGTGATAAAGTGATTAGATTCAGGTTTGATGTAGATGGGTACCAGCACTCTGTCTGTGCAAACAGCCAATGCACTTTGTCTTCAGCTCCGTGGCTGATCCATTAAGTTTCCTGGTGATCTCTGAGTAGATGTGGCAATGGACTGTCTTGAGACAGGCAATAGATTGATCTCCGTGCTGTTTCATGGCACAGCAATGGACTAGAAAAAGTCTAGGTGGAGATTTCAGACAATTGCCTGTTGTGCCTAGACCAGTTAGGCACTATTTGTGTGCTTCAGTGCATTGGTGAAGTCCCTGGGTGGAGGAATCCTGGGCAGTCCCAGTGAAACTGTTCCTTCCAGTGAGAGGTAGGGAACTGGCCAAACTCCACATGGATAAATTTAAACAGCCTGCAAAATGCAGGCACAGAAATTTATTTGGAAATGTTCTAGACTTAACTAGTCAGCAACATATAACTACCTAAGCAGCCTGTACTTATTAAGGGCAGGATGGGGGTCAGCAGGAGGTTGGATTAGATGACCTTCATAGGTCCCTTACAAATTCTATGGTAATAGGTAGGACACTTTGTACATAGGAGGAAAGCTAGAAGAAGTTCTGTGCGTGGTTTTAAAATAATAAGTAGAAATGGATCATTGATGTACTGTAGTCATCATGTAGGAACACAGAGCAACTGGACTGTGAGAAATCATCAGAACAAATTGTAGTATCCCACCTTGATCCTGTAGAAGCTGGCTACTGCAAGAATGCTTGCGATGGAGACTCCCACCCAGACAGCAACTGACCATCCTGTTTGGGAGATTTGATTCCCCTCATGGTCAAGAATCTTTATGCAAAATATCTCAGTGAGTAGATGCGATGCTGTGTGAGTGCTTCTCAGAACCCATTCAAGGTTCTCATTATGTGATTAAGAATGAAATGGTTGAGCAAGAACTGATCAGTTCCAAGTGGCTTTCTTGAGGTTTGTCTTCTTTCCCACCAATATGGCATGATTAATGTAATCTTTGCAAAAAAAAACACTGGTGGGTTTTCTTTGAGATACAGGGAACAAAAATGTTGTCAGTCAAAAAAACACAACAAAAAACCCAACCAAAGCTCAGTGGTAAATTGTGTGAATTTGTGACACGATTGTTATATAGTAATAGAAAAGATTAGAATAGAAACTTGTAAGCAGCTCCTGTTTTCTTCCCTTCAAAGCAATTATTCACATGACATTAATGCTTACAAGAATTTTTTTCCCTTTCTGTTTTACTTCTCTTTGTCTTCTCCAGTCCAGATACCACAATAAGTTATGTCTGTATGCTATGATGGCAACTACAATTAGTATTTCTGCATGCAAGAAAATACATCCCAAGAGAGCAGCAGTGGAATTTATTCTATATCATACACACAGACACATATATGACAATGAAATATTTCAAGATGTTCCAAATATTTCCTCCTAGAAAAGACTGATACCACATTCCTGCAACATAGTATCATATTCTGTAGGTGTTGTGGACAGATTATGCCGATCAAACCCTGGAGGCAAGAGTATTTTTATGTCATTCCTGCAAAGTCTATCTTATCCCAGAGATAATAGCAAGAACACTTTTTCTTGAAATCTTAATATATGTGCCATTTTCTAGATAGGTCTTGACTATATGTTGTCTTGAAAAAGTGATTTGCTTCGATTTTTTGAAACGCTATGCATGGCATAAACAGTGCAAAGTATCCTTTCTCATTTGTAAGATATTATTACTAACTAATTACTTGGAAACTTTGATTTCTGCTTAATCTTCTGCTTCATACTTTCATTGATAGTGAAAATCATTATCAAATGCCATTTTGATGTGTTACCTCATGCAATGAATTATTGAAGTCAACTTAACAGCAACAAACAGAATGAAGGCTGGTGTGCTTGCAGACCTGTATAACTTCACTGGTGCCTGTACTATTAAATTTATCTATGTTCAACTTGAATTGAACCCAGATCTTTATTTATTTTGCTAGCAGGCAATTTACATTCTCAGTCTGTTCCAATGCCAGCTGAAGTCAATGACAGCTTGCATGGACTTCCGGGGGTTTCAGATGAGGCTCCAGTTCTTGGATGTGATGACAAAAAGGTAAAAGATTAATGCTTTTTTTTTTTTTTTTTTTTTTTTTTTTTTGGTAAAAATGATGGGTTTTTTTTTTGTAAAATGCAAGACAGTAGAGCAGATGACTATGTAGCCAAGGACTGTTTCACTGGATGGAGAGGTTTCACCCTTTCTGTGAAAAGTGAGCAGCCATATGTGGTAGTCCGGAGAGGTAGAGGGGGAATTGTTCCTTTCAACCAGGTTTTGTTATTGCTTTTCCCCTTTTTATAGGATTTTTTTTTAACCTAATTCTGAAACTTTAAAAGCTTGATTTTAACTGACTGAGATTTACATTCACTAACAATCTGACCCAGAGGTTTTGGACTTTTCTGATAATCAGTAAAACAGAGTATGTTGACAAGATGTGCAACACTCCTTGTTAATTGCAAGCTGCTTTCCCTGATTTACAGTGCACAGCAGGCAACTCGTCGTACCAATTCTCCAGGGCCCTGAACTTCTTATTCTACCACTTAAGACCACCTGGAACACAACATCAGTGATTCACTGGCTTCCAGACTGCAGGTTCCTGCTCTGATACACAGCCCTCTGATGCTGATGGTCTTGGCGATGAGTGTGACAATAGGACTGCCACCTCTTCAGAAAATACTCATGCCATTAAAGAAAAAGAAAAATAGCATACTGTATATGGTTTATCTGCAGCATTATTTCTTTCTCAATAGTCACTTTGCTATGGCTTTGTGTTTCCTTTTTCCAGGTCCTAATCAAACCACCAAATCTGTAGTCATCAAAAAGCAGGTCTGGACATATAGATTCATATAATTGTCCTAATCCAAGATAAAATTCTCACTTACTAAATGCTTGCTGAACAAAACGATCTTATATAAAGGTTCTATAATTCCACTGCATCCTTTGGCAAATATTTTAACTTGTCAGGTACGTGACGTGCAAAGAACCATTCCCTTTGTTGTTTGTTCTGAATCTGGCTCCCACCAGCTCCACTTGGAGATCTGCAGTTCTCGTGGCAGACAACACTGCTCATAGTTGCTTTCTAATTACCATTGTCATACCAATCATCATCACTCTGGATAATTTTTCCCAACTCACAAGTCATAGCCTGCTCAATTGCTTCATGTATAGAAGTTGTTTTACATTTCAGATTATCTTTCCAGCTTTTCTTGGGATCTTTTCTAATTCTCATATAAATTTTCTGGCACAGGAAGATGTAAACTTCATATTTTCCAAATTGTAGGCAAATCATGAATGCATACAGTGGTACAGTAACACTGTATATTGAGTTATTTTTCTTACTAATGCCTGCAATTTTAGCTTTTATTTCTCCCTAACTGCTACTGACCAGTACACTGATGTATTCATGGAACGATCTCACTTCTGAATATTAGTGCTGAGCTCAGGGCCCATCATTTAAAATGTGATATTAGATATATTATTGCCCAGTGCTCATCCCTTTGTATTTATCTGTACTGAAAGCTATCAGCTGCTGTGATCTACACAGGCACTCTGTCTTGTAACTGTGCAGTTTCTCACAGACAATATTCTATCAATATTCTAACCAGAGCAGACCCCTCCACACATCCCTCTGTTTCTGCCCACCATTATGTTTGTTCACTCCTCCCGTTTTTTAATGCTTATTAGGAATGCTCAGAAAGTTAAATGTGAGGAAATCTACTGAAGGTAGATTTAGAAGGACAGATACACCACACCAGCCAGTTCACCCAATTCAACCCCTTACTGACTTCTTCAAATAACTTCACCGAGCCTGCAAGGTAAGACATAGTCATAAAGAAAAACACATGGACTCTTTCCTATTTGATCATACTTATCCAATTGTCTGTTCTTTGTGATATTAACATTCTATTGAAGCCAAGGACAGGCGTCATAATTCCGTATTTGGACTTCCATGGTTCTCCCTAAAACTGATTTTTGTTCAGTTATTATCATATCTGACATCTTCAAGTGTGTGAGGCAGATTTAAGAACATTATCTACCACTTTCAGTGATCAAACCGTTTCATAGGTGAGCTCTCTGAGCTATTGGCTGAATACCATCTTCATCCTGAAAATTTACTACCTCTGTCTATTTTCTCGAGGACAAAAAACCCTCATCTCTTTTACAGTCACTCCAGTATCACAAAGATTTTATAAAGAGTCTGAGCAAGGGAATTGTTCCTATTTTTTCTGTTTTGTATATTGATGCTAAGGTGCTCTTTAGCTTCTTGGCAATCACCTCATGGAATCTGAGCATTCTTTTCTTATTCTGATAATTCACAGACCCAAAAGACTCTCAAGTAAGCCTGTTTCCCCACCGTGCTTCAGGTTATATTACTATCCTTTTGCCAAGAACTAGGTGAGCAAAGTGATAGGACTTAGATGTCCAAGAGAAGTAATGGATATTAGAAAATATATATATAAAAAAAATACTCTGTGGTATTTTGGAAATTCTTTGCTCCTTAAAAATTGAGCTACTAATGATCAAAGACCATTTGTACTTTTTGTCTCCTGCTCATTTTTCTTTAGTTCCTCTCTTCATCCAACTGGATATTAAAGAAATGTTTACCGCCTAGTTTTCCTGCCGATCTTAAGATGACTTACTGTGACTGTATGCCTTACCAAGCAGACACTGTTCAGGGAGTAAAAAGAGATACATTAACTTGTATTACACTGGGGGAAATTTTGAGTCTAGATTCAGGGCCAGATGTACAATTCAAGTATTTATCATCATAAATTTCCAAGACCAAACCATACCAGAGTGTATTTATGGAACAGTGGTAGACAGCCAATGTGATACACTCTTTCAAATACCGTGGAATTGCTGACTGCTTTCTTCTGTGATGTTTAATGAGCAGGATTCAAATGTTTATTTACCAATTCAGAAAAACCTAGAATTCCTTTAAAATGAAAGCGACATTAGAAAGCTCTGAAAGAAACTCAGACTATTCCTGTTTTGCTGCGATTCTTTTACTCTAAGTAGATTATCATAAAGTGATATTGGCAATTTCCAAGGCAATTGCACAGGGTACAACTTTCTCCATCTGCTAAGTAGACATAATTAGATTGAAAACCTGGGTGCATTAGTCTAATCCAATACTATACAGAAATGTACAATCAGTTATACATCATATCATCTCAGCACTGTGTCAAGTCAATATCTGTTTTCAGCAGGAAAAATGTGCAGGTTGTGCTGGAGATATGACTAATGGGGATGCTATTTGGAGTGTTTGGAGTGCAGTTTGCACTTTAAGGAATGACGACAATTGGTTTCATCTGGAGTAATTACAGCTCAATGGCCACCAGTTAGGCAATTACTCAAAGGAAATCCTCTTGAGGGAAGCATATGTCAGCTTTGAGAAGAAAACATAACTAATATAAATTCCTTACACGTGGTAGAAAAACATCTATTCTTCCAAAAGAAATAGAAAGGAATGAAAGCAGAAGAATGGATATTTCACCAAGCCCCACAGAATTTCCTGTTTTCTATGTGGAAAACAAATTCCTAAATCTTGCAGTGTCGAGTTTGGTCTCCATGATACCATGAACGCCTAGAAAAGATAGTGAGAGAGGAAAGGCAGTTTTGACAAAGTGCTCGGTCATCTGTGTTTCTAATCCACCATGTCTGCATTGGTAAGGTATGCATGCAATGAATATGATTTATGATACAGACTTTATGAAGCATTGTGGGAATGTTGTCTCTTGAAGTTGTCTTAGAATGGTTATGACCTCCAGAAAGGGCATTTTAAGCAGAGAAAACATACTATTTCAAGAACATGCTTAGACTATGAATTTGGGACATTCCCAGGGTGGCAATAGAGGCATTTTGCACTTGATACTTCAGAGTGCAACTCCAGAAATTGAGGTAGTAGGACAAGGATGTTAATAATTAGACATATGTTTAAGAAAGAGTTGTCTCTTATCAAAACCCCGTTGTTATGGAGTAAGGAGCCAAGAACAATGAGGAAAGAGAACTCCTGAAAAAAAAGAGAGAAATGTAGTGCCAGGTGATATTCTCAAGGCTCTTTCTTGGATTAAAAGACCACCTCCCATTTTGGTCTTCTACAAGGATGAGCAGAGGCCTTGATGCCAGTCTATCAAACTTCTGCAGAACTACACTAAGGAATTAACTGTTCAATAAAACCTTGTTTGCATTGTAGGATTCAGCCTGCAGAAATCAGGTCTTTCAACAAAATCTATTGACAAAGCTTACAAAGCAAAGACATTACTTTTTTTTTTTTTTAATTTTCCCAAGACTACCTTGAAATAAAACCACAGATACAGCACTGCGAAAATAACTTCCGCTGTTTCTTCTACTTGTAACACAGATGAGGATCAATTCACAAGAAGAAAAAAAGCCATCTTTTGTGAAGTACTTTCAATAGCTATGGAAAAATGAAATACTTGACATGAAGAGACATGTGGGTATTTTATTGTTGAATTTTAGTACCTACTGTGTGCATAACACAGCTGTGAAGCACAGATTTTTCAGACAGGCCTTGGAAGATTCCAGACAGGTATTACAGCAGGGCTTATTGCAAACTTCATTCTCTCCTCTTGGGATGGCCAAGGACTCTGACATTGGGGAGCTTCTGAAGTACTGAGTCAAACCTGGTGTGGTGAAGCCTCATTTCTCCCTAGATAGCTCTTGGGCATTATCTCCATCCAAATAATAATTTTACATTTGTTTAGAACTTTTTAAACTGCAGAATCCTCAAGTTCCTTCTTTATTTTATATGAAGAGAATTTAAACCCTCACAAAAAAAAAATTGTATTTTCAGTAGTGTTGAAATCTACCTTGAAGAATTACTGCTAAGATTAGCCTGTGTATTCAAGCTCCCAGAAAATAAAGAACATTTTATCACAAATATTTATTATAACAAAATAATGCTTGTTATATATAGAATACAGTACCTAATATCTGTTTCAGCACAGACCAGGCAGATTAAATCTAACTACCATAGCATTTTTCATTGGCTGAACTACATTCTTATAGAGATCATAATTTTGGCACTGATGGAAGTAATAATTTCTTCAGTAAATCACAATACACTCCCTAAGCGGAAAGGGCTTTGCAATTTCCCAAATGAATGGAAAAATAATTTTGCAGGATCAGTAGAGGCAGCAATAATTGTTATAAAGCTTATTGTAGTTTATGCAAAGAACCTCATTTGTTCGACATAGACCATCACGAGTAAAAACAGCACAAAAATAGAATCCATAACAAAAATAAGTGCAGCATAGTTTTAAAGAATGACTTTTTTATTGCTGAAAAACAGGAGAGTGCAGAAAGTGATGAAGTGACTACTTCAGAAGCGATGAAGGGCAGAATGTCAGGTCACTTCATCATGATTGCAGTCTGAATCATTTTTTCCCAGGTCCACTTAGAATTAGGTTGTAATTGGTAAGCGCAAAAAGGTTTTTAAATTTTTTTTTAATTAAAAAGGCCACTGATATCCCAATACATAGAGATATTAGAATGTTCCAATAGCTGTTTCAAGCTGTATGTACAGGTTCACAGCCCCTTAATTGTTGTCTACTTTGTTGCTTACTTTGAAGGCAACATGGAATCAGACCAGGAATGTTGGAAGATACAAAAAATATTTAGCCATGAAGTAGTGCATATTAATAGAGCATAAAAATTAATATTATTCTAAATAATCTCCTAGTCCACATACTGCATTAAGCAGAAAGGGAAGCTGTATATGGCTCATTATACAGCCTTGAATGTAAATGATGAAAATTTAAATTATCTCTTCCACTTTTGCCAAATGCGTTTTTGAATTACGTGGCAGTTTTCATTTTGTTGTCCTTGAGTGCACAGAAATGAGGAATTTGTCTGCAAAGTGTTATCTCCAAAACCCTGCAGATTAAGAGCCTGAAAATCTTGATCTTATATTAGAAGCTGTTTTCATATTTTAGGCTTCAGATACTTATTTGGCTAAGGCAGGGATGATGAAAAGACATTTTGAATAACTGATACTTCATTCTATACTCTTCTATTACAATAATGAGTTTTACAATGTCTTAAAACTAGAATAACAAAAGATTTAATGCTGTAGTTGATGAAATACAGAAAGTTTTTTCTTTAAAATAATGTTCAGAAAATACTAAGCATTTCTGAAAGACCGAAGAAAAATCCAGATGCAAATTGCTCAAAAACAATTGTGATCACGTAACTTGTGATCATTTCATGCCATATATGGAAACCTGTGTTGTGGAATAAACTAATGTTCTGCCTTCCCTTCATAGTTGTTTCATATCTCTGAAGTGTTTTTTTTTTGCAATCCAACCAGAAAGGCAGGACTAGAAAAATAATTTTTCTTTTGTGAACAAACTTGGACATTTTACAAAAAAGATGCTGAATAATAATTATCTTAAGACAGCACTTCAAATAAGTTCATTTCAGTTGTACACAAAGAGATCTAAATGAACTGAAGAAAATATAAATATAATTTTTAAATTTAAAAATTGAGTTTTATGGCAATGGAATTATTTAGATGAAGGCATCAAATGTATATTGGAGAAAAATTTGATGATATGAAACAGTGTTTTCATAAATGTTCCTTATTGGGTTTTGGGGGCTTTTTTGGGTTAGTTTTTTGTTGTTTGGTTTTTGTTTATTTTTCAGGTGGTTGTCTCTGGGGCTAGGACTAACTTTGTAAATCTTTAAACTATCATTGAAATCTAAGAACTAGAAATTCAGGATAACAGTGTAATATTCTACAAAGAATCCAGGTGCAGTTAAGAGATATTTCAAATGTAAAGTGCTGCTCAGAATGACTTTGTTTTGTCTTTGCCTATACACTCTTGCTTTCAACATTATAATCAGGAATGAAACCATTTGTCTTACTGAAATAAAACCATAGTGAATTTAAGGTGTTCTGATGTTAAAAGTAACTCATGGTACAAGTGGTAAACCCGACCACTTTGTGTAGATGACTGAGTCTCATCTAACATAACTTTTTACTCTTTTGTTAAAGGCACTTCCACCAGCTACTACATTCTCCTTTCAATTTTCTGCTTTCCCAGTTTTCTTGATATAACTGTGGGTAGTGACCTGGCCCTAAGCAGGATCAATGAAATGAACCTGGTTAAAAAAAACCCAAAACAAACTACAAACAGGTTCATGGGGGGGAATCATGGCCTTGCCCTCCAAGCTAGACCTGCCTGCAGGCACCTGGCAGGGCTGATGGCTGCTTTGAGAGACAAGATTCAGCATAGACTAGTGTCCCTGGAGCTCCAGTGATGGAGGAAACAGCTGGCATTCCCAGCACCCTCAGCTTTGCTCAGGCCATGCAGACTTCTACACCCCTGACTTTGACAGGGAGATGAGAATGCCTCTGAAGCTGTCTCTGGCTGTTGGCTTTTACAGGAAACCCAAAAGGGTCATGTAGGTGCTTTCATATTTCCACCCAGTTGCTAGCTCTGGAATGATGCTATGCCAAAAGTGCACAATTGCTCTTTAGACAACATATTTTTTAGACAAAGCCATCACAGTGAGAATGTTATTCAGTGTAAGTACTAAAAATGCCCTGCAGCATTTAAACTTTTCTGGTAACTACTGTCATCAGCAGTCCAGACTTCTCTTTGATAGTAGCTGAAATTATGAATACTTTTACATTATTTAACATCAGTCTCCACTGGTTAATACTTGATTTAACTGCTGGCGTATTGTTCCAGCAGCACACTGTGACAGGTCAGTGAAACTATAAAAGCAGTCAAGAAGGATAGCTAGCCAGGGAGTAATTAGCTGATTTTATTTTGTTGACAAACATGTTTAATTGAATAAAAAAAAAAAGAGAGTAGAAGTGATCTAACTTGTCTCTCTCCAAGGAATAGTATAAAGGCTGATCATGCATTTGGTGCTGGGCACTACACAATGAATCTGTAAGAAAAATAACTCCCTGGTCTCAGAATACTCACATACTAGGGAGAAAATACTGTGAATGAATTGTCTGTTTAATCTAGCAAGTAAGGGTACAGAAAAAAACATGAATGTGAAGCTAAAGGACAGCAAATTCAAACTTAAAACAAGACATAGGTTGTTCTAGTAGGAGTGATGGAAATGAACTATCTGGTGAAGTGATAGATTCTCCATCTTTCAATGACTTCCAGAGCAGACATGTTCTCTGAAGATGTGTCATTTTTTTGCCAGTGGCAAGTTACTCAAGGGGGCAGTTTGAAGAGTAGTAGCTGATGAGCTAAAAATCCCTTCTGGCCTAAAACTCTATAAACATGGTACACTCCCTCAGATCTTACAGGCAGGGCACAAAGTAGAAAGATGCCACAACTTTCTCTTGCCAGCTGCAGGAGAGAAGAGGAATAATAAAGGCCAAAGTGCAAATGGAAGCCTGAGAGAAGTAAAACTCCTGTGCAGGTATGTCTGAAACAAAAAGGCTATGAGATGTAAATAGGTTATTGTTCCAGGGTGCAAAGAGGATATATGAGCTTCTCTGTGATGCTTTACACATGAGATCCCCTATTAGTTTAAGTGTACATTAATTCAGATGCAATATGCATAAACCAGAGCAAATCCGCAAAGCTGCAACTTGGAAACAGCTGGAGTACCCTTTAATTACAATGAATGCTTTCCATACGGGATGCTGGGGATCTGGCATGAAAATGAAAAACAATGCTGTAAAATGATGTACTTGTGCACCTGCAGTCCTGAAGGCACATGTGGCAGGTGCCTGTCTGCATATCCTGATTTTTCTGGCCAATTCCCTGATTTTTCAAGGTGCAAGTCTCTGACAATCACACTACATGTTCATGTGGTGTGTAGGGAAAGGCCTGGCACTTTACCACTGGGAACTAAACATGCATCATTTCAAGGTCTTGACTCATGCCCTAAACACACACTGCAGGTTGGTCACATCACCTTCATCTAGAGGAAAATACTGATTTCCAGCCTTGCACTTGCACCCACATAGCTTCCCTGTCTGTTTTGGGAAGATGTGTGGGCAGTTTCTGTTGTGTGGTGGATTTTTATGCTTCCACAGAGAGACAAAGGTGGAACAGCAAAGAGGTGGTACTGTCTGATTTCCTCCTTGAAACAGGAAAGTATTGAGCCGTGTAGCTGCACCTCTAAACTGTTTTTTGCAAAGGTCTTTACAATATATCTGGGGGAAGGTGTGGGGGCCAGAGGAAGTCTCAAGGGACCAGTTCACAGATTGCCCAAATCGCCACGGTTTTGGTCCAGCAGTAATATTTGTTTCCTATTTCATTCCCACCCCTCCCCTCTTTTTTTCTGGTAGAGCTTCTGTAACGTGCTATTTTACTTGTCCTGCTAAAATCATGTGTCCTTAATCCTTCTTTTTTTCTTTCTAAATGGGGGTAAATGTGATCATTATCTTGCAAAGGCTCAAGTCTGTCATTTCCTTGGCACTGCTGTTACACTGATGGTATCAGTGGAAGAGAACAAGCTACTCTGAACTATTACAGATTCATCATTAGCATAGAATCCTATTGATTCTCCAAATCTTTTTTCTAAGGCTGAGCTACATGGATAATCTATAATATAATCATTGAACATCAAGTTTAAGCTGGAAATGCTATATCTTGTCTCAAAGTAGAGTAAATAGCAGGAAATATTCACAAATTTTCAGTATGTTTGAGTGCTAAAAGTTATTTTTTTTTTGCTCCATAGTGGATAGACATTTTCAGATCGGTGCTTTTCAAGTGGGAGTTACAGATATACAGTTGTGTGGTTTTTTTCTTCTAGACATTCAACAAGCAAGACTGCTTTCTAAGATGTTTTATTCTATTCTGTCCTTAAGACCCAGCCTTGGTTACCTGCAGACAGACCAGAAGGAGTTATTTAGGTATTAATTAGGTATTTTCCTCCAGTTTCCATCTCTTTTCCTTTACTTTGCTATCAAAGGTCTACTCAGTGTTTAGTACGTCTCTTCTTTTTGTTTAGTTTTATTGTGATGAAATGTGGCTCAGTGGCTCGGTATGCTCTACTGCTCCTTGAATTAGACAAGTTCTGAGTAGATTGTTCTTTGAATGTTGTCTGCAGATTCATGAGTACATCCTTCCCTGGGGATGTACATAATCTTCTTCTTTCTCATCAAGGGGAGTGTAATTACAACAGAGAGTGGTGTGACAGATGTGGGTATTATAAACAGACTATCAGTGCTTTCTGAATGACTCAGGCATTAGCTTTCCCTCCTACCAAACACCAATGGAATGTTCTCTGTACGTCTGTATCGTAAATCAGAACCTTGGTGTAGGTTCTCATTCATCCCAACACTGTATTTTAGCCAAGTATCAATAACTGTATGTTGCAGTGTGTATGATCCCTCCTCCTTTCCTCTCTCTGCTTGTTTATTTCTGTCTCCCTTCCCCTTTAGTTGCAACTGGGACCCTTTATTAATTTTCAAATGGAAATCTCTCTAGATTTGCTCTTACCATGTATGTAATCCAATCTTTCATTTACTGCCTTTTTATGCATTTCTGGCTACTGTTTTATTTTTCTATTAATAGAGAACTGTCTTGAACTTTTGCACCTTTTTTGCTTTGTGTGTTAATGTAGCTGCGCAAATCACACAGCTCACGGCTTACTTCTCCTCAGAGTCCACTTTTTTATTATTACAAATGTGTAGTGAAATTGGAGAAGCAATCTGCCTTGCAGTACATTTTACACTTACATGACCATACAGAGAGAAGATGGTTTATTCCTAGAGGTCCCACTTTTTTGTAATTCATTTCATGCCAAATAAAATGAGAGGCTACCCATTTTACCTCTGACTTGGAAACTGAAAAACATAAGAAAGCTCCAAAATGGAACAAAATCTCCATTGATGTTTAAATGACTTCTTTTTAAGGGAAGAAAAGAACAGTAAATAATGCATTTTTTTGATCCAAATGCAAATGGAGCTAGAGGAACCTAATGTCCATGTATGCTTTAAAGGTAATTCTGACAAACCTAGTCCTGTTTTTATCTTTGTCCCATTTAGATTTGTGCCACTACAGTATGGAAAATATTCATTAATATTCTTGCATGAAAAGGCAACTCTCCTAATTCTTCTGAATTCTCTTTTATTTTATTTTATTTTCTCACTCAGTTCAAAGTCTGCTGTCTGAGCAAGTATGCTAGTACACCATGGTTGTTAAGCAAAGGGAACCCTGTTTTCTGTTGCTACCCTGCATTATGAGGAAGAGGTGTTCCTGCCAGTGCCTGAATGCTCAATATCTGTGTCTGAGCCTTCAGTGAGACCTTGGAGGCTGACATCCACCGTCACAGGTAACTGATGATCCAGCCAAGGGAAAGACAAAATTTTAGTCTCTCTCCTTTACTCTGCTTTCAGCATTTCCTGTCTCCAGGTTTGGACTCCCAGTTCTCAGCTACAGCCCCAGCACTTAGAGAGTTTGACAGACAAACTTTTACCCCTGACTGGAAGGCATTACCTCTCTAATAGAGCTGAGAAAGCACAAGTGCCCAGTCCTTCAGAGTAACTCCATCCTCTCTGCCCAGCATGAGAGGATGGGACATCAGGTTGCTGCTGAAGCTGCTGAGATGCAGAAGTGTGTGCCATGCTGCTGATGTGGAGGCACAGCAGAGACACAGCTGGAGGTGCAGAGGCACAGGTGGACACTTTCAGCTTGCACAGACTGTAGGCCTGAACCTCAAAGTCCTTCTACTCAGTACATAACTGGGCCATGGGAACACCAAGGAGAACCCAGCTCTGACTCCTTAAAAACTGCAGTGTGCAGCTTTCTGTCTCTGTATGAATTTGGACCTTGGAGAAGTTAATCTGAGAGCATTAACCAAACATTGACTTCTCTCTTCCTTAAGCTGCAGATGGGCTGCAGAGTTGCTTTGCAAGTATTGCCCAATCCTAAGCACAGACTGAAACTTAGTGGGAGTTTTTCCCTGCGTTTCTTGCATACATGTCTGTGTACGTTGGCAGGAAATGCAAGGGTTCTGCCAGGTAAACAATTCCCTTGTCCAATTCTCCCTCTAGCCCCATCCCAAACTTTCCAGGGTAATGGTCCTTGCAGGAAGCAATTTTGTAGAAGATTTTTCACAATGTGGAGAAATAGTCCATTTCACGCAGCTCCTGGCATCCCAACCCAGTGGAATGGGAACACTCAGCCCCTCCTGTATGAGTCCAGACATGGAAATGTGGGCTAACTCTCGTTCTGGTTACTTGTTTTTATTGAAACAGTTTTGATAGGAAATGCAAACATTATGGACTCCATCCCAAACTAAGTCATGCTCCAAGCAGCCCTGCAGCACTGGTGTGTTAGTCTGATGCCTATACACACCAGTGATCAGGAATAGCCTCTATCAGGCAAAAGAATACCTCTTTCCCTGTGGGACAGGGGACATGGGACATGCCATTCCTTCAGGGAACAGAAATAAGGGGATACAGCTCCTGGTTCCAGTCAGATGCTGCAAGAACTTAGCATATGTCTTGTTCCTAGCAGCAGCTTTGTGAGTGAATTCATGGATAAGATTTGTTTGCAGTTGTGTAGAAAAATTGTGAGCAACAGTCCTGACTGGAGGAGAAAGATCTGCATTTGCAAGGTAATTTATTTGGGATAGATCATGAGTGACTCCAACCTCCTTCAGTGCAGCTGTATATGTGGGGTGCCACCAAAACCAGAAACAGGAAGGAAGGACAACCTGAAAGGAACAAGGTGAACAGTTTTCTTTCTCAGTGGTTGCTGTTGCTGGGTTAGCTGCATAGGTGACTGTTTAGCTGTGCAGTCTGTTAGAATGAAATTCATCTCAGATTCAAGCATTTTTTCCACAGTTTGGGTTCATATTTACATTTGTTAAGGTTAATAGACCTGACAATTTCTTCATGTTCTCACCAGGGAGCAGTCACTGACAAACCGTGGGAGAGACTGAAACAATGTTCTCCACAGAAAGTAGAGTCTGTGCCTCACAAAGCTGTAACACATTCCTCCCTAGTAGCAGCAGTCCTCAGGGTGTGGAAAACCAATGTAGTGCCCCTGAATTTACCTCAGCAATGCCAGTCTGCACCACGTGAGATCTGATGGCTTATCCTCATTACTTGTCTTCCTCATTGTTCCAGTAACTGCAGCAGGGCCTTAGCATTTCCTACATCCACTTTGTTCTTTCCTTTTCTTCTGGAGTGTTTTGGTTTCTAATTCTTCTGTGTTTGTGCTACAAAGCCCCAAATTCAAGTGTTCTTTTAGATGCCATCTGCAAAAAGCCATTTTTTAAAAGCACAGGTAAAAAGTAGGCATCAGGCAAGCGGTGCCTTTGGCCACTTGTAATGGAGCATGCCTTTAAAAAGAAAATAGTAAATGAAGTCAGGAAATTCTTTCAGGAGAGAACTGAATTGAATTTTTAAGGTTAGTACATAATCTGGGGAACTATGAAACTGCATCTTTCCTACTGGCGTCAGGGCTCTTAGGATATCTGAGGCAAGGACATTACTGATTCCGAGACCCTATCCTTTATGCTTTCTTCCCCTTCCTAGACTCCACAGAGTCCACCCAGGCAGACTTTAAAATTCAAGAAGACAATTAATATCTAAGCAATAACCTCTTTTGAGCTGACCTGAAGTAAGTAGCCATATGCCTGCTCATAAACTAAAATAAACATGAGCTAAAATGCATTAGCTAAATAAAGCAATTGAAGGTAAAATATTTTATTTGCATTTAAAGTAGTATAAGTGGTACAGGCAGGTCCTGTGACTAAGCTGATGTGTAGTATCCTGCCACTGAGGAAACCAAATCCAGTGCACGAGTCCATACAGAAAGTACTCTTATCTTCCCTGATATAAGGTTCTGTACAAGGAGGCAGGAACTGAAAAGTGGTAAAAGTGCTTAAAAGTCCCTGCTTTGCAGACTAGGGTTTAGAAAGACTCATCCCCAAAGCTCACCTGATGTTTTATAAGACAGTTTTGTGTTATTCCTTTGTGCTCTTGTCTTTAATGAAGTCTGGCTCAATCACTGCAGTGCTTACCAGTGAAAGATCTCTCACTACAATTCCTTAACTTTAGAGATCTCCATAATAAATATTTCCTAAAAGTAGAGAATAGTTGGAATAGCATGGCATGGTCAAATTCTTGCTCTTAGCAGCCTTGTGGGGAAAAGGGTGAGTTGGCCTTTGTTAGCTCCTGGTATTGGCTTCTGTGGCTGGTCATACTGCTCTTTCTATGGGAGTCCAAGCAACAAACGCTGCACACGGCCAAGTACTAATCATAGCTGTTTATTTGCAGATCATCCTTCCTTACACCAAGCCTATCTCATTTCTCTGCCTCCAACTCCACCCCATGTATCCTCTGACATTTTGGAAGCCCAGGAACAGAAACGCTATGGCTTGCCATCAGTGCACTTTTGTAATCTTAGGTCATATCTTGTTTGCTATGTGTTTTTTGTTTCATCAGGAAGTTCTAGTGCACATCCTCTCTGCAAACCTTTAATTTAGTTCTTTGTTGGACAAATCTCATATGGTGACTAATGCAGAAAGAAAGATTGGGTAAAAGTCAAATAATGTCCCAAAGATTTGGCCCCAAGTGAAATAATGCTAGGTATAAATGCAAATAGGAAAGGTAGACTTGGGGAGGGAAAAGTGCTGGCTTGCATACAGCTTTTCTTCAGAGATAAATAAATTCAGAACATTTTTAGATACAGGCTGAATAGAGCATAATGCTGTATTTGTTCTCAGCTTTTATCACAACTGAGAAGAGTGAAAAATTGCCTCATCTGTAAGGGCTGGGAATATAATGAGCAAGAATGAGCTTCTCTGTCAGTCCTAATAGCTTTGCTTCTGAACAGATAGCTGCAGTGGGGGAGATGTCACTTCTTCCTGCAGTTACCAAATAGCACTAGTAAACCACAATTTTGCCACTGCAACTCAGCTCCCTAGTAAGAAATACAGATCCCTTCCATGGTGTGCTCTGGAGCATCACTTACAGGCAAAAAATACAGCTACAGATGCACATAAAGACAAGCACACATATAAATGCATGCAGTGAGGAGAAAAAGGCTAAAAAAACATGTACCCTACAAACTGTTGTGCTCCAACATTTTAAATATATGACATAAAACTTTGTTTCCACTAAACTCTGCATAGAGTAACACCAAATTTGCTTGAAGTATCTCTCTATATTAATACATACATCTAAAGTACTGCACATGTATGTAAAATAAAATATACTCACATATGTACCATATATATATATTCCCAAATTCATTTGGAGCAGCACTGAAGATGTTATTTAAGTCCTTAAGACCCCAAGGTTTATAATATCTAAACTTAAAGAATAGTAGCTCATGTTCTTACATACCACTAGATGGTGACTTGTGTAACGAGTTGTTGACTTTTATTCTACAGCACATTTCTCTTTTTATTGGAATGAAACAGAATCACAACACTACTGTCTGCATAGTTAATAATTTACCCTGAAGGATATTTCCATAAACATCTTGCTGGTTATAGGGGTCTAAGGCAAAGCTATGGAAAGAAAAGGTGAACATAGTTCCTACTAAACTCCATTTGGGATTTTTGATATCTTTGTACAACTCAGAACTTTTGTTTTGTTAATAAGGCTTGCAGGATGTCACGTACAAATGATTAGGCTCCAATTCAGATGTCTTCTGAGACAAAAAAGCATCCAATTACAATTATGTAATGCCATGTGCATCAGCTTGTATAAACAGTAAGCTTTCACACATCAAGCAAAACTGCCTCCCCCCATGTGTGTTGTGTTCCCACTCAGAGCAACCTCTCATTTTAGCTATCTGCTATTAAAAGGCTACTTCAGAATCATGCTTGGCACCTTTCCCTCCATGGATTCAGCTACCACATCAAACAAAAGCACTTTGTTTGGCAGCTGTAGTCTTGTTCTTCAGCTGGGCAGGGGATCAGAGTCTTATCAATAACAAGCTGTACCAAAGGCTCACTTACTGCTTTCGTCCAGTGACACTTGTTGCTATTAATACCCTTCATCTGGCATAAATGAGGACAGCCTTTAGCCTCAGATAAGTGGTGAAAGTTCAATGGTATCTATTCACTGAATAAGGAAAAGTAATATTTCTCTGTCTCCCATTAATGCATCACTGAGAGTGGAAGATATTTAGAGCTGAGTTTGTCTAAAGAGGGGACCTGTCTCCAGTTGTTTAGCCCAGGCTGCCAATCTTTGTCAACAGCAATGCAAGTAATAGTAGTAATAATTCACTGCAATTAGGGCCAACTTCCTGTAGTTCAGTTGCTATTTAACAGACTGTAATATATACATTATGACTTTCAAAAACAACTGAAGAATGAGATTGTCTTGAAGATATTGGTTCCTGAAAACCTGACTCCTTGAAGGAGACTTAAAAATCTGCAAACATGAATCATTTTTTGGCCTATACCGTGGACCCCCTTTCTGTACTTGATTAGTAAGTGGTCTGTAATGGCTATTCCTGTAATTTGTAGCTGGAGTGAGAGTAGGTATCCTCTTGCTTTACCTGTACTGTCCTGATGGATGACTGCACTACAGGGGTCTTGTTCTCTTCACCAAATCAAATTTTCTTTTCTCATCAAGCAAACTTCAGCCTGTGAACTAGCAGTTGTTTTCTGTGAGCATTTACACAATTTAAAATTTTCTCATGCAAAGGGAAAACCAAACCAGGTCTTGGCTGAATCAAAATGTTCTCGAAGACCACATTTTAACATCCTTCTGGTCTTCATCTACCTCCACTATTGATTGATCTGTTGTAGCAAGGCCTTGTGCATGGCTGGACTCCAAACATTTCTGGTACAGTGTTTGTTAATGCCTTGCCAAGATGAAACATTTCTGAAACAAGATTAGCATCAGTATTTACAAGCAGAGGGTTAGCTCTAGAAATAGCTCAATCAAAAGATGTCAGAGTAGGCAGCTATTCATGGGAAATTATTTGCAAGGGACAAATTCCCCCCTCCTCAGTTGTGCTTAATGTTTTCTTCCCACCATCAGATTCGCTCTCCAGTTCAAAGCTTAAGTGAGGAAAACATATTATTGCTTCCTAGAGTACAGCTCTGTTTATTTTCTGCTGCCTTTCTGCTTGCAAAACTGCCTATTGATTTCTTAACGTGTGTATTTCTGTCCTAATGACTAATGACTAAGCCTTAAGCTGTGCCAACCCTGGCAAAACAGGTTGTGTCTGTGCCACACTGAAGTGGACATAAGAGGAATTTTTTTTAATTTAATTGAAATAATCTCTGATTGTGTCTTCCTAAGTAGAGACTGCTTTTATATCCAGATCTGTGGGGATAAAATGGATGGGAAAAGTCCTGGGAGAGCAGCTTTGGAGGCACATGGAATTTATGCTGAGTCCATAAACTATTGGTCAAAGACTATTTATTTACTTTAGAATATCCTAAATATGAACATAGTTTCTAAATCTAGCTTTCTACCCTGACAGGGTGTGCATTTGAGAGATCGAGCAGTCCTTCATTTTTCATTCTGAGGAAACAACAACCAATACCCTAGCTTTCAGAATGGATATACAGCCAAGCCTTGTGAATGCAATATGGCTAATTTGTAGTGTCCTGCTGGGAGCCTGGTGACACTGTAACCTGAACCCTTGATGTGACCAGAACTGGCCTCAGGCAGAGCGTATGTCTTTTGAAGTAAACACACAAAAAACAATAACAAAACCCAAACCCAACCCCAACTGAAAAGCAAGTAAAAATCTTGGATCAGCAAAGCAAAAATAAAATGGTGACTATTCCTTATTGAGTTTGAAACAAGAGCTTTTTCTAGACCCTAATCTATATTCTACCTCTCTTTTCACTACAGTTTGTCAGATGAAATTTGAAATGCAAGTAAAAAATAGGTAGTTTAAAAAAATTGCTCCCATTAAACTATTTTAGAGCATTATAATCTAGTCAAAAAATATATTCTAAATCTAGCTCACTTTTACTAGTTAAAGGGATTTTTGGAGACATGCTGTATGAAACTATGCATGCACATGCCTTGTAACTGGTATCAGCTGAAGAGTTAATTCTTATAGAAAATGTGCATTACAAGGACTAGAACTCATGTGATTTTTCTGTTCTGCTGTTGAATAAAGTATCTGGGAACAATGGATGTGATACATTGTTGCTACTAATGCTGTAGCCTGTCCCTTTGTTTAATTACTGCAATTAATCTTAATCTGTCTTTGTTTGGCAACAACTAGGTTAGGAAGAACCAGCTGAATGCTTTTCAAAGAGACTACTGTTTTGATCACTGAGCTCACAGTCTTTTCTTTGGCAGATGAAAATATCCAGCATTTTATTGCAATAAGAGTATATGCTGTATGGTTCTCCAAAATACAATTGTGTATTGCTAAGAGAGTGGGAAAAATATTTGCTACAAAGAGGGGGTTTTTTGTATACACAGTAGAAAAATGAAATTCAGTGTGTCTAGAACATTTTGCCCTGTTCTGTCTATAAAAATGACACAGCTGTGTTTCACATTGTATGAACCACTCACATAAGCATTTAATTCACTCATTGTAAATTGAGCTACATCAAGATGATGTAATAATTAGGTTTGAAACAGATGGAAGTCCTACTTTAGATAATATAATTGCTAAAATAGCATATGCTGGGTTCCTTCAATTCTATACATTTTAGTCTGTAAAGCTGTACTTCTGATCAGATGACAGTTGTTAAAAATAATAGAATAGGCAAGGTTTGCAGAAAATTTTCTGAGACAGAAGATCTTAATTTTTTTTCAGTACTGCATTTTTTTAGGCATCCCTGTATATACCTAGAACACCACGTGAAATTTCATGATTTTAGGAAAATTCAGTGAAGGAGTAACAATCTCATGGAAACAAGCTTAAATTTTTCCACTGAGTGTCAGTGAGAATAACTTTATCCCATACAGGCTGAAGGACCATGAGCTGCTATGCTGGGCAATGATCAGCCACATGGGTCATCTGCTCTTTACCTACCCTTGATTATGTGAAGAACAAGACTGTGCACACAGAGGGAGGATGGAACACACTGTCCCAACAGTCACACCTACAAAGGTAAGTCCTGTGTTTCAGATGGGTCTCCAGCATCCCTGTAAGAAGAAAAGCTTCTTTTGGTCTGTTTCCAGTGTTTTCAGTGACCAGGTAAACTCAGCTTCTGCAGCCTTGGTAAGAAATTACCATGTGTGTTGAAAAAGCATCAGGTATTGTAAATGCTGCAGAATAAAATTGCTCATGGCACATTTGCTGTTTCTGTGTGCTAAACTCTGGGGATATAGGAACATGCCAGCATTTTTGCCAGCATTGTATGGCAGTGGATAGTGTGCTCAGTTCACAGGATCTGGACAATTTTCTTTTCAAAGTGACTGTATACTTGAACTCTATTCCAAAATATTTTAAATAGGAAGAGACTACCTGAGTCTTCTGACCCTCTACATGTCACAATGACCTTCTACATGTCTACATTGCCTCAGTGTGGGAAAGACATGAGCCTATTAGAGCAGGTCCAGAGGAGGACCACAAAGATTATCAAGTGGCTGGAGCACCTCTGCTAGGAAGACAGACTGAGAGAGTTAGGGTTGTTCAGTCTGGAGACGGGAAAGCTCCTGGGAGATGTGACAGCCTCTTCCAATACCTAAAGGGGGCCTGCAAGAAAGATGGGTAAAAAACTTTTTAGCTGGGCCTGTTGTGATAGAACAGGGGGCAATGGTTTCAAACTGAAGGACGGTCGATTTAGACTAGCTGCAAGGGACAAGTCTTTTACAATGAGGTTGATAAAACACTAGAACAGATTTTGCCCCATCTGTGGAAAAATTCATGGTCAGGTTGGATGAGGCTCTGAGCAACCTGACTAATTGAAGATGTCCCTGTTCACTGCAGGGGGTTTGTATGAGATGACCTTAAAGGTTCCTTCCAACCTAATCCATTCTATGATTTTATCTCTGTCCTACTGATGGCCAGTTGTGTCTCACACAGTTCCGTTTCCTGTGAGGTGACCTTTTAATATTTACACATTGTGCTGCTTACAGCCACAATAACACAACTCAGTTAAGACTTGGAGAAAATTGAGAGGGTTGCATGGATTTCTTTGGAAGATATATCAATGTCTGTAAAATCAGTGTGCTGCGGTTTTATGTTGATGCGTGATTTGGTGTTGGCTGGTTCAGACAGGTAAGGCTGAAGAAATCCCTCTTTGGACCTATAATCCTAGTCCTTTTACAGAGGGCTCTCTGCTCCAGGGAGTGCAGTGATGTTTCAGACCATTGCTCAGACTCAGTATGAATGAGAGCAGATTAAAGAAACAATTAGCATTAATACCCCTCAATTTAATCAGCACAGAGTCCCCCAGCTGTGTCTGGGCAGCCATCACTTGCTCCCTGGAGGCCCAGTGCAGCACTAGGGGTACACATGCTTGTGTTCTGACATATAAACTTTGGTCTGTGCTTGCAAGGTGTTCTCCACAGGGATGCAAGTCTAAATCATATAGATGCACAGAAAATTACTCCATGAGTGATTAGTTCAAATCTAAGGATTTATAAAGCAAGACATGATGGTTTTGTTCACTTGAGGAAACATTCAGCATTTATTAATTATTATGAACAAACACCAGCAGATTATAATCACTATTTTCTTTTCCTATTACTGTGGCAATCAAAAGCACTACAGAGCAAACCTGTCTCTGGCCCAAAGAGTTTACAAGCCAAGCATAAGGCACGAGATGGCAGATGAAAGCGATGGAGGTGTCAAATTTGTCTCAGAAGCGAAATTAATAAATAGATGCTTTATTTTAACTTTTTTGTTATAATTTTTTTAAAGGAAATAAAATCTCAGGATTGAACACAGTATTGCATTTGACCCCAAAAGTGAACTTTTTATAAGTTGCCTGCAAAAATGGAAAGGAAATGAGGAGCTGGATTTTTCACAGAACTGTTGTAAATCCCAGAGAGATACCCATTGGTATCTCTTTTACCCAATGACTCACAAATAGACATCTTCTGTCAAGACTGTTGGCTCCCAGGAGGAGAAGAGCACAAACAGACTATGAGGCTTTGTATAGTTTTAAGTTTCGGATAAGGGTGTTACTCTTAAGAGGGGCTGAAATCCAACATCCAGGTCATGCCAAAGAAGTTTTCACGCATCCTATGCGCTAGTCCCTAGAATTTCGGCTACATTTGTGATGCATGCTCTGTAGAAAGAGGTGTTTTGTGTAAGCTTCAAAAAACAGTTTTCTTTACTGCTGTCCTTTATCTTCACCTGTCAGTCATGCTGCTAACTGCAGGCAGTGGCTTGTTTAGCATACTGCAGAGATGTGTCCCTTTGTTCGGTTTACAGATTCTTCACCAAGGACTTGTTTGTTATTTGGCATTATTAAGCAGCTGATTTTTCAGGAGCACATTTGAGCCATGGATTGTTTGCCAGCAGTTTGTAATAAGCCAAGAAAGAGCAACAACATATAATCAAATCCATTATGACTACATTAAGATTATAGTAGAGAAAGGAAATTGAACAAACAAAAGTATTGCAAAAGTAGAGCTAAGAACAATGAAGATATCTAAGCAATGTTGTAAACACTTATTACTACTTACATAAGGTCCACATGTCTGTGTACTCTCAAGCCTGAGACTGAACAGACTTTCCTTTTAAGGCTGTGCTCAGATAAGGTCAACCTCTGTTAATGTGGAAACATATCAAATACAGATTTGTTTCTCAGCAGCCCTCTTAGAAATACTGAAGCCATTCCTTATGTGGCCAAACTCTCCCTTCAGTCCTGACAATTTTTATTATTGGAGAAACAAGAGAAATGCAAGTAAGATAATAAAATCACAGAGGAATATATCAACCTTAGGGAAAATAAATATTTAATATAGACAAATTTCAAATTTAAAAGAAAACAGTAAATACAGTACATAATGGATGTATTATATTTGTATAGTATTTAAGATGCCTTAATACAGATACATTTGTCAATGCAGAAAACAGGTAATAAAGTAGATGTAGTGTCAGTCCAGGCCTGAACGGCCACCTTCATCTTGATGTGGGGAGGGGATGGAAGGCAGAAGAAATAAATACAGGCCACTAGCAGAGAGGAGGTAGAGCACCAGGCTCTACAGAAGGCAAATGGGAATAGTTTTGTAAGTCAAATGTGTTTTCCAGTTCCCCCTTATGTGACATTTGCTGTGGGAGAGGCGTTGGAGGTGGCTGACAACAGCAGCCGTCTGCCCTGCACACACCACACGCTGCTGGCCAGCCCACGCGCTGCCAGCAGCTCTCACTTGCCACAGTGCTAACGGGGGGGCACTTGCAGCAATATGCAAGGTCCAACCAGCCGGAGAGGCATCCTGGCTACGGAAAAACATTGTTTTTAAGGGAATGGTCTCATGCAATAACTGTTATAAAAAGTCTGTTTCTCCCTGCCAGCATTGTTTAATGAAAATTTTAATAGCAGACTTTGGATTATTTGGCCATTAAGTGGATTGAGACTTAGCTCAATCAGCTACTCTGCCATTAGGATCAGTGGCTTTCCTGGGATTGAATTTATCTAGAAAAGAATTATTCACTGTGTTCTCAGAAGGAAGGATTGTATTTCAGTATTTTGGTAGAGAAGACTGCTGAGGCATAACGAGAACATAGAGAAAGAAAATATATAGCATGCTGTGCAAATGATATGGTCCTCCTTTCTTCTCTGCATAATTCAGTCCTCACCAGATTTTTGCAGACAGGCTGCACTCAGTTTGCCTCTCAGAAGCTGATGATTGGAAATGCTAGCTCTCCCCTATCTCCCTGTCATAGGGGAAACCTGCACCTCCAAACACAGCAAATGATTCCCTCAGAATGGAGACTCTGAGTAGCTAGAAATCATTACATTTCCCCCAGGTTTCCCCTCTGATCATTTTGTCATTTAGGCTTAGCATTGTAGCATTAAAACACGGACTAGCTGCAGGAAGTACAAGTAAAATAAGCTTACTGAGACTGAAAAGATGAGCTCTTTTGGTCAGTACATTTACACTGAAGTAAAGGTGGTGAGAAGCAGTTGTGGATCTATCCCACTAGGACAGATCTGGTTGTATCAGGGGTGGGGGGGAGAGAGCATTTCTACCCTCTCTCAGCAGGGCTTTCTGCTCTCATGCAACTAGGCAGTAAAAATTAGTTGGAGGGGAATTCTTCTTAAGCACAGCCCTCTTGATTAAAGCCAGCATTATCACTGCCTTCTGGGAATTAAGTCAGTGCCTTTGTAAATTAAATCATGGGGAGGGTTGTTCGTTCTCCAGCAGCTCAAGATCTGAAATGCCTTTCAGGCTTCACAGAAAGAAAACCACAGAGCTTTTCTTCATACCCAGGGAATGGTGCAATTGTGACCTTTTTTGCAGTGTAAACTCTGAGAAGATCAACTAAGAGCACAGAGATGAGTCACCTTGGAAAGAGGCTCTGTTGGTAAACTCTGCAAGGGGAAGGGAAAGTGGTCAGCAGTCTTATGGGTCAGCAGTTGGCGCCTGAGGGAGGTGGTGGACTTGTGGCTATCTGCACTCCAAAGCCCTGCTTGGCCACACAAAATGTGTAGCCTGCACAAGCCCAACACAGCAGCATTAGCACCTGTCCAGTGTATGCCTGAGCCATTTTAATGTGGGTCTGAGCTCTGTTCACCCATTAAGAAGTATCTGGGCACAAGTCCTCTGTGCAGAGCAGAGATGCAGGGACAGGATGAGTAAAGCCCAGGGCTATGCTATCCCCTACCTCTGTGTGATCAGGATATGAGCCACTGCCAAAGCTGTCATCACTTATCCCACGCCTGTGGGAAGCACTGGGTATCTGGTGTCTGGTAGGGTGCCTAGAGAGAGCCAGTTTTACTGGCTGCAGAAGCACAGAGATGAGCTAAAGACATTATGACAAATGGGCACTGGAGATTACAGGGCTTCTGCTCATGCACTGGCCCACACTGCTGTGTTCTGTGACTCCTTTACTGTGTATTCAGATAGTGTTTGTATTCCTGATGATCTATAAATTAGATTAAAAGCAGAGAGATAAAGCCTGCTGTGTAGGATCAGGCTGCTGAGGCATCTGTGCCAGTATCCTGCTCTGGGATCAGCTGCTCTAAAAAAAATGCTCACAAAACTCAGTAAGTGACATGTAAAGGAATAAACTTCTCCCTGGTCCTCTCTCACAGAGGCTTTGTTTGGCTTGAGCTTGGCTGCATTTAGAGGGCATTTAGAATTCCTTTTTTTTTAAGGGGGGAAGAATTTTCATGTAGCATTAAAAGAGCAGCTAACTAAGGAAATATTTTTATGATGAAAATCAATTTTTACTTATGTAAGTTTATGTATTTTGTTATGAATACAAAAATAAAGTATCTTCCTATATGTATTTACCCCAACAAAGGCATATACACACACTAAATAATTGCTCAGTTTCCCCCATAATTTAATATGCAGATCTCTATTTATCCTTTTCTTGGTATGTCCTCTCTTCCCCTCTATCATATCACTGCAATAAAAAGCCCAAATATACAGGAATATAATAATGCTGTACAAACATCTGAAATGTGAAAAGAAGTGAGAGAAAAGCAGTTTCCGTTACACAAAGCTGTGAGGGATAAAATGAAGGCTCATCAGTTCTGTGTAAAGAAGCAGAGATTCAGGTCAGGTATAAACCTTTTCCAGTGCTAAAGCAGATCAGGTTGTGGAATTAACCACCTGAAAAGATCACTGAGTCACATCAAAGGAATGACTGTGGAGCTGGAGGCTGTGGAAATTGTATTGGCATTAGGATGCAGCAATAGAGTCCCAGTAAGGCTGGCTCAGCTGCCTGACCCTGCCACCTCCACCTGGGGGTCCATTTTTATTTCATGCACAATTAAATGTGACTTTTGCCTAATCTGTAACAAGCTTGTTGTGCAACTCCTGGTGTCCCTAGAGTGAAGTTTCAGGCTGTGGCTAAGTGTATCCAGCCTCCAGCAGATGGGGAGAGAGATGACTCTGCCCCAGCTCCCTGGGCTTTGCACTCCCTGGGAGCCAAGGAGGGTAGGACGGCTCCCTTACGGGCAGGTTTGGCAGCAGTTGAGGGTGAGACCTCACCTGCAGCAGATGAGACATGAGACCAGCAGTGTCACACAGAGCTGTGCCCTGTACCACTGCTGTTCATGTTGACCACCAGCTAATGAGCTGGAGAGAGCAAATAGCAGAGACATGTGGAAAACAGCTGGCTTGGCGTGGCTGTGAGCATATCAAACACAAACACTGATCCATCACTGCTATTTCCTGATGTCAGATTGACCAGTTCACCAGGTGCCAGCAGCCAGTGCCAGTGGGAGGAGAATTCTTGCTCCACCACTAGCAGCCAGACCTGCACTGGACTGAGGACAGCAAGTCTCTTTGTGTGCAAGCAGACAGTGCCAAGTACTACATGTTTATGCACTACGTGTTATAATCTGTGCTCCTCTTACTGTAATTTCCTTCAAATGTTTATTTTCTGCTGTGTTTTTCTCACTTCCATGACAGTACAATATTCCCAGTGACACTGGCAGGTGGGCATCTTTGGGATCACAGGAAAAAATGTCCCTGGTCATGGTAATAGTATACAGTCATCCTAAACGAGCTGTAGTGTGATGTCATTTACTTGCCTAGCCTTTTTTCAAGCAAACATTGACTTCACTGAATCACAAAATCACAGAATGGGTCAGGCTGGAAAGGACCAAAGTGGGGTCATTTGGTCCAACCTCCTTGCTCAGGTAGGGTTGTCCTAGAGCAGATGGCACAGGATTGTGTCCAGATGTCTCTTATGTGTCTCCAGTGAGAGCGACTACACAACCTCTCTGAAGCTTCCTGGCCCCCTCCAGTATTGGATCAGGATGCACTTGGGTATCAGTGACAGACAGACTGTGTTACACATAGCAGCTTTACACAGCAGTGTGGAATTAAAAAAAGACCCAGCCCATGCTGAGTTTATCTGTCATGGGGATGCACAAGGGCAGAGTGTAATGGTTCCTTGGGACCCAAGCTGGGAAGGATATTCTAACGGGTTATAGCCAGGCTGCAATGAGACAGCTGTGTCTGGGTGCAGTCGGTGTTACTCCAACACTAGCTGAAACTTGGCCCTTCATCCTGGATGCTCTCAATGACACTGTCCCATCCCCAGTGTAAGGCAGCATGGCTGGTGCCTGTCCTAAGCAGGCTTTGAAAGCACAGGCAGGGAAAGAGGGGGGATGTCTGCAGGCCCCCAGCCTCAGGATTTCTGGCCCTCATGCCTTGTAGCAGGATAATTGCAGCATCTTTACCTCTCTCTGGTATGTGCCTGAGCTACTCCACTGGGCTCTGGGTGTGGATAATGAAATCTTTACTTATTTCCATAAATTGCAGAGAAAATCTGGAACAATTGTGAGCTGGTCACCTGCCAAATATAACTGAAGTTATGTGAGGTGAATGATATAAAAGAAAAAGTTAATTACAAAGGCACAGGAGAAAGGACTACTTAAAAATTTTAAATAATGGAACTGTTTTTAGACTGGTGGCAATGAAGTTTTTCCAAACTAACATCCCAAGGACTACGAATACTTAAGGAGGTCTTAAAGAACTCCTCTGTTGTTCAAATCCATTAAGAGTTTTACTACAGATGTGAACAGACGGATAAGCCTTGTAGGTTACATGCATCTGAAATGGAGGTTTTGATGAAGGTAGTGGTTTCCTAATCCGTGTGTCAGGTTGTTTCAGGCTTATTTTTGAGAGAGCCACCAATGTGTACACAGTGAACAAGGAGGGTGTAGAAGGCTGTAATCTGTGCTTTGCAGTTATCATGTGGTCTGTGCATTGCCAGGTGCTATCCTGCTGCTTAGGGATGTGTTGGTATTACTGTAACTGGTCTCCCAGGCTGGACACTCAGCAGCTCTAATCCTGGAAAGATACCCCTGTTCGGCTCGCATTGCATTTGCATGAACAATCATCGTTATATCTAAGAAGATAAATTGCTAGTTAGAAAATTATTTGGAAGGAGTTTCAAAATAGTTTTCTGAGAAGAAGGTTGTGCTAAAATCAAATACCTATTTACGTATATGCATAGTGTGAGGATTATCACTTAAGGAAAGCAGGATGTAATGCACTTAAGTGTGTGTAATGATTCTCCACACCTCTACATGCCACTGTGGGAATTAAGTTCCTTTCCCTTGTAAACTTGTCTCTGTTCTGGCAGGAGAGGGTCTGGAAGGCAGCTGCTAGTACTAAATGAATTGCACAACAATCATTGCCTACATCCCACTGGTCTTCAGAGACTTTCCATTTTCATACTTTCAGTTTTTCACTCCTGTAAAGAAAAACTTCAAAGCCCAAAAACAGTTGACTTGCTACAATCACAATCTCCCTTGGGCATGCCTTTCCTATTTTTCTCACCTTGTCTTAAGGAGAGTATCTTTTGCTATTGAAAAGCAGGGCTGAGTCCAGCATTAATATCTGTCATTAATATCATTTACTAGAATCATGTGCTGTTCTCCTGCTAAAGAAAACCCAAAGTCACACAATCTCCTGGAAAAAAAAAGAATATTTAATATATTTATAGATATCTCATAATTACTAATTATAGGCTCTTGCCTTCTTCTCAGACTCAAAAAATAGCATGGTGTGCACAAACATTCAAGTGAAACAAGCATGCAGTATCTTGCATGCTTCTTTGGTTAAAAGGGTTGCTTTTAAAAGCTGAAACAAGTATATGTTGTGTGTGTGAATACGGAGCTGAACAAATAAGGAGCAGAATAGTACATCATAATTTCAACTGAGAATCCAACAAAAAAACCCCAATCAGAGTATTACCTAAATAAAATACCTCATTATACTATGCTTGAAAACACATTCAACACCTCTGCCTGCCAAGTTTTCCTGCATTTGACGAGTAATTAAATTATTCCCACCTTCCTGGAGATAGATTTGCAAGCCAAATAAATTACACAGACAAGCAGTTAATTAGACAGCTAAATGCTGTCATTTACAATTGTATCTATTTAACCTACAATATTCTACTTACAGCTGACTGGACATCAGGAAGGGGGATGTGGACTCACAGGCTGTTTAAAAGCATTGGGTCCATGGTGCCTGGCTAGGTCTAAATTGATGTAACAACTTTCTAATATATTTCCCTTGTATTTCTTGCTGCCATGCTTTGCACCAGCTCCTTGCATGTCTCCCATTCTCATTAAGCAGTGACTGAATCACTTTCCCTATTCCCTGCTATGTGTTTTTTTAGTTTCCAATTCTCTAACCAAACCTCCTTCTTTCCTCCCCGTGATTTGAAAAATATCTCATCCATGTTGTTCTGTGCTGGAAGGTGAGTTTGGTTAGGAAGCCACAGGTCACAAAGCTTGGATAATTCACAAACAAATACATTTGCACTAAAGGTTAGACACTTGCATTATCCGCTTCTCTAGCCTGGGGTGCCAGATAGCTAATATGTGCAGTAGCTAAATAGCAGCTTGATGTTTTTTTAAAGGTTACATTGCTTTTAGCTTACCTGCATTATGCTGGGCATGGTGCTACTGGCATTTCATGACATCAGAGTTACCTTTATTCTGACAACAATACAGAAATACCCAGAAGCTACAACAAGATATAAGCCCTTTATGATGGTTATGCTTAAGGTAACCTTACAGAAAAATGCAGATTTAACTTGTGTCAGAAAAATTAATTTTCTGAGGGCTGTGGTATAAAAGTGAGTTCTCTCCCCATTCACTTCTGTGTCTTACCAGTCATTTAGTTCAGTTGGAAAAACCATATGAGATAACCATAAGATTTTTATGTCATATTTTATTCAATCCTTTGTATTGAACTGAAAGAGAACAATACAGAAGGTAGAACAGTTCTTCAGTTGTAAACTAGAGGAGAAAAACACAGTTTCTCTCAGTGAGACAACCAAATGTATAAAGAAGATAGGAAGCCCAACACTCCCCCTCACCCCAACTCTCACTTCCTAAACTACCAAATTAATAAAAAGGAAAGAACCAGAGGATGGGTGGGCTATCTGTCTCATTCCTGTGCCTGTGGGAAAAAAAAAAAAAAAAAAAAAAGAAAATTGTTCTTTTGACTCAAAATAATATCTGGTTCAGTAAAATTTTGGATATCGGAGCAATTACCAACAGACATTGATTTGAGCTAGCACTTTGAACCACAACTGGAAGGCAGTTGAAGGCCTGATATATCTAATGAGTTGAACATTTCTATGCTTCTAAACTAAGTTGCTTTTATCTATCTGAAGCAGGGACAACTTCAGATTACACAAGTGGGACACTGCTATTGGTAGGATTCAGGAAAGGTTTGCTGTACCAGGGCTTTCAGCTCATCCTTCCTGCTCCACAGATTATGGGTCATTTGAGAACCAAGGAGATCTATGGAGATGAAATAAGAAATTTGGCATTAATGTGTCACTACACAAGAGAGAACAGTTGTTCATTTTGATTCTGTAAGAAATCCCAGTGCAGATGATGAGAGCATTTCCTCCCCTGGAATTCACCAAGACTTTTGGAAAGAAAAATACACAAAGGACACTACTGAACAAGATCAAACATGTAGTGGTCAAATAAACCACAATTTCAATTGAGATGGCAGAAAGAGTGAGGTACTAATATGGGGGTTTTAAAATGCAAAATAGATTTAAAAATAAGCATTTTCCTAGGATTTGAAAGTGAGGCTGAGAAAGAGCATCTAAAATTACATGAAGATGAGATGACAAGAAGTTTTGCTTTTTAGAGTTAGGTAAGGTAGCTGGACCTGGAAGAAAATTATAGGAAATGTTGACTGGTGCAGAAGTAGAGATTCTCCTGTGGGTATCCTGCTGGCCAACAAGCTGAAAAGAAGTCCCCATTGTGCTGCTGCAGCCACAAAGGCAAATTAGATCCTGAGCTTCATCCTCAGGGACATTATGAGCAGAGACAGAGACATGATCATCCCACTCCATTCATTCATGAAGGAGAGCCTTCACTATCGAAGGAAAGTTTATTTTTCTGTAGAATTGGAGAAGAGAATGATAAAGAAACACACAGTCATAGCTGAAAATAGAGAAGAGAAAGGTTTAAGTTAGACACCAAGAGAAGTACCAAGCATGTTTTACAACACTGCCTTGTGAAATAGTTCCTTAGGAAATGTGGAGTCAGGTGTTGCAAAAAAATCTAAGGGAAGAACACCTTGGGAGTTAATACCACTAAATGTATCTGTCTGGTTATGCCTGTTTGGGTACAGAGAGAGAAGACACGAGTGCTTCTTCCCATCCCTCAACCGGTTGTCTGGTACCAACACAGTAAGAGGGATGCAGCCATCCTGCTGTACTGTGTGCAGGGTTAGCCAGGGACAAGCTTAAGTCCATGAAGATCTCCCTTTAATGTTACTGGGAAGGTCTTTCCACTGGTGCTAGGGAACAGCTTGCTTTACAATTCAACCCCATCTGTGAAGCTGTTGCATGGATGTTAAATAAAAATATGGTACATTTATAAAAAAAAAACCAACTAGATCCTTGTTTTCTATTTAGAGTATTTTATATTGTCAGAATAGCACAAGAAATACATTCCCAGAAAGGGGAAGAAAAGAGCCCATAAACCCTAAAGGTGTAAATATATCACAATATCTCTTTTGGTAAATATACAATGGTTTATTCCTTGACAAGGAATATTCATTCACCTTCTTTTCTGCATTTTTTTTTGTTGAGTGAGTGGGCAGTCTGTGATAAGGGGTACTTCATTAGACATTGCATGTATTTATGACCCACAAAACTTTATACAGACCAAAAAGAATGGGCAGGGGATGGAAACTGAGAGCTGGCTTAGCAGCTGAATATAGACCTAAGAGCCAAGAAATCCTCAGTACTAATTGTACTGCCACTACTGATTTATGGAGTGTCCTTGGGCACTGTTAAAACTTAGCAAGTGTTTTGAGGTGGAAGAGAGATATGTGTTTCCATTAAGATGGTATAATGAGGCTTTAATTAGGGAGAAGTTGGCTACTTCTCTGCTGAGATGGAATAACTATTGTAGATGTGAATATATTAATACTCTACTGAAGCTGAAAAGGAAGTTATTGGTTCCTCTGACACGAAATCCTGATAATGGGCCATAGAACAGTTTCAGCATTACAATAAAGGTTATACATAGCTTTGTATGTGCCAGTGTTGCCACCAAGGTAAATATTTTAACTAATTTTAATTTATAATTAATTCTGATTGAAAAGATTGTTTTCATTCCAGTGGAATTCATGTAAGCCAGTATGTACTCAAGATGGGTGGAAAATTAGCCAATTTCCTTCCCATAGGAGCATTAAGCCAACTTTGACATTTCATATATTTTTAATTAAATCGTTATGATCTTTGCAAGCCAGTGTTTGTTCTGACAGTATTTTTAAGCTTGAAATTCAAAGGTAGATTATTTTAACAAATGTGCACAAAGATTAAAAAATGAATCCCTTCAGTATTGAGACAGCATTGTCTGTTATCTCTGTTTTGAGTAAAACAGATGGTTCATATTGCAAATGATGCATGAATAGGACTTCCCCAATGTGATGCAAATGGATCTGTAAAACTGGCACTCTATGGAGGAAAACAGGCTGATGTTAGTAGAAACTTCTTGGACAAACATCAGTAATGAACATGCTCTTTGATTATGTTTCACCATCCGTTAAAAAGCAAAGCATCTTCAGAAAAAATAATCAGAAAGATGTCCTTTCAGAGACTGATAGTTTCAGGGACAATAAACCAGTCCACGAGACAGTGCCTGGTGCTGCTGTTGATTCCCATTGTCACCTTTGGCAAGTACAGTCACTCAGGGTCTCTTGGTCAGCCTCTGTAACACGAGGGTTACAGCCTCCTGCTGTTTATTATCCTTCTGATGCATTCAAACCGTGCATGTTTGGGGCAGACATTTTCCCCCAGTGGTTGGCACAAACACTGCACACTGCTCTATTCCAGAAATTGGAAACAAGCAACAGTGTGATGGGAAAAATATTTCCCTGAGCTTGAATGACCTTCCATGTGCATTGGATTGTATGGAATAGATCTTATAATACAAAAAAGCCATTTCATTTGAGCAGTTTCTCACCTCACTGTTCTCAACAAAGTACTTTCTTGAAATACCTCACTGCTACTTTAAGCAAATGAGGATCAGGCCTAAATGCCTCTTTAAGCTCCCAGTTTAGAACAGACCTTAATGAGCTTTCAGTCTGTTCCATATACATGTTTCAGTGATTAAAATTAAATACATTCCCAGGCTGGTGATATGCTGCTGGTGACCAGATTTACGTTATCTTTTCAATTACTGATTCTTCCAGGTTTTGAAGAAAATTCAGATCTACCACAGCAAACCAGTAGGTAAAAATGGTTTGCATTATTCTTAATTATGGTATTGAAAATGCCCAACAGCCTTGATTTAAAATTGAGCAGTCCAATCACCATGTCACCAGCTTCTCTATTTTTTGTGTTCTACTTCCTTGAGTTATCACAGAGAAGGGTGTGGTTTTTGGAAAACAGTTGAATGAGTTGAGCTGAAGGAGGGGAAAGACATGCTCATAAGAAATAAGAACCCCAAACTTTTGCTTGTCCTCCTATTTGCACATCAGGCTATCTTGCAGATTTTGATCACACGGGTTCATTTCCGTGTTTTTATTGCACCTATACTGCAGGCACTCCAACATGGTCAATATGTGGTCTGGCTGTTAAGTGTCATAGCTAATTGCCAATTACCCCCAGAAAACTTTCTGTTTCCCTATTCAAAATCATGTTGTCAAAGAGCACTGAAACCTCCATCTTTGCACAACTTCCCCCTGGCTTGATGAATCTCAACATTGTTTGCTCTGTGGCTCTTGATTCAGAGCACACAGGTGGAGAGATTCAAGATGGACGCTACCAGGAAGAATCTGAGAGATCCTGGGAATGAAAGGTGATTTCCAGGATCACCAGCTGGGAAGGACAGAGAAAGCTGGGGCTGAGAAGGAATTGTGACAGAACATGTGGAATAAGGCAGGTAAGGTAATTTGAAATTTCAAGAACAAACAGATGTTTAGAATGCCATGAAAATTTGCCTTGTTTTAGTTGTTGAATATTATATACTCTGTCCTCTCCTTGCAGGGGTACCAAATTCCTGTATTAATTACAGTTTTTATAGCATGCTGGGTGCTCCTGTGCATATTTGCTTCAGAGCTCACCAACCTGGAAGCCATGGCTGAGGTTTGCTCCTTGCCTAATAGAAAAGTCAGACCTTGAAGGGGTCTATCTGGCCACTGTAGTAAGTGGTGCAGGCAACCCTCATAAAATGAAATGTTCAATATTCTGTGTGCAGAATTACATCCATTTTCACAACTTCTGGAATGATTTCCCTGACTTGTCAGGGCTCTCAAGCCAAAATGCTCCGTGAAGTCTGTGTACAACTAACAGTTGCTGCTTTTTTCTCTGGAGTGAGAAGAAAACATACATTTTTGCATCCATTTGTGTGGCTTCTGGGACTTTTTCTGCTTTTAACATTCTCTGGCAATGCCTCATCCTGAGTCCGCCTTTGGCGGCAGCCACTGCACTGAGGGGCCATGCAGGGAGAATAAATAACAAGGCGGTGCTGAGAGGCTTTCCTTGATACAAATTGCTGTAGGCTGGGAAGAGAGGGCATATTTTGTTAGCAAAGAAAAGGGCCCCATGGCTGCTGTAGGAAATTGATCCATTATTGTCACTCTCTGTTCTGGGAAGGGACAGAAGAACTTTTCGATTTTCTTTGGTTTCTGCTGTATAGTCTGCCACAGCAGCCAGCATTAGCAAAACCAGATCCGTGCTCATCTGTTCAAAATATCACTATTATTTCTGAATACTGATTATTCAGGCAGACTGCAAGGCAGAGCTATGAGAGTTTCAAAAGCAGGGCAACGAATTGTTCTACTGAAGTGGCAATGACATGACAAATGGAGGCGGAGTACAAGAAATCCACTTAAGGGACCCAGAAAAACTGTGGAAACAAAAGGACTGTGGCTGAAAAACAGCTGTTAGATGAAGAAAGCTTTTACTCAGCACTTGTTAGACCACATCTAGAGTACTGTGTCCAGCTTTGTCCCCTGCAACACAACAAAGGCATCTATGACCCAGAGCAAGTACAGCAGAGAACGTCCAAGATGGTCAGGGCAGGAGCACTTGCCTTGTGAGGAGAGGCTGAGAGAGGTGGGCTTCTTCCATCAGGGGATATGATGGCTTTGGAAGGCATTGACAGCAGCTGTCTGATGAGTACAAGGAGGTCACTGAAAAGATGGAATCAAAATGTTGATGTTTGGGCAGGACAGGTGGACCACAGACAGTTGGATTTTCACTAGGTTTAACGATAATGTTTTTCACTGCAAGGACAGTCAGGCAGCAAATCATCCTGCCCAGGGAAGCTGTGCAGTCAGTCTCCACTCTGGGAGGATTTTCAAGACCCAACTGGATAAAACCTCAAGCAACATGGTCTGAAGCTTACCTTGCTTTACACAGGGGCTTGAGCTGGAGACATCCTGATCCTTCCACCTGAGTTACTCTGTGATCCTGATTACCAGCTCCTCCATCCTACTAAATATAATGGCTGCTCTGCACAGCTCACTACACCCCAATTGTCACCCAAAACTAACAGCCACTATACAAACTTCTGACCTCAAGAAAAAAATGCTCAACCCTCCAAGCTCCAGGATCCTTACAATATTTTAATTTTCTTAGGAGATAAACCTGAAACGTTGACCTCCAATGCCTTCAGCAGAGTTACAGCAGGTCAGTGCTGCAGACAGTATGAAAATTATTTCAACTCAGAAATGTTCCTGGCTTGTATTATATTAAGCCTGAAATCTCCTGTTCTCTGAGATGTATGGAGATGTATAGAGGGCCATTTATCCTCTAAATGGTAAGTTAGTGTTGTGTGCTCTACCTGGCTTAGGGGTCCAGCAAAGTCAAAGATTGGGGTACCAGGAGAAGTTTAAGATGTTCCTTTCTTCCAGACTGTGACAGAGGAAATGGTGTTAATCTTCTTTTCATGCCCTCTGGGTTGCTGTTATTATGCAGGTATAATTGCTCTCTGCTTTAAACCTCCTAATGTCAGTAAAAAAGAAAATGTAAACCACAGGGTGGGTGCTTTGTAACAGTGTTAGAGAGGGGTAAACCACAGCTACCAGCTAGAACTTAGCACCGTAGAAAACACATGAAGGAAAGTAAAGAAATTACAGAAAAAAAAGTCTGCCAGGTTTAGCACAAGAAGGACTTTTTGAGTCAGAGTGAAAGCAATTGAAGTAATAAAAGACCACCTTTGCAAAGAGAAAATAGGATTGTTCATAACGTCAATAGACAAAAAAAAAAGAAAAGAAATAAATTGACAATAGATATTTACATTCCGTATTTGGAGCAAAGCAGGTGATAAGCCTATGCCACTTCAACTTCAACAAAGTAAGAAAAATTCTACCATCTCTTTAAGAAGAATGTTTATGAATCATCAGACCTGGGTAACTTGAATCAAAACATGCAGCCGATTGCTTCAATCCTTTGGTGATGGTATAGTAAAAAGGAAAAAAATGGGTTAGTATGGGCAATCACCTTTCTATCCTGATGTATTCCCTTGCAAAATAAGAGAAAATTAGTAAAATTTAAGATTTAAATAGAGGTAAAATGGGTGAATACCATTTCATGACATTCAATATGATGCTGTTAAAAAAAAACCCCTTGTCAATATAGACTGATTTTACTAAGAATTATGTGTTTGGCTGATAAATACTGTCATCCAGACATAAAAGATTTCTATGGTTTAATGTGTACTATTTGCTGGCATAGGATAATCTGATTTTTTAAAAAATGAGCAACGGCATGGCAAGGTTGCAAAAATGAGCAATTAGTGTCAATGAAGCTTGGATAAGATTAATTTAGAACTTGCTAAACGGCAAATTGCAAAGCTGTTGCTAACATGAAATTTTCTCTAAATGAGTATGTTTCTAGTGGCATCCCATGGCGGTATATACTAGAAACAGTGTTGACCAACCAATTTCATCAGTGATCTGGGATTAAATGCAGCATTACTGTTGATTTAAAACAAATCTGTGAATATCACATGTGCTGCTGGAATAGAAATTATGATGAGGACATGACAACTATATGAAATGACGTAGGGAGTATAGGTGTAGGGAGTGTAATTAAACCAAGCTTTTTAATATAGCTGAGTTACAGAGGCTGTAGGCTGTATCTGCAGAGCTGGAGAGGCAGCAAGGCCGAGAAGAGTCTCAGAGTTTCCAGAGTGCAAGCAGAATCCCCCTGTGATGCTCTGGCAATACAAGTAAATGTAATGCCCAGCTACATAAACATGAGATAAACAAGTAGGAGCAGGCAAGTGATTTCACTGGAACTGAAATATTGCATGAAGCTCTGATGGCTGGCATCTTGAAAAACATTTTGGAGAATGAAAATGTGCAGAGATGATTGGAAGCCTGATGAGTTTGAGAAAATGGTTTATTTGTAGAGGGTTTGAGCTATTTATTGTGAAGTGGCTTGATAGCAGCTGAAGTAGGGAAAAAAAGGAAGGTAGGGCACAGTGAATACTTAATCTAGTGAGAAGAGTTCAGCAAGAAACAAGAACAAGGTTTATCAAGTTCAAATTTTGGAAGCCAGAAAGGGTTGTAAGACACCATTATTCTAACATTGGGGTACAAATCCTTGAAACAAAATTTTAAAAAAGGGATGGTGAATCTGTTTCTGATCTTCATCTCTGTTAAGAAGAAAATGCCTTGAAAAATAGGTTTTAGTCAGACAGAGGTGTTGTATAAGAAAAACTCCATAAACATTCAGTTGATTAAACAGGCAAGAGTCACTCTGAGATCTTCCCTCCTGTTACCACTTAGGTCTCTTGGAGAGGTACAATGCATGGACATGTGAGGGTAATTTTATGCTTGTGATTATGTTTTTGGTTTAAATGCCTATAGGGTTTACCCCTACCTGTGGGGCTGTTTTTGCTCTAGCAACACTGGTCATACTCATCCTTTTGGTTGCATGTTGAATCAGTTATCACAGTTATCAGAGTCTTCTTTTTCTGAAATGAGAAGAGCTGTCTGTGTCTGTCCCCAGGTTCCCTCCAGGCAGGGAAGAAACACCAAACAAAACTTTGTTTTCTGAAACTTTTAAGTAAGAAACAGTTTGTGAGAGAGGTGTGAGCCATTGTGTTTTCTCCCTGGAAGGGTCCCTTCCCATATTATTGAGACTGGCCTTATTACAGCTCTCTCCAGCTTGCAGGAATGTTATGTATGTACTCAATAACAGCAAACATCAATGAAATGAGCCTTTAGAGCCCCTTACTGTGCTTGACTCACCTTTACTGATGCAGTGGGATGCAAACTGCATTTCCAATAGCAGTAGCTGATGGACCTCAGAACCAGAAGGAGGAAACTGCCTGTGACTGGGGAGAGCAAATTTAAACTTCTCCCAAGTGCCCCAAAATAACCTCTCAAGCAGTCATGGTTACAAGAGGGAAGGCAGAGCTGGCTCCACTACAGACATCAACTAGCCAAAGTGCTCTTCTGGAGTGGCACTTTATCTGCCTGAATAAAACAGGTCTGGGAGTCACTCACCTGAATGTAGGTCACCTGGGCTGAGTGGTGACCAGGGGAAGTCAGGACTGAATGGGCATCAAAGTGTGATTCAGTCCATCCTAAAATAGACATCTAAATTAAGGCTCCACAGAAGTGTCTTCTCTTTTTCTTGGCTGCACAGGGAGTTTTCTAAGTGGCTCAGCTACAGACTGCTCTGCTGCAGATGTCTGCCTTCATTAACTTTTAGGGTCTTAAAACCAACTCAGTTTCTGCCACCTGTCAGCACTGGGAAAAGGCCCTGATGGGCCACAGTCACACTTGTCGTGTACATGAAAAGGAGCAGATGTGATTTCATTGTGTTTCACATGCACAAAATGCACATTCATACTGGCTGATGAGCACTTATTGCAAGCAGTGCAGGGAGGCAGTGCAGGCTCTGATCATCCAGTCTTTGTTAGCAATCTTTGGACATCGCTTATAAATGAGTGAAAGTGATTTCTCATTTCTTTCCCTGCTCATTACAAATGAGGATTGATCCAACATTGATACCAAAAACTGACAGGCTCATTCCACATACCAGCTGAGGGCAAACAAAAAANAGTAACTCAGCCTGGGATTTGTTTGAAAGAAAAATGAAGATTCAGGGCATAGTTTAATTTATTTCTGCCAGGATATGGCTGCCCATTCTTGTACCTCTAGCCTCCATTCTTGCATGCTTCTGTCTACTAAACTAAATCCAGTCCTAGTATTAAAAATCACTCCCCAATACAAGGATTGCCGAAATTAGATTAATTATCACTGAGCAATCAGGAGTCCAATCCTTTACTTGGATTCTTCTATTGATCATAACTTTGTTCAGTATTCTCTCCAAATATATTCTAAATATAAAATGTAATGTTTGGTGGTGACATATGAGGAATGGTGGTGGGGAAAGTAGGGGTTGCCTTACTTCTCAGTCAGCAACTAATAGCTCGACATATTCCTGCCCATCTGGTTACCTCTCTTTGGACCCAAGAGTACTTCCTCCCACAGGCACAGAAACCTGTACATTTGGAAGCCATAGCAATAGGAGTAAACCCTTGTATAGTTCCTTTGGGTACTGAGGCTTGCCTCAAAGGTTCACATCTGTCTCTCCTGTTTATTACCTACTTAAATATTGGCTGTTCTTTGGCTCTTCTGTCCTTCAGTCCACTGGCAATTCATCTGCTCTTAATGAGGTGTCAAAAATGATTGATAATGCCTCTGTAATTATCTCTGCCTGCTCTTTAAGAACATTGGAGTGAGACTATCTCTGTCCTTGTTCATATGTGAGCATTTAGTTTGTCACTGTAATTTTCTTTGTTCTTTTTCACCAGCCCAAACAACTGCTTCCTTAATTATTTTCTCAATTTCTCACCAATTGAATCAAAAGTATAGATTGAAATGCAAAGCAACAAATTCTGTACTTGCACATACCTTGCTTGTGAAGTCTCACTGAGATAAGTGATAAGTGCAAGATACAAATCAGAGCACTTTTTAGCCTTAGAGAAATGTGATCTTTTTATTCTTCAGTCTATTCCTTCTGGTTAATATGTTTGGATCCCAAATTGGCTATGATTCCTGTGCTTTCATTTGATGTGCCAGTCTGGGGGCCAAGTTTCTGTATTAGAAGACAGATTCTACTCTTTGATGAGGGGTAGCCTCTGAAGGCTTTTGGTTGAACTCCATGCCCAAAGCAGATGGTAAAGTCGGCTTTACAACCCAGGACCTTAATTTAGTGTGGATGGATGCTCTAGAGCACCTATATTGCAATGAAAATACAAATTATTTGCTTTTGATGTACACAGGAACATTTTATCAATTTATTCAGATTATGGTGCCTTGGAAAACATCATTACGAATTATGAATTAAGACAGAGGCAGGACTGGGACTGATAAAGCCTGTTTTCACTGAAAAATTAGTGTAAAATAAATGTTGATGTACAGGATATCAGGAAATTTATTGTGAATTTTGTCTTTTTAGGAAATATTCAATGCATTCAAACAAAAAAAAATAATTTCTTTCAGGTACCCTTGATTATAGGTAAGAACCATATGACTGCATCATTTTTCTCACTGATTTTTTAGGAGTGTAAAGTAACTGAAAAATTTAAAGCATTGAAAACTGAACAGCAAAAGGTACATGATATAATTTTAAAAGCATCAGGTCCAGTTGTTAGAAACTTATTAGGATTCTTTCTACAGACTTTGCAGAAGCACCTATCCAATATATATATATATATGTATATACACCAAGGCATGTATAGCGGGCTCTTCATCCTGGTATTAGAGAGGAGACTTCACTGATACTCCTCAAGTAGAGTGGTCTCACCCAATCTTAGACATAAAGCAAAGCCATTTATAATAATGTCTCCTTCCAGTCAATGGAAAAAACAAGGCATGGCCTATCTGTCACTTAGGCATCACCTTCAGAAGAGGAGGAATTTTGCTCTAAAGCATATCTTTTTCTCTCACTTGGGAGATAACTCCACTTTGGCCAAAGGATCCCTTCAGAGTCTTCTTCCTCTGCATTCTCTTGGATTTGATGAAAAATTTGGGCTGGTCATGCAGGTTTATCCATGGTTGTTTCAGAAGTCTGCTTAGGGTCAGAAGAGAGACTTGGACGAGACTAATGGTTATGGGTTTTATAGCCTTACTTGTGGAATAGGAGAGTTTCTATTGGTACAAGATGGGAGCACAGCTCCTAGCACCCTTGCTGCCATTCGGAAATGGGATCACTGCTACAGCATGTCCTGTGGTTTTTTCTGGCACAAGCCTAATGAAATGTGCATTAAAGTTTATTACCCTGATCCTCTGTTCCTTTTAAGATCTGTTTTTTTGCAGTTCTGATGGAGTGCTGTGAAGAAGGGCTACAGTTTCACTGGCATCGTTATTTTTTTATGAAGTTCACCCACATCACGCAGTAATTTGGTTTCCTGATTTGGAATCCTGGAGGTACTCAGTATTCCTTCAACCTCTCCATCATGTTAATGTCCGTACCAAACACGTCCTCTCCAGCCACTGGCACAGATCATTATGCACCCTGCACTTCTGCCCAAGGCAAGTCCCCTTCTATCCCAATCCAGTTACCCTGGCACAGATGGATTTTGCAGCCATTCTAACCACCCAGCCAGTTACAAGAAAAGATCTAAAGTTGGCACCAATGAGAATTTTGTACATACTGCTTTTTTTTTTCCCCCAAATTGGAGAAAGCACACTAAACTACCATTGCTGGCTGGGAGGATGCCATCCTGGAAACAGGGTGCTGCTATGTGCATTGCTCTGCATGAGCAGCAGGACCTGCCCAAAGTGATCAGCTTCCAGTCTGCGTAATTTCTGTGATCAGAGTGATGAGCTCTATACAGTTATCCATGATGGAAATATAAACACTTATATACTAAGCACTAAAAAGGAGTGTTTAGACTTATTTTTCAGCACATCAAGTGACTTGTCTAAAAGAAAGACAGAATGCTTTATTCACTTGAAGCCAGGCCTGGAAACATGGTTACTCAAGACAGACATTTTAAATACCATTTCTATGCACAGATCATGTGGAATGTTATTTTTGGTGTTTGGTTTGGCTTGATTTATTTGTGAGGGGTTTTTTTTGTTTGTAGGTTGGAGGTTTTTGGGGTTTTGTTTGTTTGTTTGTTTTAGTCTGTTTTTTTGGGTGAGGAGTTTGTTGTTTTTTTAAAAGTGCATAAATATTCAAATTTACATTGAAACTTTTAAACCATTTAGCTTAATGCATAACTTAACCCCTTTAATGCTTCCTTTATTCACTTTGGGTTTTGCTCTTGAAGCAGACATCCTGGGATGTGAAACATCTTTTCTTGTGTCTTTCAAAGAGATTTAGATAAATATGAGACTGAGCATGAAAAGACAGTACAGATTAAATTGATGCTTGTTAGATCTTCAATAAAGACAACAATGTTCTGGAGCATCTTAGTCATGAAGGCCAAATTGTTAGGAAATACCCAGCAGGAAGAAAAAATATGCTTATTCATAAACAGCACAGTGAATTCCTCCACACACACCTTGTTGCACCTTGAAGGTACTACAAACTACCTTGTGTTTGGTACTGTCATAACACCCACACAAGTACTGAAGGTGCCCTGCAGGACAGCAGCTAATGAGGTGCTGATAATGCACCCCATCTCTGAACTGGTGATTTCAGAATCCCCTGCACTGGGAACACCTGTGTGGGGAAGGTGGCTGCCCAGGGCATAGCTCTGACCTCTGCTCTGAGCATCCCCTTGGCCTCCATTCCTGGCACTTCCCAGGCCAGGGAATTATTATCAATATTTTCAAGGTGCAAATATAAAGCTTCCTCTCTGCTAATGGCAAATTATTTAGCTTTTGACAGATTGTTACTGCAAAAAAGAAGTTTTAGTGGTACAGTAAATAGTGCTGAGAAGGCAAGTGTGTAACCCTGAAAAAATAGCATGTTATCAACTATCAGAATGACTGACATGCTGTTTAACTTCAGCACTTTCTTGTTTTAATTAAACATGTCCCTTTCCTTCTTTCTTTAATGAAGAGCATGTTGGCTAAGAAGCATAATTATTAAAATAAAAAATTAATTATTCAGATTTGCTGAGGACAAAGAAAGAACTCTTTCTCAGTAAATTTACAGTGAGTCAGTCTGCCAGGGCCAAGAATCAGCACTAAGTGAAAAGAAACCCAAGTAAGCAATTAGCAGCAGTACCAGCAACACCAGAGCTGAGAGCTCAAAACACCATAACCATAAATGTTCTTCAGGTGCTGCTTTAGTTCAAACTGACTGGAAAATGAGAGCAGTGCATTTCTCAGAAACTCATACTGAACTGTTAACTTTTGCCACATAACTTCCTCCAACCTTCTTCTTAATGTGTAATCTTGGACACATCTTCATAATCAAAATTGTAACTGCTTATGTTGTTGAGAAATAGGCAACTGGAGTCAATGTTCCTAATGTGTCAAATTCAGTGCCATATTTGGGAAAAAGACTTCACTTATTACTGATAAATTCTTCACCTACTACTTACTGTTTTGTTCCTATTTTCCTCTCAGGGAAAATGGTCGTTTCATTGTGGGTTCCAAGAAGTCGTGCTAAGTCTGTCACAGTTCAAATTTCAGGTCAAAACCCACAGGAATGGCACTTTATTGGTAAAGTGATGCAGAATGAAAGATAGAGTAGAAGAAACTGATAGCCTTATTTTGATCATGGTAAAATATAGATTGAATACTGATGTGGAGAACTCTGATGCTTGAGTAGCCTGAAATTACCTAAATCAAACTGCAGTCCACCCTAGTGCAAGAGCAGATTTTTGGGAAGAGCTGTCCTTTCTTCAAATTTAAGTTTCTTTGGGCATATGAAGTTATCTCTATAAATCATGTTGGAAATATGCTTAAAACCTGCCACACTTGTGAGTAATTCTAGTTTTGCATTGCCATAAATATATCAGTACTGCTTATTTTTAAGGATAAAGTATAATTATTAAAGACAAAAAATACACTACACAAAGAAAGTTATGTATGACATATAACAAATTAGATTTGAAAAGGTCAGATGATGACAAAGCCTAACTGTATGCCAAGACCTCCAAATACTCATTCAGCTATTAATTGGGCACTTCACACAGAAGAGCTTTGGCTCTTGGCCATTACATCTGACAGGACAAACTTGGTAACTCTAAGTGAGTGCTCTTTGAGGGTCAGATGGTTGCTGCTTTGGTTCGCCTTCCACATTTGTCAGAAGCAGCCAGTCTGACTGCAGACAGAGACCAGAGCCACATGCGTGGCGCTTCCCCACTTCCCCAACATTTGGCAACGCTTAGCTGGCAACCACCTTGTGAATCAAATGACTTCTGTCAGACTTTTCAAGAAATGCAGAAACTGGAGGTTAGGAAGAGAAGGCAGCCTTTTGTGTTCCCTGCTGGTGATAAGGATCCTTCTTAGAATCCGCCAGAACCTGGCTTTCCAGGAAGTACTCCTTAAAGCATGATTTTGCTCTCAGCAAAGCTGGCAAAGTAATTCATGCGCAGCATTCAGAGCAAAATAAGATCTTAGCATTAATCACCTCATATAAAAAGGAAAGTATACTCCTTATGTGCTTGAGGATTTTGCCTTTGTTGGGGTTAACCCACAGGTCTCCCATTAGCATTTTATGCTCAATTAGTTCTTTCAAAGGGATTATTGAAACTACACAGATATTGTGTAATCTAAGTTAAGTCAGGAAATAGCATAATGAGAAGCAGTTATATGGAGAAGGGAGGTCAAAAAAAGCAGCAACAGGAACTCAGAAAATATGAGGATATAAATAAAAGGACAGGTGCTATCTTCAGTCATGTAATGTGATTTGCACTCAGTAATTGACCTAAAAATAGAGGAGACTAAAAGAAAACATTCTGAAAAGCACAGTAGAGGCCATAATCTCAGCTGGTGTAATTCAATGTACTTCCAGAGAAATGAGTACAGAAGTGAATCACTACAGCAGAATAATAATAACCTATATATTTATAGAAGAAGTGGCAAAAATAGCACTTGTCAAAAAACATTACTCAAAGCTGAAGCAAAATGCTTATCGAAGTAGACCACATTCTGTGAACAGAGCTGTGATTACTATATTATGATTACAGTAAAGGCAGGCGATGCATAGACTCGGTTAATTTTAAATGCAAGTTAAGCAAGAAACATTTGGTAACTATGATACAGATGGTAACAATCCTAAAAAAGAAGGGATCATGTTTATATTTTCCTCCATGGCAGTATTTTGGAATGACAATGGCTAAGTCAGAATAAAAACTTAAGTGGATCCTGCTCAGCTGGATATATATATCTGATCACATTTCAAACTTGCCAGTTTTGCCTTGGATATAATTATCTCAGACTCTGGAGAATTACTGAAGGAATTTTACTTATCAGACGCAACTGGCGATTTTAAAGGATGGGCATTCCCCATCAGTCTGTGGACAAAAGGAAACCAAAGGCTGAGATTGCCTCAGACAACATAAACCTGACTTTTAGACTTCTTGCTTTGAAATGAGAAAGTAGATCTCCAATATTCCCTGTTTCAAAACCGCCCCGCTCAGCTCCTGAAAAAATTTCGCTGTTGAGAAAACTTGAGAGACAGAATAGATGAGGAAATGCTACTTTCCTCTTTGGTTGATTTTTTTTTTTCACTTCAGTAGAAAACTTTCATAAAGTTGGAAAAACTCTGCTCCAAGAGGAGTAAACAGGAGGAGAAACATGCTTTCTGGCTAGTATCCTTCAGGCCAAGAATACTGCTAAATCTGCGCTTTAATCAGTGACATTTTATGCAATCGTCTATAATTAAAAGCAGAGTTTTCACCCAAAATGTATCTTATGCAAGCAACATATGTTTTGTGCAAGTGAGCTTAACTGTTCCCATCCACTGAGGGAACAACTTCATTCCTGGAGAGCTGAGGCCAGACCGCCTCCTTCCAACGCTGTTGAGCTCCAGAAGCCGAGCGTTACCCTTGCCAGGCTCGTGAGGAGCGACACCCTTGTCGCTGTTGATCAGTGTAGCATGGCACTGCACTGATTTAAACCTCCAGAGACTGTGGCTCCTGTAGAAGCAGGACTGTCTGACAGCCGAGACCTCACGCAGTGCCAGGATAATTGCATCCAGAAGCAGTTTTCTCCCACAGTGGCTAAATGCAAAGCCCTGTAGCACAGGCAGCTCCCCAGATGCACTGCTGGGTCATTGCATCCATTTCACACACTCGTAGCTGAGCAGCCTCCTATGAACCATTTCACAATGGTGCACCGCAGCACAACAGAGGAATGACAACTGGCAGAAAGGGCTCTGTTATCTGTTTCAATAAGGTTAAGGAATAGTTTGATAGCACAAAACCCACGCTGTTTAATTGAAACTTTTAATAGCTATCAGAATTAAGAGAACAGAGCTGTAGCCTTCCCAAAGATCAATGGAAGCTGCATGAGTGTGTTATTTCTTTGAGAATTAGCACAGCCAGAAAGTGTTATGGAAGTGTTAGGGTTATTGGCTTTAAATAGAAGCCAGCAAATTATAAAACATCTAAACCAAAAGCTTTGGTTCACTCTACTTGCTTTGCAACTGAATAGGCTAAAATGAAACAAAACTAATACATGTGCCTCAAGGTTAAAAGATAATATTTCTATGGAGTAGTAAAGTAAGACATACCTTTTTTCAAACAGAGGAATAAAAACAACAAAACCCCAAAAAACCAACCAACCAACCAAACCTGGAAAATTTAAACACTATTGGGACTTGTTTGCAAAACATCAATAATTTCCAAAAAAAGGAAAAAGTCAACTTTTTCACATCAGTTTGAATCAACTCTTCTCAAATGCTTAGAAATCTCTTCCAAGAAACAGAATTGGTAACAACTTCCATTCTGTGCTGAAACATAAAACACAGCTCAGTAGGGTAATATAACTCTTCTTGTTCGCTCAATATTTTCCCCCTGGTTTCTTTTGCCCAGAAATGTCCCAAAGATTCTTTTTTCATTAGTTCTGTTTTGCTTTAAATAGTGATGTGTTGCTGATGTGCTCTGTTGAGCAAAAATGTTCTCATGGTTTGATTTTTTATATTTAATCACTTCCAAAATATCAGAAACTGTGCAACTAGTTGCACACTGTGTCACCACTCGTCTTTTACTACATCCTATTAATGTAGACTTTGCTCAAGTCTTTTCTAGAGTGAGTCTGTGCATTAGGTACATGAGTATACTCTGCCTTCTGTGCACAAGAACCTTCTTGTTCCTCACTGGAAATTCTGACATTAGCTTTGCAGGTGGTCATGAGAATTGTGCTTAGGATGGTGCAGTGGCACTGAAATGCCAAGGAAACCTCACTGTGTGTTTATATTCTCCCAGCAGAGACAAAGGGTGTCTGAGGTTCTGTGGTGACACAAACTGCAGACCAAATCTGCAGCAATGCAAGATGTAATTAGCAAATCTGTCCAAACTTTGTTTAATAATAGGCAAACTCTTTCTCATCAGCTAGTGAAAATCGTTACATTTGGATTGTTTGAAATTCCATTTTTTCCATATTTAACAGTCCATGTTTTCTACAATTTGATACAAAACTCAGTCTCAAATGTTGCTAGCAGGCTAGAACAAAATTATATTGAAAAGTGGACAGTGGTGCTGGGGCTGTTTTGAGACAGGCTTGTAAAATAAGCAGTTGAATGGTAAACCAGTGGTCTTCTCTGTGGATTCTATCAATATTAGTGGGGTGATGAATATTATTTGTTCTCAACAGTTGAAAACACTGCATCCATTTAAACAGCAACAGCATTGTTTTAGCTGTCATAAGGCCTCTGGCAAGATACGTGGGAGAAGTTGACATGTTTTTGTATCCAACTGACATAATTGGGAGAAAAAAAAAACATCAAGAATTTTTTCAGTTTCTGCAGTTTGAAAGATCTTGTCTGTTGGGTTCCCCCCCTTTTTCTCAGCTATATTCACAAGTCTAAGAAAAGACAGTACCTTTTCACTTTTATAACAAGTACATTAAGCAAGGGAGAGCAAGTGCAAATGTGCTCGAGGACCGAAGAGAAATGTAAGGTCTTTGACAATTTAATTCAAAACCAGCCAACTGGAAATCCTTGTGTGAACTTTAGTGTTCTTTAATGGTAGATAGAGATGATCAGGGAAAACATACTGCATTCCCCTACATAGAAAATTTTGCAACTGCTTTGCTGAATGTCATTCCCATCACCAGCAGTGGAACATCTTAGCAGATGTTCCCAACACTGACAGGTCTCAGGTGAGCAAAAATAGTTTAGACAGATGGGGGCATAAGGGGATAACATAAAACACAGCTTATTTCAATCCTAAAATTCTGTCACAGAGTATATTTTTTTTTATCCTAGTCCACCTCGAAGTTTTCTGTTGTTTTCCCAATCCCTTTTCCTAACATAACTGCAAAAATAAGACCGGAAGGTGAACTCAGATACTCCATACCATGTAACAAGCCACAGAAGTTTGTCTCTGAGCAAACAAGCCATTCTGTTGTCAGCTACTTCTGAAGAGGTTACAGATGCACAAATTGATCTTCATGCTGAATTTGATGAGTAAAAGTGGAAGCACTTCAGTATGATATATTTCTAAAGCCAGACTTTCCCAGCCAGATGATTAATTCATACTCCATTAGGATATGATGTCTGACACCAAGACCTTTAGTTCTAACAAGTGGCCAGGAATTTGGATACTCTGAGCCCTTCATCCTCATTCGAGACACTGAAGTAAATGCAGTTTTCCTCTGGAGACAATCTTAGAAAACAGGATATAAAAGCAATGTCCTCTCTTTAAAAGTGGTTATTAGTAAGCTGCATGTGTTTTGGAAGAGCTCCTTAGGCTTTGTTCTGACAATGCCAGACCCCGTCTTAACCCTGTGCTCAAGAGACACAGTTGGCACACTGCACATAGCAAACAGCACTCTCAAAACATGAAACTCCTTTTCCCATTATGGGAATCACAAGTGGGGAAGACAAACTGTTCTGCAGGGCTTGGATTTGGATATATCTACAGATCACTCCCCAGCCCTTAGGCCCTGCTGGGGAATGTCATTGATCTGTATTGACACAGAGGACTGAATCTTGCCTTCAGTGACTGACAGGAAGGAAAAAAGCAAAGTGGAAATAGAAGAAACATTTGTCACAAACATCCTTACACTTGGGGGTCATATGGGAGATGATCTGGGTGAGCACCATACCAGTGCCACGCATGGCAGGGAAGGTTCAAGGTGTGGAGGCAGGAGCAGTGCAAACTTGCTGATGAACAGGTTGACAACCCACCAAACTGGCTAAGCCACACCTTGCCCTTGCCCCAGGTAGAGCCAGAAAGAGCAGCTCTAATCCACTTGATTCCCACCCCACTGGCAGCAGTATCCCCACACATTCTTACTCAGCATCTGTGAATACCATAACTCAGCACAAAAAGAAAGGGTTCCTGGGCTTGACTGCATTCTCCCAGGCTACCCTGCACTTTTGAAATTAAGAACTGTTTTTATTAAAGAAAGATGTTTTGGTTTCTGACATTTACCATCTCCTTAAGAAGGCATTTCCAAACTTAGGGTCTTCATTAGGAAGATGCTAAAGAAGCCTTCTTCTTTAAGAGAAATTTTTAATCACTTTGACTTTCAAAACAATCTGAATAATCCAGCCATGTCTCCTCATTAAGGCCAGATTTATAAACTCAATCAGACTTTTGCTTGAGGTTTTGCAAATTTGGTTTTATGTATCTGTATACTTAGAGCTGCACAGATTAGTTTGAAACCTTGGGAAATTAAAAGAAATTAAAACCTCTACCAAATATTAAAACCTACACCAAATATTCCTTCCATTGTAACTGACATGAGAGAACATATATATTTTGTATGAAGATTGTCTTCCCCATCAGTTTGGTGGCTAAATTACAGCTTCTGGGTCAAGGAGAGATGAAGAGAATAAAGTTAAAACCTTCTTGGTTTTCTTTTACTTTTACTTTAGATCTATTTGAAAGATCAAGAGTTTAGTCTTTCACACTTTCCATGGCTTGATAAAGGATGCATCAAGGATGTTTGAGTTCTTGCATCTTCATGAAGAACCGAAATTGCTATTAAAGACTTTACAATCTCTTTTATCTGAAGTTAATTAGCCAGTGGGGAAAAAAAAAATTACATGCCAGCAGAGTCCAAGGCAATCTGACTTAGAAAAACCCTGTTCCTTTGTCCTATTAAACATCCTCTCACTTGGCTGTGGCAATTCACCACTTTGCTATTTCTCCAATCACTGTAAAATTGTGCAGGCCTGGTAAGACTTCAATTTCAAAAGTGAACCATCTGTTTTCTGAACACCTTTTCATGCATGCTCCATAGATTTCTTCCTTCACATGTGACCTTCACCCAGGCATATTTGTGTCAAAGTTGAACACTAGTCCTCTATTTCAACTGGAGTTTCTCAGCCTTTGTTGGTATCAAGCACCCCAGCAGACTGGTCTCCCATCCATACCATTCCCAGCTGGCAGCAGAAAAAAAGGGTTTACATTCATGGTACTTAAGTATCTTTAATGGAATTAATGGCGATAATAGACTTGAAAAATTCTCACTTCCTTGACAATGATAAGAATCCTAGGTAGACACAGCAACTGTATCTAAAACGAGTTAAATAAGCCTGCAAAACAAGGTTATTTTTAAATGCAGGATGCCTGCTTGTAATCCATTTCTCCATAAATTCCTCATAGAAGCAGGGGACATAGTACTAGTGTTATAACCCCTAAACTTAATAAACCTCTGGTTTAAAAGTTTTTAACTTTAGACAAAGGCTGAGACAGATATTTTTAAAGTAGCTTAATTTTTTTAAATCTTGCTGGGTGAAGGAGGTACCTCTAAATTGGGAGGAAGGCATGTCTTGAGTCAACTGAAGAAAATACTTGCTTTTAGCAAAGTCTGCTTAAGTGTTCTTGCAGTATAGCAGCAACATTTGCAGTATAGTAATACCTTTGCAGCAATAATATTATACCATATAATTCCAGGAAAATGAACAAAAGTTACTTTGGCCTTCCAGGCTTTGGGCTAAAACAAAAGACAGGTTTGCTGGTATCCTTAAGGTGGAAGAGTTCATATATATGCTTCTTGTCCTTCTAAGCACTGATGAAAGAATGTGATCTTTTCAAAATTCAGTGATGATTTCTAATTAAAATTAGAATCTCTTTCTTATCTAAAAAGCATTGAAGCTGTGGCAATTTGAGTGCTATTCTTCTTGATCTACTTAGCCCTGGCAGCTTAAGTCACTCTTGAGTTAAACTTGTGCCAAATCATCCCCTTTATCATTATCTTTTTCTCTGATAGGAATCCCTAGGCACAACTGAAATGGGAGAACCTTTAGAGAAGACTGGCTAAAGATTCCCCCCAAATTACCATGGATTTCTTTCCCTCGTGCTCAGTGAGGATGCCAGCAGTTAAAAATCCTTTCTGCAAGAGGACCTTCACTGTGATAAATGAGAACTGCTCCTTTGATTTTAATGGAACTACATTAAACTACTGCAGGTAAGGCTCTGATCCTCTACATTTTTGGATTTCACCCTGGAAGACATTACAGCGGGATAGGTGGTGTCCCATCTTAAAAAATTTTAAAAATACATACAAAGAAGACAGAAGCATGCAAGGGAAGACTTGATTATATACACTACACCTTCCCCATGTTTAAAAAGGCACATGCAGCTGGATTAAACACCTTTCACTGGAAAAGCAGAGCATGGACATTATTTATCATTTGCTTCCTAGAAAGAAAAATATCTTTCCTCTTCAGCCCTTGATGAGGGCTGGGCCCAGAAGAGCCAAGTACCAGCTTGAAGAGCCAAGTTCCTGTGGGGTAGCAATACAGCACAGGCAGATCAACCCAGCAGCCACCAGAGGCTGGAACCTTTTCTCCCCCACTCCACTCAGTGGGAAAAAGCCTCACAGCAGGAGCAGCAGCAGTAGTGAGATGCCGTCTACCAACCCAGGTCTCAGTAGCTGCAGGTGGCCAGGGAGAAACACTCTGGCCAGCCCAGGTGGGACTGGGGAACTGTCCAACAGAAGCATAAACATCCTAATACCTCTCTCTCCTACCTCAGCTTTGTCCCCAGCCAGCCTTTCTGGAGCAGAGAGCAGGATCAGAGGTGTTACTGAAGGTGGAAAACAAGTCCTGGTGTCAGCAAGGGTGGAGGCAACTGAACAGGGGAATTCCCTCTGCATCCACCTCTCCCTGCCCAGCACCTGCCTGAAAGCATATCTCCATGAAGAGCATCCTCTCCAGGTAGGTGTCTTACTTCAGCTTATCCCTCCTCTTCCTGCCCTCTCCACAGTGAGTTCAGGGCTTCTCCCATATTGCCAAATTTCTGGGGTTTATTGGCTTTTCCAGGCATTCCTGTAACCCCTTGCCTCAAATCAGGTCCTCCCTCATCCACCCCAGCCGCTCTTTTCTCCCTGGGAGCACAAGTTGCAGATTCTCATCACCCTTCACCCGTCTGCTCTGAATGACGTCTTTTCTCCAACAAGAAAACAAGGTTACATGTGGAAATGCACAATGTTAGAGACACAAGTGGATAGTTTGCCTCTGACAGACACAGAGAACCCCCCTGAGTGTAGCTGCCAGGTGAACAAGGTGTTTTTTGCTCAGAGTCATGTGCCCTGCAGTCAGGCAGGGATGTACCAAGAACTTGGCTGACTCTTTCCCTGGGGACTCTCCCAGAGAAAAGCAACATGACAGGTTCTGATGTGACACGTAACAGTAATTAAGTGCTTCTTCATTATGGAAGAAACATTATGGCATTACTGATAAGTAATGATTTAATTACCCTTTCATTTTTACAGAAAAGGTTCCAGTGTTAGACCAGTAAAAAAAGAGAAAACAAAATAAATGCAAACCACTTCTTATATGAATACTGCAATAGCACATGATCATGGCAAGCACCCCCTGACCCTCTCCCACCCACTCTCCAAAAAGTGAGCAGATAGTTTCCCTGGGATATTGTTACCACCCAAGCTCATCATCTGTATACACAGTAATCCACAGCATCCAGCACAGAAATTCCTGCTCTCCCACCAGCAAGACCTAGCTGAGTCAAATGTTGCAGCACCCACACAAGTGCACACACAAGTGTACGGGAACAGGAAGATGGGACAGCTGAGGTCCATGTGTCATGAACCACTGTGGTTTTCCACGAGGGATGAGAACTGGTGTTTCAAACTAAGTTCATCAGCAACAGCATCATCAGGCCTGCAGTGAAGGGTGCCATCTGCTCACTCTCCCTGAATTCAGGCGGCCCCCGCAGCGCAGGCATCTTCTCAGTTTGTGTGGCAAAGCTGGTCCTCCGTTGAGCTCAATCCAGCACCTGCGGCAGAAGGAGCACACTCGTCAGACACCCAACACTGCGCTCACGTAACGTGAGCAGTCGTCACCCAAACGCCTCTACCAGCTAAAACTGACTGCCGTACCTAGAGTCATCGCCACACTGTGTCAAAACAAATCTACTGGCAGCTCAAGGAAAAGCATTTGAAGACTGATTAAAGACTTGCCTGCAGGATTTTCCAAATGTAAAGCCTATTTAATCATTTCATTTCTGTGTGCTTTCAGGAAAAGAAACTTGGCTTTGAATGACTCACCCTTCTCAGCCCAAATCATTTGTTCTCTGTGCTAAGTATGGCATCTATTTACTCAGGCAGTTAGGGGCCAGGCATGAAATGTGTGTCAGGTCTCTTCAGGTCCACAATTATGTATTGTCATATTTTTAATTGAGGTAGTTTCCATTAAAGACCTTTTTTCCACACCCTCAGGACAGCTTGGAAATTCAGAGCTTCTTCCTCCCAAAGCAATCACCTCCACAGTGGTGTTCACAGAGAACACAATGCTACAGAAACAAAAATAATTGTGGAAAAATACTAGAACACAAGCATTCAAACAATAGTGGTGGGTATTTTCCAGAAGCCTGCTGACTCCAGTGATTTTGCTATAAAGTAACTTTGTAGGTGACGCTGCCTGAACTGTGATCCATTACTGGAAGCTAATAGCACGCAGTCAACCCACTTAAATACCTTTTTTTCTTCACTCTAAAAGGCTGTCCTCATACATACGTACTTAAAAGATTCCAGAGGTCTGTGTACAGCCAAATACAAAAAGACACTATGTCTTTTGTCATATAAGCAATAAAAAATTAAGGCAATTGTCACAGCTACCTGCCAGCAAGATAAGGAAAGGCTAGTTCCTGGTTGCCACGCTAGAAGTCTGAGGGTGAACCACTGCAGAGCTGTGTGATGTCAATACTTAGATGTTAAACCCAAATTAACCCTTTCGAAAGCACAAAAGCAATTGCCAGTATGGTCGCTCAGTTCACCCTGAATCAATAATACATTTATTGCAGAAATGCTGATCCCACCAAAAGCAATATCAAAACTTCTGTTTCACATACAGTCCAAAGTACATTTTTGGACTTGGGAAGAAAGTCTGCTAACAAAGAAAGTGCAATTTCAAGTTCAGCCAGGAATTTTGGTACATTACAACATGAGAACCCAAGAGAGAGATTGATTTTCTTTAATTATCTAAAAAGAAATTATTTTCAGCATTGCATTTTGCATCTACTATCGTGCAACTATAGTTCCAGGGTTGCCACAGCTTTTGAAAAGAAGTAGATGTTTCCACATACTTCAGAGCTTGCTGCTGGAAGGAATGCCTTTATACTTTAATCAGCCCTCCTAAACAGATTGACTTTATCTGCTTCAGAACTTCAGAACAGAATCAGTACATTTCACTTTGTTCATTTATTGATTAGCCCCTTCTTTAACAAAAAGCTTGTGCAGACTTATCATATCTCGTTTACTTTGTAAAAATCCCTAATCAGTTCATGAATCTTGCAAAAAACAAGAGAAAAGAACAAATCTCTGCTGACCCGTGCATACATTTCCCAGTGATGTTGACCACTAATAGCAATAGGAAGTAATTTTTGATAAGTGAAAACAAGCTCGCTGAAGAGTTGGTCTGAAGAGCCATGAAGTTTATTCAACCCCAAATGTAATACTAAACAACAAAAGACTAAAGACAGGGCAAAATATTCTGGTTTGAGTATAGCTGCAATGTGGTTAGACACTCTTGCCTTGAAAATCAAAGGGGCTGCGCTGGTGGTTTTCAGTTTATAGTACCAGAGAGTTTGATGTACCAAACTGAACTTGTATCATTCTGAAGGAAAGAAAGCTCCCGATGGTTTTAAAGGATGAGCTGTCTGGGAACCTGACCTCTGATGTATCTGCTACTAGTGGTAAGCAAGTCACTTCAGGAGGGAGAGGGTTCACAGATGTCATCCAAAGAGCAGTTTCCCTCCTTTTACAAGTGGCCTAAACCAACACAGCTGAGGGGAGACTCTGCACAAACTGCTCTCAGGGTGGCATTGCCCAGACAGCGTTCCCCAAAGCTCTTGCCCTTAGAGGCTACACGAAGAAAGGGACAACGGGTTTTGTGCAACAGCAACCAGACCCATCACTTCTGAAATAGAATAACAAAAAGGTGTGTTGGTTGCCCCATACGCAGTCATGTTAAGAGCATAAAAGGCATCTACTTGAGAACCTGAAATCTCTCTAGTATTACCTTAATTCAACAATTCTTTTCCTTTGCTACTAAATTTAGTTAACAGGGTGTAGAGGCATTGTCTAGAGGGCTTATTTGTTGCAGTCACAGCTTTTTTTTCAGACAACGTGACATGTCTCAGTATTCTTTGCAGCTAAGAACTCCATTTATAAGAAACTTTTCTGAAAGTGAATGTTAATCTGGCTTAGGTACAGAAAAAAAATTGGTAAACCATGAAATGCAGCATTGAGCACAAAGCTAATCCTCAAAGGAAGAAAAAAAGAATAGGTTTTGATAGGGCTTTTTTTTCCCCTCCTTTTTGTCCGGCTTTGATGTCTGAAGACAATCTGAAAATTCTGGATTCTGTTTTTCCTTCCCATTTTTTTCCTTGCTTTTATATATTAAAGACTTCCAAATCACATCTGAAAGAGCATAATTTTATAACCACATCTATGTAAAGAAAATGTTTATTTTTCTAATAGATACCTAAAGGTTTTTTTAACAGATGTGCACACAGGCATACAAACAGATCTCAGTGCAGACTAGGTTTAGCTAATACATTCAACTTCCATCTCCATTTAAACATGAGTAGGGTCAGGTCATGAACTACCAGTGTTAGGGCAGATGTATTTAAACAGACCTATTATTTAAAATTAAGATGGAGCTATAAAGAATTCAGGAGATCACAAACTCTTTGATTATGAGGCAGAGACTACGAATTGTGAAGGATGAAGATACCTAAACAGATGGCTCAACATATGGACTTTTTGTTTTGTTGGGTTTTTTGCTTATTTGGGTTTTGTTGATGTTGTTAGTGTTGTTGTGTTGGTTTGGGTTTTTTTTCCTCAATGTCCAGTTTAATCTGCCACTAACAGGCTATGGAGATTGCTGCTTTGTTATGAAATCTGCTTGCAGACCGCCCCACCAAAGCAGCAGGACGCTCAGGACATGCTTTTAAAACCTCAGAACAGCATTAAAAATAATACAGATGTTTGATTTCCCAAATACTTAACTGCATCTCAAGTTTCCTTGCAGCAGGGAAAGCTTAAAACCATCTCGTTTTTCATTCTGGAGTTTCTTTTGGAATTAGCAGCTGTATTCAGACTTGCAGCCATGTCAAGGAATCTCCTCCAAGGGCCATAACTATCTCCTAGGAGAAAAACACAGCCAAACATACTTGTAATGCCAAGAACCTACTCATTTACAAGCGCAGAAAAGGAGAACTGATCCAGCAACATGAGTGGCACTTGCACTCCCCGGTTTTCACAAATGGGGCTATTCCTTATGAGCTAGAAGGCCTTACATCCCCCACCTATATCTTGCTTTCCAGGAAGTTGTATTGCTTTCCAGGCCAGCAGGAAAACAAAAGGTTGTTCACAAAGGTCTGTAATAGCTTTATATGGTAGCCAATGGATGTGACTAAGGATCTCAGAAAGAGGATGAGCTGTGCCAGTGTCACCTCATTTTCTTCCACATTCTGTGTAGCTGGTACTGGGATCAGGGAGAATTGTGAAAGGCTGAGGATGGAGGTGTACTTGGCTTAAGTGCAGCATGAATCATGGCTTCAAAGCAACAAAGCAACCTTTTTCATGATTAAATAGGGCAGATGAAAGCACCCAAGGGAGATCCTGTTTTATTTGCATGCATGTGTATGTACAGCTATGTGACGCAGTCATGCTCACAACTAACTGCAGGGAAATATGAGTGAACTTGAGAGATGTATGAATGCCTTGCACATGTATGTACTCATGGATGAACTGGCATGCAAAAAAACACCTTCTTCACATATTGCTATGGTTCAGCATGACTTTGAGGCTTTTTGGTGGGTTTCACTCCCACCAAAGATTTTGCCCAAGATTGGCTTGGGCAAAACAAAACCAAAGCTTCCAAGGGCATTTCCCTGTCTTAAGCAGCACTGTTGAAGTACTTACACTTTCAAGAAGACTTCACACCAGTTTTCACTTGAAACAATGATGAAGGGATTTCTTAGTGAAAAACAAGTTGTTAGCCTTGTTTTAATGAAGAACCTGCAGAGAAATTCCCATCCTTTCTAGATGGACCACCAGGTGGACTGTAGGAGTAGTATTTGCCTTGATATGTCAGGCAAGGTCTTTGAGTAACTTTTTCAGATTCCCAGTGGAAAGCTGTCACTCCTTTAGTTAACAGAGTCTTGGCACAACTCAGCACAGAGTGCTCGAACCTTGTCCAGCAGTTAGTGCTGCAATTCACAGTGAGAGGACACCAACATTTAAGTGGGATTTTGCTTTGCCTGTACTTCATTCTCACTTCCATGCATGGGAAATCTCCTCCTCTGCACTACAAATGCCCTCTCCTGCCTCCCAGGGAGGCAGCTTGATTTGCATCCTGCCGGACATATGAGAGCATCACTGCTATACAAATCAAGCTCACCTTCCCTTCCTCAACAAACACCCACAGCAGCACCTCAGAGAGTAAGAGGAGCACAAACCTGTAAGCCTTTCCTAGGGAAACCACCCCTGGATGAGCAAGGACTTTCCCTGTTGAGAACTGTATCTATGTAGTGTTAGCATTGTTAACTTCTAACAACTTTGACTTCCCAGAATTTGTGGAGTATTACCTTTGTATATGTTTTCTTCTCTACAGTAACCTGCACTTTATCATTTAAAGGCATGCACTCTACAAAAATGTTTAAAAAACCCCAGCATCCATTGCCTGATACTGTCTAACCAGACTGCTGTTTTCTGATGCAAGAAACAGAGATCAGATCTTCTGAACTTCCCTTTTGTTTACTACTCCAGTTACTATAATGGGTTCTAATGCCATCTCACCTCCATGACTGGGGATGTTGTATGTCTTCTCCTATGAAAACAACTTCATATCCTTGATTATCTTATTATCTTTCTCTACATATTCAGTACTTCAGAGGTAAGTTTATTTTTCTTGAAGACAAAGAGAACCTGAACTGAAATGCAATGCTCCAAAAGTGTGTTCATTGCAGATTTTATTCAGTGGTTTATCATGCCATTCCAATATGCTGTTTGATTATTTCCCTCCTAATAATTTCTGGTGTTTGTCATTGAAGAGCTTCCTACTGTGCCTCCAAGATGTTTTTTCCATTTGATTACAGCCAATTTAGAGAATATTCCTCATGTTCAGATGTGCCATCTGCAGTACTTTGTAATTATTCACACCAAATCCAAACTTTTTTATATCATCATTTGCCAACTTAGAAATGTGAGAACCTTCTGTATTTCTTCACAGTTAGCTGTAGGCTGGACTGCCCTCCATAACTGTTTATAACCCACAAATGTTACCAGCTCATTATTAACTCCCTTCTCCACATCACCCAGGAATATACTGCACAACATTGCTCTCATTCTGATTTCTGTGGGATACCTCAAAAATTTCAGTAACCAGTATCCTTCAAGTCAACACATGATTTCTTCTTACTTCTGTTTCTTATCTTTCAACCAGTAACTAATTGATAGGATGACTTTTTCACCCTCTCAAATGCTAACCTAGTTTCTTTCAAAACATTTGCCCTATCTAATCACAGTGATCCCTTAATACCCAATTAACTCTAGGCTCTTGCTAAAGAGGAACTTCTGTTTCTCAATTGCTTAGGAAGAAAATGTTCCCATTTGTTTTGCCCATACTGTGGCTTTACATGCAACCTCACCAGAATTTATATCCTCCTCTAATTTCCTTCTTTAGATTTCCCTCCTAAAGTTTGAAGACCATTCTTAAAACAAAACTCATTTACTTTTGTTTATCTTGTTTAACTCTTTTTCCAGGTGTGGAAGTAGAGGGACACCCTTTTTAAAATTGATTTAGATTCACTCTGAGACCCCTCTACATATCTAAACATGTTGCACGACTCCATGACATCTTCAAGCGTTTAGGCCTCCAGCTGGTCCTTTAACTTTCCTTTTTTTTGCTTTCTAATGCTTATGATTTTCCCCTTTCAAGCTAAAAAACAAATGTGGTGAATTTTCTGCATGACATCTATTTGGTAAAGAAAAATTCTCTTCTTTTCTCCCTGGGAAGACTAGAACATGGATAACTGTATCTTCATGTTCATACTCAACGCCTGAAATTTATTGCAATTGCAGTGCAAAATCTTGCTACCAAAGACTTAAGAATATAATGTACATTAACAGTGAAGATATCTGTATCTAATAGTGTACCAAAATGAGAATAAAACAAAAACATGAAACCTGAGCCTTAATACACACAGATCAAATGCACTACCACAGATCTTACCCACAGAGCATAATAACACTAGAAAATTAGCAGAGAAAAATCACCATTAGTTAAGAAAAAACTAATGTAGAGCAAGTTATCCTTTACCACTTAGAAACAAAAATAGGGATGTTTTCTGTAAGAAAATCAAGGTAGAGAACTTAATCACATTTAAGCTATTAAGCCCCAGCTCTACTTTTCCTGAAGCATCTTAATTGAAAGAAAAAAAAAATCACTGTGTTACGTATGTCCCTTCTTATTTACTATCATATGCTATCTCCTGTGAATAAGGAAACACCCATTTCCTCTCATTTGTATTTACATGCTTAAGGTATCACAGATAAAAATATACTAAATTACTAATTTCTCAGCAAAATTGGTTTTGTAAATTAAATAACTCCTTGTTTAACTTTATCAAAGTTTAAAAGTCTGCGCCATTGGCACGTAGGCTCTTCTAGAGACAGCAGTTTTGGAAAGAAAGGTGTGAGTGAAGTAAACACAAGAAAAACAAGCATCTTCTTATCTTCTTGGAACCATCCCTCCAAAGCATTTCCACAGAGTAATGCTTTTGGGTCAGAATTCAAAGATGTAGAGCCAGAAGTTCAGCTGGGCTAAAACTGTACCAGCTCTAGATCCTGTCTCATGGATCAAGTAATAAAGTGGAAAAACCAGAAAATCTAAAGATAAATTATTTATATTTTTGTCTATATTTTATATAGTTCTGGAAAAAAGGGTTCTTTTGAAAATATTCCTTCAAATCAAATTTTTAAAACCTGCCAAGTGTATTGAAAGTGTTTTAAAACTGACTAGAATTTCTTAAATGTTGTTAAAATAATTTTGTCCAATTTTTCTGAAGAAATTCCTGCATTCAGCTGTGAATAAACAATACCAAATTCTTGATTGTTAGTGCCTCTAGCATAGAGCCATCTTTTAGCTAGTTACCCCTGCTTTTTCCAAAAGTAGAATATTAACTGGGATTCTAAGTATTGCTTGGGGAACACAGTGATAGAAATGAGACCAATTTTACTCTAAAGGAAATTTTAGAGAAATTAGGGCAATTACATCAGGAAGTAATTTTGCTTAGCCTACACAGAGACACTACATGTCTTGTTAAGTAGTTTGTTATATTGCCAGTACAGTATAACATTTTATCTGCTGTCTTCAGATTCAGATGTGTATTTAACCTTACTGCTTTTGGGTCCTGCAGGAGGTCATACAGAGCTTGGGAGGCTGGGATAGACAGAGCTTGGAAACAAGAAAGTACAAAGTGCAAACTAAGGAGGATGCATAATCAACAACCGCCTTTCCTTAGAAAATAAAATTTTTACTTAAGGGAGATGGTGGCAGGGACAGAAGTATCAGACAGTGGATATTTATGGACAGACTATGCCCTTTACAAACATTAACATTGTCTCAATTTGCCAAAAACTGCTCATGGAAATCTGCAAACAGCTAAGTTGGTCACAAGGATTCACCCTACAAAGATGACATAAGACTGCAAAGATGACATGAAAAGTTGACTCTATGTCCATTTAAAAAAAATACTGTCTTTTTTTAATCCTGTTCTCTCATTTGCTTTGAAACAAATTTAAGCTATTTTTAACAGTGTTCTGAAAAAAGCAAGATAAACAAGCTTCTGCCCGCATAACAGAACTGTAACAGAAATAATGGATAAACTAATGGGAGAGATTACTCTGGAGGTTTTTTTAAATTTTTTAAGGCTGACCTTTAGCACTTTTTCTTGCAAAGCAGCATTTTATATATTTTGTAATCCACCCTTCTGTAATACATATTCCAATGTCAGTTAGACTGGATCTATGGGGACCCAGAGACAAGCACCATTTTATTATGGTAATAAAAGACAAGAGGAATAGATTCTTGTGAATTTGTCTCCTTTGAAAACTTTATCCATAAAAAGAGAAAAACACTGTGTTTTTAAAGACAGCAGAGATTTAAAATATCCATTCATATGCAAGGCTGAGTTCAACCACATGTGGACGTTCTATTTTCCCAAAAGCTTAGCCACAAAATCATACAAAAACACATATATCCTAACACACGGTTGAATATGCCTAGACTAAATATTCATTTATTTCCTTCACTTTTTTAAAAAGGCTTCTCCCTAAAAAATAGAAGTTACATTTAGCTATGAACTAATATACAACTTAAACCAACCAGATTTATTAATTTTTTTTTAATTATCACTAGTGGTACTCTAGTTTGAACAGCATACTAAGCTTGCTGCTGCCTTCTTGCTGTGCTCCCCAGTGCCGAGGTCACCTACCTGAAGCTCATGCAAGGCAGTAAGTGGTGCAAGATGAAAACCCACCACATGCCCCCAGCTTACCTCTCTTTGACGTCCTGAGGTGCAGCTCCTCCAGGCTGCCTCCTCCCCTGCTGGAATGCCCTCCAAGAGCTTAACCAAGCATCAGTCCCTTACACTTGGAGCCAGGGCACTCTGCTCTGCCCACACTGTGCCCCCTTTCCCATCGTGGCAAGCAGCCCAGCAGCTGCTCACCTTGCACCCATGGGTGAGACATGCCTTTAGGGACCCTCCACTCCTGGACCCCTCACAGCCCACTTCATCATCGCTCCTCTCTTCTACCTCATGAGCACTGAACAAACCAAGAGTGCTCTGGCACTGGACAGGTTTCTTATCAATAAATTACTCTGCTTTACATGGTTCAAATTTAAGCTTTTATTTGGTTTTTAAATTAAAAAAATAAATTTCGTTATTAAATAGTGGAATGGGTCTAAACTAATGTTTACATATTAATTCACTTGCTTTAGGATACCACCAGAGAAATAATTAAAGTATACCACCTGGACAAAACTTTCTGTCAGAAAGCTCAACAGTGGCGTAATTCAGTTAAACAGGAAAAAAAAAAAGCCCCAAAAGTCTTAATGTTTACAATGAATGTTAGAAGTAAACCTCTGGTTTTAGCGTCATCCGACTCTAGTTTCCATCACAAAGGCAGTCTTATTCAGAATACTATACCACAGTGCTAATGTCATCGGCTTCATCTGGTTTCTTTTGCCTGCTTGGCAGGGATTTCAAGTACTCAAGGTGCCTCCTTGCATCCTCCTGGTTCTGTCGGACGTAGTAAACTACGTATGAGATCACCATGGTGAACCAGCCAAACATGGTGACCAGCATGGCGTAGTCAGTAGTCTTTTTAGGGAGGTTGCAGAGGTCGGCGTCGTTGGCAGCGTTGAGGAAGGGCCTCCCCGCGTGCTCGTCCAGCACAGAGGTCTTGCAGATGACGTTGTTGGCCGTCTCGTGGTTGGAGGCCATGCTCCGCAGCACCTGCTGCAGCGTGCAGTCACAGTGCCAGGGGTTGTTGGCAATTCTGGCCCTGGCCTTTAGGTTGTTGAAAGCGTTCTTGTGCACGCTTTTAATCCGGTTGTCGGACAAATCCAGAGTCTGCAAGGTTTCTGCCACCCCTTTAAAGGCATGTTCATCTATAAACTCAATCCCATTTTTTGATAAATTGAGGACTCTCAGTTGGTGCAAGTCCTTAAAAATTTCGTTGGGGATAGAGGTTATCTGATTGGAGTCCAAATAAAGTAAGACTGTTTCTGGAGGAAGATCTCTGGGTATTTCCTTGAGGTTTGCATTGCTACAGCTGACGTTCAGACCTCCGGAGTGGGAACAGAGGCAGCCTTTTGGGCACATACTGGCAGAATGAAAGCACAGTATCATGAGGACAAAACTTTGTAAGAGCAGACACATGGAGAGGGAACGAGTTAACCACAGGTCTACCAAATGCATGCTGGGCTGTCAGCATAATCACACAACCATTTCTCATTCAGCCAACAGGGTGGGAAAAGGCTTGGCAAGGCTGAAACGTGGCTTCATTTTCTTCGGCAGGTTTAGTAAAAACTGGTTACTACCACGTGGGCTTCCTCATGGTCAATACGCTTCTTAGAAGCACGCCTACAGAGGAGAAGGAAAAAAGGTTCTTTATACCATCAACTCCAATCCTAACTTTGTTTTCATTAAAAAAATAGAAATAAAAAGATGTTAAAGGGAAATGCCACACTAAATAAATGATCTATTATCTTAGGTTACTCCTATTAGCATTAATCTGAGTTTAGTGCATAAATCACCAGGACATTTTTAAGAGGATAGACTACACTTACAACAAATTGCAGAGGTTTGGTCTTTAATACTTATTAGAGAAGGCACTGGTTTGCTATTAACACAGACTCTTTTAAAACAGCTATAAAACTAAATTGCATTTTTCCTTGTTGAAGTAGAAGATGCATTGATAGGAGCTAAGACTTGTATCTCCAGCAACAGTGACAGGTTAAGTGACGAATTTGTGGTAGTTAATGTGAACTTATCTCAAAATAATTTATGCTATTTTAAGTCCAAGTCAAAGTACCTCAGCAAGGAAATATTTTTACTCTATCAAGGAACAAAAATCAGGTAAACCAAATGTTGCTGCAAGACACCACAGTCATCCACCATCTCCCTGTTTGTCTCCCCCTCCTCCTCTTTTGCTTTAGGATGCTGAATTTCTTGTACCTCCCAGCATTTTGTGAGACCCATAGACATAATTTCTACTCCCAGTTTTTTTGAAAATTTTGTTTTCATGCAACAAAGAGAAAAAGAAATGGAAGAATTGCCAAAAACTCACATACCTCACTGTCGAAAACAAATAAAACTCACAAAACCTATATACGAGCCAAACATTAAAATATCTTATTCACGGCATGTCATTTGCTAATACAACATAGGAAAAATACTGTTTCTGCTTCTCCTCTCTCAAGCTGGTTTTAAAATAGCAAACATCCAGAAGCTTTTCCATTTTCTCCTTTAATTGGAACACAAATACAGAAGTCTGAAATGCTGACCTAAATGGTTTCAAAGACAACCCTTCCCCACCCCCCCACCCCTATTATGGTAAACTATGAATTTCTAACAACAACAGGTCCATTTGTTTTCATGTACATGCTCTCTGTCTTTGTAGAAGCTCGGATATGTGTAGCCTTCAGGTTGTATTTACATATAAATGAATTATGTTTTTTCTAAATCCACACTGTAGTCCACTGAACAAGAAAATCCCTGCACAGAGGATATGTGTGATTTTACATGAAAAAGAAGAAATTGCATTGCAATCACTTTTTTGCTTGCAGAACTGACATACCAACTGCAGCTGCTGACACACTGCAGTAATATGGATCAGATGTGTCAAGTATAATTTCAAACTCATAGCTCAAGTTATATTTAACCCTTTTTGCTGAGGCTCAGTATGTCAGTAACCTCACAGGAAAAATAAAACAACCCAAACCAGACTTAACAGCATGTACGTTACTTGTGATTAGTCCAAGGCTTGGGAATGGCAAAATCTCAGCATACTCTCACTGCAACTACTGCAGAAGTAGTGTATCACCACTAATCTTCAACTTAATTGTTCAAATCAGTGATTGCCCAAGAACCTAAACAGAAAGCTTGGATTCCATAAAACTTCTACTCTAAAATTAAAAAGAAATGTGATTGTTAGCAATGAGAGATTGTGAAGTTAACCCTGGAAACATGAAACTATATAGAAGGGAACCAAGCAGAGCTCCCTTTGAGGAGAGAGAAGTGAGGTAGCACTTCCAAAGTCAATGAAATCCTTCATGACCTCTATGGAAGAAACAAGGTTTACGTGAAAGAGCCCTGTTGCAGTGGGTGCACTGTTCCCATTTCTCCCTTTGACTCTTTGGTCATTGCAGTGCCTGCTCTTCAGACCAGACAGAAATCTGCTATCAAAGGAGATAAGCTCCTGAAGTTGTTTTTTCCCAGCCTGCCCAGAAACGCTAAGTACTTGCTAAAACGTGCAGCCCATTCAGAGGCCAAGCTGGAGCTGGCAGCTGCTCCCCCTGGCACTCAGTGCTGGCAATCTGCTGCTCCCTCCAGCAGCCCTGGGAGCTGTGGCAGGACAGCCTGTCCCTTGGAAAAACAGCCACCTATTTTCTTCTCCCTTCATGTTCATGTGTCTCACTACTGTGCTGCTGCACCAAAAGAGCAGATGAGGGGTCCAGCTCATCAGCACAGAAGGAGCATCATCTCATTGCCTACTTCTCGTATGCAGTGGCTTTCCACCACCGACACTGAAGTCCTACTGCAGAAGAGACTGCGGGGAAAGAGCAAAGACCTGAAGTAGTCTCGGGTACCTAATTTTATAGAAGCGTAAAAATCATACTGTTCTCATCACAGTGTGACAAATAAATATCAAACTTGCTTCATTACAAGCTAAAAAACCCCTGTCGACCTGGAATTACAGCGTGGACTCTGCTGAGTCCTCCACAATACTGTTATGCCACCAATGATCATGTATCAAAGAGGCCCCAAGCACCAAAGACAACGTGGAACAACCTCATCCCACTGAAGACAAATGAAACTATTTAATGTATTAATGTGTTTAGAGTGGAAGAAGTACAGCCATTACAGACTAAGCAGGATAGTGTTTAATGAAGCAATGCCTATTCTAAAAGCCTAAGTAAATGAATACAGAGAGGAGAAAATCTCACAATGTTTGAAGCTGTTAGAGCAAATACAAATTTAAACCTGTAATTAACAACCCAGTCAACAAAACTTGTCTGAATAAGAACAAAGCTCAGCAAATTCCCAGTAAATCAACCAGAAGAAACCCAGTGTGACTGAGCATCAGTCAGGGTAAACAGAGCTTTATTTGCTTCAGAATAGGCGATACAAGGGATATCTGAGGTTTGGCTTTTAACAATAAACTTTTAACAAGAACTTTCTTTACTTCTAGTGACTGCAAGACAAGAAAACTAGGATCCACACATTTCTAATGCCAATAGAAAGATCCATGGCTTCTTGAGCTGTATCTAATTTCCTCTGCTTGGAACACAATAAATAAAGGTGTCTAAGTTGGAACAAACATAAGAGAGATACACCAGACAGAAACACCAACAACTACAGACAAAGGGATGAAAGACATAGAATTAAAACAAATATATGAAATATATATCTGCAAATAAAGAAAAAAATTAAAAAGAAATTAAAAAGTGAACGAAGGCATAGGGAAATGACAGCAATACCAGGAACACTGGTAGCAGTGTGGTATGAAAAGGCTTTTTGTGTACATTTCTAAAATACAAGTACAAACACAGAATACCTAATGCCAAGTCAAATACTGCAGGGGAATAATACTATAGACAGAAGATTGCACAGAAGAGTTTGTTACAGTCTTGCAATTTAAACAGGTTTCCAAGGCTTCCTCTTCTCAAGCGCCCCCAAGACCATTCACTCAGTGCTAACATCCAATGATGTAGGAAAATGTACAAATTCTGAAATCCCCAGGGAAAGCACATTGCTTTTAATACACAGTGAGATTTCTACTGCGCTTCAGGTATGAGGTACTTGCAAGTGTTTGTCTTTACTGCAAACAAGGTGCAGAGACCGTATCTTAGCTCTTGAATAGTACACTATTAAATTATCTATTTGATTAATAACTTCTCCCCACAAGAAACTAGTGATGAAAGGAAACATTATTGCCCCTAACTACCCACACAGAAAGCAGGCCCACAGACTCAACTAAGTCACATAGAAAGCCCAGGACAAGACTACCTGCAATATTAATTTATGCTGCTTTGTCTTCAGAGAAAGATTTAGGAGGATAGGAAATCCTATAACCATCACACAGAACAGACGAAAAATAACACAGACTGAGATGTTTTGTTGTTTAGGACAACACTAACACAATAAAAGATGCATTAAAAAGAGAATCAATCATATTGTATGTAGTTAAAGATGTCTGACTAGGGGAAGGGGTTTCTACTGTAGTGTAGAGACTTTCAGAGTCCATATAGTGCCTTTGGTCATTACCCAAGTATTCATCCATCCCTACCTCTATAAAATGTGAGAATGGAATAAAATCCTTGCACTTGAGGGCCAGCCACTTCTCTAAGACAACTCAAAAGCAGACACTACAACCAACCTTGAGAGGTTTTCTGCCTATAGTATTTTGAACACGTGCACACACACAACCACCTCATCCCTCAGGTGACATCTGCTGAGCCATTTGTTGATGACACACTTCCTGCAAATTTTTATCTTTCAGATGTGAGAAAGGGATTTATTCCCTATTTGTTCATCAGATGCCATCTCCACGTACTGTGTATCTACATTTTATTAGGGTCCTTCAAAGATTATCTTCTAGCACTACAAACATTACCTGTGACAGCACCAAGTATCTGTTCAAGTCACTCCAATATGACAATGCTTCTAAGTGGAATTTCAACTGAGTTCTCAGACAGTGTCAGGTGAACTCCTCAACATTTCTGCTGAGGAAAAATGAAGACCATTATCCTTCTCCTGACAGCTCTTCATCAAGCAAGATCTCACATGATAAAGACAAAACCATGATCCAGTATTTAATACGTAAGTCTTTATGGGAAGGTTCCTGCTGTAAATCACAGAATGCGGGCCACAAATTAAGTCTGCAGAACCGGGTCCAACAGGCACATGCCAGCATAAGAGCCCCCAGACTCACACACACAACATCCTCATTCATTTTGCCTGCTTGTCAAACACTGATGGGAAGAATAAGCAGCAGCTCTCTGCTGTCAGTAGCACCCTGGCCTTCACCAGGTCACAGGCTGTAAGGACTCCTAAGTGACAAGAGAGATGTATAATTCACAAACAAGAAAAAATGGGAAAATGGAAAAAGTTCTCATCCTAAAAGCATCTTCATTCCATAAGCTGACAAGTATAGGCATTATGCAGAACACACCCTCTTAGCAATAACAACTGGATAAATATTGCAGATGTTTTGGAAGATGCTCTTGTGCTCTTTCTGTGGGATACAGTATCATCGGGTGCTGAGGAAAAAAAGACTGAAGGTGCTGTGGCAAGCTGCAGCTAACACACAGCCCTGAAAGTGAGAGAGCATAGCTGGCAGCCTATAAACCTATAGAGTTTTATGTGGCTTCTAGGGTCAGAAAGTCTGGCTACAAAGAGTTTTTACTGCTCATCTCTTATGTCAAGTGATACTTCCATCTCGTGCACGATCATTTGTGCAGATTCCATAAGCTAAATTATGTCTTCACTGGCATTTGAGCAACTACACCATCCTCTAGCATGTGCAAAAAGGGCTGCACACAGCACAGACGTCTCACTGTGAAGGCAATGCCGTGATAGCAACTCCATTTTCCCTACCAATAACATAAAGTACTACAATAATGTCTCCTCTTCAAAGCTGGATCCACCGATGAAAAAGATTGCATCTCTTACTCCAGCAATGTCACAGGGGTCACAGCTAACTACTAATGCTCAGCAACTGCACACACAGTTTCTACTTAAGGTTACTGAAGGCTCCATGATTAGAAAGGAATTTCTCGTTATTGTACCTTATGTGCTCAAATAAAGAGGCAAGATCAGAACAGGGAAAAGGAAGAAGCCAACAGATCAACCACAGGGGGTGAGCTGTTGGCTGCATCATGACTGTACTCAATCTGTCTGGTCTGTCACTTTTCAACCACCAGAAAAATTGGAAAAAATTATGTACAACCCACCTTCCCAAGAATGCGGATCACAGGGACCGGTGCACAGTTCACCTGCCTAGGCTTACCATGCTTCTGAGGATGTACCACTGTAAAGCTTAAGGGACCTTGCTACTAGCTTCAGGCACAGTACCCAGAGAAGCCCTCATTTGAAAATGGATCCCAAATGGCACTGAAGAGCTCCACACTCCTTGGAATCACAGAGTCCAGAACAAACATCACTGTGTCCTCTGTTAACACTGAAGGCATCCCTGAGAACAACCACTGACCCTCCATATCAGAGATGCAGTGCACATGTCAGGGTGCCTCCCATCCTCCTCCCATCCAGCCCATAAAACTCATATATGAACCCAGAGACAGCTCCTATTTCTGTGGGCAGCTCTACTGCTTTCAAAAGAACCTCTCAGCTCCCACTAAGCCCTTAAGGGATCCCTGAAACTCAGCTCAGCTTTTCAAGCTTGGTCTAAGTAAAGTCCTACCCTTCAGAGTAACAACTTTCTTGCATGCCAGCATTGGAATTTTGATACACAATTAGAAAAGTCCAGGAAATAAGACTCCTACAGGGCTCTTTTTTGAGATATCTTTAAAGCAAACTTGCACTCTGAATAAATATTAAAATTTTATAACTAAAAATCCATTAAATGGAGCACTGTAAAAAGATCATTATTTTAACTGACTTCCAGAAAATTACTGAGATGTTTTATAGTTTTGAAAGACTTGACATTTATTGTAACTTTTTTCCCTTAAGACTATGTTTGTTTATAGAAAAGATGCTCACTGATATATCTAGTTTTCTATTTTCTATTAAAAGAGGTCTTAACTTTGCCATATTGAATATTTTTAGGTTACATCAGGTTTAGCAAACTAACCATTGAAACAGAAAATATGCCCCTTTCTAAAACATTGTTTCCCATGAGTTCTGCTTGCTGTAATGCCAGCCTGCTTGTTACAAAACGCACACACACATCCCTCACCTTATTATGCCCCATCCATAGAGCTGTATTTTATGACTTTCTACTCCTCTTTTCTTTTCCCCCATTGTCATAAAAAAACACATACTACTTTGTCTCTACAAATATTACCTTGCAATTAGTATTGACAAGATAGCCATCAGATGGATATTATAGGCTCAAATTACCAGGTGATTATGTAACTTGAAAAGTCCAGTTTGCTAGAGGACTGAGGACAGGACAATTTTACCTGAACCTGAAGAAAGAGATTTCCACCACTACTCCCCAAAATTGCTAATGGCATATTTAGGAAGAGTTAAATCAGAGAAGATAGCTAGAGAAAGAACTATTTATATACCCTTAATGAAACTTACACTACTGGTAAACACAGACCTCCCAGCAAGCTGCACACTGGGCTGTCCTGTGCACCCATGTGCCTGCCAGGTTTGAGAGCACCTGAACCTCTGGAGGCCAAAAGAGTCCGTGCACATTGGGGAAAAACCTCCACGAAATCCTGCCTGGTTCCACCAACATCTGCAGGCTGAATCAGCCCACAAATTTTAAACACTCAAGAAGATTGATGTAAACATAAGAAGTCGTGGGGTTTTTTGACTTCCCTGTGGATATAAGATAAAACTACAGCACGGCAATGTGACTGACTGAGCAGGTACTGAGCTGCCTGGGCAGGAGCTGCAGGACCCAAATGAGAACGCAGCAGCCACTTCTGACCTCTGTGCTGTCTGCACACTACAGAACAACAAATTTCATGGGTACCGAATGAACTCCTCCAAACAAACACTACAATCCTTTAAAAGAATGCCACTTGTGTACTGCCAGCACACCACGGCCAAGGGCAATCTCACTAGCTGCACAGACGGACTCCGAGCCAGGCAACTCAACCTTCTCCACAGCTCCAGGACAACATGAGGAAATTCCATTTAGCAGATGGAACAAGAACCTGGTTTGGAGTCCCAGGACAACCTGTGTCTTTCACGCATCCCTCCCTGTTACTCCTCAGTTGTGGAGGGCTGGCTGCTTTGCAGCTCAGCTACCTTGGAAGTAGGCAGTGAATGTGCTATGAAGCACCAAACCATAGACGTGCCACAAGCTGCTTGCAAAGTGCCCGGTGATTTAAATTTCCAGATGAAAATCTCCACCCGTGGAAAAGTTTCAGGATTTCAGAACATGGCAAGATGAAAAATCCTAAAGCAGTAAAAAGAGAAATTAATAGAAGCCAACGGCAAATGAGGGGGGAAAAAAGGGGTGCAAATGATCATTGATTCTATGAATAATTGAAATGTCGTAATTAATCAGTGTGAGCCTGAACTTACACTACATAATGAATTCATTATCTAATGAAACACCAAATGTACTCAACCTATAATATCCTCCCCTAGGACAGGACTCAGAATGCCAATCTACATTTTGTTCCCAAAAAACTTCCACTATAGGCATCTATATATAACTGCTCATGGCAAACCACTTCCAGTTGTAGAAGCAAAGTGTGTAGGTAAAGGTTTATAGATCCTGAGCTATGAATGGCCTCCTTTAACTGTCACAGAGTAATAAAATGGTTGAGGACAGCCAAATGAACATTTTAAGCTATAATTACTTTCTGATTGTGAGATCACTGAATGTATCGCTCCTTCTTACAGATTAACATCTTAATTATACAGCGTGGGCAAATGAATCAGCACTTTAAGACTGATGGGTTGGGTTCATTTTTAAAAATGTATTTGATTTTTTTTCCTTTTCACATAAAGTCAAGAATTATTTCATAACTCTCTGCAGATAAATAATCGTGTGAAGCTTATCAGATATAATGACAGAAAAATATTACGAATCATCTCCTAACTTTCCTATGATGCTTTGCTCTTGGAGGTCTTCTGTGGCAACACATCTCTTGGAATGAAATTTGGTAACTCGCTGGAAATTAAAGAAACAGCTGTTGGGGATGCTGTTAGACCTTTTTCTTTTGAGCCTTAACAAAGATTGAATCACTTGCTTTTTAGAAGGTATTCAGTGCTGCCTAATTCTCCTTGTTATCTCTTGTATTCTCTTCATCTGACATAGACTACAGAAGGTTCCCGTCCCTTCCCTGAGCAATACTCTGATGGGAAATATAAACAGCATTTTGTATGCACATCTATGCCATTTGAAAAAGCAAAGAAAACGTTACATATGCTTACACTGCATAAGTAGTGGCAACACAGAGCAAGTTAAAAATATAAGGCATAAGATATAAGGTACATTATAAACTTTGCTATCATTTATCACTATATTTGGAGGAAATTGTCTTGACTACCTGTAGAAGAAATGAACAAAGGCTCAAGATATGCCAGTTACTGCTCAGCAAACACATCTGCAAAAATATTTTTTTACCACTATATAAGAACATGAAGAACCGCAGTACAGATGCTAAAGGAAAATGCTCCGAGACACACAAATGACTACTTGTGAAGAGTTCTTGAAAGCCACATAATGTTTCTAGATTATTAGTGTGCTTTAGAGTAAAAAACATTTTTAAGAGTTTGGGATTACATTCTACCAAGTCTTAGTCACATTTTCTGAGAAAACATCAACAACCATTCTGTTTGGCAAGAAAATCCTTTCCAGTTGCAGCTGAGTCAATCCTCCATATGATCTGTAGTAGAAAAAAGATATACTCTGAAAGCTTAAAATAACCTGAAGTGGAAGTACTTCATCTTCCTTGGGTAAAGAGATCCAGACTAAAGTGTTTTCTAAAGTCTGGTTATGAAGGGAATACCTAGGAGCCTTTCACGAATAAGCAATGCAGTAGATTTTCAAGAAATCTGGTATAACCCAATGGAAAATGTTTTCATCATTAAACGTCAATTTCACAATATCTGCCGATTTATTTTTCTCCCATATTATAAAATAACATGATCAAAGTGAAACAGACAAGTGCCCAGTTGGAGCCATACTCTTTCCAGTAGCTAATGATGGATGCTCGTTCAACTTAATTCAGCAGAATCTATCAGATCAGAGAAAATGTCTTGATCTCAAGATAATTACACTGATTACCTCAATGATTACCAGCATAATCAGTGGCAAGACTTGCAATTTAATCTTTATAACTGCATCTGGTGACTGCAGATTGTGTCCTTGCCCAGTTGAAAATATCATTCTATTTTTGCAAAGTGTAAATCTAACCCCTGGTAACAAAACTGTGTTATCAGAAACTGAAAGGCCTTTAAGGAACCACCTTGCAAAAATAAGCAAGATTAGGACCACCTAGAGACCTTTCTTCCACTTTTAAGAGTGCTTATATGGTTCTGTGTAGCGTGATCTTTAGGGTCATTCGAGGTTCATCCAAATGCTCCTGCAACTTATCAGAGGAGAAAAGCTGTAATTAGGCTGGGGAGGCTGTGCTGAGAGTAAAGTCAGCAGGGCAGAAATAAGCGTGCAAACCTGAGGGGATCATTCAGCAAGGAGCATGCTTGAGGCTCTGCAAAGCTGCCATCAGCTGCCCAAGGCAGCAGCAAGACAGCTGCTGGCAGCAGACACCTGGGCACCAGGGAGTCCTGCAACAGAGGGGCTGCAGACTCCAAAGGAAGACGGGGAGGAGAACGAAGCAGAACGTGGCTGAAAGTTGCTTTATCCAGCTGACTCTCCATCACAGAGAACGTCGAAGTTCCCAGGAACTACAGTGGGTCACCATAGATGAAACCATTTCTTAGGTCAGACAGTTCAACAGGAAATACAGATTGGAGCAGAGGAAGCGACACAGGAACAGTTTAGCACCCAGTTTCACAAACTCTTGCATTTAACTGGGTCTAGATTACCCTGTTGGGTTAAACCTGAGGAGACCAAGGCTGCACAACTGCCCAGTGACACAAGCATACAGTAGTAATCCATGGCACAAGGAATTTGCAAGGCCAGTAGAAGCTATTACTAAAATGAAGCAACCTGAATAATAGTAATACACAAGATGAGATGAGAAAGAAAAAGAACATACTTCCAGAGCAATTACTCTGAAAAAATCTTAAAGAGGAGAAAAAACCCACAAAGATAAACAATGGGGAATTATAAGGTAGAATCAGGTAGTGACATATAAAACCTGCCTGCAGAGGCACATGGCAGCACAAAGGAGCACATGGAGGCACAAAGAGGCTTGTCTCCACTGGACCCTGGGGGAAGAGGTGTCACAGGGCAGAACCCTACAGAGAGGAGCTGATGGATGGGTGAACAGCAAGTGACCATCCCATAGAAGGAACTGTATTGCTGATGTAGCAACACGGGATAGGTCATGCCATATTAGGAAATATTGTGCTATAACAAAGTGCATAAAACCAACTCACTCCTTTGATTAAACGAATCAGATTCCCTGCCGGTCTGGGTCTGAGATTCAATTGCTGACAATAAACTAGCAAAAGGGGACAGCAGTTAAAATATAGTACCTCAGCAGTTATTAATTCAGCTCCTTGTGCTTTGAAATGTGCTAACTGTATATTAACAGGACCTTAAAGAAGCATGCAGTAGAGTAACTCCTTTAGAAAAATGAAAGAAAAACAGAATGTGTACCAGCATATAAAAGAAACCAATCAAGTTTGAAACTTCCAATTAAAAGCTCTAAACTTAAAAGTAAATGTTCAACACCACTAAACTACAAGCTTCTGCAAATGAATTTGTGACCTATCAACACAATTTAGAAAATAGCAAAAGGGACAGCAAGTATGGAATAATTATGAGATCAATAAGCAATTAAGCAACTTTAAAAGACATTCAAGTGACCTTCCAGAACCAAGCAACACACTGAGTTAACTACAAGCCATCTGGGTTTGCCAAAGAAACTGGCTGATCAATGACACTGGTTTTGCTGTGCCAGTGGGTATTACACCTGCACACTGCCACTTGTATAATGAGAGAGCCAAGAACATATCTACAACACCACACATACACAAAATGTACTTCACATTTCTGCACCAAAGGTGTCAAGCAAAGGTAACATAAATGTCTACTGTATCAAACCACCCACCACAAAAACCACATCCCCACTTCTAATATTTCAATCCATGAGCAGCTTCAAACAACTGTAATTTCTTTTTCATCAGCTTGCCAGAGAAACTTACCTCTTTTTTTTCTGTCCTAATAATAGATTTTCTTTCTATATTTAGATATCATTATAATTCTAAAAGCTCAACATGTGGTATTCTGGAATAGTAAGACACAGGGCTTTTGTAATTCCATGAAAAGCAAGATCACCACGCTCCCATCAGGACCCACTTTTAGCTCTGCTGGCAGCTGCTACCATTAGAAGCTGAAGAAAAAAAACTACCCTAAGTACAACATCTCTAGCCTTGTTTCAGGTAAGGATCTCCAAAGCAAGCAAAATCTAGCAGTGTAAAGCTTCAATGCCATCTTGTGCTGGCAGCACTTCCCTAATTAAGAATTTAAGGCCAGATGGAGCCATTAGATCATCTAATCTGACCCCCTGCCTACCACATGACGTGTCATTTTACCAGTAAAGCTCATATTGAACCCAAAAATTTAGGTCAAACTGAAGCACGTCTGAACTGAGAAGACGTCTATGTGCCCAGGACAGTACCTTTTGTGCCCACTGTTCTTGCACCATCCTGTAATCAACATCCACCGTAAGAGTTAAACTACTTTAGCAGACATATCTAGTCCACCAGGATCCAGACACCAAGCAAGATCGTCTGTTTTCAAAAGAAAGGCTGTATCGAAAGACAGTGTACCACTGTTCATCATTAACAGTTGCATGCTACCACTTCTCCAAATGAAAGTTAGACAAACTGGCTATTTTTTAATCTGCTGGTGAGTTACATAAGGCCCTCAGCTGCCATTAAAGAACTTTTTAAATTACATGTGTTACATCTAAGCAACAATCAGCATGTTTTCATTTTGGAATAAGTGCTCTGGAGCATCCCCAAGGCTTCCCAGGAAGTCAGGTAATTTATTTATTTATTTTTTTAAATCCATGTAGTACTTTTCTAAAGTCATAAAAAACTTGCTGTGTAAGTTTCTCTTCTGAGGACATACAATGATAGCAAGTTGTTACTACAACTTGAGGTTGCAGGCTGAAATCCTTTAACAGTTGTCTGACCCTTATTCAGCAAAAATCTTCAGCCTGTTTGCAACTCATCAGCTTGGTTAGAGACAAGCAAGTGTTTAACATTCACGGTGCTGAAATAAAAGTTATCACCAATTGCTAAATGAAAGAAACAGCTCTAAAGAAAAAAAGAAATCTATTCTTCTCAGTGGAAATAAATACCACCCTTTATCAGACATGGAATCTAGCTGAGCAAAAAAACCAAAAAACAAGGCACAGCTGCTCATCACTGAGTGTGCAGAAATTTTCCAGTCACTGAGTCGCTTTTCCCAAGCAGAAAACAGAAGAAAGGAAGAGCTGAAAGAAAGTGTTGCAATGACTACCTCCAAGGAAGACCAAATCCTTGAGGTCACATTTATTCTAAGGGAAAAGAGGTCTTTATCAGCAGCATTAGAGCACAACAGGAACAGACTGAAACTTGGTTCAATAAAACCCTTCTTTTAAAGACAAGAACACATCAGGTCTTTGTGTGTCCCCTCTGAGGTTATACAGCCAAGTTGACTTTGGCAGATCTAGCTGATACAAAAAGCAGGAGTTGTGAAGGAAAAAAAGTCTTGATTACCTGGGCAATGATCCAATAAGCATGACACTCGAGGCTGCAAGTTCACAGCTGAAGAAGCTCAGGTAGAAATAATTTATAGCAAATTAAGTTAGGTCATGATAATGAAATTTAAAGACGTGTGGGACATGATTTATTTTACTAAGGCTTGTTGAAAAGTGAAACCCAAGCAGAGCTAACAGGAAGGCTAATTTAACTCTGGTTACAGTTGGTACTGGCACTGAGATAAACTTGACATACTTGGAATGGGAAAGAGAATGTAAGAATAGGATTTTAAAAAAACTTTTTAACACCATTTTTCCACATTGCAGGAGAAAGCAGGGCAAATTTGATCCTGTGAGTCACTGCTACTTGTTTCCCAATTTTAAAACATCCTGGCACATAGCCCTCAGTGGCAAGTGCGGTGGAAATAGCTGATCGCAAGGGTTGGGAAAGGATGGATAACAGCATCTGCACTGTAAAGTCCCTGCCACCAAGGAGCAGGAGGGAGGATGGAAAACCTAGTGGGAAAAGGTCTCACAGGAGGTGCAGTCCCCTTGCAGGTCACTGGAAAGCAGCAGCAAAGGCAGGAGGGATTCTGTCATCGTTGAGGGCTCTGCAAGTTATCTCAACAGGTTATCCGGCGGCAGCCGGGGCTTTGGCTTTACTCGGCAACAGATGAGGTGCCATTATGTCCTCAACTGTCCCTCCTGCCACCCATGTCTCTCACGCTGTGAAAAACGCCAAGTGAAGGGGAAAAAAGTCACTATAATGGATGAGTGCAGCAGTTTGCAGGAGGGGGGAGGGAGAGAGTAATGAGAAAGTGTTAATATTAAAGTAATAAAGCTTTTGGCCATTTTTCAGTCTGAAATGCACAACACCATAAAACAATGCTTAAAGGCACTCGCTTCTGTTCCAAACCACCTGCACGCTAAGGCACCCTGCTATTAGCACATAAGTTGTTTACTACCAGTCTTATTTCAGTCAGACTCCAGGAGAGCCATAAAGCTGAATTTTTTCACTCAGTACAGGAGTCCAAGCAGCCTCAGGTTTTCCTTGGTGTGCCAAGCCCCAGTGTGTCATCTGTGATCCCTGCCCAGTCACTAACCCACTCATTTCTAGTAAAATGTATAAAAGTCAAATCAAAGCAAAGGGACTCTGTGCCTGGCACATGGCACACTCTCCTTCTTCCCTGCTTCTCCTCAAGTTCCTGAAGCAACAGCTACTCTCAGTGAGGTATGTTGAGCACAACTATGATGGTGGCTTTATCTGCCAGTAAGCGTCATTTGTGTCACACTTTCCCAAAATGGTCTGGGCGTTGGTTGATGAAACGAGACTTCTATTTCCTCTCCTGAAACAATTTCTTCAAAAAAAAAGAGTAATGGAGAAGTAATGAAATATAATGGCAAAGCAAGTAAATAATGGATATTTTAAAATAAGACTTTTTTTATCGGCTTGCTTTATTTGTCATTTGCCTCTTTTTTGTTTGTTTCTTTGGTTTGCCCTTTTGTTTGCCCCAAATAAAAGCATATGAATTCAAAGCAACTCACTCAGTTTTTTCCTCTGTCAGAAGCAAACATTAGGATTTAGGGACTCTTTACAGAGATGGCCTAGCTACAAAGAAAGTCTTTGTCTCACTGGGAGGACTACTAATTCGATGACAAAAAGACAGAGACTAGAAGAGCAGTGGTATCTACAGGAAAGTTTAAGGTTGACAGATGAGCCTGTGGAATTGCAGGAAGAGCAAAGAAGAAAGAGAACCAGAAGCTACTCTCAGGGCTGTGCACTCACCATGAAGGCAGGAAGACAGATGTGGGAGTTTCACATGAGAGACCACATTGGCTCACAAGCTGATGGGTGAACTCCTTACAACCTGGAGCCCAGTGAAACTGCCAAGCCTTAGCAAGGTCTATAAAATATACCATCTTTCTGGGAGCTACATGACAAACCATGAAACAGCCTACCAGCAGCAGCATCAACATCCTATTGAGCAAGACAATAGAGAGAGATGCAGCGGTATGGTGAACTAAACATTGTCTTTCCCCATATTTACACATCTTCACAGCGAACAGCAAAACAAAGAGTAAACCAAACTGTATCACTTGAGAGCAGCATGTTCAAACCTTTTTCCTCATGCTTCCCATTATAGGAAACATTATCTTACTCATTCTCCTTTCCTTAGTTGCCATAGGTGCAGTGCCACAGTGCTGCAGCAACAGGCAGCTATCTTCATAGGCTGGTTCAGATCTGAGCATTCATGCACCCTTACTGCTTCCCTTCTTGCTTTCAGTCTGGCAAAGGTGTCCTCCAGTTCTATCCTGCCCTTCCTCACTGGACAGTGAGGATAACAGACTAGCTCAAGCACAATAAAACAGATTAAGTTCCTGTAATGAAGTTGTGCCGCACATGCTTTAAGTGTCACTCATTCTGGTCTAAGGACTGCATGCACCCCAAAAGGATGCTTTCTGAAAATGACAAATTTTCCATTACTTCCAGCTGCAAGGAGAGCCCATCCTTGCAATCCTACATTTAAAACCTTTGCTCAGTCAGCACAGTGCTGTCAACCTATTTTCAAGCTGATCCATGGCAGATGAGCAACAGTAGAGTGTTCATAATGGCAACAGACATATTACTGCACCACCTCTCACAGTGCTCTGCACTCAAAAGTGTCCCCAGAACATGAAAGGGAGACCCTCACGGCCATGGCATCAGTGTGTGCTACCAGCACTGTGGCAAGCCCATGGTTCCTTGGGGCACGAGCCTCAACAGCCCTTAAATGCTACAAAGACGGGTCTGCTTAATCTTCATTAGGACATAAAACCTCTCCTTTCACTTTCCACCAAAAAGCTGGAATTTTGTAATAACCACCCTAGAATTCTTCAAAGTTGCACACAGAAATGTACTTTGGCAAAGACCTCTGCAAACAGGCAGGAGTGGGCACGTCAACCATCAACCCAGGATGTGTCTTACAGGTTCATCTACAATATTAACCCACCAGATCATCATTTCATATTACAAAGTTACTTTCATGGCTGTACAAAAAGCTCCGTTAAGAATGAATGATCAGTTCTCCATCAATGACTGTAACCTCTGCCTTAGTAAGGCAATTATTTATTAATAACAAAATAACTAACTAGGCTTCTCTTAAAATCAGTTTTAGTAGTAAAATGAGAGGGGAAAAAAGACTCTATTTATGACATGTTAGTATGTATTTTATTTAAAGTTATTCAACTATTTCCCAGGCAAAATGCTACATCCTACCTTTACTTATTAAAATAGGACATGGATCAAAGTTTGATGAAGAGGGAAAAAAAAAAATTCATATTTTTCCCTATACAGTGGCATTCCCTATACAGTTAGGTAGTTTCTTATTTCTTCTGCATTTTTCATAGCATTTCTATCAATACTGTTAATAAAATTTTGATGGGTATTTTAGTGTTGTTGGAACATACAGGTTTTCTTTATTAAATATGTTTTTTTTTAAAGTTGAAAAAATTTAAAATGTATAAAATGTTATACAATATGAAAAAATTGAAATCAAAAGACAGAATTTAAACAATTTTTCTGTCTTTCCAAAAATACAGTACTTTTTCTTCAGGAGTTCCTCCTCCTGGAGCTTTAGCTCTCTGCAAAACAAAGAGAAGGTGCTTCTTCGTCGCCCTAGAGGTTGCAGCTCCTTATGAACATGTGAACAAGGTGGCCCCAGTGAATGCTGCTTGGCTGGGCCCACACTCAGGAACTTAGCAATGATCTGAAGCAGAAGGTCAGGTGGTTGCAGACCTCAACGTGATGCTAGGATGAGCCCTAGGGGCTGTGCAATCCCCTGAGAATCACTGGCTGTTTATGGAATCTAAGGAATGGAAAGGCTTTAAAAAAGTATTATGAACTTAAATCTGAAGGAGCCATGCTGGAAAGGCAGATGAACACTGCTGAGGATGGGTGGCTTCCCAGCTCTCACTCAGTGCAGATGTCCAGTATATCTTTCAAGGGCAGGACTGACAAAACTATGCTCCCCATCAATGGAACACACTCAGCAGGAAAGGGATGATCTGTGCTTTGCCCCCCATTAGCCCAAGCTGCTGTTGGATTTGGAGCTCAGAAGCCAGGAGCCAGAATCCTGCCTCCCACGGATGGCTCCACCCAAGAAGCAGCAGTTTCTAGTCCTGCTGAGCTCAGGAGCTGTCAGGCTCCTGCTGAGCTGGAAATAAAAGCTTCACTTTTTTTTTCTCCTTCTTTTTCCCCATTTGACAACTGTACATAAACACTTGTAGACTGGGACTGTTACACCCCTACAAGCTTAAAACAACTTCGCTTAGGCATGGACGACAGCTCCCAATGGCAACATGAATGTGACTGCAGACTAATTCAGCTTGTTGTTCTGACACATGAAAACCCTCTCCGAAATCGCTGCACTGTCTGTAGTCACTCCTGTTACACATCTCTGCACAGTCAGCCCTCAGCCAAGCCAACAAAGGAAAGAAGCACACGGGAAAAACTCACACCTTTTTGGTAGATTCATACTGCTTTGTGCAGAATTCTTCTTTTTAATGTAATCATGGAAAGACATTAATGGCTTTATTTAAATACAGGTCTATCAACAGACTAACTATTTTTAATACACACACTCTGCACAGAACTGGTTTGTGTCTAAAGCACATTAAGTGTACCTCAGATATCTGGGAAGACAGACTACTATCAGGAAAAAGGACATAAAATTAAAAGCTACTTGTTTCTTCAATATTCCATGCTCAGAAATCCCAGGCCCCTAACCAGAGAGAAAATCTGGAGCCATAAAGACTTATTGTCAGCAGAGGAGGATCCAGTTAAGGGACATTTAACCACACTGGACATACACAAGCCCACGGATCCAAAGCGGATGCATCCACGAGTGCTGAGGGAGCTGGCTGAAGTTTACAGAAAGCTATTCTAAACTATCTTTCAAAGATCATAGGGATCGGAGGAATTTCCTGAGGACTGCATGAAAGCCAGTCCTATTTTCAAGAAAGAGGATCCCATAAACTACAGGCAGGTCAGCTTCACCTCCAACCCTGGGGAGGTGATGAGCAAATAAATCTGGGAACAATTCCCTTAACATATGGAGTAAAATTAAATGACTGGGAGTAGTCAGCATAGATTTATGACGGCAGAAATCACACCTGACCAACCTGGGAGTTTTCTGCAATGAGATGCCTGGCTTATCCTGCTGAGATGAGAGAGAAGTGGATGTTATTTATCTTTACTTCAGCAGAGCTTCTGATGCTGTCTTCCATAACATCCTCATTGACATACTGATGAAGTACAGACTAAACAAGTAAACGATGAGGTGGAGAGAACACAGCTGAACTGGTTGGCTCAAAAGGCTGTGCACAGGAGCACAAAGTCCAGCTAGAGGCCCATCACTAGTGGAGTACTCCAGGGGTCAGTACTGGAACGAACATCATTTAACATTTTCACAACCAACCTGGAGGGTAGGAGAGAATCTCTCCAAGTTGACTGATAATACAAAGATGGGAAGAGCAGTTGCTACACCAGGTGGGTGTGCTGCTATCCAGAAGGACCTGGACTGGCTGGAGAACACACTGACAGGAGCCTCATGAAGTTCAACAAAGGTGAATTCCAAGCTCTGCACCTGGGTATGGTTAACTCCATGCATGTGACATGCATGCTGGGGCCTGATGGCCTGATCAGCTGGAAAGCAGGCTTGCAGAGAGCAACATCAGGGTCCTGACAGACACAAAGCGTGTGCCCTCAGGGAAAGGGCATCATGGGCTGCATTAGAAAGAGCATCACCAGCAAGCTAAGGGTGATTCTCCCTCTCCACTCAGCCCTGATGAGACACCTGCACAGAGCTGGGTTAGTCCTGAGCTTCCTGATATACACAAAGCATGGACTGAAACAAGTCAGCAAAGGCCACAAAGGTGATAAAAGAAGTGAAAGATCTGATGTATGAGAGGCTGAAATTGCAGGGACTTTTCAGCCTAGAGAAGGCTCAGGGCAGGACTCACCAGTATGTATAAACAACTGATAGGAGACAATAATGAAGACACTCTTCCCAGTTGTGCCCAGCAAAAGGACAAGAGGCAATGGGAACAAATTGAAACACAGGGAGTTCCATCTGAAAGTAAGAAAATAATTTCTTTTTCTTTTTTAGCCTCTCCCTACTGTGAGGGTGGTCACACCTGGAAAAGGTTACTGAGGGAGGTTGTGGCATCTCCATCCAAGCCTGCTAACTATAGCTCTGAGCAACCTGCTTGAGCGTGGGAGTGGACTAAGCAATATCCAGAGAAGCTTTCCAGCCTCAGCCATTCCATATTACTTCCAATCAAGTTAAACAGAACATCTGGAAGAACTACAGTTCAAGAAGAAAATACTTGAAAGCAGCGTAACTTAAGACAGAGGTAATTCTAGGCTTTGCAGCACAATGCTTAAATCCTACTGAAGCACATTTTTATTCCCTCTTTGTGCAACACATGACTGCACATTCTGTGTTGTCTGTAAAGAAAAGAGGCATTTCATGGAGTTCTTCACTTGCAGCAGGGAGTTAGTTATAAACACATACCCCAAACCAGAATTTGGTTGTAGATGTTTCTATCGCTTACATTTTATGAAATATCTTACCACTGAGTATAGTTTCCACTGTGACTACAGTAAGTGAACAGATCCAATTACAGATGTTCTGTTTTAAAAATACTAATTGAAAGGAATGTAGTGTAAAACATTAATCGAAATTATGTTCCTTTCCACAAGAATAGCACTTCCTGAGAAATGGTTATATTTGCAAGCTAACATTGAAGAGACACAATTACTGTGTTGCTCTGTGACACTAAATCAAAGTAGTATTCTTTTTTAACTCATATCAAATCCAAAAGCAAAGGACCAAAACTGCAAATATTTATTCATTTTTGTCACTGAAATCAACAAACTGAGTTACTGAATTGATAGCATGACAATATCCCCAATAAATATGCATAAACTTATCTGGAAACTCTTGAAAGGAAAAGATTTTTAAATGACAACAAGTCACACACAGTCAATTTATTTAGGTAAATAAATTCCTAAGAAACTAATGGACCAATTAAGTGATTAACAGAATTCAATGCATCAAACAGTAACTTGGTGCTTACTCTAATACAAGCTATTTTGCCCTTAAAGAAATCAAACAGAGAGAGAGAAAAAGTCTGAGCCTTTTTCAAAAATACTTTTGGGCACCAAAATGACTGTCAAGCTGGCAAGAAAACAAGGGTAAACTTTCACTCTGTTTTCTGTACACAGAAGAAAGTCCTCAAAGTGCAGCTAGAAAGCTTCAAAACAAACCCACTGAACAAGCTTTCTAAAATTCCACCTTTTGTTATTAATTTTAGGATGTCAGTCAGATGGATTGTAATAGGAAATACATTTTTCCATCCTTCATTTACAACACTCTCTTAGAACATCTGAGGCCAATTCATATCCCTCTACAGGGATATGACATTTGCCAAGAGAAAAAAAAACAACTCTGCAGGAACAAGCCACCAAGGTTCTCCCTGAAGCCTCCTGTGGGGTTCTGTAGCCTTAAAAGGAAAAAAAGGCTTTTATTATGCTGGTCCCCAGCTTGCCAAACAAAGAGCCCCTGGGTCTGCTTGGTATCTGTCATTGCATTCACTCAGGGATTCTGTGTGGCCTTCTCTTGCTCTCTTCCAGCAGAGCCAGCACTGCTGTTTTCATCTCCTGTATCAGTCTATTTGCTTAACCTAGAAATCCCAGGGCCTCCCAGGAGTCCAGGCTCTGGAGGAAAGTTCAAGCAGCACAAGACACTGGAGAAGCAGGGCATACCACCTCTGCTCAATACTTCTACACGTCCAGATAATCTGCAGGTGAGAAGGGGGCACCTCTGCTGACCAGACATTTTCCAAAGCCACGGAGGATGTCATCCATGAAAATAACCTCCACACGTAAGCAAAGGAGCTGCACCACACAATCATGCAGCTCCTGCCTTGGGAAAAAAACCCAAAACACCATCTGAAGTTTCAAGTTCACGGTAACAGAAATACTTTTGAAATTCATGCACTAATAGCACTGATAGCAGACAAATTCCTTTTAAACACCCTGAACAATTTGGTTTTACATATCAAGACAAGTTTAATTTCTACTTCTGTTTTACACTGAAGAAAGCTCTCTTAGGTACTAAGCCTAAAAATGGGAGCCCACCACATAATTGCCCACAGTCGTTAATTTTGAGCACTGGAAACCACTGCTTACAGCTTTTCCCATCCTGGAAAAAGGCCATGCATGGGAAATTCAAATGTCCAGATAACTCACAAAAATACTACTTCATATGGTATATTCAAACATGGCTACATAAAGTAAGCAAGATTAAACAGTATGGCAAAGAGAAGAAGTGTAAACATATTTTCCCTTACAACACCAAACGGAAGTCACATTCATTTAAGCAAATATTTTTCTATATTGATGGAAGCCAAATGTATGGGGTAAATTGCTATGCTTTTTTTCTGTTAGCTTCATATAAAGTCACACAAGAAATTTGTATTCACATAACACTATCAACGAAACGCTCTTTGCTTTTTTTACAAGTTGTTTGTAATGAACATTTCAGCTCTCTCAAAATGTGAAAATACAATCAGCCAATCTCTTTAGGCATGTCCTGCGAGGATACCCATCCTCAGTAAAAACAAATTTCACTAGCCTTAGTCAGCAAGCTGCAGTGGTATGTGGTAAAACTATAACATGCACAGAAATTAAGAGACTTGTTAATTGGTAGCAAGATACAACTGAATATGCCCACTGAAAACTACCCAAAATTCCCAAACTGCCTCTGAATAGCTTCCCTTTTTGAACAAGAACTTGATGCTTCACATTATATCTGTGCACATAATTTTCTCCTTCCTCCCTAAATTCTAAACATTTTTCTTACATTTACTTCTTCTGAGATTCAGTAGTGACAGTTTCTTCTTTACACTCCTACATATATTTTGCACAAGCTGTTAAACAGAATTAGTCCACGCTCCTCTTTCGTGTTTTTCCTGTGCTCTGAAGGAACCTAATACACGGATTTTAGAGAAGTCCCAGTTTTGACCCTTAGCACCTAGCTACTAATTTGTGCAAAGATGGTTTGGCAGCCAGGCTGAAGAAAGATCTTGTGGACTGTGGTCATGCAGAACCTCCAAATGGCCACAAGAAGCATTTGCAAGGTGAAAACAGGTCTCAGGTGGCTGGCACCAAAGGGGTAACAACACAGCATTTGGAAGACTGGTTGGACGTGCCCAGTGTAAACTCTATGCTGCCTTTAGCTACCATGACACCCCTTACAAATGATAACCACAAAAACATTGCCTGCTATCATTTCACTGTTTGCACTCTGCACATACAGTAACCCAGGTTAGTTATAAAGGATACAATCAGCAAGAGGGCTGGCTGAGACTAGCACCTAAATATGGAAAGAGATTATTTATTTACCTTAAGCATAAAGGTACTTACTCCTCAAATTTCATGACAAGTCTTTATTGCAATATCATTCAAAATCAGCACGAACAAGTTAGAATCACCCACAGAAGTGAAACTTTATGGACTTCATAGACCTAGCAAAGCAGAAAGATTGATGCAAGCAAATTCTCCAGCCTCCCCCAAAAGGCAAAACTACACTATGAGAATTCTTTCAGTTCACTAATTATCTTTTCGTAGGAAACAAGAACAATCGGTTTCATGGTAATAATCTAAACTTGATGTTTGATTTTTTTAAAAAATGAAATAAAAAGACCAGAAGAGATATCAGGAAGAAAACAAAGTGAAGTGGCAATGTAAAACTGACAGATTCTGTGGGATTAAATAATTCAAGTCTGAACATCCTCCCTTCACCATGTGGTAGGACCACATGGCAGCAGGAGCAGTCATCATGTGCAGTATCCGAAGTCCGTGCCACAGAACATAAAAAAGAAGGTGGATAATAAAGAATAAACCTATTATGCAAGCGCTGATATGTTTGAATCTGGAGGCACACCACCACTTCCTTCAGAGCTTTCTGCCAAGTACAGAATCCTTGGAGAAAATGGCTTGATCCCCAGCAATGACGCAGTGTGAGAAGCCTATCTGGGACACACTTAATGCCGTCCTCCACGCGGAGGGTGCACTTCCAGGAATAAAGAGTTAGTCACCCTGTCTACCTCCACCACCCATCTCTTCATCTTTTGCATATCCTGCTCTGAAGAGACAGGCATTCACACCTACAGGATGCTGCTAAGTCATGCAGGGACATGGCATGCAGGGAACTGCTCTTCTGCAGAAAACTCCTGCAAATACAATGGACATCCCACTAAGATTTCTTTCTTTACATGGATTCCCACAGGTGGTTTTGCTACATCCTGTTCCTGAATGGAAGCACCTGCTTCTGCACACCTCATGAAGGCTAGAAAGGGGCAGAGAATCTTCTTGCATATACTGAGACTCAAGGGAGTCATAATGAAAAAGATGAATTATTAAAATACTGGTTTAAAATCACAGACTCACTGAAGCTGGTAAACACCTCTGAGATCCTCAAGTCCAACCGTTAACCTGGCCACATCCATGTCCACCACTAAAGCATGTCCCCAAGCGCCACATCCATCTTCTCTGGTCCTGTCACTGGCTACGTGGGAGAACACACTGAGTCCCTCAGGTATAGATTCCCCTCCAAGTTATAGAACCCCTTTTTTTTTTTTATTTTCTATTTTCTCTAAGCTTCTCTGTGGAACTGTGATTTATGCTGAGTGCTGTAAACATTTCTTGTTAGCACACTCCCAGGGCTCATCTCAGAGTGGGGTAAGATCACATGCAGCAATCCCATGAAGCAAAGGAATGAGTCATCAGTCTGAAAGTTAAGCAACAGACAGAATTGTAGATTCAGACCAAGGTAAGCATAGTAATGAATGAAACACCAGGTTCTAAATAACATCTCTGGAGAGAGCAGTCTAGAACAGCAACTCATAAGCAGACCTACCTAACCTAGCATTAAAAAGCATATATAGGGTTACCAATGGGATACTTGAATGAAAAACTCCATGGAATTCAAGGAAGGGGAAAAATCTCCCTGAAAAATGTTTGAAACAGCTGAAGAAATTCAATTACAGCAGTATACACGTCTGTAACTAAGTTGGTCAAGCGTTGTGTCCTATGTTCTTACAGGTAGGCATAAAGACTACGGACTAGGAAAATGTCATTTTTAAACAAAGTAAATACTTTTAATTAATTTCCAGTGAACTCTAATAGTTTTAATTCTACTAAAAGCAGTACAGTTTTTCTCAAAGAAGAAAAAAAAGGCAATAGTGCAAATGCTCTCTCATTTTGAGTGCAAGTGGCTTCTTCTTTGACTAGACGAAGATAGCACTCTCAAAAAATGAGAGTATGTCTCGTGAACCACACTGACAAAAAAGGCTCAAAATCTGTTTATGTGGTTTTGCTGGTTTATATGCAAGTAATCTAGGTAATAAGTTGAGATTTCTACCAGATCAACTGAGAGTAAAGCATATCTCCAGAGATCTATAGCGAGATAGTACAGCCCCAGCTGCTCAATATTACACAAAAAAAAGAGGTAGGCAGGTTCAGAGAAAGCTGCATATATTGGTTTCATTCCTATTAACAATTTACCCATACTATCTCACTCACCCACTCCCTCTTCACTAAAGCATGAAATGACAGTTGCTTAGATTTAAGCTGTTCAATATTCAGCTTACTGTCATCACAGATTACAAAATAAATTAACAAAATGCCACCATTCCACAAAGCAATACTCAAATATCATGCTAGCCCTAAGAATCTTCAGATGTTTCGCTCTCCTCCTGAACTCTTCTGCTCTGTCTCCATTCAACCAACCACAGCACTTACACCAAGTGGCAGCCACAGCTCCTTCTCCTTCCCTGCTCCAAGGCAGCACTGAGGATCACTGTGGGTGCAGTACACATCAGAAGGATTTCCCCCCCAGTCCTTCACCTGCACCTGTACCTCACTGAGCACTGCATCCCATTTATTTCTCCTTTAGTTACTGCACGCTACAGAGATCGTATCTACTGTCTCCAGGGAACCTTGTCCACATCTGCTGCATGACTGCCTGAGCTAGTTTAGCCTACAATGGGAATGAAAAGAGAGTGGGAAGAAGGAGAGCTTGGGAATAGGATCTTCAGCTCAGCTCTTCAGGAAACTTCCCCCCACCGTGACTCTGCTGGCTCAAGTACACCATTCACAGGTTTCATTGTGGTGGTTCTCTTCCTGCTAACACTGGAGCCAGCCATGCTGCAGCATTCTGAGCACTGACTGTGTCATCTGGGTGGGGTGAACATGCTCCAAGCGTCTGGCTGGGAAGAGTGAGGACCTCATCAAGAAATATTATACCCAAAATGTATTAAGAGGATGAGTGCTCAAAAAAGTGCCATTTAAAAACTTCCAACATATACCATCATGTCCCAAACAATAAATACTACTAAACTTTCATATTCATACCTCCAAACCCATGATTCAACGTCTCAACAGGAAGATAATTTTGAAGGTTATAAAGACTACATCCCTTCATCTCCAATCTGGACATGCTTCTTCACTTACTCATTTTTAAAGATAGCTCAGCTTCCATCTCTGTTTCATGGCTTCCAGTTAGCTTTTTTCTCATTTTAAGTATTTACAGCTTGGGAGTTGAAAAAGCAAAGGGATAAGTGACGAGCAGAAAGAACAAAAATTGGCTATGCAGGATAACCACTCCAGGAGATGGACCACCTAACCTGCAGGCAGGATGGAAAGCAGCTTGGGAATGTCTCCTTCCTGCTCATGAAAACACAAGGGGCTGTGAAAGACTGACTTCCTACCAGACTGCGGCGGCATCACACCTACCACGCAGTGACTCAGAGCACCCCTGCCACACACACAATTAAGTTCTGTCAAGCCACCACTGACCACCTCTAGTGCACAGCACATGGCACGCTTTAATTTAGCATTAGCAAAATACCAACAGCCCCTGGAGAGACTTGGATTTAATTCTACTTCAAAAATATGTTCACTGTACTAGAAGCAAAGGAGCACCAATGAATAATAATTACTAACTGTCAGCTCTTTGAACATTTTCATACCTGCACCGAAAGTCTTGGAAAGGATAGCTCCTCTTTCCCAACATGAACACCAGAAAAAGTGTTTTTTCTGAAAAGGAAGATCATGTCAGATTGCAGATTATAACTCTACATTTCCTTTCTAAACAGTCCAGATCCTGAAAGCAGACGAAACAAGAATACAGTACATAAAACTGCAGCTCAAATATTTTCAGTAGCCCAGCAAAATCCTCTTGCACACATTCTTGTGAGTTAAAAAACAGATCTGCTGTGAGGCACAGCATGTATTTCATGGCAACAGTACAGATTTATGTTACTGCTTCCTGGGAAGTCACTGCTGTGCAAAAGGATAAGATGGCTTCACAGGTCAAGGTAAAATCTATTGTCCTGAAACAGACCAAAAATGGAAAACAGGTCTAGCAGCCAAAACACACAGAGATATCAGAAGGGGTTGAGGAGCAGGATACATCAACATCAATTTATACAATTTAAACAGCACAGGTGATGCTTTTCTTCTCCACCTGACAACTTCACTTTTTGCTTTCCATTTTGCTTGCTTTTCAGCCCTTTGGAAACCTCACTCACAAGGGAGAAGATGTCACATTTTCCCTGGAACAAAACTGGCTTATGACACATAGTATAATTCCAAAAATACATCATGCATTACTTTGACATACTCCTGTCATCAAGACCTTAATTTCTAATATCTTCTTTTACAGATACTATTAGAAAATTCTTCTGCCTCAGCTACCTAACTTGTAACACTTCAGGAGGCAGTGTCTTCCTGCTCATGCCAAGGTCCTTCACATGGAAGATTCACAAACCTCTGGGGAAGATCTGCTTGAATCTCTTCTTGAACATAAAACGTTCTCACCCTAGCAAGTGACTTCTAGTGAGCTGCTTTTCTCAGCCAACACTTCATATTTTAATTCCTGTAATTCCTTCACTAATTTCCCCCCCTCAGTTTCTGTGCATTAATTTCCCCCCTACTTTTTGTTCCTATTAACTCTTTCCTTTCACCTTGTTTTGCTCTCCAGACCTGGGTATGTCCCTCTTTACCACCAGACTACCACTCATGCTACAAGTTATCTCAAATTCTGCAAAGGAGTACAGTCATGATTTCTGTGCAATACTCTACAAGCCTAGGAGTGCTGTCTGGCAACTGTTCAAACTGTTCAGGTAGAACCCTAAAATTTAAGTGGGATATTTTCTGTAAAATAGATGTGCTTCTGCTACATAAACTTTATGCCCTTCTACCTTCTCCAGAATTACAGCTGCTTCACTCTCAATTGTAAAAAGTGAGGAACAGAGAGAAATAGGATATATAGACACACTGGAATGCTTTATAATGTCTTCTGGTGGACAATTAACTGTAGTCTGTGAGTCAGAAAACTGTAAGAGACCCACCTGCTCACAACTTTGTGACCTTTCTGTTGAGTTTTAGGAGTCATATACCAGCTCAGGTAAGTTGCCATTCCATCTTCACAAAAGACCTCGCCTGATCAAGTACTACATGTCTCTTGGAGAAAGCACAATAACTATACACACACACAAATCAGATGACATAGTGCTATGGTTTTTTTTTCTCAGAATGTCCAAAAGTCCCATTCCCTGGTTTGAGTTTGATGGTAAACAATTGGAGTGGGCTCAAAAACCCATAGATCCATTCCAAACTGTAAACTGATGTTGCTGACATCAAGCTTGTCTCTCTAAATCAGCTGCAAATTAAAATATCAAAAGGATGCTTCACAGAGATAAAAAATACTGGTAACTATTTTTCACAGCCTTCAATACACACTCATTTGCACTTGTGACGGACAATTACAAAACATGATTCTGACTTTATGCATCACCAAACCAAAACAGTAAATGTGATGTACCAGTGTACTCCCTTTGCACTGCTCTCTGTGACTACAGAGAGTCCGGGAAAAACGCAAACCAAAATTCATAATTTTAAATATTTCCTTTCTGTGTCTTCTCCCACCAGTTTTTGTTTAATTCTTTGTGGTCTCACCATCAAAAATCAGAGCACCATTTACCATCACAAAGCTGTCCTAGACGTAAAGGAAAAGCAAAGCTCTTATTTCTGAACCAAGTTCCTTAGATGAGAGAGAGCATTGCCCAAGTGAAAGCAGCCTGGCTAGGCCGTGTGAGAGGGTAGGAGGCGGGGGAAAAGAATCTTAGTATTTCTGGATGCAAGTTCAGGAAAGAGAAAGCACAGACAGCTGCTGTTAGCTGCAGAGGACACCTGAGAAGTCGCTCCACAGCCCTCCACACACGAGCCAAGGCTGATCTTACTTTTCCTTCCCACATACCTGGGCAAGCAGCCCAGCTAAACGCACACAGCACCAGCAAAGAGACTCAGCTCTGAATGTGCTCTTTATACTAATGACATTGGCCAATTTGACCAAAAACACCCATCAATTCTGCCCAGCACCAAAAAAACCCAAACCTAACAGAGCCAAAGCACCACTGCCAAGTTGAAGAAAATGACCCTTATTTGAGGAGCAGCTCTGGCAGAAATAGAGGGGGGAAAAACTGGAAGATGTGTCTTCTTCTGTTCAAATATACTCTTAGTCATGTCTTTTTAAGTAACTACTGTTTTTCTGCCAAGTTTGCATAATCCTTTGCACAACAAAGTATGTTTTTTAAAAATATCTTTTTTAAAAGAAAGTATTTCTGCAGCTATGAAGTCTAAAAACCTTCAGATTACAGATTTTACTCTGGCCTACTTCATTATACATCTCGTGTGCAAAATTATTACAGGAAAATGTTGCCTAATTAAATTTATTATGCTTTGTGGGGCTGTTTTGTTAACTGATTTAATTAAAAACTTCTCAATTTATGTAATTTATTATGGCATGACCATTGTTAATGAAGCTCACAAAAGATACTGTTGGATAAATTCATGCAAAGGAGATGAAGCAGAGCAGAATGAAGGATTATGTTCCCAGACTTCTGTAGCAAAGAAGCCTGAAATAAATGGAAGTTGTGAGTGTTTGGAGCAGACAGTGCATTTATTGTAATTATTTCAGGCTGCATGCTGATTGGAAAAGATTAACATAAATAGGAGCTGCTATTGCAGATGTTTCTATTCTTGCTAGGAAATCCCTTGCATATAGGCAGCACAGAATAAAAATGTGAAGATGCTGTACTACAGAATTGTAACTTTTTTCTTTTATTTTTTTCTGTTCTGGACACACCAGAAGAAACATAAATAAAGCTGTTCATGTTTAGGACTTGAAGGAAAAACATCACTTTTCTCTGCTAACATGACAAAATATCTAGATGTCACCTGACTACCGAGAAATGAATGTTTTGCACATTCCCTCCTCCCTTCCAGAAGTGCCCTTAAACTGCATGGCACCACGTCACCTCCGGAGGCTATGTGGCCTGCAGCTACAACCACAGGCAGTGAAATAAAATCCACAGTATTTAAGTACTGTTAAGTATTTATTAACAGCATTTAAGACCCTTGTTCCTCCATTCACAACAGCAAATTGGACACATAAATAATTCACATGTAATTCTGGTATTTCTCACTTCCTTTCTATATTAACACCAATGGCAAAATTTCCATTCAGTCTGGAAAAAAATACAGAGAACTCTTCTTTTTGAAAATTTTCCAAAAATTAGAAGTAGATAAAAATACTCAACGACAGTCCTGGAGGTGTGTATAATATCTGTCATCATATCTTCTGCTCACCTCCCTCATATCTCATAGTTTGCTTCCTTGTCTCCATAGGATCCCAAGGCACAGAAACCAAGAATTAAAGTAAAGGGCAGGGCTTTTTTGACTGCAACTTCAGTCTGCTTGGGTCTATCACTGTAGCACTTTTTAAAGGAAGAATTATACAGCTATTCAAGCTCTTTGGTTATTTGTGAACCAGCCACATGAACTATCCTCCACACTGGCAAAGATCAGCCTGAGTCAAAGATGCTGTGTCCGTGCAGTATCTGCCCACAGGCTGAAAATTATTTCCTGCAGTTCTGCACTAAACATGAAGCAAAAGGATCATATGAGCCCATCCATACACCAACATACATCTCCATGTACACTGTTTCACAGCCACAGGGCACTCAGCTACACCACCACAGGCCAGCCCCCAGAGCTTCCCCAGAGCCTGAAGACCAAAGGGGTTCCTCAGCCCTGTGCTGCCTTCACACTGGATCATGCTGGGAACGTGTCAGACCTAAACACAGTTTTCTTGGTCCAGAAGAAACATCCTCTGCTGCCTGGGACTCACTCTTGCACAAGGTCAGCATCCACCAAGATGCTTCAGGGTGCTGGGCATCACTGCTGCCAGCCAGGGTAGCAGATGGCCCTGGATCTTTCCCAAAGGAGATCAGGCTTTTGAGGAGGACGGGTGCGTGGCGACCAGTGGCTGAATGCTGCCAGGAACCAGAAGACCACTGAGCACGTCTTTCTCGCAGCTCAGACATTGCCGTGGCGCCCAGCTATGACAGTTTCCGTGACAAACTCCGCTGTCAGCACAGCACATCTCATACTCCAAATCCGTCCCTCTTTTCCAATGTCATGAAACAGTATCATCGACTGCAGCTCAGGTACAGCTTTAAAATAAAATGTACTGGAACAAAAACAACAGCCCTGTCTAACATTTACAGAGCAACTTTCAGTGGAATGGATCTCTTGGGATTTCTTAAGCCTTTCCAAGCCGACCGTATAATGCCACAGGTTTTCACAAGTGTAGCTGAGGGCAGAGTTTGGGTCCATACATACAATTTCTTCGATTCACTGCCAGCTGGAAGGGGTCAAACACTGACAGAACATGGAAGCAATTCTACGTAACAACACTGCAGAGGAAGGAAAGCACAGCCAGTGGCAGAGGAAATTCACCGCAACTGCTGGGGTTTGAAAAAGGAGGGAACAAGCCAAAAAAAAAAAAAAAGTGCTGCTTCCTCCACACAGTAGGGATGCAACAGAAATTTTACCCTATTTGCAGGGGGAGCGAGGGATTTATGGGCCCAATTACATATTCTGCAAATCACTTCCAAAGAACTGCCCTTGAATGACTGAAGCAAGATCCAAATCTCCTCAGACTAACCACATAACAGGGCTCAGCAGGAATGAAATGCATTGTATGACTGTCACTTCTATCATTTTTGAGCAGAATCTTGTTTTAGTAGCCCGTCAGATGACAAGGGTAGATATGAATTCAATAGATAATACCAAAGTCCCAGAAACAGTTATTTCAAGTATTTTTATATCACAAGTTAGGAACAATACCTCACTTCCCATCTGGAAATATGCTGTGTTCAAATCAGTACAAATAACATCCATTCTCATGGTGTTTTCATTATGATTTTGCATAAGTCTGTAAAAAACTGGGACAGCATGCACATTAGGGACATAAATCTACTACGCCTTACACCCACATAAATCAAAGCAATTCCACCAAGCTCAGATGCAGGTTTACCTGAAATATTTAAATATGAGTGATTCTCAAGCGAAAAAAGAAAAATAAATCCACAATACTGATGTTTCCAAACCAAATACCAATCTAACTACAACCTCTGTACAACCCCAGTCTCAGGACTGAACCTAGTCACATTCCTGTGGTTTCCTCTCCTCATAAAAACCCAGCTTCTTCAGCAGCAGACCCATCCATCAGCTCCAGCAAGAGTACAGGAAGGCCAGCTCCAGGCACCTGCAATGAAAGATTTTTGCTGTCCTGCTTCATGCAAGCCTTAGCCCACAAGAAGTGTCAAGTTGGTGCACAGGAAGAGTCCTGTGTAGCTGACACCTCAAAGAGAAGGGAAAACAGCTTTTTCTGAGAGCAGCAGCAAGGAAAAAGGGAAGACAACAGGATAAAAAGAAAACACTAGAAAGTTTAGGGACTGTTAAGATTCCCATTAGTATTGAAATACTTTCAAGGAAATTACACAGAATTTATCTTTTATTATCTTACTACAGTTCTATGTTACAATAAAACATCCCCCCCTCATGAGTGGGAAATGCAGAGATGTTGTACTTGTTTAAGTGTTTTGAAGACTCTTCTGTCATCTGAGTACACTTTACCTTCTTACTTAGAATGACCATTTTCCCCTGAGAAAGGAAAAGAACTATTCACCTCCCATTTCAGACTTCCTAAGCCTCTTCTAAGAAGTTTTTTTCTTTGTTGTACCAACATCTCTCATGGACTTTGTTGTTTAGGCATCACTTTGGTTCAGAGGAAAATCAGAACAAGGTTTTATAAGTACTGGGGAAGCAAAACAAAACAAAGGTGAAATGCCTGGCAAGTGAGAAAATATAAACCCATACTGCAAAACATCACATGGGACTTCCTTCCACCCAGTGCTGAGAACACTGAAATCTCACCTACCCATCCTCACCTACACCATGCCACTGACTAAGGAAAAAGAACTGAGCACTTTTCCTCAGTAAGGTTTTGGAAAAGCCCTCCTCTAGTCCTCAATCACAACCTTGAAGGCCTTATGAAAACAACACCAATTAAAAACACCATTAACTTACACTGACAATATTCATGTTAACAGTCAAACTGGTACTTTAGAGTGCAGTAAGCATAACTAAATTTGGCAGCAGCACCATAACTAAACCTGCCATCATTCCCTTTTCACCTTGGACCAGCCACCCAACCTATAAAGAAACTCCACTTTGGTAGAAAAGCTCAGTTGCTGAACAGACTTTTAAGGGACACCCATCACTGCTGACAGCTGTGAGCCCATCACACAGCTGTGAGCCAAGAGACTGTGAGCTCCTGCCTAGGATGCCTCCCTGGATGCATAAAGAGCTCTGTGACTTGCCCTTTGCACCAGTGTTTATGTCTCAGCCTTGACAAATCCTCATGACCTGTGCATGTCCAACCCCCTTTTTTTTTCAGGGCCCAGCAAAATGCTTCCATAGGGCCTGCCAAAAAAGCAGCTGTAGGCTTAGCAAGGACATCTGTAGTATTAGTGGCGTATTTTATCTTTTACCTCTCACCAGTGCAAACCTTAAAGGAAATGTTTCAGTGAGTTCTGATTTTCTGCCCTTCATCTCTTCAGATGAGCCTTCTTATATGGGTATTTTATCTGGTACATCCCTGCCAGCTCTTTATAGACAGCACTTCCCTCTCATTCCGTCTTCCCTAAATCCTGACACACAAACCCAAGCTGAAGAACACCAGCTCCATCCCAGATGATGAATTAGTACTGACAGTGGCCAGTGCTTTTGCTTAGTTTGTTTATTTGGTTTTTTTTTCTCTAGGGGCAAGGAAATCAAGTTCACCCTTCAAATGAACAAAGGGTCAAATCCCTAATGAAAAATTAAAAGGCTTTCACCATTATGGGGAACTACAACACAGCATAAGGATGCAAGTTGAACTTTGCAATGACCCACAGAGACCCTAAAGAAAAAGAGGGGCACCCCAAAGCTGTGGTCTGATGTGGCCATAGGTACACCCTGTCCTTGCGGTGAGGAGGTTCACAGAGAGCCTGCAAACACCCATGTCCTTCTGCAGCACTGGCACTGAGACCCAGGGCAGGGCACCTGGCACTCAGCCCAGTGCTCTCTTTGCCTGTTGCCACCCTCACTGAATAGCGATATTCTCCTTACGGCATCTGAGGAATACAGCGTTTCTCTCTAACCCAATGAAGTACAGGCAACGGCACAGGAAACAGGTTTCACACGGTTTACACAGATGGGCTTTTTCTTTTTTCCCATCCTAGTGTGAAAATGTTGAAAAGAATGTAATTATTTATGTTGCATTTGTTTTGGAAGTGAAGACACAGATCACTTGCTTTTAATTTCCTTTTTCCCGGTTCATCCTTTATTTAGTAAGAACTATAAAAATTCCTTTGAAAAAGTAATATATTCAAGACTAATAAAGCTCAAGTGCAAAATAGTTTTAGAAGCATCTTAGGTACAACTATTAAATTGTCAAATAAAACTATCTAGTCTAAGTTATACCAGAAAAGGGTCAAAGTTTATGACTAATTTCTCAGATTGAAACTGATTCCAAAAGTAACTCTTCCATGCAAAATGCTGCTAGGTAATTCCAAGAACAGTCAGGTGTGTAAGTGAAAACAGTGAATCCAAGTAGTATCAGTGATAGCAAGAAGCCCACCTCTCACCAATTTCCAGTTTTTACTACCACAAACTTTGCACTTCTGCAGTCAACTGACCACAACAAGCTCAGTGTCTGTAATTAAAAAGAAACATGTTAGTTTTTTTTTTTTCTAGATGGCAATACTGAAGTGCACTTCCCTGACAGCTGATCCTTAAAAATTCAATCTTTCTCTGTCAGCTGTGGTATTTAAAGTCACTAAAATGTTACCCTGTCAGTGCCCTTTACCTGCAACTGACTGGTCCAAAATGCAGAAACAAAGTTGCAAGGGCTGAAATCAAATGCTTTGAGTCACATTAGCTCCTCTTACACATATCACATCTACAACAATACCGTTATTTGTTAAATTCAACAGTCTAACTCCTTGGTTAAATATTTTTAGAAGAGAGGCAAAAATATACTTAAAAAAAAAACCTTGAGGAAACTGTGGATGCCTAGGAAATGGAGGAGGCTACTTGGAGAAGCCAAGTAAATGGAAAAATACATGAGGTCACAGAATCAGCCCCTAGCTCACCAAGGCTTTACATTAATGAAGAACTGCTCTACAAGCCTGATAATATTTTAGTCTCCCTTTGCAGCTGCCCAAGCATTTACTCGGTATTCAAAGCTGCACTCCACAGCTTCAAGAATCAGAATTTAAAACTAGCAGTCTTAGCTCACAGATTAAAAATTGCTTCAATGAAACAAGAACCAAGACACACTAATTCCAGTCAACGAGACTCCTTTTGGGAGCCCACAGAACACCTGCTCTGCAACCCCACAGCATGGGGAAATAAAGGACCTGTGCAACCTGCAGTATCCTCACTGACCTTATGTTTTTCTAATGATTTTCCAGTTAACTCAAATGTCCATAAGCTTTTTAAATCCATTTACCTATGATCAAAGCATTGCCTGCCAAGTCATGCCATGCCACAGTGAAAAAAATACTAAGATGACAGTGCATGGAGCTGACACTGCATAGAGATTGTTTCTCTCAGGAAAGTTCTTTGAAGAATGGACAGGGTCTGTAGAACTATGTTTGTGGTGATACAGTCACCCCAAAAGTCCACACTGCAATGGTACTTTTATACAAGCTAAACGCAAAAGTAATGAAAAACGTATTTTATTGGATATGACCTGTGGTCAGACTCCATCTCAAGAAAGATCCCTTGCATGACAGCTTTTTACATGGAAAAAATAAATACACATCTGTGAGCTGAAATCAGTGACAAAGGTGTAACAGAAAATATCCCTCATGGCAAGCTTGTGAGAAAGGGCTGTTCTCAGTCAACAAAGCCTGAATACAAGGGGTTACATCAATTATTGCTGCACAAACCAGGCTGAAAAACAGCACACAAATGATATGTTCATAGTTGTTCACACTGCATGACAATGGGAAGGGCTGAGATGGTATTACACAATACAACAACACAATATAAAATTTCCATTTTTAACAGATTCATGCAATTTTTTCTCTTTTTTGCTCACAACCAAGGGAAGTTCCAATGCTACTGACACTGCACAGCTGACTGTTGTTTTTCAATGTGTAAAAAAAAAAAAATCTAGTATAATTTAGCAATTGGTTGGCCTCTGTCCATTTCATTCCACACTGCTGCCTCATGCTTGTTTAGAGAACAGAGAGAAATTTGTTGAAAATGTGGCATATAGTGCAAAAAAAAAAAAATCCCTTAAGCTTGACTTGTTCAAACTAGGTGGTATTTGTACAGATGGAGCACCTGCCATGACTGGCAAGAAGCACAGTCCTGTTGCTTTGCAAGAAACATTTTTGGATCGAAAGTTATTGAAATACCATTTGTATCCATCAGGATTGTTTCCTGAGCCAAAGATTTAGATTCTTACATGTCTAAATCCTGTCAAGTCCTACTCTAGCAAAATAAGTATTTATAGAATCATTTAGGTTGGAAAAGATCTTTGAGTCCAACTGTTAACTCAGCACTGCCAAGTCCACCACTAAACCATGTCCCCAAGTGCCTTATTTATACATCTTCTAAACACTGACAAGGGTGGCGACTCAAACACCTGTTCCAATGCTTGATAACCATTTCGGTCAAGAAATTATTCCTAACACCCACTATGCATCAGAGACACCAATAAGCATACCAAGTAATTGATGAAAATGATGAGCAGAATGAAGATAAAATGTTTTCTGTCAAAGGGCAAAACCTGTGAAAGACTCTGGAAAGAGGAAATGACCAATGCATTTTCTGAACAGAAATTATTAACTTTTCAATGACAGCAGTCTTGCTTATAACCACGAATAGGATCACAAATCCAGTGTATAGGTACATCACATGTCAGCTCTGCCGCCTCAAAACATACAAGGAAAGAAAGGATTACCTGGATTGCATGTTGTCATCCATGTGCTGCTTTTCAGTCAAAACAGAGATGTTCTTATTCTATTTGAATTGCGTGCTTTGGTTATAAGCAGTATGTTAGAAGTGAGAACTAAAGGCCTGAGAAATATTGTGATCTGAAGTTTGAGGAGTTGTTTCACTCCAAGTTAAAAGATCCTAGAAACCAAAATTTCCCACTTGTATCTCATTTTATAACATGATGTAGACCATTCCTCTGGAAAACATTCCAGTTTGGAATCTCTTAGCTTTAAAAGAGGAGATGTCCTTGCAGCAGCAGAGTGAAAATTGGTACTCCCACCTAGAGAACAGGACCAGGCACACCCAGAGAACAACAAAACCTGCAAATGAGTAATTAGAAGCAGATCTCCTATGATACATACCTTCCTTTTAGTGCTTGTGCAGACTGGGACTGACACACATTCACGAGCAGTAATACTCTATTACAAACTTTGTTAAAAATAGACTGTTCAAAAGTCACCAATTCTCATCTCAATGACTTGGTGTCAACAAAGCAGAAAACAAGGGCATAAAGGACTTTTAGAAATATTATCACACTATTCGAAGTTGCAATGGCAGAATTAGCCTGTTAACCTCATTTTAGGAGAAAAGAACTAAGGGTCACTTTTTGACACTAACAACAATAACTACATTTAATAAAACATAAGAATCAAGACAAATTTTGAAGACCATTTGCAGTACATCCAGGAAAAAAAACCCCACACAACAAAACCAAACTTAGCTCTAGCAAGATTTACTACGAAGACTGACTCTTGGATTTACCAATTTCCAGTCTTGTGAACAGTCTCCTGCCATTGAGGACTTTTCCTCTTCTGCAACTCCTATATTTGCACATATTGATTTTACGATTTTTGTTCCTGGCAAATATCATTTTTTGCCTAAATGGAGGTAATATAAAAGAATATCAACATTTCCAAATATATCTTCAGAGTGAAAAAAAGCATTACAGAAGTGTTTTTTGGAAGTGTAAGGAAAGGTTTTCTGGGGTTTTTGCCTTTTTTTTTTTTTGGTTTATGTTTTTAAGAAAAGAGTGTGTTGAAAACAATGTAAAAATACTGCTATGTGAAGAATTAAAAATAAAAATAATTGAAATGGAAGTTTAAAGAGATTCCATTCACAGAATAGAAACAGGTTAAAAAGCCAAGAATTAAAACACTAGTAAATTAAAATTTATTTTGGTTTTAAGTTTGATAAGATGAAGTTTCATCACTAAGATGTATAACCACACTTGCTTGCTTAACTGTACATGACCTAGCAAGCAATTTCATACAAAATTTTGTTGCAGTTCTTCTTTAAACAGAAAGATTTATCTCTGATCTTAAAGGCAAGGGAGTACTTGCAGGAATTCAACACTGTTCACCCAGTGCTTTTTCTTCTCTTTTAATTATAATGCCTTTACAATGGCAAACACCACACATTCATTTGAATGTCCAAAGGCTTCACCCTTTCACTGCACTTTATTCACATGCACAAAAAAATGTATACCTTGTAAGTATTACAAGAATATTTTTATGAAGCAAATTCTGCCGAAACAATACACATTTGTAATCTACATGAGGGAAATGGACCCCACATGCTTTTCACGTGTCCCACTAACTCCCAGTGCATGCATATTAAACCCTTTGAATGAAATGCCGAATACTCGTGATCCTGACATACAAAGTGTCTTAAGTGAGTACAGTTGCACAAGTTTATAACCCAGTTTTGGTAAACTGCAAAAAATACTCAATTTAAAATCAATGCTATGATTTGGTGGAGGAAGCAACTTTAACAGAAGGAAATGACAGCACTTTTAAAACTAACAGCATCCACAAAGTGTACCTCTTAAGACAGCCCAACACCTAAGACATGCCGTCTTTAAAAGCACATGCCCGAGTAACTGAGGCTGTGCATCCAAAGGATGAAGTGGGAACACGAAGTGACCCCTCAGAACACTGTGTGTTAAACTTCCCCAATTTGAGTAAAATACTGGCTGTTATGTCAGCACCACAATATACAGGTAATATTTTCCAGCTGAAAACTCCACAGAAATTTTAAGTCTGTCCCCGACCCTTTGGTCCCCTCCTGTCCACCTTCTACTTTTTAATGCTTTGTTTCCCTTTCCTAACCTTATAAAATTCTGTTTGTCTCTCCTTTTACTGTCACTTGAGAACTGGACTTTTCATTTACTGTTCCTTAAATAATTAAATAGTCTCCATTTGCTTTCCTGCTTCCAAGCCAGAGTAGCATCCCATTTATGTGTTGTCACCCACTTCTATCACCTTTCATTTTTTCTTATTAGCATATCTTTATAGTACTATTTGGCAAGCAGAGAATAACTTTTTTCCTCTTTTCAAAGGATAGGTTAGCAGCTTTATGAAACTGCTATTAATGAAGTGCCAGATTCTTTAAAACACACACAATAGCTAACTGAATTGACCCTGAAAAGCAGAGGTAAACTTTAATCAAGTACATCAAGATCTGTAGTGCTAATTTTAATCTCTGTTTAAGTAAAAAGTCCAATTATCCAGCTCAATGTATCTTTGAAAAGGCCTTTTACCAGTACCATTTCCTCAAGAGGCATTTTTTTATCTCCTTTCTGTCAGTGGAGCCGAGATACAAAAACCTAAATTCAATTTCTCAGCAAGGCTTCTACTCCTAATGAAACCAACTACCACATCTTTTCTGAAGGCCCATGGCAGGACCACGACAAATCCATGGCACAGCACGGAGCCGAGACAGATTGTTGTTGAGTACAGCCCTGATCACCTCAGCTTCAAGAGTCAAGCTACACAGACCAGCCACTGCTTTCTCCTTCTTGTCTTCTACTTCTCCCCTGTTTCGAGGGCATCTGGCCTTCTTCATCTTTTCCTATTGGTCTACCTCTTTTTTTTCATCCCTACAAAAGTTCACACCCTCCAGAGAAAGAATTTTAATTCAGCAACCATTGCCTTTTCCTTGCTGATGGAAAACAGAACCAAGAAGCAGGGATGATACTCATGGTAAAAGGACTTCCCCATATCCATTGTGGAAGTCAGTCAGAAGTACGCCAGTTTTTAAAAACCATCTGCTTGCGGAAGATACTCAATGGAGCATTTAAATATCCAGGGAGAGAGGAACAAAAGGTACTTTCTTGTTCAGTAACAGTAAGCATTGTGCTTGCATTTCCAAGTTCAAACTAAGCGTGTAAAGCAAGATGCAAGTGCTGATGGTTCTGTAGGGATAAGCAGTGCAGGTCATCAGTGACAAGTACAGACACAGGCACCAGTTACCCACAGAAATCTCCATGAAGAGGATCACGCATCTTCAAGCATGATCTAATGAGATCATGATCTAATGAGAACTAATGAGATCCTCTTTCACAGTAGGTTCCACAGCAACTGTTTATCTGAACCATGAGCTCTGATGAAGCAGTGAGTAAAACCCATAGCACATCACACTCCTCTTCCCCTCTGGGATGCACTCACAAGTCCGCTGTACATCCAGACCAACAAACTGCACCAGAATCACGGAAGCACAGACACTACTTATGAAAACAGCTGGACTGAAACTAGAAGCAGAGATTCAATTCACCAGAACATCTCTAAATTTGACGCTACTTCACCCACAGCACACTGGATTTAAGAGCAGAAGATATACCTTGTTCATGCATGTATTCACAGATTGTAATCCCTTTAAAAATACTTATTGAAAGTGCTGAGAAATTCCTAAATCCTTTTTCCCTGTACTTTCTGTAGACATACTGATATTTGATTCAGACCAGTACTGAAGTGCTCTATCAAAATTGCACTTTCAGGAGATTACTTTCAGTAAATAAAAAATTAATTTAAAAATGCTTGGCCAAACATGCCAAAGTAAAGGCTACATATTCTATGAACTCAAATAATTTATTCTTGGCTCAAAATACCACCATTTTGAAATAAGGTCCTCTTTAACATTATTATAAGTTTCTAAATTGCTTCACAAGAGTTTTCTCTAAGCTTATGAACAAAGCTTACTGAATGAAGCAAAATTAGGGGTAATATTTTGCTAGCCACAGAACACTGATTTAATTTGCACTCTATAATGAGTGCTGATCCAAAGACCAGGCATGCAGATGACAACACGGACAGACGTTACATGCAAATCCTGTAAGTCATCACAAATGCAGTGTATCACTCTGAGAGGAAGTACCTTGCTTAGTTTATCTTTTGATTAACTGAAGTGGTAACAACAAATATTTCTACCCATATTCCTTCTTGCTTAAATCATCCACTTCATTAAAAACCTTAAAATCTTCCTGCCAGTGAGCCATGTATCCCTTGTGTTACTTTCGTAAATATTCCTGGTGAAGTGAAAGGAAATATCCTTAAAAGCAAGACTCAGAAGTACCTTATTATTTAACTGAACATCTAAAGGTGCTTTTGAAATGAAACAATACATTTTCTCTGGTTTTGGACACTTGAGTTAGCACTTCTGAATACAGCTGAATTTTATAAATTCCAGTTCTCCTGCCGAGAGGATATTTCTTGAGCTGACATATCATGCACTTGCTCTGTTACTCTATTTACTCTAATACTGTTTCAGTGTGAGCAGGAAGAATTTCCTACCTCCCAAAATACTTGAAATGTGGACCCATAAAGCACAAGGAAAAGACAAATCACACCTATACCCTTAAGTCTTGCTATTCCATTTATATATGGCAAAGCTCTCATGGACTTTACGAGCTCAGGACTGGATCCAGGGCACAGACTTATATGCCTATTAAATGATGCTTCTTTTTCAATTGATCTCACATTTGAGGCAAAACACATTGATTCTTGATAGTTGCACGTACAATCCTCCTTCAGTTAGGCCCTGATGTCCAAGACACTCAGCAGCTTCAACCTGCCCTAAGGCAACTGAAAACTACAAGCACACAGGAGAAGCTCGTTTTGGTTGGACTGAAGTCAGCACAAATTTTACAGCAGACCTCAGGGGAAGGCAAGATCAGGGTTCAGTGACCCAGCCAGCAATAGCTGAATAAATGCAAGAGATCTGGACTCAAGCTCCTACCAAAGTCCAAAATATTAGTGCCAATGGGCACAACCCTACATGGTGCTGCACACTGGAACTTTCTGACCATGGAACTGATCCTGCTATCTTGAGTCATCACAGTATTACCTGTAGAAGTAATACCACAGAAACCCAGTCAACCTGCACAAGTAAGGGCTGCCACAATCACGATTATAATTAATTCTGAGCAATTTTGCTATTTAGGAACCAAACTAAAAATTAGACTCTGAACGTAGCAAAGGTTTTGCAAATTTAGTTCATTCTACAGATTATTTTTCTTCCCTCTAAACAAAACTAGAAACCTATCCTTTTTAACTAAATTACTAAGAATAATATCAATAGGTAAGCCATATGAACACTGTGGTGCTCTATATCAAAGCCTTCAAGCTACTGCTTTCAGTAGGGTGCGACTTCCAATTTAAATGTACACATTATTAGACAGGTTACCACAAGAAGAAATTTTTGACAGGTCTTTTTCAACAATCAGAAAAGGCTACCCCAGCCAGAGATTTCATCTTGAAGAAGGGTCATTTTCCTTTCCTTGCCAAATCTGTAACATTTTCACATGGCAATTACATTTTAAATAATTCCAATAATCTCAAAAGCTTTCGTTTATTCTGTCATTTTCATATCTATGTAAATAACTCTAGGATTACTTCTTTGAGGAGAGTACTAAATGTTATTTGCCTGGTTCTCATTCTGACTCTTTAAGCAGTTAGTCTATGCTTTTCACGTTATTTGGCTGTTTTCATCCTGTAATTACACCATTTCTGCTGTCTAGGGACAATCAGAAAGACGGGATGATAACCTGCAGCCTAAATCACTTTCACATTTTCTAACCGATACTCTAAAAGCTGCTAATTTTTGAAGGCAGAAGCCAAGAAGGAAAGAAGAATTCTCGCTGGTACATCTGAGGCATTTCCCAAATTTTTGGCGAGGGAAATTCTGGACGCGTAGCTTGCCAGAAAGGCGAGAGATGAGCCCGCGGTTCCCCACAGACACACAGTACCCAGCACCCGCTTGCTGCAAGAGATCACGACATTTCTGGGCGGGCTCTGAGGTCGCGACCGTGCCCCGCTCGGAGCGCCGGGTCGTACGGAGCTCCCCGCGGCCGCGGGACCCCCGAACCCCCCCCTTCCTGCCCCGGGCCGGGGGCAGCCCGCACCCTGCCACACCCCCCGGGGCAGCCCCAGCGCCACCCGCTACGGGCCCGCCCGGTGCCTCACCGGGCAGCGGAGGCGTCGCAGCTCACCTGGGCGCAGCAGGCACCGCCGCTGCCCCGCACCCGGCTGCCGCCCGCCGCTGCCATTTGTTGCTCGCGTTCGGAAAGAGATGCCCCCTTCCTCCCTCCCCCCGCTTCGCGGCCACCGCCGCCCGGACCGTAGCAACTGGTCCTGCTAGGTTTCAAAGTGGAAAAATCCCACGGCAACACACCCGGCGCCTTCCCACCCGTCCCCGCCTCCGCAGCCCGCTTTCCCTCGGCGCCCCGGCCGCCGCCCGCACGCTGAGCAGCGCGACCGACCTCCGGCAGCCCGCCCGCACACGGCCGGGCAGGGACAGCGGCCGAGCACCCCGGGAACACACACGGATGGGAGGGGCGCTTTATCTTCCACCCCCTCTTCTGGTGTCGCTCCGGTACGGGATCGGGGGCCGCGGGTCTCAAATCCCTCGTTTGCTCCCAAGCGAGGGGGTGTCAGCCCCCTTCCCGCAGCCTCCGCCTCTGGATTCCCTCCCCATCTCCCGCTGCCTCGGCGGAATCCCGACCCCGTCACATCCCAGCACTCACGGACACCGGAGGTTCGCCAGCACGGGCCGGGGGAGGGAGTATCTCCGCTGGCCCTCGCCGATCGGTGCCGGGCAAGGTGGCACGGCACGGCGCTAGCCCCTCGGAGGCAGCAGCGTTGATCGCCTTCCCCCCGCTCCCTCCCCGTCGAGTTTCCTCCCGGCGCTGCCGCCCCCC
>JACBWW010000012.1:11741924-11909052 GCA_020086605.1 Lanius collurio | reverse complement strand
CGCCCGCCCGCCCTGCTGCCTCCGCCGGGCGCCCGCCGGGAGGCTGTGCCTGCCGCGCCGCCGCTCCTCCTGCCCCTGCGCTGCGGCTGCAGGCACGGAGGCAGGCGGGCAGGGAGGGAGGAGAGAGCGGGGCGGGGAGGGAGAGAAGGAGGAGACCTCCCTCTCGCTCCCACCGCACAGCGGGGAGGTGCTGCGCGGGAGAGGTGATGCTGCCCGTCTCCCTCCCGGGGCTGTCTGTGGCTCTCACCCGCTAGCTTTAAGGTCAGGGTCGGGGCCGCCTGCGCCGAGGCTGACGGAGAGAGAGAGCGCTGCCTCTCAGGAGCACCGCGGGGTGCCTTCAGAGGGTGCTTCTGCTCCCCCCAGTGCCCACCAGCTTCCCCAGCAAAATAGGAATAAGGTTAATTGTTTTGCCCATCTGAGTGAACAGCTGTCATTGCCGATGTATGATACTTGCTACAATAGGTGAACTTAGGCTGTGCTCAGCCTCACCAGCCTTTTGTGATGATCCAGTTATTCAGATCCTGTTTCAGGTTTACCATGATTCTTGTGAGGATGCCTTTATTCTCCCAAGAAGTGTTTCTGTGAGATCTGTTGTCATGCAGTAGACTGTCATAACCCAGACTTTAAGAAACATCACAAGTTGGTTGCCTTTCTCACTCAAACATACATTCTCTGTTGTGCACTTTTCTACTCTGGTTCTGCAAAGTAAACTTTCTATTCATTTCATGCAGCAAACAATTTTGTTGCCTGTCGTCAGTTGAGAGCACCTGAGTAGATAGGTTTTAGAAAGATCCATCTTTGCTGGTTTGCTTTAAGGTGAAAACTGCCTAAGATGCTGCATGGAACAGAAAATGAATTGGCATTGATTTCCTCTGAGCTGCATTTTTTTTTTTGCCTCTAACTGTCCAAAACTTGTTTTATCTCCATATAGGCCATTGTCAAAATAAACCTTCCAGCTCAGAAGGACCAGTGCCATGGCCACAGACAGGTGGTCTTTTGAGAGAAGGGGGGGAGAAAGGAAAGGTGTGCAACTAATATATTGGCAAATGTCATTTTTCATCATTAAACCTCAGTCCTGTGAGTTTCTACACAAGCAGATATTTACCTCCTTGAGTAACCTATCTGAATCATATTAGCAAGATAATGCAGGACTAGGCTTTTGTGCTACATGAAAACCTGCTCTTTTTTCTCCTAAGAATATTTGCAAATTGGCTCATGAACACTTGTATGTAAGCCTATCATTTTATATTCTTATTAGTATAAGACAAAAATAACAAATACAAAAAGAAACTTGATAAAAATCACTTTCATGAGTTCCTTACACATTTCTCACACTGACTGACTCAACCAGCTTTGAAGACATAATCAGTTTAAAAATTAAAACATAGTACATGAGCATGCATTTCTTTTTGCAGTGCGTTTGATCATGTCACAAAGCTGATGAAACTGACTGAAGAAGCCATGACTGCACTGCCAGCCCTGTATTATTTGCAATGGGAAAGAATTTTCAGGCTTTGTGAGTTTTATTCCTTTAGCTGAAACCAACTCTGATTCATTTTAAGGAAAAATATTAATCATTGTTGATAACCCAAACCCAAAATCTAATGTGCAGCAACCCTTTCTTCAAGTACAGCTTGTGTTTATATTTTTAGTGTTCGGTATATAGATGTCTGACAACTGGGTATAGCTCCCAGAATGGACGCACTTGCTTGCAATACACCACATTACCAGCATTGCAAACCTCCTTGGAGTGATTTGCTGTTGTTAAATATTTTTTAATGAAAAAAAAAAAAAAAGAGCAGATCTAATTTTCATTTGGCTCAACACCCAAAAAAACCAAAATTAGATAAAAATGCAGTGATTTCCCTTTAAAACTGATCCTCTACTGGTACTTTGTGGAATTAACTGTTTGGATTGTTAAATATCTCAATAATATAAGAGAAGACTGATCTTAGCTTGCATAACTTCACTTACTGCATTAGCTGTGATGTTATTCATCCTAATGATTTAAGTGTAATTGCCAAGGAAAACAGAACCTCACAAAAAAGATAGAAATACATGTTTTTGTTGTTGAAATTGCACCTTATAAAAAGTTTTTTGACCAGCTGCACGTGTGTAGCTGGTTTGCAGGTTTGTATTCAAAGACTCACTCCTGAGAGCAGCTAAGCATCTACAACTTCAGTTTAAAAGTGTGTGTTTAGTACATCTCTAAAAAAGAGAATAAAGTACTTTTTCTGGGAAAAATTACTGTAAAAGGATGCACAGCTACTTGCTGTTAAAAATGTAGCCGATTTTTAAGGACTGAAATACTGCAGACGTCGTGGTGGTTGTGTGCAGAAGAAAGACTATATTATGATTCTAGGTGAAAGAAACTTCGGTTCTTGAACAAGCCCGGCAGCAGATTTGCTGACTGTCTTACTGGCATCGCCTGTCCATTTTACATAAGTAGACGTGAAAGGATTAGCCCTCTGTTAGGAAGGAGTGTAAGTTTAAAGGATGAGGAGAAGGTAATTTGGCTGCCCTCAGATAAGAAAGAAAATGCTAATATTTGCTGATTTCTACACATAGTTAGGAAAATCAGGGAGCATTAAATAACAGGGGATACCAGATGGTTCTTCAGTTTCCCTCAGAAAATAATTTTGATGAGTGTTTGTAAATATTTAAGGGCCTGGTTGTACTGATCTTTACACAAATTATTTTTTTCTAATGCAAAAAACCCTCCATAATTCAGCAAGACTGTTTGTAAGTAAGGATTATTCATATAAACATGACTTTACAGGATCACATCCTTAAAAATTTATAAATATTAACAAAATATTTCAATGGCTAAATTACAGAATCATCTGGCACTATCTATTCCTTTGATCCTCCCAGACATTAATAGCTTTTTACAAAAAACAGTGAAGAATACCACTTCTTCCCCTGCTGAGATAAATCGAGTGACCTTCTCTTTATCCATTGACTAATATTCCTTCCATTACAGGATCAATTCTTTTCATAGCCAACAGTAGTATGAAATTCATATTCTAGATGTAGGTAGATTAAAGAGCTAAATCATGCAATGTTCTTAGCTCTGGTAGCACATGCTTAGGAGTTTAGAGGGAGTAGTCTGTTCATGGGCCAGAGTAGAGAGCAGTGCAGACATGTCAGCAGCACATTCTCCCTGGGATTACTCCATATTCCAAGGGAGGACACAGGCAGGGCCCAGAACAGTGGTCTGTATTGAGCCACAAGAACAGCAAAAAGCATGAAATTTTGCAACCTGGGAACACTAAAATCAACACAAACCACAATGTTCATGCTATAGCTGCGTTCTTAAATTGGATACCTGTTTCTGCTTTCTCTCTGGGCTTGATGGTACCAGCAGACTTCATTCTCCTTCTAGCCCGTAGGCACAGCTACTGCGTGTTTAGGTGATGAGGTTTTGCCCTGAGAAGATTAGTAATGAATCAAAGTCCTCTTTACAGTGGGCCAGTACAAATCCTTTGCGTCTCTTAATCTTCCTTAAGCTCTGTGCTGGCAATGCAGAGACCGTCTTGATTTCTAAGCACAGCTACTCTCACAAGATTTTGAGGACTGGGCATTAAACACTCTTCAAGAAGCACCAATAGTTTCTGTGCCCCTGTATTTGGCAGATTCCTTCATTTGAAAGCTCTTGCTTGTCTTGTACTTAGTCCCTTTTCTATACAGAGAGATGAAATGACTTTTAGGTGCAAGTTTCTGTTTTAAATAACAGAAGATCCTTAGTCTGTCCGTAATTCATTAACTCAGAGAGAAAAGCGGTGGTCGTAAATAAGCTCAACTTGTTCAGCTCATGCTCCACCTAGCTCTGATTTAGAGAACAATATAAGTAGGGTAGTATATTTTTCTGCTATGTGCCATCCATTAGTTGAAACTGATGTTTTGGTCTTCTCACAAAATAGCATGTTTTTCTGGGATACTTAAATATTAAAAAAAGAATAGATCTATTTAATCCTTGTCAAAACAGGTCAGTGGAACTTAGGTCTCGTCAGATACACCTGTGGAATTTTTAGTTATTTCAAAGATTTATAGAAAAGATTACAGGTCTGTATGAGAAAAGCATCTGTATTGATAGGAGGTACTTGGATTTCTGCAAGGCAGTTAATACCACATGACATTTTGATTTCAAGTCTTGCATTACATGGAATTAACAGGTCACCTATTGCGAGGATTAAGAAGTGTCTCACTGACAAATTTCAAAATGTATCCTTTTAATGGGGAGATTTCATTCAATGTGAGGAGCTTTCCCAGCAGAATCAGAAACAATCTTCGCCTGATACCGTTTTCTATTGTTTTCAGCACTTTGGGCCATGAGATAGAATGTTTGCTTTAAAGGCTTGCATATAGCACAATGCATTTTAGCACAATAAATAAAGAAGATATATTACTTCTGCAGTAATTTGATTTGGATAAATGATCACCGTCCAACAAGCGGAACACTAAATTCATTTTACTGCAGTCCAAAAGCTTGTAGGAATGGACGCTGTCTCAGAGAGCAGAGACTCAGGGAATGATAAAAAGTGATTATCCTAATCACCCCTTACATGAGGTCTCAGTACACTGGTGAGGAAAGGACTCAGCACAGTCCTCACATGTTTCCAAGGTATCAAGCACAGTTCTGGTGCCTGCACTTTAAGGAGATGAGAAAATGTTGGAGAAAATCCAAATACTTTGCATGTCAAGTACAAGTCTTGAGATGGGAGGCTTAAAGAGCTGGACATATTCCACTTACTCAAGAAAACAGTGAGAGGATACAGGGAATAGATAACAACGGTAAGCTTTTTTACTCTTGCTGACAAAAGCACAACTAAATCCAGTGACTGGAAGTTTTAGGTTAGATGTAATCAACCTTGAAATCAGATGCAATTTCCTAGCAGTAAAGGTAATTAAACTCTGTAACAGCTTATGAAAGGAGGTGGTGCACTCACCATTGCCTGATCTTGTCCTAAAAAAGGCTGTCTTTTTTAAATACAGCTTTACTTTAGCTTCTGGAAGAACTTCTAATGGACAGAGCTGGCTCAGGGAGGGAAGGAGGGTCACATCAGGCTAGATCTCCTGGTGATCCCTCTGGCCCTATATCCATTAAAACAATGCATCTGTGCAACTTCTTCCATTATGGCTGGAACAAGATGGCTTGAATTGCACCCTGCCCACTCAGACATTTTCAGGCTGGCATTAAGTTAATAAGTATAATCAAATCCCGTACTTGAGAGCTCCAGTTGGCTGCCTACAGCAGAGAGGAAGAATCTCTTTGCCACTCCTCTGAGAGATATTTGGTGTCATATATTCTGCAGAATAACTTTTTGCCTTCCCTTGAACCATGTACTATTTATCTTGCTGTAGCCAGGAAGAGATTAAACCAACGCAGAAAATTATTTTAGACATCTGATGCTTGGGTTTGAATTAAGCCCAGTCCAGGAGCAGTAGAAATGTTATAGCTCAGATTGGCAAGGGTGGTGGATATTATGCATGGATTTTTTTCTGTGGTTGTCTGGGCATGTCATGCCTAATCAGTTCTCAAGTATCACAGGAAGCTCAGGTACTATTTTAGACATATAACAGTTTGGTTTCTCAAGGGCTAAAATACTATGGGCTAATGAAAGTAGTTGTCTCAGACTTGGCCTGCATGTACAACATTTAATAGGCACCTATATGGAGTACAAATTAGACAGTCTGATGATCTCTCTTTGCCTTAAATTTTAAGGAAATTTAAAATTTTTACATAACAACAGCCTCTAATTTCCAGGGCTCTCAGGAATGCACATGGTTACACTGTAAGCCACAAGCACCAAAAAGTCTCCAGTACCATTGGTCAGAGATAGAAAAACTCACTGAGAATTCAAAAACCAAGCAATTCCCACCAAAACTTAAAAATATGCGAGCACAAAATACAGCTAATTGCTTACAGATCTTTGCCTTGCAAGCATCAGAAGAACTCCTCAGAGGTACCTGCCTGTAGTAGAAGAGACCTGGCCTCACAACTTCTGCCATCAGTAGTCCCATCCTGCCTGGGCTGACAAGGACACAACTGCAGGACAGTGGCAGCTTGGTTGTTGAAAAGCCCTATTGAAAGCAGGTTTCTGAAGACTTCCAACCCTAAACTATAAGGTGTTCTGTCTTTGTGACAGGTGAGGGTGCTCAGCACCCCTGCATGAGAACTTGGATATTTAACACCTTTTCTGGCAGAACATTTATAAACAGACCATTGGTGTTTTGGTGTGGTTGGGAGATGCAAGTGGCTGCATCCAGGAAAATAATTACTGAATAAACATAAATTAGATGTTTTTCTGTGTAGACTGACATAATAAGTAGAAAATTTTTTTAACATCTCACCCAAAGAGTCATGAAAATGAATGAAAGAAAACCAACTCAGACTGAAGAATTAAGGTAGAAACACATCTTCATTACTTACTGCATCTCAAAAATAAATGTAAAATAAGTGTTGTACATACCACTAATAAGTGTGATGAACAGTGTGACACTGCAAACTATTTGTAAACAAAAATGGTATTATAGTTCCCCAAGATGCTTGCACCTGGAGGCCTACAAAATCACAGTAGGTATAGCTCCATATAATGCTTATCATCATGGAAAGTGGATATTTTTTATTGCTGAAGGGCAGGACAAAAGGACACATTATAGCCTCAGCTCATCGAGATATTCTTCTCAGTTTAGATTTATCACAGGTTTCTCTTAAACTACAGTTTTATTTAAGAAATAGGCTTGTGTCATTGAGTGTATGTACAGACTGCAAATGATGTTTTGCAAGCAAATCCTCTGTTGCATAATCTTTGCTGTCATTTTTAATAGCTGGATGGAAAAGAAGTTTCCATAAAGAATCGCTGTTTATGATGGGGCATATAAGAAACAACCAGCACTATCCCAGAAGCAGATTGCAGGGTATCTGGGCAGAAAATGAGAAACTTTGGCGGATTTATTATTTTCCTTAAGTGGAAAAAAAATATTTTAAAATGTAGTCCAGCAACAACTTACAATAACTTAACAGCTATTCAGTTCAGCCATCTGAGATGTGGACATATGTTCAGAGGATATTGAAGATAGTTCTTTCTTTATGTACAGTATCATGAAAATTTATAAAACTTGATTGCTCTGGAAGAGTTCACATGGTACCCAGGATCTGCTGTCTTGAGTCTTTCAGAATAATTGGCTTGACTGATTGGTTTTAGATTGAATTTTTAAAATTATGTCTGTTATTGTTATGTACAAAACTGTTAGCCAAATTCACTGGGATATTGTTGGAACCTTGGGTTCAGAGAATTTAGGTTTCTGGGATATAGCAATATACATGCAACAAGATGGAGGATTTTGGGTGTAGGTTATTTCTTCTTCTTTCTTCCTTCTTCTTCACAAGCCTGAGTGATCTGGTATTGGTTTGAAAAACCCACAGTGCAGAACATGAATGATTAGTTACTGGATTATAAGTAAAAGTAAATTAGTTGGCATTCCATAATTGGGTAATTTGGGCTTTAAAAGACCTTGGAAGTTAGAACTTGAGGGCCATTTCCACCTTGTTAACTTAGAGGCACATTCCATGCAGCTGTACCATAGATAAGAAATAATAAACATCTGAGTCCAAAGAACAACTCCACATCTCCTGTGTTTCAATCTGAATTCTGAGTAAAAGAACCACTACAAAGAGAAAGAACAGAATCAGAAAATTTAAGGGGACATTGCGCTTATTTACTGAACATGCATCTTTTTCCACACATTTACATAGTATTTGTACATTAATAGATGTATGACATGCCCCAGAGAAGCTGCCAGCCTAAAATACTGATCCTGAAGGTATTTACACATCTCCTTGACATAAAGTATCAAGAGTACTGAGCCTTTTAAAGGTTTTAAAGTAAACTGTGTGCCTAAGTCTGTTGAATGACACTTGTACAATACCTATAGAAACACTGGGAGAACAAAATATGTAGGCTAAATGACACCTCATACTTAGGCACCTAGATAATATGGGAACATATCTGCAATTTACTTTCAAGGTAGATCTTGCTCACAAGATGAAAAATGCTCCATATAAGCAGTTATTCCTATGAGATCGCTATTGTTTTTCTGCAGCCAATTCATTGAAAAAAAATGCTTTTATCTTCCTTGAAATTGTCTTATGAAAAAATTACATTATGGTGTAATAACAAGTGTGTTCTGATATAGAAAAATATATTATGGTGTAATAACAGGTATAACAGGGGAAATTATATGATCTGTAGTAACATATTTGTATATGTGTCCTATGTGTGAAGATTTCCTTCTCACATATCAACCAACCCTTGCTATTATTGTTCTTTGGTGCTGATCATCAGGGAGGACCAAGATTGAAACCCTAAGAAGATGTGCATTTCTCCACAGTAATAAATCAAATTTTGAAAGGAAGCTAGTGGAGACTTAACGCAGTTTGTGGTTCCTATTATCATTTTACAACAGTCTCCTTTTTGGAGAATTTCACAGAAAACAGTCCAGTGTGAAACCCCCCCACTGAATTAAGTTTTGCCAGTACAACTGGGATGGAGAAGCACCATAAAAGAACTAGACATCCAGAGAAAGTGACAGTCTTTCTCCTTTTTAGGAAATGGGAGAAGCATGACTTTTTGCAAAGAAGCCCACTAAGAGATTTTTTGTTCCAAGGCACTGATCTTAGGAAAATTGCCAAAAGCTGAAGTTACTTACTCTTGATAGATACACAGTGATCCACAAGAACAATAGTAAAACAAAACAGAAGAAGTTCAAGTAACCAGAAATCTTTGAAGCACAATTGCCTCATTTCTTCTGAATGTCAATAAATCAGACATTTTTGTTCTTGTTTAACTAGTCAAGTGCACAAATTGTGACTAGCCTTCTCATTAACCGTTGTCTTGAAAGACACTAAAGGTTGCCATCCAGACGGAATAACCCAAATAAACATTAGATCCCACTTAAATCAGTGGTCTGCCAAGAATTCTTGCAGGCTCAGTGGGGTATCTGAAGCGTAAGCCATACTGATCATTAACCAGAGGGCAGAAATTGCCCCAGATGCCCAGCAGGCCAGAGAAAATGCACCATGTGCTATGGTTTTTTCTCGTTGCAGGGAATGAGCCTGTTCACAGCATTTGTCTGAGTTGTTTTCCTCTCTGAAAAACAGCTGGAGCTTAGACCCTCTTTATTTTCCTATTATATTTTAAGGAAGCAAATTATCTTTGGCATATTCATTTAAATTGATTTATATTTTAAATAAGTAAACAGGATTAGACTAAGGATTTGACCTGACTCTTGTTAGCTTGGGCGAAACAGCAAGGCAAAGTCCCCAAATAATACTGCTGTCAGCTAACAACTTGGTTCACTAAGAGAACAGTCTTATGATGAAAGTCATATTAAAAGTGACTAAAATCTTTAGAATTAATTTTAAAATGGTCTCTGGAAAGTTGCTGTGTAGGGACTTAGAGGAAGATAATGAGAGAAAGAGAAGTGAGGACATTAAAACAGACTGATTAATAAAATATGAATATAGACAAAGCTGTGCAGCTGGGGTTTTACTCTACCATTTAAAAACAGCCATACATATTATTCTGACTCTGAGCCTGTATCACTTTAAATCTTTTAGAAACATGTTAAAATTACTCAGAGGGACCATTTTCAAAAGCTCCCAGGACTTATGCGTGAAAACTAAAAAGAGTTTCATTGTAAATCCCTCTGTCTAGTTCAACAGTATTTTATGCCTACAGACAACACTCAGAGGACAAAATCACAGCCTTCGTCTGGAAAAACTATTGTCCAGTCATGATATATTGCTTGTGCTTACAGAAATGCAACATGAGCACAATAATACTGGATCTTATATATATGAGGATGCTGCATTTTCAGGATGAAAACATCAAGTACATTATTGTTGTTACTAATGAGACATTTTGATATAGCATTGTTTGTATAAAACCAAAGACAGATCCGTTTCAAAAGTCATGGAGAGCAGGTAAAGAAAGAGTCAGCTGTACATCTATTTTCCATTTTAGCACAAATATTCTCTAGATCATAGAGAAGCATTATGAAAATATGCGTAAAAATGAATTTGAGGGAGATGAGTGCTTGAAAACATTTTGATGATAAGATCTTTTTGTATATATGAGATCAGAAGATCATGATCTTGGAAATAGTATGATTCAGTAAAAAACAGGGTGGAATGGAATCCTTCAATTCATTTGGAAATGTATACTGGAAGAGAAAAAAAGAACTGAATTTGAAGTTCTTATTAGTCATCGCTGAGTCAAGACATGTATCTGTATCTGACCTACAAAGAAGCAGATTTTTACGCAGCACTCTGCTGTTCCCTGTTGGGCATGCTAAACCACGCTAAGTTTTAGAACAGCATCCGTCCCTGATGCAGAGGGACGCCTGTGCAATTTTCTTCCATTTAAGCCTTCAATACCCAACTGAAGTGGGACCTTTATCTTAAGTCAAGCACTGATTTACATCTGGTTGCTTGTTTCCTATTCCTTAAATGCACTGAGGAATCTCCTTGTGGGGAGGCTGTGTGCACAAAGACCGTGTGTGCTTTGGAGGGTGAGCCAAAACATGGCCCCTGTTACCACAGAGTGGCAATGAAACAACAGATTCATTTTAATGGGGGATGCGTAGGCCCTTCCATGCTTCTTACAGGTTGGTCTGAATTGTTTTCATTATGAGCCTATTAGTTCAGGAGTTTAACACTGCCAAGCAGCCCTGCTCTAGGCTACTGTTTGGCACACACCACCGGTACAAGAGTAATGGTTTATTTGGACAGTTTGATAAAATTAAATAGCTCAACTCTTACCCAGCTCAAAGACAAGCAAAAATGCATGTGGAGGTTTTCAGGTTTTAGAAACTGTATTCAGATTGCACAAGGCATCTTTGTTTTTTAGAAGCTATCTTCTCAAGAAGGTGAGAGTTCATAATTTGGGGTAGTGGCCATGCCAAATTAGGCAAGAAACATTGCAATAATGCCTGACATACCAGTGGGTAAAAATAATGTTCAGAGATAGTGCAGTAAACAGTTGAAATTTCATGGAATTTGGTTTTAATTATCTGTTGATAACAACATGAGTCATCTGNNNNGAAAGAGAAAGAGAAAGAGAAAGAGAAAGAGAAAGAGAAAGAGAAAGAGAGTAGAAACTACTGGGCTTCCAATATTGAGCTTTCAAAATATTTTCTGATGGTGACATTATTGGGACATTTTTGATACTGATACAAGGCGAGTTACTTGAAAGTAATCTAGGCACACTTTCAGCTGTAGTATAAAAGACCTACAGACATGAAGTTTTATATGTTAATAATCTAAAAAAGTAAGCATATCAAATGGGTTTTACCTTCCTCGATGTATGTAAAATCTAATTAGTCAGTAGCAGTTCAGACATTAAACTTTATTTTTTGCAAGCTGTAAGGATGAGATAAATTTCAGTTTTAATCTCCCCCCAAAACCCTCTCATTCATAACATAAATAGGTTATTTGAGTGTGAATCTTAGCAGGGAGTGACTGATAGGAAAAAACAGTCATTAAAATGGGGTCACAAAACATTAACTTTCAGAGAAGGCATAAGTATGCTTCGTTCCTACAATAACCTCCAAGGAAAGCATGCTGCTTGGAGTGTTTATGTCTGAAATGCAGGCTTCAGATCAATGAGGAGGAACTATAGTGCCTTCTTTATTTTCCCAGCCCTATCTGGCTGCCAGTGTCTCGGAGCTGTCAAGGAACAAATTCTCTGACTTCATCTTGCGTGCTCTTTCCTCTGTATTCTGACAACGCCTCTCAGGTTCAGAGATGTGTCAACCCCATTGTAATGATTGCTGCTAAAGCGGATGCACTGAGGAATTAAATGTGGAAATACATGTTAAAACTGCCTTTCTTATTCATCAGAGATGCCAAGCCCCTGAAAGAAATTTCAGAGGAATAAACACATCTGTAATGGTTGGAGGTGGTTTTTTTATTTTTTTTTTCTTCTACAGATAACACTTTATATAAAGCAAGTCCTCTTCACTCTTTCTTGTGTTCTTATCTGAGAGGAGAGGTCACAAAAAAACTGTACTTGAAAACTGACAATCTTACCATTAAACCAGTTACAATCAGAAATGTAATTGCTTTTCAGAGGAGCAGTGTGATTGCATAAAACAGGATTACTCCATTTTTAGTTCATCATAATAGCCTAGCATCTTTAATATTCCCATATTATTTTCACAGGGGTTTGCACCACCTATGTTAATAAAGAAGATTATGTTACAGTCAGCAAGTAAAAAACAAAGTCTTCAGGAGGAATGATTTCTTATGAATGGAAAGTGTTTAATACACATACATACATCCCAGGAGTCAAACACCCTTCCTTAGGAACAGCTTCTAATTTGTTTCATTCAGCAGAGCCTTTGGGATCTCTATTAAATAAATTAGGTTTAATGGGTAGGCTTTATCAATCCAACAGTTTCCCTAAAGTAATAATTTTAACCCCTCCATTTCTCTCAAAGGATTTTTAAAAATGAAGGGGAAAAAAAGAGTGAGAGATAGAGAGAAGGGATAGCAGCTCATGCTATTTAAATAAATGTCAGCTCCAGCCAACTTGACCTTCACTGCCAAGATGATTTTTTTTTCAGAAGGCTGCTTTACAAATTTCAGAACAAAATTTCATGAGCTTATGCTTGGAAACATTTCCATAACATTTTGTAAACTACCTCTCATCATCCATACTTCATCTGCAGTAATATTCTTCCTTAGCAGCTCCTGCCTGAAGTGCCATTTGATCTCATGCCTGTCCAGCAACGTAAGTGCTGCTAGGAAAGGGCATGACATGGGGCTTGCTCTAAACTTTTAATGAGTTACTGCTTTGGGAAGACAATTTATCTGAGATGTAGCTGACTTTGTTTTTATTCAATAGTAGTCTGCATTGGTCTCGGGGCAAAGATTTGGACCATGCTGGCTCTGGTCCAGAGGAGTCTGATAAGTGTAGCACCCAGAGCTTAAGCTACCTGTGACATAGCTCAGCCCAAACCCAAGTGCTCTTTAGAGAAGAGCTTGCCTGTGGCTCCCTGCCTGGCCAGCACGGCTCAAGCCAGCAAGAGCTTGCTGTAGCCCAGCCTCCAACAACTGTCCTGAGGGAAGCAGAGCCTGAGTGCTCCAAGCCAAGGCTGGGCTACAGCCTGAAGCAAGGAAAGAGCAAACAGGAGTAACAAAGCTTGGTGGGATTCTGCCTGCTCTCAACTCCTGGATTCCATGAGGACTACATGGCCTTTTCTGTTGGAACCAGAATTTTCTCTTAACGTACAAGCAGCTGATACTGTGTTTGTTACCCAGAGCTGACATTGCAATGGGGGCACCAAGACTTTGTCCACTGCCAAGCTACAAGTCCTACACTAGCTAGAGACCTGAGGATCACAGATCACTATTGCACCCAGACACAGCAGACAACTTTAGATAAATGAATTAATGTTTCAAAAGAGATGCTGTACTTTTCATTCTTGCATTTAATCCATCCACCTGAAGTCAGTGGAACCTGAATTAGCTCATGCACTTTCAAATAACTCATCAGTCATGCATTTGCTACATGAAGTTCATCTCTTCCTTCTCTATTCCATGAAGATGCAGTGCAATGAGGGCACTACTCAAAAAAGGAGGCAGGCGTCCAAACTTCCCATGCCCTTTTCTCACTCTCAAATATATCCTCTCTAGGATCTTGCCCATGCAAGTGCTGCAGTGTCACTGCTTGTAGCTGGTCTATGTTGATTTACACAAGACTAAGATATATGGAATCTCAGGATAAATGAGCAATTGCCTGCATGTAATTTTTAATTGAAATGTTAATGTAATCTCCTATGCAGCAGACAACATTCAAATCAGATTTTCTTCAAATTTGCTGTTGCTGAAAATAAACACAAAAAAACACCCTTCACAAATGAAATCTTGAATCCTAACTCAGATGGGAAAATTCACAGGCCGCTCTCTTTAATTAATTTAAGCATTACTAATTTAAACTAAGTTCTCCTGAGTAATTCCAGTAACAGCACTTAAAAATAATGCTCATGTGAAAAGCTTTGCTACTTCAGGAAATGATCAGAATTAATGTTGCTCATTTCACAAAGAAGATTGTCTTTGTTGTGGCACATGCATAAAGTTATAGCCTATTAGCAAACAAGATGAAAAATGAGATCATTTATACCAGCTGAAACAAACAAGATTTTGATATTCATATATTGTAGGTTTTATAAGAACCTGAAGGGAAACAGGGAAAATAAAACAAAAAATATGCACCCACAACAGGAGGGAAAACTATCCTTCATGGTCCTAGGAGACAACTAGTCAAGTTACAACCACTTTTATCATTACTATAAATACTTCACTAATTTTGACTAAAATCATATCACAATGCCAAAATTCCCTTCCCATCATGACAAACAGTTGCTGGTCAACTTGCATTTTCAGTTTCATCCTCAAATTTCTCACAGAATAACTTCCAGGCTGCTCTGATTTTATCCCATACACTCTAAATACCTCTGGCTTTGGTCCAGTGATTAGAAAAGTTTTTTTTATTTAACCTGATGATTTTTGGATTTTCTATGAAATGTCTTTGGGTGCCTATACTTCAGTGAGCTCCTACAGAAATATGCATTCTACAGAAGCAATGGTTTTCATGAGATAAAATATATAGATTTGTGTCTGTAAGAAGGGCTGGTCTGTAAGTGGACCTAATATATGCAACCAGGTAGCTACATGACATTTCAGTTGGGCACTAAGTATGATGTCAAAATATTCTTTAGCTAGGTTCATACTCAAAAGTTAAATCCACTGTTTCACAAGTTACTTTGCTACAAAACAAGAAGGTATATAAAAATAACTCCTCATTTTAACTACCTGTTACCTAGTATGACCATGCAAACTCAGCTAAGCACAGGTAGGATCCTGCCTTCTTGGACAGTGCTCATCTTTGTCCCTGTTTTTTGGGGGCTAGCAAAATCAGTTTTACTTAGAGGCCATCACCACCACAACCATGATTATATTTGTTCATTTATTCTCTGTTTCTGTTCATGGGCACCTGTATTTACTAGTAGTCTTTCAAGAGCCTAGACTATACACTGGAGTAAATATCACAGACAGGAAGAAAGTGTGTGGGTTTCTACAAGGAAGAGCAAGATGGCTAATTTTAGATCTCTCTATCATTAAATATGTAAATATTACATAAAGGCTACCTGTCTGGCACTTAATCCATAACTTATATATCAAAAGAAATTCTGACCTTTATCTGTTTCTGTAGAAAACAGCAAGAGGTCATAAAGGTATGTATGTGTGCCACTTTCTTTTTTTAATTCATTCTGCAATCTGTGCGGTGTTGAAAATAATAGCATTTGGGGAGACAAAGAGATGTGGGGTCACCATGGTCTTAACACATTGCAATATTCCTTTCAATGTCTTCCATCACTTCTAAAATTGATTTTTGTTTTTGTTTTTCTTTATGATATCAACTAGAAAATTAGATGCTATGGAGCGAGTAAGAAAAACAGCAAGAACTCTGATCTTTTTCCTCATTTAGAAAACTGAGGTTACTTTTCTATTGGTTTGCATTTGAGATGTGCTGGTTTTCAACTACTTCTTAGAGCAAAGAAAAGGTCCTAAAAAGTAAGTATTTCTCCAAAGAAAAGGTCCTAAAAAGTAAGTATTTCTCCAAAGCACTTTCTAGCAAACTGGATGGCAGTAAAAGATTTTTACATTAAACTTTGACTAGAGCATCTGAAAGAAAATGTAATATAAAAGGATTTCTCCTTGAAGTATGTTTCTATTCAGACATTTTTGGGAACTTCAGTCCAGTTAAACAAAATCTGATGCTAGTTTCTCAGTTGACTTAGGCTGAAGTTGATTTATTGCCCTTTGTTTAAAGAAAAAATAACTGAGTTGCTGAAAAGACGTAAAGTATATCTTTGCCTTGTTGTATTACAGTGTATGGGACTAAGTTTAGAGAGTATATTTAGATATTAATTTTTGGAAGTGTTATTTAGAACCTATCTTCCCTGGCTTGCACCTGATTAATTCCAAGGCTGAATGCTGAAATGCTTTCTTAGGCAAAACTCTCCTTATCGTTAAATTCTGAGATAGTATTTAAGTGTTTGAATCCAGATACTTAAAGGTGTAGATAAGCATCAAATAGGGTTTGTAAAAAAGCCTATGCAGGATATAGGACTAATTAATTTTGAGAAGTAATGTATATTAGATATCAAACAGATCTGGTGTTTTGGAAATACCATGAGACATTTCCATACAAAGTTAGGTGCTTAAAAGTCTTCAGAGTTTTTACTGTTTGCTTTACATCTGAAATTATTTTAAAATCTGTCTCTCAGATTAAGAGAGTTGAAATAGATACAAGAAATTAATACATCAAATTTAAAAAAAAAAAAAATGCCAACCTGTAAACATCTGACACATAAGTTTTGAATGTTCACATTACAAACTACTCTCTATGCATATCTCATGACTTATGAGACCAGGAGGGTTGTAATACATACAGAGAACAGATTACCTGACTTTACAAAGCTGTTTATAAGAACACATCTTTTTTGTCTCAGCATTTGAAATATATTTAGAGCATGCAAGCTCCTTTTCAATTGCAAGTCAAGCACAACTACATGAACTATTACATTTTTCTCCTGCTGAAATCCAGAGAAATGAAATTGCTGCCTTGAGCCACATTTTGAACTACTAACTATTGCCACTTGAACCAAGAAAAGCTTTAAAACTTACACTGCAAGACTTCTCCAGAAGCTACGAAATCCCCCTCCAAGCCTCCAAATCAGCTTCTGATGGGAACACATTTTTTTTTGAGGTTGCCCCCAGAGGTATTTACTGTTCAAGTCAATCACTGCTGAGTTTCTTGTGTGTTGATCTTACCAGAGTACAACCATAGGTCCCTAACAAGTATTTATAAGAAATAATAGTGTGCCTAAAATCTTAGTGTGCCATGACCACAAACATGAAACAGCCCTGAGCGTAAAGACCTGACAGATTAATCTTGCTGTATCCCTGTGCAATGAGATAAAAAATCTTTGCCTTTCAGCTTTTTGTAATCAAAGAAAACCAAGAGAGATTTCTTTTGTTCTGTAATTTTATGTGTGTCAGTGCCGTGCCTTTCCCAGTTCATTTGTTGTGATTTATATTTTCAGAAAGTGTATGCTGTACTGCATGAGAAATGTCTCTGTTGAATTGAATTCTCTGACTGCAGTAACTCTAGATGAGCTCAGTGTCTTAATCTGATGGTTATTTCTTCTTTTTATAAAACCGATGTGTACAGTGGCTGTATTACTTAGAATAATTAGTTTTTGTCTCATCTTGCAAATTCTTCACTGTGTGGGAATTGCCAGAATATTTTTGTTGTTGCACATAGTAAACCAAAATAATACCCTGAAGCGAGTTTCTATTTAAATATTTTGCCACAGATCAAACTCTGCTTTAGTTGTAAGAGTTCAGGTAAAGCCTCAAGAAGTTCAAAAGGAAAAGGAAGATTTTTCTAAAACTTCAGCTTCTGTAAGAACCAGCATTAATACCCCAAAAGATGACTGAATATCCAAAGTGGCTAGAAAACCAGTTTTTATCTGCAGTTTTGTGTGGTGAAGGTGAAAGTAGAACATCCCCAGAGGACTTGAGAAAAGCAGAGTACAAGGATTAAAGGATCAGAAGTGGCCTGAGTTCCTGTAACTGGGAATCTAGCAAAGATGGGCTCTGGGAAAGTGCACTCTAACTGAAATGTTAACACTAAATGCTAACAGCAACTGGCCAGCAGGCACTACTTGTGTGGCAGACCAAGGAAAAAACCAAGGTTGTGTGGCCAGATCATGACAACAAATGTGCCAGCTACAGTGTGCCTTTTGTACTAGGGGACTTGTCAGCCTCTGAAATTAGAAGCCTTCCCCTAAGTAACTAAACTGGGATTAAAGGATTAAGGCAATGTAGGCAATGTGTTAGAAGCAAAATATATCCCAGTAAAAGAACGTTACACATAGATTTTTCTCGGAGGCGATGCTGAAGAGCCAAAGATCAGAGAGTCTGCTTCCCTCTGGTGGCAGGGGCTGCTCTTCACCTTCCATTCCAGTGTTTGGGACTGGGCAGTCAGCCCTATTTTAAGCACATCAGGCAATGACATTCGTAGCCTTTCCCATTTCCCATAGCCAATCCTAGTAGAAGTATTCCTATTCCTAACTTTCCAGCCCTCAGTAAAAAGACAATTTTTAATATGCATGCTGAACCAATGCAGCATGGGATTTGGGGAATGTGCCTTTTTTCCTCAAATTGTCAAGAATTAATTTTAAATTCAAAATAAATCAACCAAAAAAAAAAAAACAAACCAAAAAAAAACCCTTACAAGTTTGAACCAAGGGAAAACTCATTTTACAGCCCAGTACAAGAAAAATATTTGTTGTCTGCCACAGGTACAGTGTTAAACTGGAAGCAATGCCTTCCCACACCTTTGAAGTTTTGAATGTGATGGTAATGAAGTGACCCAGTTTACGCACTTGTCTTTAGCATCTTCACATTGCTGAAAGTAAAGAAATTATGACATTGGCAGCAGGAGGTTGAAGGCACAGACCACTCCATTAGATAAGCTATATCAGGAGTTTTTTGGCTTAGTTGATGGTATCGTACTTTCATCTTAATGTCCTTCTTCAGGCTGGCTGTGGGTGGTGAATCAGGGTTTCCTGAGTGGAAGGAATAAGAAATGGGGCACAAAAGGAGCCCCTGAGAGAAGACTGGGAGACTATTGTCCAGACATGATGAAAGGAGGAAAAAACCAGCCTTTTATAACCCTTGTCATGGAGGAGAACAGCATATCCTGACCCAGCAAGTCAGGATGCTATTGTGCTGTTGTGGCCAGTGCTGAAAATGGGGACAGAAAAACACAACACACCAGCTTTGGTGGCTGCAGAGGCTCTCAGGTCTGCCTTGTGGGAAACACTTGTTTATTTCCCAGCAGTTCACTCCTGATTTTGTACAGTTCACTCTGCACAATCTGCACAGTCACTGGTGGTCACATTAGCCAGAGAGACACGTGCTCTGTACAGACACTCTCTCAGCACACACAGACAGCAGTGCAAGCCAGAGAGACTTGCCATTTTCCACACAGCTACCGTTACAGGCTCCCAAAATACATGAGTTATTTACTCATTATTGGCTGCCCAGTCCCAGGTGTGGTGCTTTCCAAATAACATGAAGACAGTAATCTCTCCCTACAGAACAAAATCCAAAATAGAAAAGATCTTGTTGGAACAGTGGTAAGGGACGCCAGATACAAGTGAAGGGCTCATGGCATTTAGCAGAAATCACCCTCTTAAAATACTTTTGTTGCTGCAGTCATGACACAGCAACTTTACCTGCTCCCATTGCCTTCCTATCATATCACCATTCGGTCTAGCAATTTACCCCTTCTGTCTGGTTCAAATCTCAACCATGCTTTTCCAAAGAGCTCAAACAATATTTTATTTCTCATCTGGCTAAACACAGAAATTCTGCAGTAAAAAAAAATGTATTTTCCAGGAAAGCTTGAGTGTATCAGCTGGGTGAGAATTTCAGAAGTCCCGCACAAGGAGGTAATTTTAACTGTTTATGTGGCGGTAGATTCTCTAAAGGACAGAAGAGATTTCTTATTCGATTACATCTCTTTTTGATGAATAAACCTCTGAATAGGAAGAAAGCTTCTCCTTTCTACCTATCACAAGTTACTTCATAGCTGTGGCACAAGCTGTGCCATCCTACACTACCTGATGAGTGAACCATCCATCCATGGCTGACATGACAGGCAGTGTTCTACATATTCTGAAATTTCACTCTTTGAAATATGACCATTTCCTCAGTAATAGTATAAAAATATGCTGGAAAAATATCTCAGTGAACAGACTGACGTATTCTCCTGGGCAAGATGTTGGGAGACTGGGCTAAACACTGTAGCTTGTCAGATATGCTAATAGATGAGCTGTATTTTGAGCACTGATCCTAAGAAGAATACACTGAGCAAATGTCACTTTTGCAACCACTAACTGAACATGACTATGGCTGACAGCACTTTCCTTCACCCTCTGCTGACTCTCAAAGATCATGCCCCATTTGTTTATTGGAAATATTCATGCTTCCCCAAAGATTCACCACAAACTGCATCTCTCTGCCAACAGGACCTTGTGTGTGTAGTTATCGTATTGCATTTTTTTCTCACTCTTGCCTGATCCAGCCTATTCAAATCATCATGTTCATGCAGCATTTCTGCCAGCAGAGGAGGGAGTGCAACTCATGCCTAACTTTGCATTTGGTTATGACACCCTTCAGGGTCATCAAAGCAATACCAAGGAGGTTTATGTTTAAAATGTGTGACCTCAGGTGACTTTCAATTTTACATATACTTTCAAAGCAACAAACAAGCCTGGGTAAATTGTTGAACAAGTAGCATTCACAAGGAGATGAACAGAAAGCAAGAAAGAAAGAGACAACAAAGAAAACTAGCATTGATTGAAGTGAAACATGTTGGGAAACCATCCCTTCAGAAGGCCTGATAACATGAGATGAGGATCTTCTGCACATTGGGTTATGACTTCCACATATTTTTGTACATGGACTTGCCCAGACCCAAGCTCATGCATCAAAACACCTTTCAGCTCTCATCTCCTCAGTGGTAGGCATCAGAACCTTCAAAGCCACTCTAACAGAAGCTAGGCTCAACTTTAACACTCTAGTTTAAGAGCATCTCTAGAAGCAAAATGTAAAATTTTCTTGTACCTGCAGATAGCTTCTTTTTAGGCCTGCTGGAAACTGGATGACAGTGATTCCTGGGAAGGAGTGGCATGGCAGACATCCCCAGAAACACTCCATTTCAGAAAGGTGTCTGCCACCAGTGATAGGTTTTTAATGCCAACTGCAATTAAATCCTTGAAAAGTAGCATGCAGTATTTCACAGTTTATTAATAGAGATGAGTATATTATTGCTCACAGACCCATGAGCTCAGCAAAAACCTCAGTTAATTTTTCATTGTCCTACAATCCTTTGCACTCTCTAATCAATCAAGGTTCTGTTACGAACTTCTAAAACAGGGTAAAATACCTCAGGATTTGCAAAAATCCACAAGGAGATCACAGCTCATGGTGTAGTAGTAGCATAAAGCAACACAATCTGTATCAGCCCAAATAAAATACACCCACTGTTGCATGGTTTGTAACAAAGCATTTTCAGTGGTGCATTTGAAGGAAGTGAATTCTGGAAGATAAACACAGATTCAAAGAAGCTGTTTATAGCTATGATTCCTTTCTTTTTATTTAGAAAGGAAAAAAAAAAAGAAAAGAAAAAGCTTTCCTTATGCACCAGCAAAGCCAGCCATGGTTTTGCAAATCTTCAAGCCATATAAAGCAAAGAGAAGTGGTAATAGCACACATCCAGATCCTTTTTACCAACAGGTAGCTGAGACCTGTCTCACTTAGTAGGTCAAGATCCCTGTTACTTCTGTGTGAAACTAATGGGAGTTACATATATGCATATAGAGAGACTAACTCAATATATAACTCACAGTATGTTCTGAACAGGGGAGTTTTCTGTAAATACCTGTACTCAGAGGGGTGTCTTCAGCTCCTGTTAAGGCTCTGCTGTAGCATCAGGAGCTTAGCAGCTGTGTGGTGAGCCAGATGGGCAGCTGAGCATCTTCTACCCCTCTTTTAGGGGATTCCTACAAGCACACCCTCAACATTCCAGAAGAAATGCCACGGTGCTGCTGCAAGCAGGGAGTGTGATATCCTGGTAGCAATGGATGAAATCCTGGCTCCCCTTCACGATGTTTCATTCCTTAATTTCCCTGTAGCCAGAGTTTTGATGGGTGACTTTGATAGATCACAGCAAGGATGAAATGCCACCTGTCTCTAAAACAGCCTCCAAAGGCAGTCTGGGCAAAAGCAACAGAATGATGTAACCCCCTCAGTCTGCTGCTTGGCCTGCAGCTTGTAACTACTGCTGGCACCCTACCAGGCTGTGTGTGCCTCCAACCCCAGCTCTAGGTGACCACAGTGCTGGTCTCCCTCTGTGACACCCCTTGGCTGCCAGCTCCACCTCTCTGTCTTCACTGTCACACAGCTGCTTCTGCTTGCATGCCTCAGGCAGTGTTTCCTTTCCTTCCTTTGGCTCAGAGGATTAGCAAATCAAGCTGGATACTTACCCAGGAGGCAACATAGTGCCCCATAAAGAGCCAACAGAGTGTGATAGCCAGCTGTGTACTGAGTGGCCCCAGGTCTGGAATAACACAAAAAGCATAGAGCCCAGTGCCCCTGGCATCTGACTTGGATCCCTGTAAACAAATTATTAACAACTACTCAAAGAACTCACATGAACCATACAAATTCTTTTAGTTCTGTATGGACAGGAGTTGGACTTGATGGTCCTTGTTGGTCCCTTCCAACTCAGCATATTCTGTGATTCTGTGCAAGCCTGGAAAATGAAGTTTTAACACTGGCATTTGAACCTTTTATTGCAAAGTCTCAGTTCAAGTCAAAGTTATGGACAGGCTTATGCTATGTAGGAGCATAAAAATATGGATATTTTGGGATTCGGTTTCCTTAAGAGCTATGAGATGGACATTCTAGCATGTGCTGTTCATGGCAGGTAATACTGCTTGTCTTTCTTTCCACTCACAATATGTTTAGCTCCAGCAGCAGCAATGCATACTTCAAGCCACTGGCCAGCTGTAGTTAGATGGATTCATATCTTAGAAAGGGCAAGGTGGTCTCTGAAAGCCTTCTTTTTCTGAGACTGGCTCTGGACCTGGCAACTATTAGAGCCAGTAGAACTGAAAATGCATTTGTGGTACTAAAAGATAAATGGCTTCAGAGTAACAGTTTATCAGAGAGGAAAATTTAAGTAACTCTTTGTGTTTATTAAAAGAGGGATGGCCTGAGGACGGTTCCTTGAAGAGTTAACGTCCCTCAGGGCTTGAAATGCTTCTCCTGCTGCTTGTAGAGACCCATTAGAGATTGAAGCATAGATGAGAGTTACAAATCCTGCTCTCGGTCTCTGCTTAGAAAAGGAAGGAAAGGCAATGGAGCAGTGGGAGAGAGCAGATGGGGATGACAGCTTTTTTCTGCATCTGTATTACCAGAGTTTTGAGGTACTGTCAAACCCCAATGGTAAACAAGGGTGTCTGTACCCTAATTCAATATCACTTCAATCTATTACAGGCTGGACTGAGGACCAGTATATACAGTATAGACACCACATACAGTTACATGAGCAATATGATGGCCAGCAGGACCCTAACGGTAAAAGGTTTGGTAATGTTTTATTTTCTCTCTGAGTTCTTGGAAAGGTAAAAAGAAACAAGGAGGCAAATGTCTGAATAAAAGAACTCCAAGTAGTATTTATGAATTTTTTTGCTAGACAAATGCCATTATATAAGCAGATTCTCAAACACATGAAATGTTCTTAGGGCCCTCCCTATTCCCCTAAGACTGTCTATTCGTTGGTGTATGTCTCTGTGTGCTTTTCACTTAATAAAACCACCCCAGCAGCTGAGCTATGGAAAATGTAAGTCTAGGGGAAGCATTCAGCTCTGACTCATTATCTGTATCTAGCCATAGGATCATGAGCTCAGATACACAGAGCAACCCTCATATCAGCACAAGTAGCCCACAGCACTCTTTTCCTCACCAATTTTCTCACGCAGCATAAAGTTTTGTTTGATTTTTCATCCCAAATATGGCTACTGTAACTCTGTAAAGTAATGAAGGGGTGAGAGAGCATGGGTGAGAGAGAGAAGTTCTTTGGCAATGTCCTTGTTAAACTGCTGGCAAGTTGCCTTGCTCAGGATGTGGAATAGCAGCTGAAAACAAACACCAAGCCCCTATCAGGAAGCCTCAGGACTTTAATGCTGTTGCTAGGGATCCTTCTTGCAAAGTGCCATAGTTGGATAAAGTAGGTCAAGAAAATTACCATTATAATGATATTCTCCTTGCTGTTCTCTAGCCGGTCCCTTACCTGGCCCTGTGCCGCTGTACGATCTTCCTCATTGCTTCATCTTGCCTTCCTGCACAGTGGCCTAGCTGCACAGAAATGGCAAGAAACTCCATTTCAGCCTAGTGGGAAAGATTCACAGCTTTTTTTAGAAAAGGGAGCTGTTGCCTGGAAGCCCTTAGGCTGAGAAGTACCCACACATCCCAGGTGAGCTCTGCAAGTTATTGCTGTCTCCTCCCCTTCCAGCAAATAACCACCCTCTGGTATAGACTAAGTACTGAAAGGATGGATTTAAAGATGGGTATATTTAATGAGAAAACCTGATTTAGATGCCCATTAAGATACACACCTGTCTTGCTGTTTTTCTTTGGCAAACCAAGCATCTTATTCTTCACTCCTGGGAGCATTGAATAGTTTCTGTGGAGATGCCTAGTCTTGTTACACAATCCACCAAAAAGACAGGCACATATTTCTGTGATAATATCCTAATTTTATGAGTTAAGAATGAATCATCTAACCCAAGAGCCCACAGATGCCACATCTGCCCTATTATCACCCTTAGCAGTACAAGCTTGCTTTTTGACTTAGGTCAATTTGCTTAGGGACTACCTTATGAATTAGGCAGGGTTCAGGATCAAGACAATGTACCCAAAAAGCACCAACCAAGAAGAGCCTCTGAAAGACCCTGTTAGCGTGGATTAGTGCAATTCCTCCTCTGCTTCGTTGTGGGAGTAGTCTTGTTAGCTGACCTGTATCATCACTGTGGTCTTATCTCGATAGGCCAGATGGTAGCCAGTGTTTTGAAGAGTGGTGGCCAGGCCTGATTCACTTCTGTTCTTCACATTTTGAGAACAAACACATGTTCACTCTGCTGCTGTGCTACTACTCAGGAAGACTAAGATCAGATTGTTTGGTTCATGGCACAACCGAGAACATAACCCCCTTTCCAGACAACCATGCTCAAGCACTTCCAAGATAATTATTCAATACATGACATTAGGAAAAAAGTTGCTCCTCTGGTCTACCATCAAAATGAAAATATTAATATCTACTTATTTATTAATTATGAATTATATATTGTTTGCACAGTGTTTACCTACCAAGAAGAGCTAAGAAGTATTAAGTGTTTAAAAAAAAATGCTAAATTTGAAAAATTGCATGAAAATTAACTTTGATGAAAACAATAAGCCTTTTATGCTTGTACAATAACTTTTTATTCCTCAGCAGTGTTGCTGTTGTTGAGCTTTTCCATTTCCTTCGTAAATGCCAACTGTCTGATGAGAAGACTATTAACTATGAGTGCTGGTGATACATAATCTCTATCTTCATCTCAGAAAGAGCTTGGGGGCAGGAGGAGGCAGTTGTATGCCCTCTGATAATAGCAAAGCCCAATGTGAGGAATATAATTACACACGTATTTTTGTCATACTTTTGCCTGAGGCTGTGGACAGTACTTTGGATCTAGCTCTGTTTTTTTATGTCACAGATAAATGGATGATGCTAGTCAAGTACTTCTTTTGGTGCCCTCCTCTGTTTACAAAGACTGCACCGGGAGTGCTTTTTCCACGAAAACAGCAGGAGCAAAACAGAATCAATCACCATATTCAGAGGTTCCTGACTCTGCCTTCCAAAAGGTGTTTGTGCTAAATGTCACTCTCTCATTTCCTCTAGTTCCTCTACTTTTTCTTTTCCTATCTGTTCTTTTTTTTTCCTCCTCACACAACCACTTTGGAGAGCAATTCCCAAAATTTTGTCTTTGCCACCTGCCTTAGGGAACCCTCCTCAGATCCACTGCTTCATTGCTGCCACAATGCCTGGTGAGCAGTGACTTTCTGTGACATTTCATCATTTTATAAAGGCCTGCTTCATCTGGTAAGCTCAATACCCCAGGATATGGTACAGCTGCTCCCCATAAGCAGGTACGTAAGTGTAAAAAAAGATGTGGTTCACAGCAACCAAAATTAGCTTTCAGTGTCAAAGGAGATCTCCAGAAAAGAAGAAAAATGCTATGAATATCATAAATACTCAGTTTAAATCTAGAACTAGAGTCAGATGGGGTCTGGTGGGCTCTGAAGCTTTGCCATCTTGTTTTATTTTGTCTCACAGCAGTTGAAATTGTCCTTTGATTCTGACAAGCTATTGTGCTGTTTTCCCATGAATTCTGTTTGGATTTATGTAAAGAGTTTGATTGGACCAGATTTCTTATGTATGTTGAAGTGTTCCCTGGTCCTGCTGTTATTTATGTATTTTTTCCCTAGGTTTTTTAAATACTTGACAAGAGGACTCCAGGTACTGTCAACTGTCCTTTAAGATACTTTGACAAAAATGCCAGTTGCAATTAGATCAAACAACCCAACAGTGAAGTCAACCTTGTACATGTTCCCTATTTCAATCCTTTCCAGTGCAGCTCTCTTCATGTATTCTGCCCTCTGCTCACCTCCTGAGGATGAGGACGATTTCTTTAAGACCTGCAGGGAAACAGCACCAGACACCCACACTTTCACATTTCAGACTGCTCCAGCACAGGTACTGCTGCTGGCTACAGCTGTTGCAATGGCAAGGACAGCAGGAGAATACAGACAGTGTGTTCTGTAATAGATAATTTCCTTTGGCACCCTACACTTTCATGCTATCCTTTCCAAAGTCAGGGCATTTAACACAACACAGACACTTTGTACAATGCTGGCAAGAAATCTCTGTATTCAACAGATGTTACTGGGCATCTGTTCTCATCCAGCTGCTAGCCAAAGAATTTGGAGACAGAAGAGAGTGGTCCTATGTTAATAACAGGTTTCAGTATATATTTGATTACTAGAAGTTTAGTCATTACCAGTGCTCCCCAGCCACCCTGCTCCATTGCAGAGGCCAACACAAAGTAAGCTTCAGAAATTTTACTAAAAGTAGGGAATTGTGGAGTCATGTACAGTGCTTCTAGCCACAGGCTCTCCATAGGAGTCAAACCAGGTCAGGAGATTTGTCAAAACAGGAGACAGGGCAGTCCTTTGCTGTTCTTAGTCTAGAGGAACTGCTAGATCAGGGTGCAAATTAGAACATCAGCAGGTAGGAAATCAAACCAGCTTTGAATGGTCTATAAACACTTCCTTTGCATTATCTTGGGCATCAATAAGACCAGCATCTGTAAAGAGGAGAGCCTCTTGCCTAGGTCAAAGTCTTGTCTGTCACATCTGGTATTTCTCCAGAGACACAGCTCTAATCCACTGACTCTGAACTCATCACATGTAAGGGTTGCCATGGGGACATGCTGAGATTGTGCCATTTTAACATTTATCTTCCAGATTCCTCAATGAAGTGACTATGTAGGCTTCTAGGCAATAAATATGCTTATAAAAATGTGAATGTACAAACCAACCCATCAAGCAGGTTCATATCTGCAATATATACCCCCATTCTGGCAGACTTGAGCATTAGCTGCTGTTTGCACAGTAGCTGTGGAACATTCTCTGTCCCCACACTCCTCTCTGCCATGAATGCAAAAAGGAAAAATGTTTGAGTGAGTGGCTCATAAACACAGCTTGTTTTGACAGCGAGAGAAGACAGGGAAGGAGGAAGATGTGAACTGTTTAAGAGAAGCTTCTGAACATCATTCATAAAGCTCTACCTGTGCTTTACTTATGGTACCTTTTCAGCAAATTCATTAGTCTATGGCAAGAAGATGAAATTGACATAAAGAGCTATAATCTAAACATCCTGCTGAACAGGTCTGAGGAAGGGGAGACAAGCCTGAGATCTTACCCAGAAATGCTTGTGCCTTTTCATTATTTAGACTTTTTACCTTTGCAGTCTTTATCTGGGAGAGGAATTTTAAAATTTAAAAAAAAATTAAAATAAAAGAGAGAAGGGGGAGAAAGATGGCAAAGAGGCAAGAAAAACAGAGAAGATTAATACAGTTATCATTGGCTGATGCAGCGTATGACCCATATCCTATGGCAGGAATGAGGCTGACTTGCTCTCTCCCAGCAGCCATGCAGCTGCTAAGTATGACTCTGCCAGGTCTTCAGGTATAAAGAATGGAAGAGTCATCTAGAGAAAATTAATAATACTCCTGGAGTCAGTGAAATTTCTCCAGGGATACTGTAAGGATGAGGATGTCCTAGCCAAGTGGAAAATTATCTGTATTCATCCTCAAGTCCATAAATTGAGGGTATGTTCACACAGCAAGCTGCACTGTAGCTCAGAGGTGGCAAAAGCTCAAAACTTCATGGCAGCTTTCTGTGCCCTGCACCTGCACTACAGCACAAAGCCTTGGAATCTCTGTTGTTTTACCCTTGCAACATGAGTGGCCCCATCTTGAGAACATCTCTGAAGGAAAATCTTATCCATATCCTCTTCCCGCTTCTACCCAGTGCCTTCTCATCCACAGCGACTCTAGAGATCCCCATTCTGAGTTAAATACTGGGGCAGTCAGTCAAGGCAGTCAGTTAAATGCTGGCAGCAGAAACTGGTGTAATCCAGCCTTTAGTTCTATGGTTCAAATCAGGATGGATTTAGGAAATGCTTTCTGACTTTTCTTCTTCCCAAGGGATAGTTCTGGCGACAGAACTGAGAAAAATCTCCAAGCCAAGACGAAGATGGGTATATAATTGTGCTACTTCATAAAACCAGCATTCTGAGAATTTAATCTTGTAGACCCTTTATAACTTTTAATACATAGGTGCTTTTAAACAGGTATTTGAGTTGTAAAGGTGAGCCTAAGTCAGGTGAATAAATATTTGGCAAGTTTTTGATGGCTGAATATGATTAGAATACAAAATGCTCTCAATAGATTGGAAAAGCTTTCTGGAAAAACATCAAGATGGTTCTCAGCAGGGGTGAGTGCAGTGTACTACACCAAGACAGGCACAGTCCACTAAGCAAATGAGTATACATTGAGTTGGACAGCAAGTTCTAGAAAAATGTCTAATAATAACAATGAATGTTTGCATGAGTCAAGGCTATTGGAAAGTGAAACCGTCACCCTGAATTACAAAAAAGAGGAGTAAAACCTGAAAGATACTCTATTGGTAAGATCTCAGCTGGAGTGGTATGTCCAGTTTTGGACCAAACACTTGGAGAATGATCTGGAGCACCTGGAGAGCAGGAGAAAGAACACCATAATACCAGAAATCTAAGAAATATCCCCAGTGAATAGTGACTGAGATAATCTGTGTTTATTTCAAAAGAGGCCTTAAAATACAGACAAGACAATTGCAAAGGGGAAAGGAACGACTTGTTATTGTCTGTTTAGATGTGATATAATAGCAACTCAATTGCAACAAAGAAGATTCAGAGGCAAAATTAGGAACTATTCCATGTCACTAAGAAAATGGGGCACAGAAATAGATACATGGATCTTCATCACTGGAGCCTTTGACTAGGAATTATATAGTGTTTTTGAGGGTGGGATAGGAAGGGAAGACATGTAAACAGGTCTGATTTAAGGTTTTTAAGCCTAGAGGATACTCATCAGTATATTTTATTGGACAATAATTCTGTCTAAAAGATTCTTCATTTTGTTTTTATGCAGAAATATGACACAGAAAAATTAAGAAACCAGAGATTCAAGAGGTTTTTCAGCCCAGGTGTAGGTCAGTGCCCATAGGTACTGTATGAAGACAAAAGAGGAGCAATTATAGCTAGCTTAGTCTTGCCACTCTGGGGGAACAGTGCAGTTAGAGCAAGGAGTGAAATATCTGTGTAATCTGAACAGGCTCATTATCAATGAAATCTCAAAATGACAACATCAATTAATAAAATGCACCATGTAGCATGGAATTCTAGCATGAATTTAAGCTATCTAGAAAGGGCAGAAACAGAAAGTTTGTAGCCTTCTTTGAATCACTTCATTTGAGGAACAAACATTATCTTTTGACATGTGATGAGGCAAAGACTACCTTTTGAAAAATTTTTTACTCTCCTGTGTGTACAGTCTGTTTCTTAAGACAAAGCATTAGTTCAGGTCATAAGTTATTTCAACAGATGAAGTTACATCAAAGCAACTCTCTTATCAATCAGAATTTATCCTTCACATCTGACATTTGCAGCTAAGGTGTACAAGGAGGTAATATGATACAGCAATGAGAAAACACTGTCTGGAGCTAAAAATATAACCCACACTTGAAAGTTAGCTCTAAGATTAATAAATTACCCTTTTAATGAAGTGAGAAGCATATATTTGACCATCAATTACTATTGAATATTTAGTACTTAGGAAAATACAGGTCTTACTAATAACACATAGTTTTTCTTGTTACAAACTCTAGTACCATATGGCTAGAAAAGACAAAAGTCAGTAGTAAAAGGACTCCTACTAGCTCCAGAGCTTAATAGCATCAAGGGCCAGATCAGTGAAACAGCACTAATTCTTGCTAGATACAGCAGGTGGGATCAAGACTTCAGCATGCCAAGCTGAGTTGCTGGTTTAGAGACCGTGAATCGAGGCATGACAGCACGAGCAGTGTTTGTAATGCCTCACTGAGCTTTCCAGGGTTCCCAAGTTGTCTTGATCTAGTAGGGAAAGTACATCATGGTTTTATCCACAAAAGCGAAACCACTAGTCTGCAGCTCACTGCCCTTTCCCAGAAACGGAAATTAGCTGCAAAACCACACAGAGTTTCCTAACAGCAATATTGTGCTGAGCTCAGGGGCACACGAGCACAAACAACATATTTGCTCAACATCAGTAGCTCAAGACTAAAGCACTTGAGTTTTTAGTGCTGATGGGAGAAGGGCTGAGCTGCTGTGACACCACCTGTGGGTAGCAGCAATGTGCCCAACTCCTGAATACAAGCAGCATGCCCTGCTTGAGGAGTGGGAGCACTGTAGACCAGATATTCCTGTTTCTTCAGTGACTCACTCTGTGCAGCAACTTTAGCAAGGGAAGTCCAGGCAGCTGCAGTACTGCCAGCTCTCATGACACATCACACTTTTGTAGTCACTGATTGTAAATTGATTCTTGTTGTCTCTTTTTAACACTAAATGCAACTTAGCTCTCAGAGGAGGAGATTTATGGGTAAGAAGAAATAGTTCAAAAATTAACTTTGGTCACAGAAAGCAAAATTTTAATTTGCAGTTCAAAGCTACCTATTACTGAATGGTACCCAGAGGAGGAAAATCATGCAGCTGTCTGACAGGAGTCCAAAATTCAAATAAAATTTTTCCAGGTAAGCTAGCCAAATTTATCATCATTACTCTTGGGTGAGCAGACCAAAGCCTTGAATTTGTCGACAGTATCCTACAACTACGTATGTAATCAGATAAATACTGTAGTCCAGGACTGAAATTCACTTTTCAATAACTGACATAAATAAATGCATAAATAAATAAATAAGACAAAACATTAGGGTTTGTGGTGGATTTTTTAGGAAATACATTTTTTCCTCATTCAGGAGGATAATTTCCTTGAAATTTAAACATGCAGAAGCTGCATTACCAGGAGCAGCAATCCTGCCTTTGCAAGCTCTTTTAAAAAAATACTTGTGTGTGCTAGACACATAAAATATCTTTTCAAAAGCAATTTATGCCTCTGGGAATTGGCTGTCCAAAGATGTTTGAGGATTTGGGGTTTAAGGCTGGATTTTTGAAGCCTTAGGTCTCAGGCCTCATTTTTAAGGGTAAAAACAGTTGAATTTTTTTTTTTTTAGAAGTTCTACACCATCTCAGTCCTGTCTCCTTAAAGAGTTGTGTCATACTGGTGCTCAGGCTATGGCTAGACACCTTACTTCCAGGGAATTAATAACTGAGGTTTCCCATGCAGGGAAGAGGCTCTTAGTGCTTATTACATAGGAGCTGACAGGGGCTGGCTTACACTACAGGAAGTTGCCAAGTCAGTGAATCTTTTCAGCTCTGTGGACCTGTTTTTAACATGCAAAACTCTTCTGCTTCTCTCCTAAATGAGTTATCAGGCCTCTACAGCGAGGAAATCACATGAGAAGACACAGACACAGCACACTGGAGAGCAGCCTGTATCTTCTCATGGGCAGTTTTCCTCCCTCATGCTGTTGCACAGACCACAACATGTGTGTTGATGCTGAGCACAACAAAATAAACAAATTCACATGCTGGATGGCTGCATGGAGAGAGCCCTTCCCTACAGCATGTCCTTTTGGCACTGGGAACAGCTGTATCATAGCAAAGAGAGCAAATCTGGGCAGCTTTACCGTGCGCTTATGAAAAACTCAATCAAAGAGATCTATGGTTGCCATTGAAAATGAAATTATTCTTGAAGGAGTAATATAAAAGCAGGCTATCCACTTGTTCATGGGCATGTTTTATTCAGACTGTCCAGTTTCATCAGGGGGATTTACTGAATTTTCTAGTTTCACAGAGTTTGTCCCATTTGATTTTGTTCTAAATACAAAGAAAGCAGTACCTAAAGTCCTGAGGCTGGAGAATGGGAGTTTCATTTGTTCATCCAGCTTTGATGAACACTGAGTAGTTTCATTTACATACTGCAGTGGTAACACTTCAGCCAGCATGATATCCAGGAGAGCTAAATGGCAGGCATTTAAAATGAAGGATGATGTTGTGGTCAAGGCGGAAAAACAGGACTCAGGAGACCTGATTTCGGTTCTTTGATCAGTCACACAAATCCTGCATGACACTGGGCAAGCCAATTAATAGCTCCATGTCTGTGTTCTTCAGCAGAATCGAGGGGAGAAATGTTTTGGTTTTAATTTCACTTTTCTCCAAACAGAGGGGCAGCTCTGCAAATTGTTTCTTATTGATTGGCATAGTAAGGACCTCATTTCTCTTGTGCTCCTCGGTGTTTCCGAAATTCAAAACAAAAAATTCCTTTTATATTTTTAGGATCTATTTTCATATGAATACTGAAAAGTGATCAAGTTCTCTTCTATAGAAATTGAGCCTAGGAGTTTCATCACTGGTTTTCATTATTATAATTTGCTACTATTTACCTGGCAATGATTCCAGGTCTCAGAAAACCCTAGAAAAAATTATTTTTCAAATGCGATCTGTAGAAATGAGCTCTCTGTGTGGGTGAGAGATTGTGTTTGTGCTTCAGAGTAATAGTAGTAATTTTGCTGCGTCCATGATGGTCAAAATATGTAAGCAAAACAAGTTTTTTTGTATCTCTTACTAGCACAGGTAGAGTGCCAAATACACAAGCCCAGTGCTCACATTGTGAGTTCTGAAGTACCTATGGAAAATTCAGAGGTCCAGCCTCCTGCTGTCCTACCCTCTTCTCCCTCCACAAAAAATGCCAGCATTGGTGCTGATTTGCCAGCAAATGGACAGATACCAGTCTCCTTCAAACACTGCATCTCTGCACGTAACATTCACATGTGAACACCCATTATTATAGTTGTCAGAAGAGGAGTTTGTTCTCATTTTCCCCACACTGCTGCTGACAGCTCAGCACTTGGGCTGCAGTGATGGACAGTGACCACGCCAGAGCTTCCTTTCAACTTTGCTTATACAAGACACATATATTTGGACAGATAAATATCAGATTGGAATAATTTACTGCTGTGCTTCTCTCTGTGCTGTATAAGTCTCCCTTTAATGCAGATTAGCTACTGAAAAGAAAATCTATTTTTAGTCTAATTTTCTGCATACTTACAGGGGAGAATCATTGTTGCAGTTATGATTTAATAAACCACAACCTGGACCTGAACCAGGTTGATAGATGAGCACCAAGCATAACAACAGTACAGGCATAAGAACTTCTATTTTTCAGTCTTAGGAAAAAGGTAAATACAGCAGGACATCAAACAATATGTTCTCTTCTTCCTGGTTTGCTTGTAATGAAGTAGCCTAACTCCAGATTTGCATCTGGAGTCATATATTTTCTCATATTTTCCTACCTGTCATTACACACCTATCTCTTTTTAGGAGAGGACCTCACAGCCCATTTGCTCTTCTTTCCTAAGGTATCTCAGAGAAGCAAGCCACCTACCTATAGAACATTTTACTAATGCAAAAGAAACCAAGCCATTACTATTTGATGTGAACTTTTGGTCTTTCTTCATTATTAGATTTCAGACTAATTTGACAATGACCTTTTGCCCAATGTTGTTAATTTTGTCTCCTGTAGTTTTTCATTAAAGGAAGATAATGAAAATACAAGCTCCTTGGTGTAAATCATTAAAGACTCTGACTAAGGATGTGATAGCAAAAAGTACATTCCTCCTCTTCTGTTTTTTCTTGCTTATGTTTTGAAGTACACTTATAAAATCATGAAAGACTCACTAGCCTGCAAAAATAAAGAAGCCTTCATAAGACATCACACTGTGTTCCATGAGAAGCCCCTGTTTTATTGCTCTTGGCAAAATTCACAGAGTAGTAGTCTGTAAAAAGACTCCTTAATGAGGACAGCATGTGCAAACAGAAAGGCACTGTGTGTCTGCAAAGCCCATGCTGTTAGCCAGGACTGAACTGCCCCAGAAGGGCTGGGCATGCATCAGACTTTTGGTCACCAGAAGATGATAATCTTCACTACCAGCTTTTTGTAACGCTGTTGCTGAAAGAGAGGGTGTTGGGTGGATGGCTTATTAAGGATTCATTTGTGTGCACACTTTAATGCACTGCAGTCTAGCCTGATGTTCAGGCAAATAAATGCATTTCACAGGAGTGCCTCATAAGCAATCTGTACACACATTAGCTGGGAAATTGCAATGATCTCGAAACTGAAGTAGTTTTATAATGCATTATCACTGTCAGATTTGCTTTAGAGACCAAATCTTTCTTTGGCAATGCCAGAATAGCGAGTGTTCTCACTTAAAATCTTCACTTGGAAACAGTGAGTTTTATTGCAGTCTCTGCTTTTCTTTTGAGCAGAACCAGCTTTTGTCTATTTTCTAGACTGGGGAGTACTTTTTCTCTGCTACATTATTCCTCAGTAAAGTGGCAAGGAATTTGGATTGAGTGGGCAATTTGACTAGAACAATTCTGTTGGTGCTAACTGTAGTGTTTCAGCTGTCCAACTAGTTTGCTCATTCTAACTCCTCCTAAAGGCAAAAACCTAAGCTGAAAAAATAATCCTGAAGAAAAAGAGAAAATGTCAAAGCTGATTAACATAGTTATCAGTTTAGTTAAAAATAAATAATTAAATACTTAGTTATTTCAGACTTCTTGTTGCCTATAGCAATTGAACAAGTATCTTAGATACTGCAAGACAAGTGGGTTAACCTGAGCACACTGCAAGACATAAATGAATGAAGGTTACTTGCATAGTAACCTTAAGCTGTCCTCCCCCAACATGCTGAAGTTCCCATTCTGAATGTGTTTGTAAATATCTCCATCTCTAATGTACTTTTATCGAATAATTGCAATCACAAAATTCTTCAATATTTGTAGGAAAACAGCAGACCTAGAGATCATTGGCACTTCCCATTTTGTCAGTAACCTGGATATTGCCTTGAAATTTAACAAAACCTCAATGGGTTGGGAGTGGCTGGAGATCTACAAACTCATCATTGAAGTAAGAAACTGAGCCCCATGGCACAATAAGTATTTCCATCCCTGTTCCCACGTGCCCAGGACAGTGCCAATATTTTAGAAATCCATTCCACAGATGTTATAAACAGAAAGTAACACAGATATTTGTCACTTCTTAAATATTATACTGGCAAAAATCTAGACCTTCCTTCCTGATCTTCACACCCTACTTAGTTAGGCAAGGCTTTGCTAAAATCTGTGGCAGTTTTGACTGAATAAGGGCAGCAGGATTTGATCCCATGATAATAATACAAAAATCTGAATTCCAAACAAGGTGTATGCCAGGAAGGCTCTCAGAAATTCCTTGTTAAAGGAGTTTATCATATTTTTTTTTTAGCAGAAGAACAATGCAGCAGGGAAACAGACTGTCAGACACTTTGAGAATCAGTGTTTTCAGCACAACAAATATTCATTTTATACAGTGGAGTACAAAGCTGTGAATCATGTTGTATGTGAAGTGCAAAAATCAAGAAAAGGTAATGAATATAGACAGTTACATGTTGTAATCTCAACCTTTTACCAGTTCTATCCAGATTCAGTACTGGAAGTAACTCCCAATTGATTCCGTCTGCAACAGTCTAACTTTCCCTTTAGAGTACAAGATATTTCTAGTTAAATAACACATCTCCATTATATCCTTATTAGTTATGATTCCTTTAGTTCTATCTGACTTCAAGTATTATAGCAGTTACACACCACACAAAGCAAGAAAGAGAGCATTTCTATAACTGATCAAAGCTCTGTGGTCTGTCTGCTCCATTGCCTAATCGCCAGTAACTAGTGGTTGCTGTGATAAGGAAAGGCACAAAAACCCCCTGGTTACTGAACAACGAGAGAAAGGTTCTCTCCCTTTTGACAGAGACAAGGCAATAAATCTATTTTGAAGGCTGCATCGACAATCAGGTGAAAGCAAGTGACAAAGGCCACAACCAAGGCAGATCAAGATGAGCAAGTAAAAAAAGATTAAAAAAATACATCAATTCCGAGGGTGAAATGAATGGGAATGCAGTCCAGGATCATGAAAACAGGGATCAGAACAGCAGGGTAGACTCCAGAAATTGAGAGGGCAGAGTCTAAGCAGGATCATGTGAGTAAAGACTGTGCACTCGCTGCAACTTAATGGGTACCTGATGGTGAGACCCAGACCTGGGCAGAGTAGCCCCCAAGTAGCTGCTGCCAGTAGGGCAGTTAAACTCCTGGAAGCTCATACTTTGCCACCCTCTAGGGAAGCTAGTCTGTAACCTACAGCTCCTTGAAACTTATTTTTCCCCTTTGCCAGCCCCCTTCTTTTATTTATTTTTTTTTTTTAGTCCTGTAATTCTCTGTGATCTTTTCCATGGGAAAATAACATGCTGATGGTTTTGTGTTTGGGTTTTTTTTTTTTAAAGAACTAATATTGCTGATGTCTCGTTGACATTTAAAGTGAGCCATCCAACCTGAAGGCATTCTTTCATGAAGACCCTACAGCAGCAGGCAGAGGAGAGGAGCAAAGAGCTCCAGTCCTGCAGCGGCACCAAAGCCAGGCTGCTGGTCCCAAACCAGCTCCCCGTAGGGGCACCTCATATGCACTCAAACGCTCTCTGAGACTTCCCACGTGGGTAACACATATCAAGATCTCATGGCAGTGACAGAGACAGCTGGTTTTAAAATCAGGGTTATAAACCAAATGCAGTTTTTAGGATGAAATTTTGCTTTCCTCTTGATCACAGCACTAAAGCATTTGTCAAGCATTAGATGAAGATATCAGTTGAAATCTTTGCATGTGTTGGGCTGTGCAGGATGTGCTAAATCAGGATTGGAATTTTAATCTTTAATTACTAAGGAAAGACAAACAATACAGTAATTTTTTCGTCTTTGTGAAGGAGTGTGCACACAGACATTTCCCTTCTGGTTAGTAAATATCACACCCTGACTTTGGGCCATCATTTGCCATATGATGTGTGAGAACATTTTGTTGCTCTCTTTAAGGATTTGTTCCTATTTGGAAGAAAATGGAGGTTAGTTGTGAGCAGTGTGGCACTGCTGACAAATCTGCTAAGTCAAGTGCTTTGTTCTTCATGAGCAAGTAAGAAGAAGTAAGCTGTGCAGAGTGAGTGCTACAGACTGAGGCCCTGAGTAGATTGTCATTATTGATATTCATTTGAGCTTTTGGAGGCATTTCTACCAGGGGCTGCCCCTGTGATTCATTGATTCTTTCCTAATCTCTCCCACCTGCAAGTCAACAATCCATCTGGCTGGCAGCAAACAGAAGCATAAATCTTGTAAGTAGCCCAGCTTTTGCATTCCCAAGTTTACCCTGAAGTTGAAGATGCTCTAAACCACATTTTTAAAAGGTTTTGGAAAGCACTAACCATGACATACTAAATAATTGCTGAAAATTTTTTTAAAAACCCCACCAAAGTTGTTTAATTTTTACTTGTTTAATTTTTTAAACCCCACCAAACTTTTCTTTTTTTTGTTGTTGTTTTTTAATTTCAGAAACTATAATTTAAAGTTCTGTTGAGTTTAGTGTAAGGCATGCTGAACATCAGCCAGTAGAGAAGCCAGTTGACTGAGAAGAGTACAGAGGCTTGGAATTAATGCTTAATATTATAAGTAGACAGAAATTTCTTCATGAAGCAACTTTATTCATTTATTTGTAAAGTACTCCCCAAACCTAGAAACTCTATAGAGAATCACTCTACTTCTGGTGGATTTTGACACCAGTGGGCAGGTTTTCTTACTTCCCATCAATAGTTCACTCAGGTGGTGTCCAAGGCTCAGCACAGGAACCATAGGAACTGTGCATTTCATGGGTTTCTACTGGCTGTGTTGTAACTATGCACTGCTCCAGAGCTTCCTTGTCTTTAGGAGAGCTTTGCAGGTCTCCTGTGCACTTCTGCCACAGATGAACAGCACAGGCTTTCTCCAAATACCCATCTCATTCTACCCAGAATCCACCAGGGAAAAATGCAGTGCTCATTTTTGAGGGTTTCCAAAACCACAGCTTTTGCAAGTCAGCACACCCTGTGGACCAAGGTCTCGATGATTCAGCCAGGTCAGTGGTGAGCAGCAACATTTTCTGGTCTGCAGGCACATCAACCTCACCTAAAGAGTGCCCATCCATATATCCTGACCATCCTGAACCAATGTTTAACAAACTTGTACTCCAGCAGCACAGAAGATGCTGCCTCATTGCAAATCAAAGCCAGACACGTGAGAGAACGATCTTTCTGGTGAAGAATCTCAGCTTTTCAGTTTCTGAAATGTTACACAACAAAATAATAATCATGGCTTTACTTGAAGGACAGTTAGGTAACACATTCATTAAAGCTTAGTTGAAGGAGCTTCTCAGAGATCAAAGACTTCATCTGCAGCACTCAATGATTCTTGCAAAAGTGACATTCAAGACCTCTGGATATTTTTAAATATCATGCTTACTATTTTCCTCACAGCAGAAGAAGAAAATGTGAACAACAGTACACATTACTGCATCACTACATTTCCTTTTCAGTGATCTCAAGTTAAAAATGTAAATATTCATATTAAAAAAATACTTGAGGCTACGTTCACAGATTTAACAAGTGGAGAAAATTATAAACAACCATATGAAAATGTGCAGCCAACACCTGACACCACAGAAAGGATTTCCTGTGAAATTCAAAGGCTTCAAATTCAAACACCTCAGCCGTTTTCAAAGAAGACTAATGTCATTACATGCCAGCTTCACTGATCCTCTTCTTGTGGCCTTCATCTATCCCTGCCTGAGCAATAGTGAAAAGAACCCATTTTTTTTCTTCCAAAATAACTAATTTTCTGCTGAAACTTAAAGGACTGCATATGGTATGGATTCATAATGCCCATTCAGCCATGAATCCACTTCCACAGCTGGCAGTGCTGTGGTACAAATGAGCTAGTGAGGACAAATGTAATTTCTCAATAGGGATATTATTGTCATAGGAAAGAGGAGGGAATAGATGTGAGAGAGAGATCTTTGTGGACCAGTTCAGCTCTTACTCTTCTTTCTCTGTTACATAACCACATCAGCACCAAGGATTGTGCAGGGAAAGAGGCATCTACTCCACTGCCAGTTCCTACTTCTCTCTCCAGCCAGTCACACAATGAGGACAAAAAGCTCATCAACATTTTCCATCTTTTGTATATTCAGGGGGGGAAAGAGGATCAGCAATAAAAGGTAGCCTCTTCCCAGTTTCTCAAGGACTGTGGTTGCAGCACTTATTCCAGGTTATGACTTGTCAGCCCTCTCTGCCTGCTGTGAATGAAGCCCTTGGACGAGAAATCCAGAAGGACAGAAAACAAAGAGATTTTTAAAAATAAACCAGTCTGTACATACCACAGAACTAAACACAGACAGCACAAGGGGAGTCAACAGCTCTTTAACTAATGAGATCTCTGGTACTTTTCGAGCTGGTTAGGTTGTCAGGGATAGGAATGCCCTGGTAGCTCCACCAAGGCCAGTCATGCAGGGGAAGGGAGCAGAGGAGAAAAAATGAATGGGATTAAGAGACAAAAAAGCCAGGGGCTTAGAAGAAGACCTTTAACAACATGGTCATTTGATTAAAAATCTAGAAGCTGCTTTAGGCAAGAGCTGAACAGCTCATAATAGGAGAAAAAAAGTAATATAAAAGGAAGACAAAGCCTTTTAAACAACATGAGTCTTTTCTTTCCATTCCTGAAATAGACAAAATAGTGTCTGTGGTGGTTTTCCTGCTAGCTGGAGTCATATCCTTTTCTTGTAATATGCATAAATAGTTTATTGCAGTTGGTTCAATTTTTCCCAGAAACTATAACAGATCAGCATCCCATTTTTCTCAGTACACACAAAGCAAAGATATATTGTTGCCCCACAGTGTTAATAATCTGGGGAGATGTCCAAACCAGCACAGGAGATAAGATAAAGGGTGAGAAAAAATAATTATCATTTATGAGAGAGAAAAGAGGGAGTGGGCATACACCTAGCTGCAGTTGTGACTGCAGGTGGTAAAGTGTACACACTATTCTGCCTGGTGCTACCTGGAGAGAAAGAGAGCAGTGCATCCATACCTTTGATTAGCCCATATTAACATAGACACAAAATACTGAAAGAAAATAAAACTTCCCTGAAATCACACATGTGAGACTGAAGTTTATCCTCTGCAGAAATACTGGAAGTAAGATGAAATGCCTTGGAGCACACTGCGTCAGTTTGGAAAAAATGAACCACACACAAATGGGGATTAATCTGGAAAAGATTTTTCTATGTAGATTTTTTCTTCACTGAAAGAAACTTACCAGGTTTTAAAAATTTGTTTTAGCTACACAGAAAATATTTCACAAACAGGAGGACTAATTTTTCATCTCCTGTCCTGAGGGCACTTAACTCAAAAACCCAAAATTCACAATCAATTTATCTTCACAGGTGCCTGAAAACATAGCATGCCTTAGCACTTTGATGCCTGCTGGGTCTTCCAGCAATATGAAAGCTATCCAAGGGAAAAACATTGTTTGCCAGAAATAACACTCCAAGGAATATGTTAGTTCATTTTCTCTTGGGTCATGCCACTGCTTCCTCCTAGATTCTATCATTCACAGAATAGCTTGAGAGGAGCCCACACTGCAGAAATCACAACCACTGCCCTCCAGCAATACTGGTCAAACAGCCCGTAACTACCCTGTTTCTCTTATCTTCCAGAACACAATGCAGTAGAAATAACATGTCCAAAGCACCACAGGCACTGCCATCACTGTATTGCAACACTGACTACTTGTCTCTCTAAAGCCATCCCTACTGAACATTTCATTATCAGTACTGTTTCAAAGTAGTGGAAAGGAAATCACCTAATACATGTTCTTCAGGGACTTCAGGATTTTTTCAGAATAAAATTAAATTTGAAGATCTCTGGTCGTCTTTCATGCAAATACTTCTGTTAGGATAGACCAGGTAGTTTGCATTACAGTTCACAGAAATATGTGCCTGTCTATCTGGTGAATAACAGTAGGAAAATTCTAATGACAGGAAATAATAGAGAGTAATAAATGCTTTTGAGGAAGGTGGGAACAGAAAACTTAGATGATACAAAACTGAGAAGATACAAGATGTACAAATAAACTGAAGAAACACATTTCCGTTTCTTGTCATACTAGCTAAAAGAGGACAGGGAAATAATCCTGTCATATTGAGATGCACAAAGTGCATTCTTATGCCAAACATCCATTCAATGTTAGCAGAATTCAGGCTGCACACTAGGAATACAGACAAAGAGAGGTACGTTAGAGATCATTTCCTGTATACATCCCATATACATTTTTTTTTCCCAAAGACAGATCTTTTCAGTAGTTTCTTCCCACTATCTTTAGACATTTTCTTGAATAGTCTGTGTTGGAAATATATTCAGTCCTAGCTTCCTTCATAGTTAAAGGAAAGGCATTGACTTTCCCAGAGTAAGGTTAATCTCTCCAGACACCTTATGAGGATTATCAAGGAAACCTGAGCCAGGTATGGCTGCATCTCAAAGGCAAATGGAGGCAGTGGGCAGAGCATGACATGCCTGGTCATCCTCAGTATCTCAATAAGAACACTTCTCTGCTGGCTTCCCCCTGCCCCGTATCAATATGCCAGGATATAGGGAAAGAGAGGGTGCTGCACACCTAGGTCTTGCCCAAGGAGACAGAGATGCAGCCTGGTTTCTCCCTGACCCACAGATGCATCCTACACACCTAACCTGAATCTAGGGTAAGCACCAAAACTTAGGCAATCAAAACTTTACATCTAACCTGTATTTAGAGTGGCACCATGCCACTCCCACTGACACCTAGTTTGCCTGCATTAGGTAAGGATCTGTACCCACACCCACTTAAAAAAGGATTGAAAGGATTATATGCATACACAATGGAAAAAACACAGTAAAATACGTAAATAAAGAACATTGCCTTTCAAATTCTATTTTAAAACCTGTGTGGGTTTCTCTGATCTTCTCTCCCCCTCACCTTTTTCCCTTGTTAGCACAATTGAATGCAGAAGAGAGAAACACAACAAAAAATTTCAAGTGTGTCATTTTAGCTGCCTGAAGCACTTTTAACTTACTGTGCTTATGGTACAGCTAAAACAGAATTTGATAATGCCATGCAGTCTATCGTCGTAGGTTGCACTAAAGGATTAATTGAAGGTTTATGCTGCAGAGTGCTATGCTATTCTTATAAACAAAACCCTGTTACCTCAGTTACTGAGGCTGTAAGTTTTTGAGTTCAGTGATTTGCATTTTTCATACACTTCTAGTGACTAAGAAGGGAGGGTTGGAGCAAGATTTAGAGGACAGTTATGCTGGAATCACTTATTTTACATTTCATGGCAGATTATTTATAGCCTTTAAAAAAAGCAAAGCAAAATAAAAACTAGAGGTAAAACTGAAGAACAAAAGCCAAGTCAGTGTCAATGCTATGTTTGTTTTATTTTTCTCCATCTCCATTTCTTCATCTTACACAGACCTCCTGGCAACCTTTCTTATATGGATTCATGAAACAGGCTCTCTCTTATCACTTTCAATTTCAATTTCTTTAAGACTTGTTTTACCTGCAGTGCCCACTGTATGTTAATCAACCAAGCTGGTGGAAGAGAGAACTCCTCTGCTTTCATTGCAGCTTTCATGCTTCTTCATGCAGCACCTTGGCTTTTCTCTTTCAATTGATGAACATGGTGATGCCATGATGACGTTTTTGCCTTTTCTTTTACCCTTTTATACATTTTTATAACTTCTGTATTCTTAGTGGGTTTTTTAGCCTACATTTTTGGACTTGTTTGTCAAACTAGGAGACTAAACATTTTAGAAGCTTCATAGTTAGGGATCAGAATGCCCCAGACACTAAGGTGCTCTCTCCAGAACATATTGTATAAACTAAGGTAGGACCATCCAGGGGAAGATTCCTTGGGGAACGGGGCTCATTTGAGTCTCTCATTGGGGAATTTTTGATAGATATGCTGATTAGTAGGAGCTATAATGTTATACTAGATCTTTTGTGGAGGAACATTGTATACCTTGAGGTGCATTCGATCTGGGTGTAGTGCACCTAAGGATTCTTAAAATAAATACCAAAGTAAAATCCCTTTTTCCCTTCTAATCATGTTTGATTCTTGATTTTAAGTCATCAGTGGACACTCTTAAAGATGGGATGCTCTTATTCTGAGAGCTTACACCAGGCTGAAAACACCACCATTATTGAGCAGATCCTAATTGTAAAGGTTATCAGTGAATGTTATTCAGAATTCTCCTGAAATCATGCTGAAATGTAATTCTGCATTCACAGTTATTAGTCAAAAATGTTGGGGAAAGTCTGAACCCTTCATTATTGCTTTTTCTGCTGCGTTATTTGACTGCATATACAACCCAAAGAAGAGCAAATAGGCCCAGTAGGACATTTGTACTTCTGCCTAAGATGGAGACACAGACTATAGAAAATCCAATAAAAATTATTTTGTATGAGAAATTGCAAATCAGTGTTATTACAGGCATTTGAAAACATGCCTTCCATTTCATTTGATCTAGGACAAGTTTGTCAAATTTTCAGTAAATTTACTTTGCTGCATACTCTGGGAGAGGGAAGGGAAAATATACAGAATTCTTTGGATTACGTAGTATTTTGCCCCCAACCAGTGCACAATTCTGCTCTTGTGTCTGCTTTGGAATAATGAGGCTGGAGTAACACAGCTTAAAACCAAAATCTTAGTGTATGGAGGTATTTTCCAGAAAATAGAGAGTAACTCTGTGATAATTCTGTGATAACCTAACAAAGTCCTGATGTGGGGAGACCTAAAGAGTAGCTCCTGGGATAGGAGCGTGATCTGCTGCCAGACTGGCTGGAGTATCCTGGGAAAGGTGAGCCAGCTCAAACCAGGCTTGCCACAAAGAGCAAGACTGTGTTCCTCCAAGCCCACGTTTGCCAGCAGGGGGGTTCACTCCCCTCATAAGTTCAGCAATGACTCACCAAATTAATTTTAGAGGATGCAGCTGGAGAGATGCTAAGCTACCACAGCAGTGTTTGACATTGGGGCAGCTGCACTTTTGAAGGGCCTTAATTTATGCCCTGACCTTCACTGAACTTTACACTTCACCTCTCCTCCTGCCCTGCTGCAGAACCAAGTTCTGGGACCAACCTTCAGCTGGTAAAAACCAGCTTCATACCCTTCATTTTGTCAGAGCAGTATTAAGTCCTAGAATACAGCTGTCCTCCTGCCAGTCTGTCACTAGCAATCATCTTGGTAAGGAAAATATCATTTTATATTGTTCAGGGTTTTCCAAATAGAACAAATGCTATTCTGTTAAAAGAAATTCCATCAGTGATTAAATAAAACCTGAACTGCGTTGTTATAATCTTGTCACTACTCTATAGAAAAATGGAGCACAAATACCTGCCTGAAGTTATTGTATAACTCCAGTGCAGTGGGGATTTCCTACCACAGAGGCAGTTTCCTGGATACATAGCAATACTTCAAAGGAAAGGTCTGCCCTCATACTTGACAGATATATTTGAGAATTTTCTAATAAAGCTTGAGTTTAGGATTGGCACCTACCCAGTGTGCTGTATTAGTGATGGTGGTACTGGCAATGCTAGTCATAATTTTTATGGCTTTTCTTCTTCATAATCAGTATTTAGAGAAAGGGAAGAAGAGCAATGAGAATATCTGGGAAATTAAGAATTACTTTCAGAGCACCACCAGAAAATCTCTGAAAAACACATCCTTGGACATCCATGGCTACTAATACCATTGTCTCACTTCATTGTGAGAAATATCATAAGACTTTAGGAAGTGTGAGTATGGAAGGATAAAAACTAATTATAAAATCTCATGTAATGGGTAAGTGTGACTGGACTCAGTGCCACAGAGGCTGATTCAACTGCTACAGTGTGATGGGATTAAGTGTTGTTCACTACTTCTGGCTGATGTGAGGAAAAAAAGTGAAAGTTTTAATTTTAGAATAATGGAAGGTCGAGAGTGATGTAAATTAGAAGGATGAACAGTAAACAATAAATAGAAGTGGGGAGAAACAAAACTCAAAATGCATGGGCCAGATTAATAGAATTGTGTAGATAAGTGAGTCAGGCATTTAAATATATCAAAATAATGAATCAGGGACAGATTATGAAACAAGAAAGCTGAGAGGGTTTAAATTTTTTTTTGAAGAGGCATTGTGGTAAGTGCTGCTTCATTTTAATATACCATAAGACAGGGCTAACTATTGCCATTAGTGAGCAACATGAATGTCAGCAAAAAAATCAGGTTACATACCAGTGAAGTCTGTGAGTATATTTTGAGTACTGTAACCCAAAGGAAATTATACTAACACAATGGAATGAAAATTCATTTCAATCACTCTCTATATTTTTGGTTGCTTATGCTACAAAGAAGAGCAGGCTTGCTACAGATGTGGAAAAGATAGAAGTGAGAAATTTGAGGGATATGAATTTGCTAACCACTTAAAAAAACACTAAAACCACCCTACTTAAACCATACCAAGGAGAAGAGAGATGGATGCAGAGGAGATCCATGGCAAAGGCATGTGATCTGTTTTGTACTTCCAAGATTTTCAGCTTTTTGAACCAATGCAAAGAACAATAATGATGGTAACACAAGATACTCTTGATACAAAGCAGTTAAGTAGAAGGAAGCTGACATTAAACACAGCGTACTCCTTAGAAAAGCAATTTATAGACATCAAGTTACGACATTCCATATGAGTCCACAATACCATGGGCCAACTCAAAGACAAGAAGATGAAAGTCATGTTATAAAACCATTCCAAGCAGGAGGAAACAGAGAAGCTGGAGCTGTCAGAATTCATTAGATGCTCAAAAGTAAAGTGTATACCTTCTAACCAAAATCAGGGCAGATCATCCTAATGCCTCCTGGCTGCTAATGTACTCAGTAAAATCCAATTAATAAAATATATTTTTTAGAAAAAGTACTTTTCATGCTATCCATTCTCAGACAGTGGGCAACTGAAAGAGGTAATTTTCCATATATTATAGTGTTTTCCTCAGCTTTGGTTTTACTAATAGCATAAGTAAAGGCAATAGTAAATAATTAATATTCTGAATAGGCATGGAAATAATATTTTAAGTTAGATGCTCATCTAGTACAAAAATAATCTTTAATGTATTCTGCAGTTGTATTACAAAGGTTGAAGACTACTGAAGCAAATTGAGCAATACTTTGATGCTTAAATTTGTAGACTCTTTTCAGCACCCCATTATTCATTTCAGGTCAAAATGACATGTCAATCAATGTATTCAAAACAAGACTAAAGTCATCTATCAAGCTGGTTAATACCAGTATAATGCCATAGTTTATGTGCAGAGCAGTATTAAAGAATAGACAATAGCTGCTGTAAAGCTGTTTGAGCTTTATTGAGCCAATTCACGACACTCTTGCTGAATACATACAAAAACCTTTTTCATAAATCTCCAGTAAGATTGAGTGACTTTTGCTCAAATATGAGTTTGAAAACAAAAGAAGTCATAGGTTTAGAATATAAGAATTAGAGAGGGAAAATAGAATTATAAAACATGAAACTCATCAAAACCACCCTGAATTTAAGTGCTGTGTCATGGTACAGTGTCAGATTAAAGAAGGGTAGGATTAAGGACAAACAAAATACTCTTTTCCCTCAGAAGATTCTGAAGCTGATGCATCAGTTATGCAGATTTGTCTAGGCAGTGGACTTGCAAGATGTTAAATGAAAAAATGTCTCCCTCCTTTTATGTAACTTCCTTGTAATAGAAAATTTTGTTCAGACGTCTTGTGGTTCTCACAGTTTGAAATGGCCAGAGGTGTTACTGCAGAAGTGAAGGGGATCATCAATGCAGTTATCTTTATCCTCTGGTCATACCCAAAAAGAATCATATTTACACAGTAGCTTTCCACAGGTTCTATGCTCTGTTTCAAATTTCTCCCATACCAAATAAACCACACAAAGCACTATTCTGAGGTGATTCCCCTCTCTGCTTTTCCACTTTCTTATGAAGGCTTCAACAGGATGCCAACATTTTCATAATTAACCCTTTGAATATCTGCATAAATCTAATTTATCCATTGCTGTATCTTACCTCTTTTTGTGGTCTGAAAATCTATCTAAAGAATATGGCTGCTCCTCCTTCTTTAAAAGACAGTTCATCATCATGCATTGGCTATGCTTAAATTTGTTGTTCTCAAGATGGCATGTAAATTATGAGGAAATAAGCAGTAAAGTCACAACCTCTTAGTCACATCTGCTGATTATAATTCATCTGTATCTCAACTGCTGGAGCACCCATGTAATTATCTGAGTGATCCTTCTTTCTGCAAACCAGCCTCTGTCCCAGAAGGGTTTACTGTCTAAATGATCAAGGCAAAGAGAAGCAGATAAAAATATGCCTTATGCACAGAATGAACAATCCAACAATGGCAAATATAATTTGACTCCTTGTTTTTTTTTCTGGTTTTGTTTTTATGAATCAACATGATTGTATCAGGATGCCTTGTTCAGGAAGAGGGTAGGAGATTAAGCATGAAGGTTGGAGGAGAAGGTGGGGCAAAGAGTCCATGGGCACAAACGGTGTCATGTTGAGAGTGATTAGTCCAGGAGAAACCCAGTCAATTGTCAGCATTGTCACTGCTGATACTGGGCCATATCTCGTTGACTTCTTGTGGTTTCTGCACACACACTGAAAATTTTGACTGCTAAAATAACAACAGAAGCTATGGGATTTGCAGTCTGAATTTATTCACCTCTTCACAAGCCCAGCAGAGAAAGGTAAATAATTGCTGAAAATTCTAGGCAAGAGCCCACTCTTCTCTCCACCGAAACATTGGCATGTCTGTAGAAGGTCTTTAGGACTCTCCAGTATGACAAAGTTGGAGATGGCAGTTTGCAGAATCTGTCCCTGGAAAGGAAGTCTCTTCTGCAGTGGTACAGTAGAAGGAGCTTCTCTCATTGTAACACAGTGCAGGGAGCACGTCCCACTCCCAAACCATGCTAGCCTGATACAAGGGGGAGATCTTTCTGAAGAGGACAAGCAAGTAAATTTTTCATAGTGTATTACTTTGGCTCAATTTTCAAGAACTACTGGTAATCATAACTAAGACATCAGTGGTTTAACTCTTCCTATAAAATAAAAAGTGAACTAACGACAAACCAGGTTTGACTCCTCTGACAAGACACCTTTTTTCATTTTGTATTACATTCTTAAGTCATGACTGAACATAAATAGTGCTTTGCTAACTATGAAAAATAACAAATTCTCTTACACCACGTAGAGAGAATGGTATTCAAGTGCCTGCTGTTATTTTTCTTTCAGCTTTTATCAGACTGAATCAACAGAATATCATAGCAGGTAAAAAGAGTACAAAGTAGTTTTGTATAGACCAGCTTTGTGAATCTGGTCCTCTTTATCCTATTAAATAGGAGTCCTGATGATTCTGTTTGGCAAGATGATTTTTATTTTACATTTTAAACTCATTAAATTTAATGAATGTATTAAAGGTCAGTGGCATACAGGAAGCATTTACCTCTACAGCACAAAGTGAGAAAGCTGAAAAATATCAGCTATAATGAACACAGGCAAGAAACCTCTAATGACACTTCATTATTTAAGGCTGTCTCTCCTATTTAAACTGTGTATTTTCCTGAAAGTCCAGTTAAGAAAAGTCTAAAACAAGAATATAAGTCACACTTTGCAACTAAACATTATTAGAGGAAATATAGAAGAAATAATTCAAATTTCCAGAGTAAAAAGTATTACTAGCAAACAGTAAGAGAAATAAGAAAGTGAATATGAGTACATACTACTGCACAATTACTTTCTTTTATTGCTTCCTAATCATGACTTCTAACATAGTACACAAAGACAAAAAAAGAAGTGAACTTCAGAATATTAAAATGCCTCATCTTAAAAAAAAAAAAAAAAAAAAGAGTGAGAGAAAATTCTGTAACACATTGGAGGATTTGTTTGAGCTTATGCATAGGACCTAGAATGGTCCTTCAGGGCATTTGCTTGAAATTTCAGTCTTCAGCTTGAATACAGATCTGGTTATCCTCTCTGCTGTGCTTTGGTCTTCTGTAGAACTTGAGCTCCACAGGAGAGGACGTAAACAACTTTTTTGCATAGCACAAGACTTGCTAAAACATAGAACTCCAGCAATCACCTCCTAGTTAGGATAGCCACCTGATGGCAAACTTTCAGCTTCTCAGTGGGAACACAACACAAGTATGGTGCTAGTGACAACTGAGCACTGTACTACACACTGGAAATGTGGATCATCTGAAGAGACCACCATGAAGAGAAGACAATAAGAAAAACAGCTGAAAAAAGTTGCCTGGGAAACACAGAGATTAAAGCTTTCCTGTCTAACTCTGAGGAAGGCAAGGAAAGAACAGAACAGAGGGGAAAGTAATGTTAAGGGGAAGAATTTATGTGCAGAAAGGGACTTAGGCATGGCTGGTGTCTCCCCTGCTGAGACCTAGATCCCAGCTGAGCTCCCAAGGACTGTGAGGAAAACAACAGTGAAAGAAAAGGATCTCTGGTGTCTCACTCTGAAATACACACTCTAGCAGATTACTGAATTACTCCTGAAATTGAAACAATGGGCTTCCACTCTTGTAAAGTCAGACTTTTCCTGGTAAGAGCAAATAAAACAGATCTAACCCTCAGTCTGAGGCCAAACACCTTTTTTTATGCTCTTGAGTCTCCTTAGAACCAATTATTTCATTCTTCCTCACAGACCAGTCAAGGTTTTCCTCCCTCATCAACTCCCACTCTTCCAAAATACTTCGTTCCATCACAAAGCAAGTTCAGATATTTTTAAAACATACCTTCTAACAATACAACAGCTGCAATGAGCGTAATGGCAGGAAACGATGAAGATAAGGCCATGATTTCTGAAACCCCAAGGATTTAGAAAGGGAACATCCTTCATTGCTCATTAAAAATATTTCACATTTGAAACCACTGAAAGAAGACAGGAGCGAAAATGCCCATCTGAGATATTTAAAAATTATATCTACCCCAAAACAGCAAATGCCTTTTGCCATCTGAGTGATGCAATGTAACAGTAATTGATTGTAATTTAAGCAGATGAAAAGCTCTTAACTTTAAAACCAGCAAAGATACATAAAAGAGGATTAACACACAAAGCTTCCTGGACACTGAGTTCAGTCAGAGACCTCCTCAAACTTGCTAATATCCATATTTTTGATACAATCTTTATACTTCTAAGCCCCTGAACAAGTGGACACATATGCTTTTTCTCCCTGTACCGCTACACACACCATGAAGTTTTTACTGAGAATAAAAGGCTTCTAAGGGGATATGAAAAGACTGAAGAAGAGCTCAATTAATAAGGCTTTCTTGTTTTAATTAAATTAATTTAATTTTAAAATTTTAATTAAATTTGAAACATTAATAATTCTATTAATATTAATAATATTAATTTGAAACAAGTTCATTATCATTCTGAACCATAATACTAACAAAGAAAAGAACAAATCTAAGTTCTATAAATGAGATACAGCATCAATACTTCTCATGTTCAGTGCAACTCTCAGGAAAAGAGATTTATCTTACCAAATTTAAAAGAGTATTTCCTATTTCCTAAACTGTTGTTCTCTTATTGAGGATCAATTCGTTTCTCCTAGGGCTGACAAACTGCTGACATTTAAGCTCTTCAGAAGTTTTCAGAAGAAGAGTCATAAGTCAAAGGATGCATGTAATCTTGGTGACTCCTGCCAACAGCTTCAAAATTTGAAAAAGATAAGAAGGTGTTCTAGAATACAGAAAAAGGGGAGGGGAAAAAAGCATTCTGGATTTTAGTTCCTCTTTTCTGGTATCCAACATAGATCATCTGGTTTTTGTGCGAAATATGGAGATAAGAAATTTGTTTCTTAATACCACAATATAAATGTTTTTGTCTCAGTACTAGAGAATAAGACTTGGACCTCTTAGACATTAGCTAACTAAAACATAGTCTTTATTAACAAGATGTGATTTATTTTCCCATGAAAATTTTAGGATTAAAAATAATAACACCTTATGTTTAATGAACTGTTTTTGAAAATATGCATCAAGAGTATAAAAATCAGACCTTTCTAAGCAACTAATACTGTAAAGAATATAGAGATAAAAATTAACTGCAGAAAGAAATTAAAAATAAGAAAAGAGAAAACACAGCAAGAAGTAATTATAGATCTTAACTAAGGATGGATAGAAAGACATGCTGAGATAGTTATAACACTTTACTGCCTCAGACTTTTACTTAATGAGCCTTGACAAGTGCAAAGCTATGAAAAGTAGTCTTATGAAGTCAGTTTGAAGAGAAAGAAAAGACTCATTTCCACTGCACTTTAAAGAAAATACTAATGACATCACAGGCCTCTGTGAAGTCACCTCACGTTTTTGTCATTGTTCCTGAAAAAAAAAAAAAATTAGCTCCAGATGCTCTTATTATTTGTTTGATATAAGAACAAGTATTTCCCAGTAACTTGACTTTAATGATAAATGATGGGAAACCTGAACAAATAATTTCTGTGAAATTTTGCCTCCAAGTCATTACATGCAGTAGAAGAGAAGAATGCAAAAAAATAATAAACAGTAAGAAATCATGTTAAACATTGAGGGAAAAAAAAAAAGAAAAGAAAATAGGAATGAAGGAGCTGAGCTGAAACTTCCTGCCAGCTCCTAGAGTATTCTGTCTTTCTCATTCAGTCTGACTACAAAAGTGCAGCCCTCTTCAAAATGCTGTACAGGAATAAATGGAGAATTTATTTTAGGTTGAATTCAGTGGTATTGAACAAATAATTTGGTTCATTTCTCTTCAGAAGGTTTGTATTCAAATCATATTCCCACTGCTGGATGTCAATCCCACCGTATGTTAGTTTTTTAAGTCAAATAATTAGGCATGCAACATAAAAGACAGATGTTACCATGAGTCCTCAAATATACAACACAGGTTAAAATGCCTAAAAATAATATTTTAAATGTTTTGTTGGTCTCTCTTTCAAGGCTTCAGTATCTGTAGTTGCTAAAGTTCTAATGTAGATCAGCTTGCTGCTGCTGCTGCCTGGGCTTTCGATGTGAAAGAGAGCCCATCAAGAGGCAAATGACTTGCCACAGAAGCCTGGGAGTCATCAATACCTTATAAAACATTAAAATCAATTCAGCACAGTGGGCTTTTCTAGCCAGTCCCAGGCAATACTTTTTTACTCAGGAGAGGAAGACAGACAAATACACTTAAAGTGGAATATTTAGGAGGAGACTCCCAGTAAGTAATCTTTAAAACACAAGAGCATCTACTAACAGTCCAGGCATATTTTTGCCACAAAGAAACATCCCTTCATGCTGTTGAAACAGTGTATACAGAAATCACAAGGAGAAGCTGAACGTTAAAGCAGGAATGTCAGTGTGAAGAAATCGAGAAAAGTGGCAGCAGGAATGAGGAAATTAAAGCACACCCTCTTTTTCATCCACAGCTTTCAGGGCTTAATGAATCCAAAAAACACTTTAGATAATGAGCCATTGTTGACTAAATCAGCAGGCTTTCTAGCATGTGTTGGAGATCAGGAGACCTCATTCTTCTTGTTTACTAACAGAAATCTAAGGCACAGCAGGATTTTAGACTAGGTCCTTCTTATTGCAGGCTACTTGTAATAAAGTGCTTCCCTCACAGCATAGTCTAACCCCCACTATTCCAGATTCTGTGTATTCTCTAAATAAATTAGCTAAGGACATTAATATTATTAATCAGTTTCATGAAGGAATTTCAGTAGGGAAATTAAGGAACATGTCAAAGGCCAAGTGTAAAAATCAATGATTTATCCTAAATATGCTGAATCAGGGTCCTCTAATACGAACTCTTATTTCTGTCTTTATGTTGGTAGGGGCTCTGCTGCAAGTAGATAGTTAATTTTGCTCCATACAGAGAAAATTAAGATTTCATTCCAATGTTGCAGACAGAAAGAAAAAAAAAAATTTCTTCTCTTTAAAAAGGGATCACAATCATACTCATTACGATCTGCTGTCCTGAACTAACTCCTGGCAGTATTCTAACTCTTTTTGGCACAGAGACAAGAATAATCAACATTCAAAGATGTTATAGATAGTAAACATAATTGTGTTTCCCGTAATCACATCCCTACTTGCACTGCTCCTACGCTGTTCTATATGCACGTGTTCTCTGTGAATTCCCAAAGGAGTAAGCAGCATATTTTTGGAAGTTAATAAAAGAATTATGTTTCTCTTACAAAGAGCCTGCCCCTTGAGTGCTTACATCATATGCACATAAATCATGTACCTCTGTTAATTTAGAGTTATGGTCAACGTGATAGTAGCCACCCTTCCAAATGGATATAGGCACTCACATACTATGAGCAATCTGTAGTCTTACAATAGTAACAACAAAATAAGAAAGGCCAACATTATTTAAATTCATTTTTCATTAAGAGAAATGAACATTCAATACTGTTCAGAACTCCAAGCACAGGAATATTAAGTATTTAACTTCGCATTTAAAACAGAGATCTTCATATAAAATGGCTCAGGTGTGTGGGAAAGGCAGAGTGGCTCAAGTAGATTAATTGAAATCCTGTGGATTAAAAGTGAGACCCTGAACTCTAACTGTAAAACAAGGAACAGCCTAGACTGATCATATCCTGAGGATGAAACCCAATCTTTGGAAATCAGCCTCTGTGGTTTCATCACTCATAACTGTAAAGAGTATGAAAGAATATGCAGTGATATCGCTGATGAGCCAGTCTTCAAAACTATAGCTAAGATGCAAAATTTGAGTAAAATGCGTGTGGTATTCTTTCCATACACATGTTATAAGATGTGGGTTTAGCTGAAGTAACTTCATAGTTGTCTAAGAGTAACTCAGATTTCTTGAGAGAATTGTGTTTGGATAGTCTGTGAGCAGAAACTTTTACAGTGCAAAAAGACAAGCCTTGTGGCACCCTACAGATGCCTTCCCCTGACCAAGCACAGACCACATGTACCTTCTTGCTGCCTCTGTTTCAGCAGCCTCATAATTCAGCACAGCCTTTTGGGCAGTTGCAGAAGGGACAGAAAATGCTTCTGGATCCTGAATGTGGCTCACTTGTTTTCTGTTATTCAAGTTATGTCCCTTGAATAGCTGCCCCAATGAACACTAGTCACCTTCAGCTTAAATCCTGCTGGTTTACAGAAACCTTCTTTAGACTTTTTTTTTTTGTTATCCTAAAACCTTCAGCTCATGGTGAATGAAGGATATCTCCATATTTGCACTCTGTTAACATCAGGGTATCTAACACAGCACCTATAATTTCTGAATGTTTAAATTACCACAAAAAGACAGCAGATGAACATTGTACTGGAAACAGATGATCCTGAAAAACCTTACTGTGTTTCATACAACTTTTGACTGTTTAAACTGCTCTCCAACACTTCTCCATAAAATGAGGAGCTGTGTTCATCAGGATGATCATGAAAGAAATCTTGCCCCGAAGAGGAGCTCCTGCTTTTACAACTGAAGGCTTCTCTTAGGGCTGATGTATGAGGTTGATGTTTGAAGAGTTAAGCTGCAACCTTTTGCTGATTCTTAATCTCAGCTTTTCTACTCCAATAGAAATATAGAAACAGCATTATCCTGAACATTTAGTTTGTGGAACACTCATTCAGGTTCTCTGAAATGATTGTCCTCTCAAGTTGTTTGCTTTGCCATTTTCTCCTTGTCTTTATTTACCACAGATTTACTTATTTAAACTTTTTATTGGAACCACCAATATGCATGACACTCCTACTCTATCACATTTCAATTTTTGTTAAATTCTTAATTCTTCTGCCTATGTTATTTATTTAGGACTTTTAAACTCTCTTTTAAATCATGGACTATCCAAAAAATGGCTCTTGTACCCAGCTTGCTAAGGATTTCCCATTCTTTACTCAACTGGATGATTTAACTGTCACTTGCAGATTTAACTGCTATCTTTCTGTTAACAGGTGTATTTCCTTCAGGGTTCTGACAATTACTGTACAGACTTGTTATCTGAAGAAAAAAAAAATTAAATCACAGATTTTAGGAAGAATTGCAATGAAAGAAGAGTGATAGGGGTACCAGACAGTTCCATTCCTGTTCCAAATACTTTTTAACTGTTACTACAGACACTATTTTATTCCCTTTACTTTAAAGAGACAATGAATGTGAATAAAACCCACAATAAGACATTTCTGGTGTGTGGTATCAGTTATTTCCCTTCTGTGGGTAAACATGGCACCACTAAAACTGCCTAGCCTGTTGTCCCAACAAAACCAATCTGCTACTCTCCTTTGATAATATCTTGTCACCAGCTGCCTCTTTCAGGCCAAATACCAACCAGGTCCCCAGCCATGCACTCTGTTAGTGAAAATAACATTTACACTTACAAGTAGTAATTTATCTGGTGATCACGTGTAATTGTCTCATCTTTCCTGTGCACAACTGGCCTTGTACACATAAATAAGAACAAGAGCAATGCTGACAGCACACAATCAGAAATAATCTGAAGAATAGTCACTCATTGTTCAAATACTTTTCACCAGAGATGTAACCCCACGTGGCCTAAAATCACTGTTAAAGTCTCTGTCAGGAAGAAAGGAGATGTCTCCATCCTCCCAAGGCTAGTATTCACAATAAAGGTATTGGAGGTATTTAGTAAGCACCATAGTGAATGAACCAATTCTGCTCTTTAAAGTAGCTTTATTCTCCTTAATTCTTCAATAACAAAGCCATCAATGTACTGCATTTTCCTGGAAGAAAAGAACACAGAATTTCAGAATTCTGAATCCTCCCCATTTTTCAGCCTTACAATAAGAAAGCAGTGCAGAATAATAAGATATATGCTGGATAGCTGCTGCTGCAAACCCTTGACACTCTAGAAGGGAATTCAGTGTCCGACTTATGTAAAAGAAAGAAAAACTGAAGTATGGATTGAAAAAGAAGAAATACACATATTTCTCATTCAGGCCCTGAAAATCTCAGGTCTAGGCTTAAAGGTCATATCTGAGATACACTACTGGTAGTTCACAAGTGATTAGTGGCATCCCAGACACACTGTGGAATACAACCAACACTCGAGATGTCTCTCCAACACCAGATACATGCCCAAAGGTGTCTGAGACCTGTGAGCAGGCAGCTGAAGTCCATGCTTAGGAAGAGAAACTTCAAATACAAGTGGGAAACAGGCTGCTATGATTGCTCCTAACTGTTTTTTCAAGAGGGCAAGTTGTAGTGGGTATAATCCAAGTGACTTTGAAAATGCAGCTCTAGGACCCCCGGACTATCCAGGCATCAAACTTCTCCTACTTCACACAAATCCCTAATTCCTTATTCCTATTTTTATGTTGCTGCAGTAGAGCTTGAAGGGACTGGGATAGGGATGAGCTGAAAACTGATACCTAGATTGAGGTATGGTACTGGAAACCTACAAAAGAGGAAATGTATGTAGAGGGGAAAGTCAGGTTGGGCATTTTTCCTCTGAAGGATGGAGTACTCTGGGTGCTTGCACCCAATGAACCATTCACAGGAAGCCAACAAAGGCTATGTTCAAGTGTATGACTCACCACAGATCAGAGTAGAAATGATATAAGAAAAAAACCACAAAAACCTAATGTAGTATGAAAATAAGCTTTTCTTTCAGTACAATACCAATATTTACCTGAGGCAGAAATTATTAGAGTAAGCAATTATCAACATCCTTTAACACAAAATAGATACAAAAGAAATGTCAATACAACACTGGTTTTGCTCTCTTCGAGAAGAACCTGATGTTGTACTGGAGAAGGATATTCTCCATCAAGTAGAACTTGCTACTATTTATAGTATTGCAGTTTTACATTTCAGTTTGATCACAAACACCTTTCCAGGCACTGCTGGAGGCTAAGAAATGACTCAAAGGAAATATTTGAAGCTGATCCTCTGCAGGCTGTCAGCGCACACTGTAGTGTTTTGAAAAGTGCATGTGTGAGCACAAATGCACATGTGGTTATCGGTGTGAATATCATTCCTTGCAATGCCTCTCTCTTCTTCCAAAGCTATCTGACAAAGCACAGGCACTCTTAATAATAACTTTGGTTGCCAACATCATTTTACACCTCTTCTATTTCAGGGTAGGCACAACGTGTTGCTGTTATGCTGCTTGATGGATTTCAGAATGGTTCCACTTTGGAAAAGAGGCAAAAGAAACAAAACCGTTTTACTACTTTTACTTGGCTGCCAGAGGATATTTTGAGACATTTTGTAACCAGATAGTCTAGGAGGTTTCAATGAGGGCAAGAAAGAAAATAGATCTTCAGTGAAATGTGAGGATTGAAATATCATTCAGGGTACTTCATACATTGACTGAGCTCCTACGCATGGGTGACTGAAAAAGTCATTAAAAATGGGCCTCAACTGCCATATGAAGTAGATATTTTTTTTTCTGTCCATATGTTTTTGAAGATAATAACAGGATTTTCACTGTGGTTTCAATTCTCTCCAGCTGGGTAATTTGTGTGACACACTTTCAAGGCACCCACCAGCTAAATAGCTGTAACTTCTGGGTTTTACTGCATCCATCACAGTTCATGTGCTAGAACTGGAGAAAAATATTTTCATTTGACAAATTAGGCACTGCCTCCTCAAAACAATCTAATATTTATAGACATTCTGACAGACTAATGAATAGATAGATACATTTGCACAGAAGGACAAGTACTAGTTTCTAGATGAAAGAACAGAGCGATGTGATAAAATGTTAAAGACAGACTCATATGTCATGTAGGTTCTGATTATACCATCTGACTGTCAGGAGAAAAAGCAGTAACTTGCTAGCCACATCTCAAGCAGACAATTCAGCAATCAAAAAGGCTTTGAACATTTCACCACAGCTTGAAGAATTTGGATTTTTGGACTCTGTTGGTACTAGTTATATTTCGTTGCTATTGGAACGGTACTTTTGAAATGATCTCTGAAAACTACTTGAGTGTGTCCCAGGAATCTAGCATCCCTGGATGAGGGAAATACATTTTAAACAGTAGCAAAGAATCATCTTATCTTTGCTATATGATTACATAGAAGAAATCTGACCTTATTTTTTATTCAGCAGGCTCATTATTCCACCCTACATTACACATATTTTTACTGTCATCATCAACAGGAAACTGGTAGAATGGAAACTGTAAGAAGAGATAATTTAGTTTTAAAAAATCCATCATCTAATGAGTAGTAAATAAATAATGCATTATTTAAAAGTCTGGCAGGGTGCTGTGAGAACTAATGTATCACTATGTTTATGTGAGGTGAGTTAGAATAACTTTTTTACTCATAGATCTTTTTATGGGCTCTAACAAAATACAGCAAAGTAAAAATAACTTCATAGAGAATATGTCTATAAGATGCCTTGGGGACCCTGGCTGTAAATAAAGATAGGAAGAATGTAGAGACAGCAGCTTAAGTATTTGGTCTGTAGGGATCCCAAAGAGGTTTGATTAGCACCATAAATAGGAGGTTCTGTCATAGATGTTGTTAAGCTGTTTGAGAATCTTAAGGAGCCTTGTTTATCAAAGAGAAATCACAGCTTTATAGATATGACTAGGCAATCTCTGGACAAAGATAAAAATACAACATGAAAGAATCTTTGAAGATTATTCTGCAACCCTTACTTGTGCTAAGTTGCACTTAGCCTTTCAAGGAGGTCACTGTGGAACAAACTTAATGTAAGAACATTGCAGTTGCATAAATATGCTTAATAACACAACAAAGTAGAACAGGGGCTTTCCCCTTGGCTTAGGGCAAACATTTGGAGTTGCCAACAAAGTGGAGAGAATGAGCTAGGACAGTAGCTGGCCACTGAGCCATTACTCCTTCTCCTTAATCTCTGACAGGGGGCAAAACACTAGACTAAAGCCAGTGCTTTGTTCACAGCATGTTAAGTCAGGAGTCCTGAAGGAGAGGGTGATATTATTCCCTTTAGAAGTGCAGCATTTCTTAAATGCTTTGACAATCATAGGGGGCTGTGGAGGCACAGATGAAGAGCATGTCAGCAGTGACTGGATTTGCCAAGGTTATTCACCCTTACAGCTGTAGTGGAAGGGACATATATCTGCCCCAGTCAGGTCTCAGAGTAGAGCAGCTCTTTAACACTGTCCCTAGAGCAGACTTGCACTTCCAAGAATAGAAAGCAATTCTGTCTTGATGGCAAGATAAGGTATTGCTCATATAACACATAGAACCATAAGAAAATAAGGCAGCAATTATTTACTATAAACTACCAGGACAGATGCTGCACAGACAATGCTTTCCCCATCAGTATCTTAGGCCAGAAGAGCACAAGACATCCCTAGGAGAGAAGTGGGAGCTAGCACCAGACTGCCCTTCCACAAGAGTATGGAGCAAGTGTTATACTTAGGGACTGACCTGTGCTTGCTACATGCATTTGAATGAAAATCATCCTGCAGACTTGTTCTTAGACTATCCCAGAGATTCCCTGTCTCTGGACTTCCCTTTAGTGAAGCCTTCACTTTCCTGTACAGCTGACTGAAGAGTTTTTCTGGTCCTTTTCATGAGCCCACCACGTGAACAGCCCCAGCACAACTTCTGAGTTACTGACATAACTAACTCTCTTTCTTTTCCCCATAGGGAACTTTACAGAAAATAGTGTAAACATCTCTCCACTTACTAGTTTATTAGTACCCCCTCCTACATTGTCTATCTTGCTATTTTAGCTATACTTTATCTTCTCTTCCTGGTTAATCTCTTATGCGCCTAAAATGTCCCTGAGACCTTCTGCCTCTCAAGCACAGGCTCTGTCACTGGAGCTTTTGTAATTAGACCTTATCTGTTAACTCAGATAGGACTTGTGGTTGAATATTCTTGAGCAGCTCAAACATCCGTAGACCATCGAGGTGCATTACTGGCTTCCACTTCCAGAGGCTCTCCAGTAGAATTACCTTCTGAATTGAATTTCCAGGACAAGCTAAGATGGAGATGAGTGCCTCTGACATGCCAGCCATTCAAAATACCAGAGAAAGAGAAGAGTAGAAAAAGAAGGTATGGGATTTTTCCAACTTTGCTGTTGTTGATGTAACTTTGTAGCAAAACAGAATTTAGATCCATGTGTAAATATTACACTGAATAAGTTATGGGAGTCACTGTGACTTTCTAGGGTGGAGAGTACTGCAAGTCTGAAGAGGAGGCAGGGCATCATTCTGGACATAGTTCCTTCCCACTTGTATAGATATTCATTGCAAAGACACTACAGACTTATTAAAGCAGAACATGACACTAGGTTATGAGTCACAAAGGTTCTGGCTTCAGCACAGAGGATTCCTTTCAAATTCAAGAACTGAAAACTCCTTCAAATCTGCCCTGCCAGCTTTTATTTAATTACTGCTCTAAATTTTGAAAATACTTATCTCTATTCTCCTATTCCAAATAATATAATTGTTTTCAGCTTGCTACTTGTTTTAGTTTCATTACATCCTTCAAGGCTGGTAAAGTGATCAGAAGTCCAAGCCAGAAAAAGGTCATGGATACAATTAGCCTCGCTGTTCTGCGGAAGAAAGAGCTGGCCTTGCTCCAGAAAAAAACTCCACATTTACTTCACCTTCTTAGCTGCACGACCAGCAAAACACCATAAGTGTAGGGCCTACACTAAGCTGTGGTGCTGGTAGGGCTGACATGGGGGCAAGCCTTTCATCCTTCCCCTCAAAACCTCCTTAGCCCCAAGACTGTCAAATTGCAGAACTGCCTGTATCAGCCTAAACTATTGCCTGTATGAAGCTGCTCTTCCATCCCTGTCAGTTGTACTCAATCTTCTGCTGATGCGAGGGCATGAACAGATCTGGAAACTAACTGGATAAGAAGTGAGTTATATTTTTTTTTCTCTGTATGCTTGAGGATTTTTGCATCTGATTTTTGGCTTTCATTTTCTCCTGAAACCCAGAGGGGAAAAAAAAAAAGTAGTAGAATAACAAGTACAATGGAAGTCTAAACCGCTTGACTTGAAATTTGACACATATTAATGTCTTGACAGAAGTTTCACACAGCACTACAACTCAGGATATAGAAATAAATATCACATACACACAAACAGGTCTTGAATGCCTGCCAAAATATTGGTTATCTTGCAGATTCAAAAACTTCTGGGAGCAACCCTGCAAATGCTGACTGAGGTCAGTATCTCAGCACAGAGAGGGCAGTTTGTAACTCAGCCAAGAACCTGTATTACAGGACTGGAGCGAGTTTTTAGTTACTCTCTATAGGCACCCCTTTGAATCCTAAGAGCTTTTTGGCTGCAGTCTCAAAGCACCCCTGGTCAGGCAGGGCCTTTTGGGTCTGCCTGAGCCTTATTTTTGATTTAGGTCTTCTCTATTTCTGGTGACGTGGGCACAACCCACATACACGGTGTTGCTTGCAGGCATGAGGTAAGCCTCCATGCACTTGCCAAGCTGACTGCACACAGACTCTGGGTAGTTTGCATAGAGCTGCTTGTGGAAAACAAAAGTCAAAGTAAGGCAAACAAGGCTCTATTTTATCAAGAAGGTTGCAAAAATTGAAAATATAAAACTCCTGCCTCTTGCTAGCTCTCTGCTACTCTTAAAAAAGAATTTTAAAGTACTCTAAAAGTCCCCCTTTATTTCTAAAGGTGAAAAGTAAAGTTACTTTTCTTATATATGGAAACACCAGCAGAGACAGGAGAAATATGATGCTCAGTGCTGACTCTCTGATATGTACCATGCCTTGGACAGGTGATGGCAGACAAATATTGGATTACAATAACTTCCAATTCCTAAATAATTTTCATTCCTCAAAATGATATATTGCTGCGTGCTTATATTCCACAGGGGCCCCATACAAACATACACTGTTTGTTTTTCAACTACTTTCAAATCCCATGCACTCCAGCTAACAACATTGATAGCCCAGTGGATTTAGCCAACAGTACTGAATTTGAAAAATAAAAATCTATTTGTTTTCCCTTTTTTCCCCTCTTCTCTCACTCTCTTTTTTCTACCCCCTTCCTCAGGAGGCAGATATGACAGCCTGCATTTTTAAATTCTAAATGAAGAACTCAGTTTTCACACTGAAACCAAATTTCATGCTGAGGTTTTGTATTCACTTCAGTAGCTGCGTTGAGTATAAAATAGAAGATCAAAGTAAAAGAATCAGTAGAGTACAGCAGTAAGTCTGAGTTCAGTTCACAGGGATGGAGCTACAAGACTCTGACCAACCCACCCATAAAAGCAGAGTTTTTCTGCCCTATGACTGTGACATTACAATGAAACATTTTAACAGACCCCTGAGAATATCTCAGATGTGCAGCTCTGTCAGAGTGCACTGATACGTACATTGGAAAACATGTATGGTCACACTCTCTTACCTTGAACAGGCCTCATAGAGATTTGCTTTCCAAAAATATGAGAATATACTTCTCCAAACTAACAAGTAATAGAAAATTGAAACAGAAAATAAAGTGTGAAGTAAGATAATTTTGTGCTTTCTCTTGACTCAAGGCAAGATCATCTGCACCTATGTCACCTTGAATTGGTAGAATGGAGTCAGGAATGCTAGGCAGATTTGTAAGAAGTATTTCATAAGAATAATGGAAATAATAGGGAATACTGTGTGAATAATTATTCTTAATAATGAGTATAATTGTGTGGGTGCATCACTATTTTCTCATCTGAAAAGGTAAAAAAAAAAAATCACACAATTTCTCATTGAGTATATCCAGCATCAAAAACTTAAGGATTACTAATGCTTTTTTCCTGATTAATTGAAGAACAGTCTTTAGTTTGTTATAGATTATTTTTTCCTTCTTTTGGACAAACCAAGAAGCTGAAGTCTCTCTAATCTCCCACAATATGATTTCTGTGGAGGAAAAGCATACTTACAGCTTGTCCCCTCCCCATTGTTGCTGGCATATCTTGCATAGCAGAACGATGGGCAGAAGAAAGGATGAGAGGCAAATGCTGCATCTGTCCCTGGGGCACAGTTTAGGGAAGCAGTGAAGCCTCCAGTTCCCTGGCCTTAGCAATATTCTCGGTACAAGTGGCATCATTCCCTCTCAAGTTTTGTGCCTAACTGCACTTAGATGAATCATCTTTCACAGGATCATCCTTTGACTCTCTGGTCAGGTGTTACACTGGTTCCCTATGAGGCAGCATTGAAGAACTCCAGGGATAAAAGGGAGGAGAGAGGAAGAAGAGAACAACATTTACACTTTTTTTCTCTTTTTTTCTTTCTCTCCATTTTTTTTTCCTGGTTTACTTTCTTGTGCTCACAGTGCCCTTCATTTCACTTCCCAGACAGATATTTTGCTTCACCACTGTCTGACATGAATTCAGCCTGTTGGCCTCCAAAGTAGAAACAAAATTAACTGCTCAAAATTCTAAGGATTACCTTGGAGCTCTTGGGACTGTGAAAAATATCCTTTTCCAAAGCAGTGCTTTCAGTGAGACCCTCAGCCCTCTGCCGGGAATAGCAAATGACTTAAAGTCTGGATATGGGGTTCACTGTCAGAGGTAATTAAATCTGAGTCTCAGCTAAATTCTCTCCATGGATCTGGAAATGAATAAATGTAGCATCAAAATGAAGTATGTATTGTGCCTGCTCACTCTTCGTTTCTCTTCTGTGAAGTAGTAGAAAGAGCTACCCCATTCCATGCACTTTCATAGGACACAAGCAAGAATACAGTATTAACTTTGACAAAAAGGCACAAAATTGCAGGGGGCCTTCAGGTCTTTCTAACATTGAAGTTACTGATAAATAAATCCATATGCAAAAGGAATACAAGTCTCCTGCACTGAGCCTGAAGACCTGACTAAACCCAGGTTACTAAGTGACTCCTCTCTACTGTGCTGCTACAACAGACAAGAGGTGGAGGGAAAGGAGGTTTGGAGAACTCCTCTTCTGGCTTGAAAAGCCTAAATAAGACCCTACTGCAAAATTATCTTAGTTGCTAGGAATTGTTTCTTGTGAGGAGTGCCAAGTGTACTGTATGCTTGCTTTCTTTTATAGCTGCAGTGCTGATGTACTAAAGAAAGTGACAGAAATTTTGTGCTTCAAAATGAAGGAGTTGGTTTAACCCTGATTCCTTTTTATCATCATTTCAAAAGTTGAGGGTTTTGTTTCCTAGAGAAACTTGGAGAAGGAAAATAACACATAGATTATTAATAAATAAATAAATAAATAAATCATCCGTTTGGATTTTGCTTTAATCAAATTAGGCCAGTATATAGACCTTTTAATACATGACTGAAATTTTACCATCTTCTTTTTTTCATTAAGTTTCTTCTCGTGTGTCTCTACACAACTACACACAGCAGAAGCACCATTCAGCGAATTTTACATCCTTTTAGGAATGCAAAGCATATAAACAAATTGCATGCTCAGATTTTATTTTTTTTTTAACATAATTTTGGGGAGTGAGTGTCTTCAGGATAAAATTCATCTCTAAGCAGATCCTAAGGGAAGCTATAGATAGAACTTTAATGGAGTGTCTATATTTAGCTGGCACTGTATTACGTTCATGTGGCAAACAGCTTTATCATTATTCACAGAGTCACACATGTAACTCTGCGAATCCAGCTCACCAAGAATTAAAATTTAATAGTAAATCATTGTTCTCACACTTCAGTCCATGCCTTCAGCTGCAGTGGTCACCCAGGTCAGGACTGTGTGCAGCACTGTGAGATACAGGCAGCTCACCAGTCTTGCATGAATTATAGAATGAGAAGCACAGCAAATAATGGAGCCTAGTGCCAGGACTCCTGTGCTGGTGCCAGCAGGGCTCCTTCCAGCTGTGGAACGGGTAAGGCAAGTACACAACTTTGAGGACCTGTGTTAGCCTGGTTTCATGGCCTCACATTGTGCCACATGGACACCACTCACTGTTTGGAGGCAGCTTGGGGATTTCTAACACAGTACTGCCCTGCTTCATGGAGTCATGATTCTGTCACCTGAAACTTGACCATCTAAATGTAAAAAGCAAAAGAAAGGGAATTAAAAATATCAACACCAATTCCTACCACAAACAGATGCTTTCTTAATTAGAAGTGTATATATTTGTAAATTGCTATTCTCTTTTTGAGAAAAAGCATAAATATGTTATCATCTGCCTTGATTTTAAGTGGGTTTTCTGGAAAGGTTTTGAATTCATATGTTAATAAGTGCAGCTCTGATATTTACACTCACAACAGAACAGACTTATCAGTTCTGTCAGACATGATTTAGTTATGAATTACTGGACTCCACTCTGGTTATTTACTGTTGCAGCCTGAAGAAGGTGACCTTTCCCTTCCCTGGGAAATGTTCTGTTCCTGTGAGAAGTGCATGAAGAGCCGCACTCCTTATCAAATCTAACCACACATATGGACAAAAGAATCATCAACAGAAGATAATTTGTCACCTTCTGCACCTTTTTTGACTCAGAGTGTGCCAGAACTTGGTAAAGACATACAATAAATATGTATTTCGCCCAGGTTTTAGACGTAATTGATCTATACTTTCAATTAAAATCACATTAATACCTTACTTTCAGTTCTCCTTATATTTCCCCCTAGATAGATTTAAAGTTGCAGAATCACCTGTGTTTTCCATTCATGAAAACTGCCTTTCTCCTAGAGAGGCAGAATTTGTCCCCAGCTGAGAGTGTAGGCATCCAGCATAGCCTAATCATCAAGTTCCTTTACTCCCTCTGTAGTCAAAGGCCAGTCATGGAGCCAAGCCCTTCAGAGGACAAACCATCTGAGCTGCTCACCTTGGAACAGGGTGACTTGCCTTGGGGAGGATGCAGGATGGCTGGTTAAAACCAACCGTTTAAACTCAGGAAAGATCAGCATCAAAAATCAACAATACCCAACATTCCATGACTGCAAGAGAAATGAAACAACAATGAGGCAAAGGTGACCCAGAGGTAAAAGTGAAGTCAGGTATTAAAAAAATTCCAGATATTCCTGCATCTAAGTTGTTTTCAGTGACTGTTGATTTCTGATGCCAAATGTGAAGAGGGGAAAACATTATCTTTTCAGGCTTTCCAGGCTTAAACCCCCCTGCAGATTTATGCAGTATAAGGTTCACCCTGTAGGGCACTCAAAAACTATGTTGCTCTGAAAAAAATAGTACTGGTCTGCAAAAAATGCGCCAAACTAATATCTTAGCAACCATGATGGCAAGCAGACAGTAGCACCAGACCCCCTTTGACACCTGCTCATGTGTGGAGCATGCTTACCATCATGACAGAAAAAGCATGACAGGGCCCTTGACCACATTTGCAGGTTTGCTGTTTGTTTGCAATCACTGTTTGTTTTCCTTTCAGTAAATTAGCTTCTCACCAGTTTCCTGGCAGACAATCAAATCACTCTGTATATGATGCTCTGAGGGACAGATCTGAGGCATCCAGGAGGTTAGGAAAATAAAAAAAAAAAAAAAAAAAACAATTATGTAATTTGAACTTCTGTGGGGAGGGGAGAAACCATCTTCCACTCATCCATATAGCTACTGTGTTTCTTTATATAGAAAAGTTCCATATATATTGAGTGACCCTCAGGATGTTACACCTATGGATAGCAGAAGACATCCTCTATTTGACCCTATTTTTCATAGTTCTTGCCTTTCATAACTGTTTATGGGATAAGACTTCTCCAAATTGGTTTCAGCCTTCAAGCTACTTGTTGAGTTGTTGTTTTTAAATTTGAGGTAAACAGTGTAAAACATTTTGTTGCCTAGATATTATTTTCCTTTCTGAGCAGGAGCCAAATTTAGCAGTATGGACTCTGCACTGGGAATCAATTAACATGAATTCCCTTCAGCAATAAATTCTGATGGCTAGCAGCAATGGCTTGGGCTGGCTGACCAAGAGCTTCTCTGCGTTTCCTCCCCCAAGATAAAAGCAATGTAGAATCCAGCAATGCATGTAAGCAGGTCCAGTTATTTTTCCAGCAAAATTCTTTATCAACACTCACTTTCACTTGTTATAACCTGTCTTTTCACACAGCTGTAGACAGCTGGTTGGCAAAACAGGACAAAACCCAAACCAGTAAACAGACAACAGAAAGGCAAACATATGAGAATACTCTAGTGAGGGAATTTTATTAGCTGTATCATTTTCAACAGAAGCTGGCCAAAATTTAAAATTTAGGGAAGGATTAGTCATTTCCACATTCAGCTTCATTATTTCTCTAAATTCTTCATGGTTAAGGCTTAGCTAATCCCTATGCCTGGTTTCCCTTGTGGGCCTGCTTTCCAAATGATGAGTTTAGAAGTGAGTTTCATTCAAATTTCCTCACCCAATTTGCACTCTTGATTGGATCTAAAAATATTTTTAGTGGAAAGTGCTCTATAAAAGTCTCAGTCAGAGAAAGTGTCTTGATTTAACCCCAGCTGGCGACTAAGCACCTCACAGTCGCTTGCTCCCCCTATGCATTCCCAACAGGATGAGGGAGAGAGTCAGAAGAGTAAAAATGAGAAAACTTATGGGTTGAGATAAAGACAGTTTAATGGGACAGAAAGGAAAGAAAATAATAAAAATCATAATAATAGTAATGATAAAAGCAGTAGAATATACAAAACAAATGAAGCACAATGCAATTCCTCACCACTTCCCAACTGGTACCCAACCAGTTCCCATGCAGTGGCTCCAAGCCAAATTTATCCCCAGTTTATATACTGGGCATGATGTCATATGATATGAAATATCCCTTTGGCAGTTCGGGTCTGTTGTCCTGGCCGTGTCCCCTCCCAGTTTCTTGTGCCCCTCCAGCCTTCTCACTGGCAGGACAGGAGAAGCTGAAAAGTCCCTGACTTAGAATAAACAGAGCTTAGCAACAGCTAAAACATCAGCAGGTTATCAGTATTATTCTCATACTGAATCCAAAACCCAGCACTGAACCATCTAGTAGGAAGAAAATTAGCACTATCCCAGCCAAATCCAGGAGAGAGTGACCAGCATTATCTTCCTTAAGTGTAAAATTAAACTGTCTGAAATATTCTGCCCCAATAACCATTCCTTCCCTTCTGAAACAGAACCAACACTGCATCTGTGGAAAATCCACATTCCAAGTGGTCTTGGAGTCATAACATCTAGAAACCCAGAATGATGCAGTCCTGGCTAGGCAAGCACAATGAAGAAATAGATTTAATTAGAATGACATGAGATCAAATTGTTTCCAATTAACATTTTAAGTCTGAAAAATTGGAAATCCTTTCTTTTTAAAAAAAGCAGAAATCTCTCCCTCTTCCCTACCTACTATCAGCTCTAGCAATTTTGTTTGGGCTTTAGATACTAGCTACAGAATTTTGGTGATGTTGGAAACCAGCCAGTTATTCAAACAATTTTGCACATCAAAATTTTTCTGGTGCCTCATACAAATTTAGTTCACACTCTGTCACCGCTTAATTTCCTTAATAGCCTCTTATGATGGATATGCCAATGAAATTAAAGTCAAGAACTTCAGAGCAGCTTTCGTTACTATTTTCTACAAAATTCAAGAGTATTTGTAGACCCTGTGAAGTAGTAAAGTGTACATCTGGTTCATGATTAAAATCAGAAATAAAAGAAATAAAAACATGGTGGTTATCTGATAGCCTGTTCTCTTATTAAATTTTTTTAATCTAGATATCCAACTTAAATCCTAGTCCTTGAATATTCTCCAAGCTAGCAAGAAGGTTTTACAATGTTATAATTTCCCATATGCCAAGCACAGAACCCAAAGAATTAGTATCTAAACACAGAATGATGAGCATACAAAGAGATAGTACTCAGCTGATACCTTCTGTCCCCAGTTTCAAGACTCCAAGGACATGAGAGGAGGACATGAACCCAAACTCAGCAAATTAAGTGTGTCTACTAATATTCTGTCCATCCTCTTATGCCATGCCTTTAATAAACTCAAAATTCAGCCATTTGGAGCCAGTTAATGGCTTCAAAGGAAGATGAATCAACAAAGAGGAACTCTGCCTGCTTTAGCCATACCCTTTTGACTGTAGGAACAGCCTGGGAGGGATTTGCTGCAGAGCCTTACCATGATTTCCTAATATGCAGCAGCTCTTTTGCTCCAGCAGGAAAAAGAAAGCAATGATAGAGGGTCTAAGGCCCCTCAGGCTTCAGCAAAAGAAATCTCCTTTGTACAGAAAATACTTTCTGCACTTATCTATGATTTGGAAGGAAACCTCACACTTGTGTCAGAAGAGCTCAAATATGTTGGTGAATTGTTTTATCAGAGATGTATCTCTTGACCTTTGAAATTACAAATAACTGAATCTTGCAATTAGGGAAGACAGTACCAACTCACCTACAACTGAGTGTTTTATAGCCCACATCAGCAAAAGTATTTTTAGATCAAATTGGAAGTGCAGTGAGAGCCTGAAGCTGACCAGAATCATAATGCAGTGGAAAACCTTATACAGACACCTGTTTCAAAGAGATTCCTGACTCAATTGGCAGATCAAAGAGTGCCAGCTACTGCTGATAAGCTCAGATAAGCCCCTGAAATCCTGGATGCTTTGCAGACCCCAAACCTCTTAACACGAGAGGCTCACATCAGAGTTTCTTTGGGGTCTCCTGGAATTAACTGACAAAATTTCACAGTCTATAAAAGAGGTTAGCTTGGGAATGAGCACTGCATTCTTTTCTCCCCAGGCCAGTATGTTCTCCCATCACAGGTTCATCGCCCAAGTGCTCAGTGAAGTAAATTAGAGAGTAAATTGAATGGTGGGTCTTATTTTTATTTCCCCAAGAATTAGTGGAACAACAGCTAGAATACACACAGACACAGATGGCTAGAATGAGAATAACTTTTCTGCGAAGCAATTTCTCTCTCTTTATCTGTCACATACACGTACTCTATTTCCTCTCCTGATGACAAGACTGACCAGGGTGCTGATCAGCCACGTCGCTGATATTGACAATGACAAATCCCTTCCACAGCTCAGGAGAACCTTAAATAAATTCTCCCAAGACACTGGCAGAAATTCTCTTCCTTGCCCTGTCACTCATGGTGAAGGCTGAAAGGCTGATTAGAAATTATGCAGGGCCATTCTAGAATGGAAAGAATCTCCTTGATGGGGAGGGAATAAGTCAAGACTATAAAATGCATTTAATTCCTTCTCTTTCCTCCTTCAGTTTTAATTAGGATTAAAATGTCTCTGCCAGATATTTTGGAATTACTTTCATTTTCTTACACTATGCATGATCTTATCTGCTTCACATTACCCCGAAAAATACTGGAGAATTAACCACTGGAAGTGAAACTGTTGGAAGGCAAACACATCCCAGCAGAAAAATACAAGGCTCTATTCATTTCCCCACCCCCTCCAGAACACATGTACATCAAAAGTTTGTGGCAAAAAACCAACCCTAACATCCACATCCTTTCCTGCAAATGTATTTTTATTTGATTGTAACAGAGCCCTCTTTCTGGGACAAATGACAAGAAAAAATGTTGGCAAGTAGAAGCTTGGGTGGTCAGGGCTTGTCAGAATTTTATGGATTGCATTCAGCACGTCTCAGAACTAGGTGCATCATCTCCCAATAACATCTCATGTTTTATAAATACTACAGAAAAAAAGAGAACAAAAATCAGGTCACCACGAAGAAGAACTAAGTCCACCCTCAGCCCAAAGCTCAGTGTTTTTCCTTGCACAGCCATTCATTTCTCCCTGCCACACTTGCATTTTCTGTTCCTTTCCTAGCAGATTGTGCTCACATTATGTAGATCCAGGGCATCATTTAAGACCTGAAACTTTGGACCACAACCCTGAAATATCAAGCAGCCAAGTCAGAGTCCAGCAACAAACAGGATAAACCTAGAGGGGCTGTGGTGTGAGCCACCAGAAACCACCAGCACCTCTCCACACAGCAGAACACTAGGGTTATGATGAAATAGAAATGTTCCCCTTCCGTAAGGAAAAGCCTGAAAGCAACAGTCTATGTTTTTAAAAAGGAAGAAAGAAAAATATTATTATAAATCTGTGGGATTTTGGTTTATAGCCTCCAAAGCTGAGTGTATCTGCTTGATGCTGTCAGCACCTTCCATTAACTCTAAGAGAGTACAAGGCGGTAGAGAGCATTAATATTTACCTTTAGGAGCTTTTACTCTGCCATAGTTATACAAATATCCACAGCAGGAGTAGTTGTTGTAGTGGACCCTGTAAAGAAGGCTGGGACTGTCACTCAGGATTCCATGCAGCATCTCCATGTGTCCCAGTCAGCCAGGAAATGTTCATCCTGTCCTGTCTGAAGGGGCACATGTTTGGTGGGCAGGACTCAATCAAGGGGTAGACTCATCAAGGGAAGCGCTGCTGGTGGTTCTGCAGGAGGAATGCTTACAGGCAGTCAGTATAACAGTGGTTATGAAGCAGCACAGGCAAAGACAACTTGGTAGTCCTCTCAGAGAGGGCTCCAAAAGTATTTGGGACACCTTCACATTTGAAGGTGTTCAATGAACTTGTTTAGTGAGATGAGGCCAGGCACAACAGGTTTATATTGTCTGATGATATGCTTTGACACTAGATACTAAACCAATTGGAGAAATGAGTCTACTCCAATATGACAAGTTACATGTTCCTCTAATCATTTTAGTAAGACAGGTTAACTTTTCAAAGCACATTGTTCAGAATTTGTCTTAATGACTGATGATGCTTCTGTTAATTTCATAACAAATTTTGCATTTTAAAAGCATTTTCTAATCTTTTGTGCCAAATCTGGAGCCATACATCTGCTTATCCAGCTACATCTAATTTTCAGGCAGATGTAACTCCAAGAACACTCATACAGTTGAATTATTTTGAAAATATATCCCCACATTTGTGGACAAACTGGATCTCCTGACTGAATTGTCTCCCTTCTTGTGAAGGTTGGTCCAAGTCTCTCTGTGCAGAACATAGAACAAACAGAAGGAAAGAGGCAGGGAATATTCACTGTTTACCTTTCCAGGTAATGAGTAGAAAGCTTTTTAATTGATAGAACTTTCATTATAAGTACACAGAGAATATGTTATTAGTGTTAGATTTAAGATCCAGATCATTTTTGTGCAAGAAGATTTTGATCCTTGGCAAACAATCACACCATCTGCTTTTTTTTTTTTTCTCCCAGTAAGAAAACATCAAAGCTGAAGAAATCTATTTTCCTAAATAGTGCACAAGACTCAAAACTCTGGAAGACAGAAAGGGACACTGTGAGACAACGAAATAAGGTGTCTTGAGGTAAGAGAGAGGCAAAAATACTACTAATAATTAATATTTATACAGCAGAGGGGGATTTCCTCATACATTCTCTAAATTGTAAATTAACCTGCTAAGCAGAAGTGTAGATTCTGGACTGTTGATCTCATTTGGTCTGAATAATCCCAGTACAACTACCTGAGAGCTCTTTGATTACTCACTACAGCTGATTCTGGCAAAAGTTCAAGCACTGAGAAACCCAAACAAGATGCTTTTTGATCTCTCCACACATGTGTTTTCCACAGGTGTTTACATCCAATATGTTCACAGTGAAAAATTCATTAGCCTAAATGTTAGCAGGAGGGGTTTGTTTGGAAGCTTCTGGCACATTGGGTGTTCTTCTCAGGATAGATACTTACCACTTGCAAACCTGCTGCCAGTGCTACTTAAAAATATCAGAGTGGTACATCATCACTGCTGTCTGTATCCCAGATTGAGCTCTGTTGTCCCTAGGTCCTCTTCCTAGCCAGTGAGGGCATCACAAACAAGATATTTGCTGTGGAATTCAAACACAGACCTGGAGGAAAACAACTTGCCTAAAGGTTTCTGAATAGAGGAGCTGCAGAACAAACAAAAACATTCAATAAATATCTGCTATCAAGCTATGGCTCCCCAGTAGCAGATCACTGCTGCAGCTCTTTAGGTACTAGAGAGTTAAATCAATTTGACTTGAAGCTCTTTATAAGGATTACACTTTACTCACCTTAAAATGAAAGAAACTAGTAACTATATGTTAGGATGTTCTCAATTAATTGTTCTATGTATATTTTAACCAAAATGGGAAACTACTTTCTGTATGTTGAGAACAAACTTTAGTTCAGACAGGTCAAGACTTTAATGTCCAAATGGCTCCGGGGTTTTCAGTGCCTGGTGAAAGATGCTTACAGTTCAGCCTTCAGGGTTTGGAGAGCTGGTACTCTAGGGCATATCCAGGGAGGTACAGACAGCCTTCCTAACCCCAAAGCATCTTTCTAGCTACTCAGTCACATTGTCTCAAAAATTAGGTGTTGTTTTTCCCTCTGGCAGCAGTCCTAGCTTCTGCCTTACCAACGCATTATTCACTCCAATTTCCATTGCAAAGTCATCATGGGATTGACTTTTTGCTCTTATTAGCCCAGAAAAATTAAGGTACAGCACAGAGTAGCTGAAATTCTTACAGATTTAATAATAGATTATTAAAGTTGGCAGGCGTGCCATGGAAATTTTCAGAACACTTAGCCTCTTTTGTAAACCAAAGGCTAATATATGACCCAAAAATTAGAGTCTGTGAACTTTCACAGACAGCCTAAAGGCAGCTGCAGCAGGTGAGACAGAGCAACAATTTGGAAAGAGCAGCAGGCAGTCAAGCACTGTCAGGATAAAGCTTCTCTTAGTTCATTAGGATCAAGAGGGAATCAGATAATTGGAATGCACTTGCACATGCATTCAGCTTTTGAAAACACATTTGAGCAAATGTTTTCTCCTAGACACAGTACTACACTGCTAAAACAAATCTTTTCTTAGTTCTTGTTCAAGTGAGGTAGGAAAAAAGGAAGAGAGGGTAAGTTATCCCTTATAAAATATCAACCCACCTGCACCAAAAACAGTCCTAAGGACCTTGAATGAGAAGTGGCTGGGTTTGCATTTAACTCTGCTCAGCATTTGCAAAATAAGGGGAAAAAAGAGAAAATAATTAAATGCGGTAGTGTCTAGGGAAGGACAAAGCAAGTAAACTGTGACAGGAACACAGAAAAAGGTGGGCAAAACCACTTCAGACTTCAGTAAGAGTTTCTGATGCAGCACTACAGCTTATTTTAAATCAACGTCTTTGAAGCACTTTCTGGCAAATGCACCGTGTCATTTCTGTAACAGTCAAAAAAAAGTAACTTAAAAGAAAAAAAAAGGGAAAAAGAAAAAAAAAAAGCAGTCTTTACAATTACATTAAGCCAGACTTGAATAAACAAGTGGAACAATAGGGTGATTCCTTCCAGAGAAAATTAGATTTCTCTTTTTTATTCTCTCTCTGCTGTTTTATTGAGGCTTAGGAAAAACAGAAAGTTGAAAGCTAGCTCATCTGCTGGTCTGTTTGCCTCACAAATATGGGGGACAAAGAATAGGTTTCTGAACTTATCCCAGAAAGGAGGGGAGTGGGAAGAAAAGATAAGCAGCAGCTTCCCCAGACCACTAACAAGGATGAGAGAGATCTTAACCCAGAGAGACCCAATGTCATGAGAAAGCACTTGCTAATTCATTTTATAAATCTGGTGCTGACACAGAGTGCTCATGCTGACACACACCAAACCAAATGAGGAAAACTGGGAAAGACAATGCAGGGAAAGTAAAAAATGTTACATGTAACAAATACCTTTTTTATTTTTAAATAATATAAGTACTGTTATAATTTCATCAAATTATTTATGTACTTTTAAAAAATGAATACAATATTACTCTTTTCCCTTTGGACCTCTTCTCTTGCATGCTTTTTTTCATGAGAGGCAGGACTCTGTGATTCTATATTGGGGTTATCAGAGTGAAAGATCACCATAGAAGTATCTGAATCGAGAGATGCTGTTAGTCATCCTGATAACTCACTGAATCAGTCTGCAATCCCAGACCAAAAATATCCCATTTCACTAGAAATGGTTCTACTGAGTTAAACTGAACTTCTGAAAAGTCAAAGGAGATTTTATTTTTATAAACATATATGTCTATGCGTATACACACATACATATACACAGCAGATGGTTTCACCTCACTGCCTCCTGTCTCTGAAGAGATATTTTACGGTAACCAATGCACACAATCTTCCTCAGAATATAATATCAGTGATACTCTGTGATTCACACTCTCAGATTATTCAACACAGAATATTCACTGAAAAGTTTCTTTCAATAATTTCACACGCAACTTTAGTTACAGGCACAATATGGTCTCTAACACAAATCCTCTAAAAAGGTTATTTCCCCAGTAGCCTTAACCAACCAAAATAATGTTGAATTCTTCAAATTTATACAATATAAATCTTTACCATCCTCTGCCAGTTATTTCTGGATAAATAAGTCTTTATTTCTTCAGTTCAGAATAGTCAAGGCAGTGCAACATCATTGCATATAAATGCCTACTTCTAACACATAAGACTGTGAATTTATATGATAAGTTTAGAATATCATTACAAAAAGGGAGCCATGGGACACATCCTGCTATCAGCTATAGCATTTTAAGCCTGCAATGAACCTGAATGGAGCTTCTCCAGATTTACACAGGATTAACATAGGTGGTATATGGCTCTTGAAATTATTTCCATGTGGCAAAATGAGTACAGAGGAGTTTAGGCAAAAGTTATGCATAAAAAATTGCCTTTTTATTTTTTCCATCAAAAGAAAAACTATAAAAAAAAGAGTACATTTTATATACTGTATTAGCCTGGGTGAAATTAATAACTTAACTGAAGAGTAATTGTGTAAAATAACAATAAAATACAAAAAAAGATATATCCTCAGGCCGACATTTCAAAGGGATCTAATAACATAGTCTATGGAGAGAGCTTGCTCTTACAGCACATGTCCCACAGGACCGGAGAATCATTTCAGAAGGTTGCTTTTCTTAGCTTTTGTACACTCCTGTTGTTGCTAGCCTTCAGCTACATGCACAAGGATTCCCACAACACCCAAAAATATTTGAATGTCTGGGGTATAAACACATTGAAAAGGGAATCAAGAGATGGACCAAGTTTCCACTTCTGCCACAGGTAGTTGTGTGATCTTCACCAAGTCACTTCTGTTTCTGGTTCCCCTTCCATTTCAACCATCAATAAGGACCAGAAAATGGGTCCTCATGATCATTCAATAGGTAGTGGAAGATCCCAGAGCTCAATCTGCAGTTTGCACACTGAGCTACCTGCACTAAATGAATTCCTTAACACTTAGCCTGGGTGTGAGAGTGCAGGGCCGACAGGAATCACCAGAGAATAAGGATCTGTGAGGATGGGCACGTTCACATGGTCATGTGAAAATACAGATTAGAAAGATTTTAATATCCAAGTAAATTTACATTTTGCTTATTGGTGGGGAAAATGCATTTACAGTAGGAGGGTTTTATAAGCAGCATCACTTGAATTATGAAAACAGATACATTGTTTGGTACAGATTTATTACTGTCTTTACTATTAATGCTTCAGGGCCACTGCCATATAAATGTGTTTATCAACCATTCATTAATGCAGATCATTACTATAAAATGATACACCTGTGCTCTGTTAAACCGTTACTTAGTGTTTCGTCAGCATTCCCTCACATGTGCTTTAAATCAGGTTGTTTGAAAATACTTGTAATAAATTCCTAAACCACAAGTGGTCATAAAGTCATTTACACACACAGAGAGTATTTTACTGTTTCTGGTCCTCTAAATCATCAGGCCATATTTCTTGAACCCTAGAAAAAATACTTGTTAGTTGTAAAGTGTGCCCAGCGGATACATGTCATTTCAGCTTTAAAATACCCTAATCCATTGTGGCAACAACATACATATAATTTCTAACAGGCTGAAAAGGAATCTTAAAATAATTTAATTAGAGGCATCTGAATTAAAACATCAGAAGTGTAGTAAGAGACTGAAAGTGCCTGTGGATCCCATAAACCCCAGATAAAAATATGGAAAAACTCCTTTGAGACTTGAATAAATAATAAGAACATTAAGAAAACTTCCCTTGGATGTTTTCAAGCTATTGCTGAAAGGGTTTCCCAGTTAGGAGAAAAAGCTTCATTAAATTAAAATTCAGTCTAAATGCCCCGTTTACTTTTAGCTGTAAAGGTTTTGCACTATTAAGACAAACACAGTGTACTATTATCAAAACCAACTGCTTTATAATTTATAAATGGAAGGTGGGCATAGGCAGATGTACTCAGAACATTGTGTTTCCAATGTATTGCTGTGTTTTAAGGCCATAAAAGAATGATCTGGTATTCAAGCTGTCCAAAAAGTAATTTGCAATTCAGCACATTGTATTTTAATCAATAAATAATCATGAACAGAGTAAGGCATGATTTCTCATGTAACTAGCCACTGCTGGGTTTCAGGGAACAGCTCCCTTTCATGGATGCTGAATATAAAAAAAAAACAAAACCAAAAATGGAAAAAATAAACCACCCAGAGCTTTGCAGTGTGAATGTTATTCCACTGTTTTGAGGTGAGGCTTTGAATTACATGGGGAGAAAAAGAAAAAAGTAAAAAGAAAAAGGAAAAAAAAAGGAGAGAAAGAACCTTCTCATCCTTTTCTGATAAATTTTATGGTAAACTTTTATCTTAGAATCACAGCATGTCCTGAGTTGGAAAGGACCCACAAGGATCATAGTGTCCAGCTTCTGGCCCTGCACAGAATAGTCCCCAGGAGTCACATCATGTGCCTGAGATTGTTATGCAAATGCTTCTTGAACTCCATCAAGATTGGTGCTGTGACCACTCCCCTGGGGAGCCTGTTCCAGTGCCCAACAATCCTCCTGGTGAAAAACCTTTTTCTAATATCCAACCAAAATCTTTCCTGATGAAACTTCAAGCCATTCCCTCAGACCCTGTCACTGATCACTACAGGGGAGAGATCAGTGTTTGCCCCTCTTCTCCCACTCCTTAGAGAGCTGTAAAGTGCAAGGAGTCTCCCCTTGGTCTCCTCCAGTGAGGAGGACAAGCCAAATGTCCTCAGCAGCTCTTCATATGTCTTCTCCTCCAGATCCTTTACCATCTCTGTTGCTCTCCTTTGGATTCTCTCTAATAGCTTATTGTCTTATACTGAGTCACCCAAATCTGCCCCCAGCACTCAAGGTGAGGCCACCCCAACGCAGAGCAGAGCAGAGCAGGACAATCCCCTCAATTCCCAGCTGGTGTTGCTGTGCCTGATGCCCCCCAGGACAGGGTTGGCCCTCCTGGCTGCCAGGGCACTGCTGACTCATATCCAGCTTGCCATCGACCAAGACCCTCAGGTCCCTTTCCGCAGTGCTTCTCTCCAGCATCTCATTCCCCACTCTGTCCATACATCTGAGGTTGCCCCATCCCAGGTGCAGAATTCCCCACTTGTCTTTGTTGAACATCACATGGTTGATGATAGCCCAGCCCTCTAATTTGTCGAGGTGTCTCTGCAGGGCCTCTCTGAGGGAGTCAACAACTCCACCCAATTCTGTGTCAACAGCAAATTTACTTAGTATTCCTTCTGGTCCTGCATCCAAATTGTTTATGAAGGTGTTGAATAGTGCTGGGCCTCAGATGGAGCCCTGAAGAGCCCCATTGTTGTTGGGAGAATAAAAGCCATATTAGTTTACTCTTACTATACTGTCAGTTTCAGCCATTTCCTACACACAAGCTATTTCCAAGCTGCTTATCAGATCAAAGAATTACTTTTCTCTTGTAAAATAGCATTATTTAATCACTGCATCTATTTGTGCCTTCAAACACTTTCACACCAAGAACAAGTTAGTCTTGCCTCACTGGTAATGCACAGACAAAAAGCACAGTGGGAAAAAGGAGAACCACCTGTACACCCAGGCACTGCCATGAATATAACCTCCTTTGAATGAGAAAACATCCTCCCAGAAAGTTGCTCAGCTTGTTTCATTCAATCCCAGTCAACTAAAACAGATAGCTCTGTTTCTCCTGTCAGTGTTGCCATGGTAGTCCCAGGCTCCCTGCAGTCCTAAAACCTATCCAGGAGGATGTGGAAGGGCTTGCACAGGTAAGCTGGAGCACAGAGTGTGATCCTGCTGCAACTTTCCTTAGGCTTGTCCAGAGGTACCCAGTAGGGTGATATCAAAGCTTGTTGGAGAAAAGGTGCTCTGCACCACCTACTTCCCAGCCATATCCAAACGGAGCCTTGGCCACCTAGCTCTCACCAGCCCATCTGACAGCTCCCTGCAAGCTCCAAGCCATCTCTGTACTCCAGCAATAGCAGGCTGAAGGGACTGTGCATCACAGAAAGAGTCCTCACTGAGCTGGCCTCAGTGGCAAGATTTCAGCAGAGCCTGCATTCCGCCCCTGCTCACGGATGAGAGGTGGAAGGATGGAATGGGATGCAGGGCAGATGAGTAGCTACCAACAGTTACTCTCTGGGCCTCCCACATGGAAAAGCAGCAAAGCTGCTAGAAGGAGATTCCATCTGCTCCTGGTAGGGAGCACAAACATAAATAACACCGTATGGCCAATGTTAACCAAGGCAGCTGCTGGATCTAAAAGAACCCTAATACTACAGTATTTGGCAGTCTGCACAGAAATCCTAAAGAATTCTAAATTTAGGTTTTAAGCTAATGTAAATGTGAATATTTTCTATGCAAATATAGAAGTGGGGGAAAGCTACTGCAACACTTTGTAAAAAAATCCTTGTTTGGTATCACTGAGCAGTAGCATTTTACCAGAATAGACCCAAATATCTCTACACAGGCAGATTGGTGTAAGTAGGTAGCAGAGGATATTTTCCTCATGCACTTCAGATTCAGCCTTGTCACACAATAACCTGTTTGCCACTGTACTCAAAACAACCTGTGTAAAGACTGCGGATGATGGCAGAGAATTAAAAATCAGCTTTGATAATTTCCTAGCTCCTGAGCTAGAGAAAAAAACCTGCATCATGCAAATGTTGTTCCCTTGGAACCACATTTATTTAGCTGCTCATGAGCAAAGAGAGAAAGTGCTGTGCTTTCCTGGTATTTTTTATGAAGTAGCACAAATCCTGTGCTACAATTCCCCTGTAGCTGTGTCAAGTGATGGAACAACCATTTGCTCCAAAGAATATGAATGATGAAATGGGGGGGACACCAAAATAAAAGCAGACAGAGAAAAAACCCCAACAAAACAGCAGTTCTCCATTTTAAAAGGAAAAAATCATCATATTTGTTTTTACAGAAATATCTTAACACAAAGATCACTTCTATGAGATAACTTCATTTTACGAAATCTGATAAACACGGCTTCATGTTTTCCCATCCAGAGAAACACCACATGTCAGTTTCTAAACCACACTTTGAAAGACTTTCTAATTTAGGCTTTGATTTAGCAGAGCTGTTCAGCATGCAGGAGACCATAAGTGTATACATAGGTGTGGATTTATTATTGAAGATGAAAAGGACATACAAAAAAGTGCTTATCTGAACTGCAGCTGTAGTGAATTCTTTTCAGAAACTGCTTCCTAACAAGAACATTAAGTGGGTCATCTGTTTCTCTCCATCTTTTCCCCTCCATTTCATCAGGCTGTATCAACTTTGATTAGAAATGAGTGACTAATGTTTTTTGATAGATTTAAACTTTTGTTTTACATGACTAGCTTGTATATAGCTTCTACTGTAGTTCTAAAAGACACCCATTATTTTTTATCCCTGTGCAGGAAAAGTGACTAAAAGATCTGGCTTTCCTGACTTCTACCAATCTATTCTTTAACTGCAACTATCAGAAAGAGTTGTGCAAACAATCATTCATGCCACTGATTTTTCAAAACTTATTTCCTCTTGGGTTAGACACACAGCATGAGTGATTTCCAATTAACTCAAAGGATTTTTTTTCTTCCCAAGTGTATGAATGAAGCCCATGGGAAAGAGAAGAACCTTCGCAGCTATTGAACTGTAACTGTTAAATACTATGGTTTGTTGTGCCAAAGATGACAATAAAATAAGCTGTGCTGTCAAGTGTGTCCAAATGTTTTGTCATGCTAGACATGCCATTAGATGGTTTAAGAAACACAGAGAATCTGCAAGTGATGCAGTATAGAACTGCTAACTTCCCAGGTAAAGATCTGGGAACATACCATTGAGGCAGTTGCAGACTCAGAATTCTAAATTTTCTCTTATTAACGTTCATTTCCATTATGTGGTATTTCTTTTTTTGTTTGTTTTCTGTCAATTTAAAAACAATCAAACCAAACAAAAAAACAAACCCCCCAAAAACCCCAACCAACAAAAAAACACCCAACTAACCAACCAAAAATCAAAAAACCCACAAAAAGTCCCCACCCAAAGAAAGCCCCCGAAAAGCAAACAAATTTAAAATCAAGAAGGGTTTCATCACTCCCCTGATAGCTATTTTCTGTTAAATCTTACTCCAGACCTTTTGCATCCCAGTATAGAGCTAATGTCAGACACAAATAGAAGTGTGTATTTGTATTTTATTTTGAAGAATTTTCAGTTTGTGATGCAATATTCCATTATTGCTCTTCTCAGTGTATGATTTTCATTATTCCCTGTAATGGCCAAGGACAGCAGTGTAGTTTCTTTCGTTCTTTTTCATTTCCTTCATAGAATATACCAGTTGAATTGCAGTAATTCACCATGTGAAATGTTTATTTTTAGAGATGACCCCTTTAGGGCAAGAACATTTGTTCAGACACAATCAAGAAAACACAAACGATACACTCAAGATCTGTAATGGAAGTACCTGTTTATACACTGACACATCACAATTTAAAGATGCATTGAGAGTAATTTGTCACCCAGGGTCACTCACTAAAACAACAGAGCTAGAGAAAAGCAAGGACCAAATCTAGTCTGTGAGGCGTTTCTAGAGGAAATGCTACCAATAATACTAAACATTAAATCTTCTATAATAAGTCATTGAGATACCTGATTTGGATCTCTGGGAGCATTAGAAATTGAGTCAGTGCTAATAGAAGGAGCAGACATCTCATTGTCCACAGACACCACTCTCAGAAAAGGTACATATATTTGGAAGGAAACCAGCAGCTAATCAGACGTCTCGATTTAGACAGAGCCTCTGAATGAGTGCTTGAATGAGAAGACTTAGAATGAACTTCTGGAAGAGACAGCTAAGTTGCCATTAGCAGCCCAGATTGCTTTCTGAAATCCTCTGACCTGCTGAAGCAGCTCAGTTATGCTGGAAGTAAAATAGCCCAGTCTTCCCCCAAACCACCTGTCATTCAGCTCCCAGGTTCATTAGAACAAGCAAGGAAAATTTGCACTTCATCAAGGCAAATCTCAGTTTGGCTGAGGCATATCCACCAACAGATGCAGGAGCAGCATCTCACAGCTCCTAAAAGCTCTGCTCAGTGTTTATCGCTCAACTGTTTATGCAGTTATAACACACAAGGGCTTGGTGAAGTACTTACAGCCACTTGAATATCTTTGTAAGTTAAGTAATCAGATGTCATCAGAATGCAAACAAAGGAAATGATGGAAGCTTTCACTGAGGGATTTTGTCTTACTTTTCCCATCCCCTCAAATGTTAAATCTTGAAATATGCTTGACAAACTCTCATGTTATACTAAGCTTCTTCCTTCTGATGATATCATCAGAAAGATTAAACCCCAAAAGTAACTGTCCAATTTTATCTCCTTCAGATTGTTAAAGTTGAGATCTATTTTTGGCTTCAGCTTTTTAAGTTAAAGGAGACTTTTAGGAAGCTTCCTGTGTGAGCTTCTCCATCTGAAATATTCAATAAGACACTGTTATTTTTATTTCTCTTGGTCTTTTTTTTCAGCTACAACAATGGCTTAGCTAGAGCTAAATGAGTTTCCCAGGAATTATTCCACATTCATGAGCAGGCTTCCACTGGCAAGGCTGCCACATGCCCTTGGTTTCCCAGATACAGCCTCTCTTTTCACTCCTCTAACCTCAGGTCCACCTGTTTTCCCAAAGAGGGGCAAGCAAAATATCTGTAAACGCAGCCTTGTGGATCTCAAAGTCCCATCTGTGTTTGGATATTTTACAAAGAAAATAAAAATTAAAAGAAAATGTCACAAAAGAGGAGTTTAATTTCTGGTACCCTGGTATGGTATTTGTTCTCAGCTTGACCTGGGGGAAACAAGGTGGCTGTGGTTATATTACAGATTTTTTAATTTTTTAAAATAAGTTTCACTAAAACCTCCAGGAAGCATAAAATAATTCATTATTTTCTGGCATCTAACTTAAGCCTCATTTTCTTCTCTTGCTATGGCCAGCAAGGTGAGCTGTTGAAGTGCCCTGCATTGCCAAGGCACAGCAGTTGGCAACCTGCACTTTGAGCAGCTGGTCCCCAGCCCACCAAGTCACAGGCTCTGGCAAATTCCTTCTTTCATATTCACCAAAACTGCAAATAAAATCACACATTCCCTTCAGCCATTACAAAAATGGGTGCAGGAATCTCCAGCCAAGGACAGCCCAGAGGCAGCAGCACTTCAAAGCACAGCACTCCACACCATGAATATGAGTCAGAGTCTGCAGAGGGCGGTCAGAACAAGCCAACTCACTCTGGAACATTTTCCCTACTTTTGTCACAATATGGGTTTTGATTTAGGAGAATCAACACAGAATGACGTGCGGGTTTCTCGATTTCCACCCTCCCAAAAACATTAACTATCTATCCAGTGTGGTGTCCCGACAATGTTTTCTGCAGGAAATATCCTCTGGTGCAGCATCACGGTTCCTCTGCCACTGTTCTTGGCCAAACAACTTGAAGAAGGCAAAATAAGATTAATAAAAAGAAAAAAGGTCAAACCTTTCATCAAGTTCAAGAGTTCTGTTTTGCAGTAGAGTGAAGTAATGTCTCATTCCCACTTAAATTCATTCCTCCAGCACTAAAGCTTACTAAATAATTATAGTAAAGCCAATCCTGATTAAATCTTTTGTACTTTTAGAGTTAGAACATCAATTAAATTAAACAATTATTTCAAAATACTGAATCTTCTCCATATCCGTCCTACCAGAAAAAAAGTCTGCTTAATGATCTCCATTTTAAAAACAAATTCAGCCAGTTAGTTGTCTTTGAAAACCAAAATCCTTCTCCCACTTATGCTCCTGTGACTTTTGCTGGTTTGGTCCTTACTGTAAAATAGGTATACCACAGTAAAAAAAAAAAAAGAAAAATTGGAGAAAAAAAAAAAATCAGAAGTGTAATTTTCATTGATGGAATCAAAGCCTTAATGAAAGATCAAGGAGTTCAGACTCACAGTTCCTAAAGAAGTGTAGCTAAAGAATAGCAATCATCCTCTTCAGCAAGCATTTCTCAGTTGACATTACAATGTAAAAGTCACATAAGAAGGGAAAAAATGTTTTGGCATGTCTCCTCTTTTTTTTTTTTTCCTCAAAGCAAATAAAACACTAATTTCAAGACATAACTACAAAATTATTCAAAGCAGTTGCTATACTTTTACACCTAAGGTTTTTGTGCATTTTTTTTTTAACCAGTAAAGAAATGAAAATGAGTTCTTATTGAAAGATAACATTTCTCTTGCCTCTGGTACCCACATGCATTTGCGTGTGAGTCTTCAGATTAGGCTGGTACAGTTTAAATATTGGCCTCTCATTAACGTGCAAGTGGTAGCTCCAGCATTCAGATTCTCTGCAGAGCTATTCAAGTGAGGAAAAGCAGGCATTGCTTTATTTTCTTTCTCAGAAGCACCTCATTTATATAGTAAGTAGGGCATGCCCAAAGAGGATGTCCCCAATTACAAAGCATTATACTCACATCAACAATTTCACATTTAGAAAATAACCCAAGTCCAGCAGTATATGAATTCTGCCTGATGTAATTTATAGCAGCTGTTTCAAAGGCACACTTGCATTAGAGGGGACAGTAGCACAGGTCTTCCAGCTAAATGCACTTGCTTCATCCCTCACTACAGCACCAAACATTTAATACACTGAGGGATGGGGTTTTGCTTCACTGTTACCAGCCCTCATTACAACAGCAGGCACCTTGAATTACATGCTGCAAGTACACAGAAGTGCCAAAGCCATTAATCTGAAGACAGGTTTCTTCAGAGCCAACACTTACTTCTGGTGAGTATTTATTTGACTTATACACTAACTTCAGATTTAACTTTGCTTGTTATGAAGGCTGGAACTGGCCTTTAAGACATGGCTTCTTAACACAAGGAGTTATGTGAAGAGAAGCTGTTGCATTTTGCCATTACTGTAAATAAAGAATAAAGTGGTGCAGAAGAAGGAACAAGTTGGTTTGCTTTCAGTTACATGACTTTCTAAGATGCACTTTATTACTTATTCAGGAGAAGCTTTTATATTCCTAAATCCTCTGCCCAGATTCAGATGCATAGCACCAAGGAACTCTACAGAATTATCATAGCTTGCCTTCCTCTGGCAGCAGAGAGCTAGTTTATGAGGCCAGAAAGGTGGTGTTTTAAAGATGTGCAGCACCAGGAATTCATGGTGTAATTAGCATGCAGTAATCACAGGCCCAGTCTGTGGTATATCAATAAAATGCAGGGTGTTCACTAACCTGCCTCAGCTGCTGTTGTGAGGGGGCATCTGAGACAGGGTTCAAACTGTCCATTGGATCGGAGCATTTTTGCTTGCAACAACAAACCTGTCCTTTTTTAAAAACTCTTCTATTTGACTTTCAAGGCCTATCTACATTCTGCACCTAAAAGAATCTTATTCTTAAAGACGGTCACAAAGACTTACACCATCACCACTGTTTCGTATGAAAATTTAGGTTATAATCTTAGCCTTGGAGAGAAGAAGCTAATGCTATGGATACACTGCTACCCAGGGATTACACTCCCTGCTCTTGAAGCAAAAAAGTACTTTAAATTCCAGCCATTCCACACTAAAATTTGAAAACATTAGAAGCCTCCATACGCTTTTCAGTGATCAGGTGAAAATTAATTGAATATCAGGTCCCATAAGTTCTTTTGAGCAGTCAGAGATGAAAATTATGCATTTGCTCTGCAGCATTCCAGTGTGTATTTTGATGCAGCGTAAATTAATTGTCTCTGCTAATTTACTCCAGTTACTTCACAGTGTTGTTAATCAGGCAACTCTGTGCAACATTATTGTGTTCCAATTCCTTTGGAACTACAGCTTGCTTTGCTGTTGTTTTTTAACTCTTTGAACTTATAGATATATACAAGTAGTCAATGCTTGTGGGAACTAATCCATCAATATCTTATTTAAAGACAAGATTTGTTTCTTGCTTATTGCCCAGTATGATTCCATCAACAGCCTGGAAGGGACTGCCTACCCAGCAGACCTCTGGTCCTACAGCTGCTTTCCTTTCTTTCTGTATCCCCATCCAGAAACAGAGTCAGGATTGCGTGACAGTGGTTACACTTCTTTCTCTCTCCAGGCTGGAGTGAAGAAAGGAATCCCCATTTCTACATCTATACCCAAGACAGGAGGAAAGGAAAGAGAAGAAGGAGTTCCCCACCAAGCCAAGCATAAGCAAAGTATGTTTCTGAGCCAGCAAGCAAGAGGCTTCCATGAAAAGCCTGCTGCAACCTCAGAAAGTATTTCAAATGAGCTGTGTCCAAACCAGCCTGCTTTATCTGTGTATATATTATCAACATTATTCCCATACCAAATCCAAAACACAGCACTGAACCAGCTGTTTAGAAGAAAGTTAACTCTATCCTAGCCAAAACCAGGACAGTACCAAAGCTAGCCCATCAGTCCTCACAACTTCATGTGTTACTCAGTTTAATGTGTGCTTTAGCTGTGCAAGCACTATTGCATTTGTGGATTGAGTAAACCTGCTCCACCTTCACAGGATCTGTACAAGTTAATACAACAACCACTTTCAAGTCATATTTCTGCAATAGACAATAATGAAAAGTATTCTAAAGTTATATTTCAAAACATAGCGGGAAATAAGAAGATTGCTCATAACCCCTAGCCCCCATCTAGAACAAAGAGAAATAAAAGACACAGAGTTATTCTGTTCAGTCTTGAGAAGAAAATGCCAAGCAGTCCTCAGTAAAAACTTTAAAGAAAGAAAATGTTTCCTCCTCTCCCTTTTAGCCAAGGAAATTGGAGAGGAAAGAAACTGAAGCAGGCTTTGATTTGTCTGTATTAGCTTTTGTCTGCACAATAGTTCTCCTCACCTCCAAAGGGCATTAAAAAAGAAAGTAGCTTCCCTACCTGGCTCAGAAGCAGCATCCAAAGAGCAGGGCAGCATCCTATAGAGGAGATAGCTCACCCTGGAGGGCTGTTTTCCTCCAAGCAGCTGAGCTAAATAGAGGCATGCAAGCCCTAATTAAGGAGGTTCATCTAACTTCTGCTTTATTTAGCATGGAGCAGCAAGTGTATTAGCATATAAACTTTGGAATGGGTAAAAAGCAGCTGTCACAAAAAAATGGATGTTTGTCACACACAAAAGAGTAGAAGAGAGTCAAGAACTGGATTAAAGGGAAATAAATGAAAACAGAATATCCTCTACCAACTGAAGCTCAGTTATTCACAAGTGTTTCTTCTTGTTAATTGTGTGCAAACTCATCCTACCCTAACAAATCTGTGCAGACTCTAGACAAGACCTATATGGACTATAGGAAAGAAAAATAAAATTATTTTCTGGAGAGAAGTTGTCACAGAGAGTTAAGGAGTTAGCAAAATAAGCTGTGGAGGAGACAGTCTCTTCCAGCCATGATAAAGAGAAGAATAGCTGGGGTAAATGTTTGCCAGCTTTCAGCAGAAATACCAGATTTCTAAATCTGTTGAGAGATGCAAAAGATGTACCTGTGTAAGTGTTTGCTGCTCAAGAGGTCCTTCCAACTTCCTTTTGTGCACAGGCAGAAAAATGCATGGGAAGCTGTAATACATTTAAGCACTAATTTTATGTATTTATGCGGGTTTTATACATATATGTGTTGGAGTTTTCATCATGGGAAGGTCTTATAGTGTACGTTCATGCAAAGTCTGTAGTTGCCTCTGCTGCATTATGCCACCTCTGCATGTCACCAGTAATGATAATTACCAGTGGCAAAATGATAGTGCAAAACTTTCTCAGGGTTACAAGGTACTTGTGGTGTTGGACCACTCTAGTCCTCAGTGCTGGCACACTTGGTTTTCAGATGGAATCATACAGGGATTTTATGTATAAACAAGAAGATAACTGTGGAAGAATCATCCTTACAGTAATAAGGAACTATAAATATCAATCAAACCCAACTCTCCTAAATGAATATAAGCCTTACCTTAAACAATACCATACAGCTGGGGATCTTTTAAGTAAAGCTTTTCCTTGGCTAGAACTGTCTTATAAGACCAAAATTGGCTATGTGTTTATTTGTGTGTTACTCTGTGATACACTTGTGGTAAATTTGCTATGTAGTTAGCAGGGAAAATTCTTGCATATTACAGCTGGTTTAGAATTGGTTTTGCAAGTTATAAAATAACATCTACTACATCTCCAAAAGTATTCTTCTAAATATTTTTGGCAGATAAGTTGCAGGAACCAAAAGCTCAGTTTCAGTTCCTGCAGGAACTGAAACCTCACAAAGGGATTTTATACCACCCCTCTTTTCTTGCCTGATAAAGACCTTGGTAGATCCAAACCCTACTTTAAGGTGATAGAGCCATAATAAGGTTGTAATAATACACTAATGTGAAAAAATTGCTACCTACCAAACATATAGCAAAACATATATGACAAACAGGAGAGTCTGCTACATCAAACATAACCCCATTTGAAAAGATTTGAAAAAATATCCAAATAACAAAACCAAAACTAGCCTTTATTGCTTTTATGCTGAACATGTTTTAATGCTTTAGAATAACTGATGAAATATTGCCAAAGGAAAGAAAACAAAAAGATGACCCTGCAGACATTTTATTCTTCCTCTGTTGGGGGAGATCTGATATTTATTTCAAGAATGACTAATTAACAATTCACTTTATCAGGGCAGGACTCCTGGGGACAGCATCATTGGCCTTTCATGCCATCTTTGTCTGTGAGGGTCTTCAACTCCACTTGAAGTCAGCAAGGGTCTCTCAGTAAGTTTATTTGTGCACAGAGTTTCCCTCAAAGTCAGTGCCTTCCAGAAAAAAAAAAAGGAGTAAGTCCCCATCCAGATCAGAGGCCAGGGCCATAATGCAGGTAGAGTGTATTGACCCAGTATTTTCATTACGGTTCCAACCCACAGCCTTGTTCAGAGTACTTTCAGGGCACAATCTCTAGGTCAGGTGTCTGTGTGAGTGGCTCTGTCAACAGATCACCAGCAGTGCAAATGAGCAATGTCATTGGAGTTCACCTCCTCAAAACCATATCAGAATGTCAAGAAGAGTCAGGGGAAGACTAAAGGGAGAAAAAGGAATAAAGAGCTAGCAAGTGTCAAGGAAAGCAATTGCAAAATAAAGAAATGTGCCCCGTGCAAATTTCTCCCTTTAGAAATTATGGCAGTTCCACATGTTATGATCTCCAGCTCTATGGCAACCTTAGTAAAGTCATTGTATTGATATGTGAACACGTCATTTTATAATTACTCTAATTTTATTTTAGAAAGTAAAGTTCCTCATTATGCACTTATCAGACTTCTAATCCCTCAGCACTCTCTACTCTTGCCTCCTTAGGGAAGTCACAGAGACTTATCAAATATGCCACCTTCTTTTTTAAGTGTGCTCGTAAGAAGTCATCAGATAAGAGACACTCTGGCATCAGAAAAATGATTAAACTATTTATAGTGAATATATCCACAAATGAAGATACTATTAATTCGGTAAGAACTATATTAAAAGATCTACTTTTAAATAATAAAGCCTCCTTCTCAATTATTTTTAAATCTAGGCATAATGCATTAACTACAAAAATTACTCTTACACTACTTCCATGCAAGAATGTAATAATAAACAGAAAGCAAAAGTTTTGTTCTAGATGAATGTAAGAACAGACATTATGGGTCTAATTAAAGGTGTCTTCTCCACAGCTCTGAAGCAAGTATATGGGCTCAGATCCAGCTTTTGGCAGTCAGCTGAGGAGCCTGGTAAGTTGGGAGGTTTATCATGCCTTGTAAGCCACAAAAAACTTGAAAAAATATAAAAATATGACTGTTTGTCACATCAGCCCTGGCCACCCGTGCATGATAACTCAGTCTGTAGCCAGAAATAGATTCTCGTGGTGAGGCACACAAAACCTAGACTGAGGCAACTGCTGGCTGGTAATATCTGCTTCATCTACCTAAGATTCAGGAAAACTTTTGAAGATGTATATACAAGACCAGCTCTCCTGCAAGCTGCATGTTATCATAATATTGAGTAAAGCATGTGTCTAAAGGTTGTACTGGGAAGGGATGTCCTTAAAAAAAAAAAAAATATTTTACCTCTCTGACTAAAATATGGAATTTTTTTTCTTTCTTTTTTTTACCCCTTCACATTCAGGCAAGCAATTGTAACAAAAATCTCTTCAGAGCTTTGCAGCAATAGTTCTCCAAATTATTGGTCAAAATATAATCCCTTTTTGGATTTGCAGCTTTTTAATTTCATTGGGTAACAAATACTTTTTCCTGCACCTTCTGGAGACTGAAGAGAAATGGAAACATGTCCTTTATTGTTTGTTGATTGTGTCCTGGGGATATTCTTTCTGACTTTTAATCTTTTTCTCTTTTCTTTCTCCTAATCTATGAAAGTTTTCCATGCAGCTAAGGCTGAATGTGTTTTCCCATGCTGCTTTCCTGAATGTCTTTTATTTTAGAGAAACCCTTTCTGAGACACAGCAGTAGAACTGTGCCTGCTGTTCCAGGTTAGGCTGACAGTGACATGTTCAATTTACATGATGGCTTTCTCATATTTTCAGTATTGTTTCTCGTCTTATTCTTCTTTGTTGTCCAAATATTTCAGTTTCCTTACATCCATTTATTCTTTTTCTTGCTCATGCTGCTGCTGAAAAATATTGAGCTGGGATGCTTTTTTTTGATAGCCACTCAATATTGCACCAGGGTCTTTCTGTGAGGGTTTATAGTTAATTTAGTGATCATGATGGATTTTTCCATTATCCTTCGTAAAGGGTGTACCTCAAACAGATGAAGATTATTTTCTACATGAACAAAGGTCATATTTCTAGCTTACAGAAGGCCCTACATCTTAAACTTGCCACAAATCAAATACAAAATATAATTCATCCTATATGAATTATAGGAACAATGTCATTTCTGGAGTACATAGGTTTGGGGAGGGAAGGTAAGAAGAAACATTTCTTATAACTATTTAGGCAATTACAGAATTTTCCATCAAGCATTTTGGAGTGCTGCAGCAACTAACTCTTGTTTAACAGGCAAACAACAGCCACAGGAATCATTTCCCAAATTTTACTCACTTTTGCTGTGCAAAATGTTAATAATACGTTAATTTACACATTTTTTAACTCTTCAGCAAGTCTCTTTCTCCACACGTATACAAACAAAATTATCCACAAAGTACTCTCAGACCCACAAAGCGGAGCACATTTCTCATATGAGCAGCTGCCCACAGCAGTAACCCTTTAAAGATTGATTTTCTGTGACTTCCTGTTGCTCTATTCTAAGACTACACAAACGGTGCCTCTCCTGTATGGAATGACATATAAGACAGTAGGCCTAGATTGAAACAATACTAATTTCTTCAGGGAAAAAATAATAATCTTGACCTTCTCCATAAATGCTATGCAAGACGGCAAAGCCTCTATATTTTGCAGTCCTGTTAAGACAACATGCAGTGGTAGGGTTTAACCTCATCAACTGATGGTCCAAGGATTAATTTTCAAAGGGGATTTTATAGTGCTTAGTAAATATATAATCTAGCAGTGGTCCTCTCCATCTTCAATTAAGAATGCATCTGTTTGTCTGAATTAATCTGAAAAATAGGAGAGTGGTTCGAAACAGTCACATAAGTCCAAGATATTTAATTTAATGTGCCTTTGATGTTGAGGGACAAAAACTAGTGGCCAACTGCAAGGTAAGTCTCTTTCAGCTCACACTGGCCATGCTGGTGTGGAGTGCACTAAGCATCTCAACCAGGCAGACATGGGAAGTAGAGGAGGGTTTAGCTCTGGCAGAAAGCAGTGAATCATGGAAAATACTTAAGCTTTTCTGGTTTATTATAGAAAGTGTCAGGCAATGCTATATGAGGGAAGAAAGCAAAGGGTAAGAACGATAATTACCATGAAATTCATTGCCCAAAGTGTCAGACAAAGTAATAACTGGGATTCTTTGTATTAGGAGAACAGGTAAAATTGGCAATGTGAGCAAAGACTTTATGAGAGTTCTAAGGTCCAAGTGAAAATATATTAGACAAATGTAAAACTTTAGTGTTTCAACATAGAAAGGTTGGTATGAACACTGGATTTTACTGCACCACTCTCAGCCAAGAGACATATTGAGGCTTGGAGCAGGGCTGTTTGGAAGTTAAATCCTGTTCATACATACTTGGGTAGGCAGCACCATGAAATAAAGCATATCAGGACAGTTATGCATTAAAAGCAAATAACAAAACCAAATCACATATTGCACCTTTAGAGGCTAAATCATGTAAATTATCCAGTCCTGAAGTAGGTATTCAAGGGCAAAATAGGCCTCTCCCTCTTCATGCTGCTCAGTAGCACTCACCAGGGGGATGTAACACTGCAAAGAAAGTGACAGTACTATGGGTTTTCCAAGTTTCTTCTCAGAATTGCCTTAGAGCTTCCATGAAGACCGCAGCAGTATCCAGTTTGCACCCTGACACACCTGTCCTCAAGCACTGCTGTGGGTGCCCACTCAAAACATCCTATGGATCAGACTTACTGGTTCCATCCACGACTGAGTATTTCTAGGCCCAGGTAAACACTCAGCAGATTCCCACAGAGAGGATGGTCCGGTACAAAAAGGTAGGCTAGTACCTGATGGCAGGGGAAAAGAGAGCTTTAAGAGGTGAGACCATTAAAACAATGGCTCTCATTTCCAGAATGGCAAGAAGCATTTCTCCTTCCTTGGAATGGGAGAGGGATTTGACACTCACAGTTTTGAGATTTATATTTTCAAACCTCCTTTGCTCTGATTGCTGTGGTTGTCTCTGGAAAGTCAATAGCTACAGATGATGAACACAATCACCCTCAGCATTAACTAGATGATGTGCTTTAACAGGCATCGGAAGACTTCCTTCTGATGTGATAAAGGGGGTCTTCACTTCAGAAAGCATTTTTCACAATATCACATACTCAAGGTTAATACCAAAATCTGAGGTGTGAGAACCATGAAACAAATGGAAAGATGGCCTAGAAAATTCAGAAGAGTTACATGAAGCACAGGGAAAGGACTGAAAAAGCAGCTGCATCTTGCATGAATGATAGAAACACTGAAAGAATGGTTAACAAAGGAAACCAGATGCAACAGAGAGATGTTGAAAGGCTTTGATCATTCAAAAGCTTAAACCTGACTGTACTTAATGCTGATGGACAGATATGAAACAAGGATGATAAAAAGAATGAGATGCTAAGCAATAGCATTCAGCTTCATGAAGAATGAAAAGTGAAAAGGGACAAAAGAGTCAAAGAATTCAGCAAAACTAATCCTGTCTGGTATAAACACCTAATGGAAATGGGCTCTGTAGAGAAAAAGACAGCATGGAGGAAAAAGATCCTAACCAAAAACTCTCAGCATTTGCATCATACATCAGGAGGTGGCAGAATATGACCCACTGGGAGCAAAAATGCTCCTAAAGGTGCAGCCCGATCCTGGAAAAGCAAAGGAATTTGTTTCTCATGTGTTCCCTGCCTAAAGAACACTGAAACTTTTATTGCTCTTTTCAACTACACACCAAAGGAGCAGCCTTGGAAACCACCCTTGGAGATGTAATACTGTTGCTGCACTGCATTTGCTTTCACATTATTTCTATAACTGTGTAAAATTTGTCACACTGATAAGTCAAATATATTGTCAGATTCATTGCAGCAGAAAATAATTGAAAATAAGGATTTTCTGAAGGACAGGCTTATGGAGTTTGAGGGTTTTTTTTACAATTCAGGTTTTAGGTTTTCTTCCTAAGGAAGGTTTGTGAAAAAAATTCAAACCAGAAATTTTGTCTGTTTTTTAGTTTTCTTGTCAGAAATAGTTCTTCCATGCCCAGGTAACTCCCATGGTCACATTCTTGGACCATTGCAATATCCTGTACTGTTAGTTTAAAATTTGCTATTTTACCAGTATTCCTGACAGTAGACTCCTTACTTTGTATATTCATGAACAGGAAAAAAACAAAGGAGTGCAAACAAATGCAAAAATATTCAATTTTTAAAATGTAACCAGAATTTCAGAAACTGGAATGCATCCATGAGCTACACCTAACGAGGAATGCCAACATCTTGCAGAGGGAACACATGTTAATGGTTTAAAACTGTTACCTTGTGTCATACATCGTATCTGGTGACATCTGTACTCAGAACTTGATGAAAAATCAGCTTACCTGAACTGCATAAATACTAATGAGGGAAACCATCTGTATTGCAGCTGGTAATGAACAATTTTCCATATAATCACCGAGTAAGTCTGTCTCTGGACATTAGAATGGTTCAGAATCAGACAAATCATTGTTTCATCACTCTAAAGTTAATTGCCAAGATTTATTCTGCCAAAAAACTGCCAAAATGTACTTTCCTACTAACACGAGAAGACATCACTGCTCCCATCATGGCTTGAAAGGTTAAGACTATTTTACCAAAGTTCAAAAGAATTAGTCTGTCTTTAATTTTGATGAGATAAACAACAATAAGAGATCTGAAGTTTAATTACTGGCCTGCTTACTCAGCAGCTGAGCTACAAATCTCTGAAGGCTGCTCTCAGCAAAAATGACTCCACAGAGCTGGGCCATCCCTGCCAGAGAGTTTCTCCTGCTCCAAAGTTCAGCATCCTGTGCTTAACTTTAGCCTTTGTCTCATCAGATTTGTGCAGGGAGCAGTTGAGACAAAAAGCCTTTCTTAATGGCTGCTATGAAATTTCATTATTTCAAAAAGTCAGATTTTGTTTAAATCTTTTAACTCTTATCTGTGTCTCACCACAGAAATTGTAGATTTTAAGGGCTTACTTGCTGTGGTCACAACCCAAACCTTCCCTTTCAGGTGTGAAACTCAAGCCTTTTTACTGCTTAAGGCAAACTCACTGGAGCCAGAAGTATTTTGATTTTTTTATTGATGTTACTGTGTTCAGAACTTTTCATTTCACTAAGCTTAATTAAAAAAAAAATCAGATGGATTCTGGCATCAGAAAAATGATTAAGCTATTTATAGTGAATATATTCACCAATGAAGATACTATTAATTCGATAAGAACTATATTAAAAGATCTACTTTTGAATAACAAAGCCTCCTTATCAATTATTTTCAAATCTAGGCATTATGCAATAACTACAAAAGTTACTCTCACACAACTTTCATGCAAGGATGGCAACAATAGAGGTTACTCATTTTTGTAGGTAAGAAAAAGACAGAGTACTGCCTGAGAAAACTTTGCTCCATATCAGAAATAATAATATTGAGTAGACCCTTCTGAAGTTATTTTGAGGTGAGAAGAAAGAGGGGAAAGGGTGGAGACTCACAAATTTTTTTGCTATTTTGAAATTTACTTAGCAGCATTTGGTGAACATTTATCCCTACATAAAAGCTCTGATATTCTACTTGTTAATTTCCCTAGTTATTTTCTGGAAATGGAAAAGCCCAGAGTTGAAATATTAGTATCTCTTAAAATCTTGCCAACAAGAGCAATGTGCAAGCAGCATTTTCCCATCCACACACAGAGACACACACATCACAAAGAATGCATGGATTTCCTCCTGTAAATGAATGCTCCAATTAACAGCCCTTTTGGGATACTAACTGGGGTCTCTGTCTAACCACAGGCTGTAACAGGCTCACAGTGTACCAAAGCTTTGGAAAAATATCTGAGACTACTCTTAATTTATATGTAATTTCATAAAAAATTAATTCATTTTTGCATGTTGACTAATTTCAATCCTTCTGATTACCTTCCCAAGGGCTCAGCTTATTTTCAGGCTAATAACCATACTGTGCTACAAGGGCTGAGGGTAGAAAAATCCCCTTTGTAACCTGGCAATAGAACAATGTGTTTATAGGAAAACTAAGTGAGGCTGATAGACTTGTTAAAAGATCAAAAGAATTTTTGGGCAGAGTGCCTCAAAAGCAAATTGCTATAGCTGTACCAGCTCTTGGAAACATCAGATATTCCTGGCAATGCTGTTACAAACTTCCTAATACCACCAGCATGCCTATTAACTTTGGCTTCCAAAGGGTAAATTTCCCACCCCAACATTTGTATAAGCAGCTCTCAGGCCAGCTTGCACCGTTAAGCAGAAAACCATCAGCTCACTCCTCAGAGAAAATGGATTATAGTACTGGTCACTGCCTACCTATTCTAACTTGGTATGGATCTCTGCTCCCATAGAGAGGGAAGGGGGTTTTGCATCAGCTTTTCGAGACCGGGCTTTACAACTAGGAATAGAATATTTAAGGATGAAACAATACCTAGATTTGTTATGATGAAATACACACTCAGAAGACAGGATAACAAATGTATTACAAATATTTTTGAGAAAGTGGAATTTCCTTATGTGGTCCAGCACCTCATCTGGCTTCCGAGTTCAGTTCAATAGTGCCTGAAGCAAGTGGGCTGGGCAGTTCCTCCTTTTAACTTCCAAATTCTCCTTCTCTATTTTCCATTTCAGTTTCCCTGCCATTTGGCACTGAGGAAACAGGACTTTCAGAGGTTTGCAGAGGGCTTCTTCCTGCCCATCCCATGTTACTTTTCTTTTGCGTGCCTTTATTCATATGGACTTAAAGCTGCTTTCTCTGGCTTCTGGCCACCTGATAATACAGTGCTGAGGCTGCATAAATTGTATCTCTTGGGAAGCAGGAGTGGTGTGTCTAGAGTGATCATGTTTACTCTGTTATGTTGTTCATTTACAGCTAATCTTGACATGTAAGCATTAAAAAATTTGTGAAAGTGGGACGCAGATCCTACATTACATCTCACAAAATTCTGAAGAATCATATTACAGACATATTTTCCTTCTCTGATGACCCATTTCACAGATGAAACAGGAAAAATGGCTTTTTACATTGTCTTCCTATTATGCTTATTTACAAAGATGGGCAATATTTCCACAGGAAGACTCAGCACTGCTCTGGGCTCAGAAAATCACTTTTCCCAGTGCTACTGTCTGTGCACTGTAACACATGCACACTAGAACCACAACAGGGGATGTATGAAGAAAGCTGTCTGTCTTGCTCCCAGACACCGGTCCTGCCTGTCTTACCTCAGTATACTGCTCTTATGCCCTTCCCTCTCTCCAAATATAGTGATTTTATATCACTGCAAATACAGACCACACATACACATTAACCCATCTGAGCAATCAAGTTCAATGATGTGAATGAAAGCTGTGTACAATAAAGCTTTAACCATATTTACCTTTCAGAAGCACTTTGTCCTCATTTTGGCTGGGATAGACATAATTTTCTTCTTAGTAGCTGGTGCACTGTTGTGATCTGGATTCAGTACGAGAATAATGTTGATAAAACACTGACTTGCTAAGTAGTGTTTACCCAAATTAAAGGGCTTTTCAGGACTTCTCCCATGCTCTGCCAATGAGGAGGTGCATGAGAAACTGGCAGGGAGCATAGCCAGGAGAGCTGATCCAACTGGGCAACCATACCATAGAATTCCATACCATAGAATGCTACACCCAGAGTATAGACTGGGGTGAGATGGGCAGGAGCTGCTGAATACTGCTTGGAGACTGCTGGGCATCATTCAGTAGGTGGTGAGCAACTGTAATGAGCACCACTTAATTATCTTGGATTTTATTCCCTGCTCTCTCTTTCTCTTTTCCATTAAAAACAGTAATACTATTATTAGCATTTATAGAGTTAAGTGTATTTTATTTTCTTTCAATCATTTAACTGTTCTTATATCAACCTGAGGGTTTTTACTTTTTTCCAATTTTCCTCTGCATCCCACCAAGGGGATGGGGCATTGAATAAGCAATGGCACTGTGCTTAGTTACCAGCTGGGGTTAAACTGCAACACCCTTTAATTACTTATTTTATTTAAGCAGTTCAGCTTTGTGAGAATATATAAGAATTTTTCAGCACCTTTTTTTATATGTTAACTTTTATCATAATTATGCACTTGAAAATTAAATGATAGTTCCATTGCATCAGAAGCCATTCTGTGGGACAAGGTATCTTGCCCCAGCTTGTGCTCCTACACAACCAACCCCAAATTTGATCCAGTGTCCACTTTGCCTGAAGAAAGTGAGTGATTTCAAAACCTTTAGATAACTGCAAGTTGCTCTCACACCAGTGTGTGGGCCAGATGAACACAAGGTACTCAAGGTTAGCCAAGAAAATTACACAGTGATTGAATGGATAGAGGCATGCAAGGTCACACTAGTAATAAGTCATCTTTTATAGGTGCTGTGGGTCATTGGCAAGGATTGTGGTGACTTCTCCTTAATGATAAATTTCTTAGTCTAGATGTATTTCCTACAAGGCATGGCATTGCACTCAAAACAGTACAAGACAAAGAGACCTGAGTTATGCAAGGGGCCAGAAATTATCACAAAGGTTTCTTCTTAATATGATAGAAATTATCACAAATATTTCCTCTTACCGCCAGATTCAAGTAAGAGATTATAGGCTTTTTTTAACTGTTACACAAGTGAAAACAGACAATTAATTGTGTTGTGCCCAAGGAATATTGAAAAGGCAGTGGGATCTATGAGGAAACTGAAAGCAAATCCTTAACAAATCAGGCAGCTCTCATCTGGGACCCCCAGCAGCCAGCCTGCCATGCCGGCCTTGTGTTCCACAACTTCACAGCATCTCCATCCTGCTGCTCCTGCTGCCATGCTGTGCATGGGCCATGGCACCAGATACCTACTTCTCTGATGATGCCAGCTGGCTACCAATTGATTATACACTGATCATTAATGCAGTGCAGAAGTCAAATCTACAAGAAAACACAATTACTTTTATTCCTATATCCAGTATATGGCTTCTGGTTTTATTTCCATGAAATACTTTTTCCAGCTGTGCAGAATTGCTGCAAAGAATGCAATTAATGTCTTTCACACATCTTGAGAATCCTGACCCACTGATGTCATTGGATAATCTCTCACCAACATCAGTAAGATCATAACTTCCTCCTACACCAGAGATGTACCATGTTAAAAGCACAGATGCCTTCAGTAAAATTAAAAAGCCGGAAAGGCTCTCTGGAACTACCTGCCACATACTTCCACAATCTCCAAGGCCACCAAGATTGAAACATCACCTATTTACTTTCACTGTAATCCGTGTATTTGTAAATGAATAACCACATACTGATTTGCTATCTGGGATAGAAAAGGTGTGATTCTGCTTATAAAGTCATCACACAATCAGCGTGTGAAACTGTTTCTACATAAAGTTTTGGCCAGGTTTAGCAAAATATCCCTGTATAAAAGAACTATAAAAATGCAAATTTTAATTTGCTGTTGCAAAATTCATGAGTGGGTCTTTTTAAGGATACATCTCCAAATACTATACTCAGTTGTTAAAAATTAAATTTACAGCTGTCTATATCCTTGGGACAAGGGAGTGCAAACATAAAGGGAAATTGGCAAGCTCGTAGGTGCATTGCCCTTGTCTGTCCTTCCCCAGAAAAATTAGGCTAAGACATTCCAGCACTTAAAGGAGATTTCAGGAACGTTTAATGGCTGAGTTAGAATTCTCTGCCTCATAGTTATGCATTGGAAGACCACATCAAATCACAGCACAATGTAAATACTTCTATAGAGGAACAGTGAAATAAGCCAGGTATCACTGTGCCATTAGTGCACAAGCCAAGGTGCTGCTGCTTTCACAAGGAGACACTACAAAATATACATTAAGTATAGTGCTAAACAACCTACCAAGGAGGGAGCTCTGAAGCAAAGTTATTTTATCTTTTCAGTTATCGTTTTCCTGGTGTTTCAGAAATGATGTGTTAAATTTAACCAGGCACAAATGGAATTGAATAAATGATTCTTAAAAGGCATAAAATTATAAAAATCACTATATTTTGAAGGAAGATAATATTAAATGTATTAACTGTTCAACAGCTGATATAAATGTTGTGAAGAACAGCAGAATAGAAGGAATATATGTGTAGCAGTCACAAAGTTGGGATGCCACACAAAACTAAGCTAAGTAACAAGACACTTCCCTGGGAAAAACCAAGCAATTTCTTTTTATTGCCAAGAACAAATCATGAGTGACATAAACCAAAAAAATTTTATTATAGTACTAGATCTAAGTTTTAGACAACAGGTGGGCAACTCGAAGCTATTCTGAGCAAATAAAACTCCATTTCAAACACTCCACTCTAAAACACTTCGGAAAACTAAAAGGAGGGTTGTTTGTATCATCCATAGTGCGTCAGTAACATAATTCTTCTCCAGGATATAGTATAACTGCATCTCCTATGGCAAATAAATTTCTGACTTATAGTATTAGGCCAACATTTTCAAAAATGACCAGCCATTCTTAGTCCTCTTTAGCTTCTGATGCCTCAAAATAACATGAACTTCAGAAATGTATGTACTTAAACCTCTATATAATGTGTTCTCCAAACACACCCAAAATAGACATCTCAAAAAATGGTATTTTTTTAGATTTAAATTGAGAAAGTTCATGAAGGGTTTAAAGTGAAATATCCAGGATTTTCACAAAAGATTTAACAGCACAGGCAGCCACAGAACAAGTTTCGCATTTCTTACAGTCATCCAGACTGATGTGACAGAATCAGTTCTAAGCATCAGGAGAGGATTTAAGCTTCAAACACTTTTAATTCACGGCTTCTAGCTACAGTTGCTGGAGGAACAATATTTAAATTTGAAATCTGGAGTGGTTAATAATTTTTAGTAATTTATTTACCAATTTCAGGTCTCTGTTTCCAGTGTGGTTTAGTGATCATATCATGTCAGAAAGTTCCTCCCACGGGAGGTAAGTGGTAGCATTTACTTGAGTGACTAAACTGTATTTCATTTAACTGAATCATATTATGCTTAGATACTTTACACACTTTAACATTTACTATGCTAAATTAAATGCATTGCAAAAGAACCAGAACACACATGCACTAATTTGCATGCCTGAAAAGACTTCTAGGCAGTTACTGGCCTTTGAAGCCTGATACTACAATTCTTTTTCCATTAATGCCTTGGGCTCCAATCTGACCCCTTTTGAAAGCACATCTAGTCCTTCAGTGGAATTGAGCTCTAATTTATAGCGAGGCAGAGAAAAAAATGCAGCTTTCTAAACATTAATTTAGACTCCTCATTTATTTGAATTCTTTTATATGAATTCTATGTATTTTTCTTTTGAAATACTCACTGCCTTCTTTTGAAATATTCACTTCAGACACCAGTTTTATTGTAAATGGTAGAATTCTCTCTAGAAATAGCCCATATAATTCAATGATTTTTTTCCAAACTTCTGAATATATTTTAAGTAATTTGAATAATTTTTAATATAAGAACATTCATAAATTCTACAGCTCAAATTCTCCTTCAGTGTGATTCCAAAAGTTGAAGAGGTCTGCAAACCCTCTTCAGTCCATATGAACAGTCCATAATTTTAAAACTCATAGAAAGACTTCTCTTCTTCATCCAAAGTCAATAGATTTAGGAGACTGAAGCCATACAATTTATTACTGTAGATCTAGAAAACTTCAGAGACAAAAGGTTGTTTGGAGATTATTTCATGCTGGATGAAGTATTTGACTTTCCCTGAATCTTCAGTTAATAATTTAAATTTCAGTTGCAAGGTAAAAATAAATTTAGCTCTCATTCCCAAAAAAAAGTTTTAGGGAAAAAGAAATCACTACCTTTCAGATTTGAAATAATTATTTTATAGGTGAAGTCTTACAGACAAAAAGATTTTATGACAGTCTCACAAGTGTTTTATTTTCCTACTTCAAGTGTATCCATGCAGTTTGCGGGATAACTGCTTTTACTAGGGAAATATTGGGCATTTTTCATCCTTTAACTGTTTTTATTTGCTCCTGCATTTTTCCCTGAAAAATTATTTCTCTGTTTATCCTCTGAAATATCTCTCTAGTGACATCTTGAAAATGAGCATCTTACCTGTGGTGCATTCTATTGATGTGCTCTTGAATAGAAAAGGGAATAAAAGATCCTCACATCAAGGCTCATCTGCCTACAATTCATGATGCTGCTTTTAGTGGCCCTCATCTTCCGCAGTGCCACCACTGGAATCTCTCAAAGATGGTGCAGCTTGGGGATGCTTTGCCACTGAGGCATCATTCACACGAAACACAGGCAGTGTGCAATGAGTGTTGCACCAGAATAATATTGCAGAAGCTGGGAAGACTGCTGCCATGGTGAGCTGGTGTCATGATCCAGTTACTGAGATGCCTCTGCTCAAATTAAAGTGCATATACCAAAGTCAATAGAATGGATTTTATTTAGCAATGAATGTTAGGTAGAGAGATAGAAAGGAATAGAAAAGAGGGTCAGGGGGTGGGGGAGGAGAGAGAGAGCATGATCAAGCAGTAGAGAGTCACCACCCGTGGATCCAGCAGCACCCTGTGGGTCCTTCTTCACCCTGGGCTTCTTGGTGGAGGGGTGTCCCGAGGTCATTCAAAACTTTTCGTTATTTATACATTTGAGCAAACAAAGGAATTCATTCTTACTGGCTACATAGTTCTGTTATGCTGTTGGTTAAATGATTGCCTCGCCTCTAATGCTAATTAGTCCCCTATTCAGTCTTTCTCTCCTGAGTCAGTGGATTTCTTGGGTCGATGCTCTGTGAGTTGGTGGTTGTAATCTCCCCCTGACAGAGTTACCTTTTACTTGGTCTGAGCGGATTTCAGGACAGCTGCTGAGCTGGCTTTCCTTGTGGCACATGAATTCTGCCACCAGCAGTGAGACATTCTTCTCCCCCAGCTTTGCTAACTCATCCTAGGTCTGAGATAAAATAAAGGTGGTACTATTGTCTGAGTGTTATCTCAAGTTCCCGCTATGGTGGTTTAACTTACAGTCCAAGTTCCAGGTGTCCACAGAGGAATATTCTGTGGGGGCTTAAGTGGCTCGTGGTGGTCACAGGTGCCATCTGTCCCACAACTTTGGGTGATCCTTGTTTGATGGGTGATGTGCTTATGATCTTCTTTACACAGTTTTCCATAGTGGGAATTTTTGTCTGGATGCGTTACCCAGGATGTGCTACCCAGATCTCAGCTCTGCCAGGCTTGGGGTTGGTGCCATCCTGCTGCTCTGTTCTGTGCTTATCTTGTGGCAAAGTCCATCTGTGGCCTTAACAGTGTTTGAGACAGGCAACTGTGATCTAAGTCATTGTAGCTGGCTTAATGAGCTACACTGACAGTTTCACAGAAGGACTTACCTTCCAGATTGCAGCACATAATTTAACATACTAAACTGCACATATTTTAACATACTAAACTGTTGTCTTGAGCACATGGAATTTTTTTTGCTTTTTAAGAAAAAGACATGATAATACACATACAGATTGAGTTATATCCTGTCAATTGGCACCTATCTGGGGAGAGTTCTTTTCTCCCCACTGTTTTTCTGCAAATAAAACATTCTGAGTAACTGAAATTTGAGGCCACCATGCCAAACCCAAATACCTCAGATATTTTTCAGCTTTCTCTATGAAAAGCAATATCCATATAACTTTAGAAAACTGCCAGAATATTTTTAAACCCAGACTCCTGACTCATTCCCTCTTCTCATGCTTGGATAGGAGTGATTTGGTGGCAAACACATAATGTTATTCTTCCAGTAAATACACCACATTGAAGAAACAAATGTGATCATAATTGTATTGAAAATTAGGTCAAAAGTTCAGTGAGAAAGCTCAGGAGAAACCCTGATATAGTTCTATCTCTCAGGAAGATATCTCCACCTCCACTGATTTGTACATGACAGGTTCATAGCGTGAATTGTATTAACTGAGGGTTCTACTGAGGCATTCGTCATTGTCCTGAATTTGTCTTGAAATGGAGGCCTATTGCATTAAAGTGACAGGGATGTTGTATCTGTATGCAACTAATTTATATTATTATGAAGTCCCTCTGTATTTTATCCTTTCACCAGTCCTTGGGCAGCTTCCTTGCTACAAAATCCTTTTTCCTGTCAGATCAGGCTCCCAAGTCAGATATAGGCACAAAATTCACAATTTTCAGTAACATGTAACAAAAAATATGTTCATAGGAGATAAATAACCCCTGCTATCCTGTTGCTCAATCCTAACCCTAGGCTTTTATCAGCTAAGTTGCAATACTAAGTCAAGATTTTTCCAGTGGAATCTTATTTCTACAATTGACAAGGTTCCCAGTTGGCTGAATGTTAGGATTGGACAGGTTATTGATGTAATAATTTCTCTCTCTTTTACTAACAAATGTATAAAATAATCTGCTATAATGTCAGGAAATTTCATCCCTGACTGTTATTACCTCTTTCTGCATAGAGACAAAGGAAAAAAACACCAAACAAACAAACAAACAAACAAAACCCAAAAATCAAAACAAAACAACAAAAACAAAACAAAAACCAAACCAAAACAAAACAAACCAACAAAAAAAACCCCCAAACCCCATAAACCAACAGTTTCTTCAGTTACCTCATGGTCTTTTAATTTCAAGTATGAAGAAAAGAATATATGACCTCCAGCCCCTGTCAAGTCATTGAAAAACTTGGAATTCTCTTTTTACCATGTCTTTACATAAAACAGTAAGATTGGCTTTGAGTTTTTGGGACTGAATTTGATACAAGTACGCAAAACACTGAAGACAGGAGAATGTGGGGGAAAAAGACAAATCAATCACTTCATCCCCATATATCTTTCCACCATGAAAATGTGGGGGTTTTTATATATTCATCTATATGTATTCTTTTTCCTGATAGTGGAATTCTAAGATGGATGTCTCAGATTTTAAGATGGATGTTTTTTAATTATCTATCTAAAATTCACATAAAACAAAACAAAAAACAAACACTTTAGCACTTCCCCTCTGCAAGGTGAGTAAAACACATCTTCAGAATAATTTTGGCAGCATTCCCTGGATTTAGTGCCCCATATGCCAATATGGGGTTGCCAATATACATTACACAAATGTCTCTCTGTCATATCAGTTCCCTCTTATTCATTTGTGAAATGGTTTTATGTCAGTGAACAAGACAGGACTGTATAAACAAGCCAAGTGTTGCCTGGGCATTCCCTAGCTCTGTCAAAGTGTACTCCTCCAGTAAGTTTGCCCAGCCTCTCCCATCCTCAGCAGCTTTAGCAAAGCCCTATCAGCTCATATAGGAATTCTCCCAGAGTGCTGAAACCCATAACAGAAATTGCACCAAATGGCCAAAACTTAACTACCCAGAAAAGGCCATTTCCTCCTTCTGTTTCTCAGTTCTGCTCAGGGAACACACATATACATAACAGCTCCTGGGAGGCAAATTGGGGAACTCTCACTACACACAGGAAAAAAGCTTTCTCTAGCAACACTTCTCCCTTCTCACACGTAGACAGGAAAGCATTTTCCCCTCTTATGCAGCCACTGTCCACCAGCAGCTCTGGACGACCATGATCTCCTCCCCCCACTCCCTGGAAAAGGGAAACACCAACCTCCTTTTCTCAAGGGAGTATTTTTCCATATTTCTCTGTATCCCAAAACCAGTGGGCAGAAGGATTGTTCATGCAGAAGGCAGAAGGGAGCAGCCCAGACAGCAGCCCTTCCAATACAGTCCATAAGAACAGCCTGCAGTAGGTGTGGTGAGCGTTCCTCTCCTCACATATGAAGCAGAGCTTCCTCCTGGGCTTGGCCAGACCTGAGAGGACCTGGGGCTTGTTCCCCAGGGAAGCACACCACAGACAAGGGCAGCTGCTGACAAATCACAACCACCAAGTGTTTTGACACTCTGTTGGACACAAAGTTGTCTTCTTAGCTGTCTCTCCAGATCTTAAGTCCTAGTTAAAATAGAGCCAGCTGGAAAAAAAAATTACCTACTTACCAGAGAGTCATAGGACATTAAGTGTTTCCTAAACTTCCTTCATCAAGTAGGATATTCAAGTGAGTATTTCAGGATGTGTTTTATCACACTTAAACCCTCAGAAGGTTCAGAGTAAGGTAGTTTGTGATGCTCACCCTTATGCTACTCATACTAGGGCCAGATCAAATGTTTTGACACTTGTTCATTCAGAAACATCAATACAGAAAATGTCAACAATGAAAATCAAAACCTTGTAGAAAATGTTACTTCATAAGTCCTTCAGGGCTGAGGCCCTGGGTTTCTTAATAGCAAGTTTGAACTAAATTCTCACTTTAGGCTTTTCAATTCTTAAAATTCAAAGGCACCTTCAGTTAATTTTGAAGTAAAAGTTTTATTGAATAAAATAAAAATGAATAATGCAATAACTACAGCATCTATTCTATTATTTAATTTGATATTTATGTCAATTATTTTATACTGCTACTATACTTTTAATGTTTCTGTAGTACTGTGAAATTTTATGCCAAACTGTGGAATTTATCAGAGGGGGCAAGAAAGGCAATTTTGAAAATGAGATTGAGAACTGCAGTTTTTACGAGTATAAGAAACCATTTAGATCTGTGGAAATGCACATATTACAGCAGCTCTTAAAACATCAATAGTGGCATAGAAATTAATATTATTAAATTTCAGAACCAACTTTATCCTTGCTGATGAATGGAACAGCTCATCCCTTCCACAGTGCCATTGGGTTAAGCCCTGGTTTAAGCCATTGGTTTCTTGAAAATGTAATATCCTTGCTTACCTTGGTTCTTGATTTTAAGTGGGTGAATCGCCTGTTCAATAAACTTGTGTGGAAGCATTAGGGAGTTTGCACAGATGACAATGCTGGTTTGAGCATTATTCATTTTTATAAGAAACTCTTAGGATTAGGGTCCACAGAAAAATGAAAGCTGAGCCTCAGAAAAAAAGTACTGCAGCAAGAGGTGGCATCTGTGACCGAGTTCTCGCAGGTGGGTGACAGAAGTGCAAAAGAATGGAGGTTAGTGTTTATAAAGATATCAGCATTTAAAAACAAAACTCAGAATGCTCAGAGACAGCATTCTTACCAGCAGGATAAAAGCTAGCCCACTTCTTCAGCAATATTTGTCAAAAATATTACTGTGTCAGGAGAGCAGTAACACCTATCACACATGAGCCAGAGTCTTTAAATGAGTTTGATTCCATTAACTCTACTAATATTTGCTTTACATAATGGCAAACAAAGGGAAATATTTTCATCTTTTTGATGGGCCAATTGTGTAACTATTTCTGTCCAGTGCTCATAGAATGACACAAGACAGCAATAAGAATGTAGTTAGGTAAAAAGAAATCTGGCATTTGAAACCATCTCAGCTTTAGTCTTTAGCGACAGATTCTGTCATCCCTGTTTGGTGCTGAAGAGGAATTATTTTTTGATCTGTCTGGAGGTTTGCAAGCTGAGCATGGCTATTTTGCTGTCTGGCACTTCAAAGCTTTAGGCTGGCAGATAGTACTTATAAATATACAGTGCACCAGAGATTGCTGGAGCAAATATTATATGTCTCTCACTCTCTGGGCTTTTTCACTTACTTTCAGGGCTCAGGATTGCTGCAGAGGGATTCTGTCTGTGCCTTCTTTCTGGCCCTTTCTGTTGCAACATTGACTGGGCAACAAAGGGGCAACTTGCCTGTGGCCACCACTCATACTAGGAAATAAAAGGTTAGACCTGGTGTATTCTGCAGAGTTCAAAGGATTCCTTTCTCCATTAACTGGAACCCAGCTCCAGGAGCTTTATTCTGTCAGACATTCCCAAATGAAAAAAACTGTTCGTAAGCAAGAAAAGAATCAACAATAAAAGACAAGGAAACTCACTTCTCTTTTATATTAACTGGCTTTTTGTCCTAATAATTGTACTTACATATGTTAAATATAATAAATATCACAATATTCCATACAGCAGTGATCCTCTACAAAGACAGCTGTAACTTTATAAGACAGAAATTTGTTAACATTGTCTTACTTATGTTTCCATGCCTGATGCATATGAAATTATGTGACTTCACATGTCAATTATTTACTGGCAGAGCTTCCCATTTCTACTTTGCAGGACCTACCCAGCACATACAATACCTTAGGGAGCAGGAAAGAGAAAGGGAAACAGCACTTAAGTATCTAAAGAAACTTTTATTGCTGATTCTCTTCTACTGTACAAGAAATATCACAGGGTTTGTGGATAACCTCTATGCAAGATCCAGCTCCTCCTCTCAAAGTTATTGGTTTGTGTATGTAGAAATCATCATGAGCAGAGAGTAACCCACATGGTATTTAACTTCTGGCACTGGTTGGCATTTTCTTCTTCAGTGAAAAGGAAAAACATACCACTGAAAAATAGCAGTCACAAATACCTGGAACATAAGGGCAAGTTTCTTTTGATGCAGAGGCTAGCCTATATCCTCAAAAGTGAGGGATTTTATAGAATTTCCAAAGTCTTTTCTGTATTTCCTAAACAAGAAAATTGCTTTAAAATATTGCATTTATCTTTTTTTCTGTCTTTAACAATTGCCAGGCTCCTCTGCTTGAATTCATAAAAAATGTTAAAGTCCAGGCAGTAAGATTCCACTTCTTAGAGGAAAACGCCTGGAAAAGGAAGAGGTAACATGGCTAAGAATGCTATTATATTTTTTTCTTTTGATTGGCTTGTATGATTTATGGCAGATAATTTGTCTCATAGAAATAAATTAAATCATTCTTAAAAAGAGTAGAAAAACAAATTCAAATAAGAGAGACGGAAAATATAGTCCACAGACATAATGTCTTGATTACTAGTGTGGGAATTTAAATTTTGCATTTTTCAACTTTTTTACTTTTTTTTTTTTTTTAGTGGTAGTATTGTGTTGCTTAGGCATTGCATACATAAAAATAGCTAAGTCTTCCATGATATTTGAATGATGCTGAAAGTTTGGATTATCATTATGCATTCAGTGCTCGCTGGAGGCTATGCTTGAGTCAGCTCCAACATAAGCACATGGCTCACTTCTTAGTGGCACTGGTGGTTTATTCATTCCTACTGTCCTCTGAGCACTTTTACATTCTGTGAACTTTCTCTAAAGCCAAGATTTTGCACTTTGATCTGGTTTATTTATATCCCCCTCATACTTAACTTCTGTGCAGATCTTCCATTGTACTTGAACTCCAGGGAACATATACTGTATAACATTACAGTCTCAGTATTGGAAATAGTAATGTGAATGATATAAGATCAGATTATAATAGACATTAAAAGACGGAACTTTAATCACACTTGTGAGAATTCCCACATGAAGGAGTAGATTAATTCCAAAGTGTCAAGTCTTATGAATGAAATCTGACAATGACATACAACCTCAGGAGCTGAAAGTTTCTCCTTTCTAAAAGGCAACACTTTTGGTTAATTGATATTTTTCACTACTTATTACTAATGAAACTCACTTCACACAGGGAAATAGCAGTAGGATTAGCCTTAATGTACACTTGTGAAATGTAATTCCTTCATTTGACAGAGACAGTCTATTTCCCAATGAACTCAAAACCAAGGAAAACCAAGTCACTATCGTAGAACAATCTCCCAAGTGCATCAATAATGTCTACGGTCACAAAGAAAAACCTTGAGTATTCACCTGATGTGGAACCCTTCAGACATCAAGGGATTTTCAAAAGAAGTGAAAGAGGTGTGTCTGACAGGGTGGTAAAACTTTACTGGATTCATCATCTTGAATATCTTAAACTTAAACAAAATTTAAAAATATTGATGATGCCAGTGATTCAACAGTAGCAAACTTCTACATGATATCTGTTTGCTAATTTTAAGGTATTTCTGGTATTTATTTCACACAGAAATTATTCCTTTGGAATAATCTGAAGGCTAATTAAGTGGTCATAAATACAAATGTTAAATTTTCATTCTGGCCAAACAATTCCCTGTTTCATGGTGTAAAATTCCCTGCATTACTAGGCAAATGAAACCACCAATATGATTTGTTTACAAAAAGTTCTTGGATGCTACCAAGCTCTAAAACATTGTTTACATTAAAACAACAAACAAAAAAAATTAGGAACTTGATAAAAATCCAGTGATCAAAATGTAGAAGTATTGGAGAAACACTGAAATTTGCTTATGAAAACTACTCTAGACAGAGTTCTATGTTTTGCCTTATTTTATCCATGGGCAGCATTGTCCTCTAGTAGCCTGCAACAGAAAGTTACTATAAGCAGCAATTCTTCCATCCCTGACTTCCTTAGCCAGATTTCTTTAGGCCAGCCTACTGCCATCCTTTACAAGGTAACATTTATACAGTTTCTCTGGAAGAGCTCTCAAGTCAACTTATGCTAAAATATAAAGAACAGATGTAAACAAAGAAACTTAACATGACACAAATGGGAAAACAAAGAACTAAAACAGTAAAAACATTGTCTATTTGTTGTCTTCTGATATTGGCTTTGCCTGTTCAAGAGTACCCTGATAACAAACAGCTGAGTACACGCAGATGTTCAATGCTCCCAAAATGTTATGACTGCCAGCCCAGCCCTCATGAGACTGTGAATGATAATGAACCCACACAGCACGAAATAGCAAAAAGATTCCAACCACATCCATTTCCTTAAGGAGTCAACTAACTGACAGAAACTGTAGATGCCACCACTTTTAACCACAATAAATCTTATCTGTAGAGATGAAAAACAGGACACATACAAATCTTCTGACCTTGCTGAAAGTAATTCATTCCTTCCTTCTGACTGCAGTACTGAATTTTAGACTCCTCTAATTTTCCAGGTATTCAAAAGACTGACTTTCTACTTTAAACAGCTAGTCAGGGAAAACTTAAAAGTCTCAATAAAGTCAGCAAGTCTAATTGCAAAGCAGAGGGCCAGAAAATGTGGCTGTATTTATCACACTCAGTGTAAAATAAATACAAGAATGACTGTGTTCCATTCTGTAACTCACTACAACTTAAAACACCTTTTAAAACAAAGTTCCTAATATTTTTAATAATGAAAGTCAGTCTCGTACCTTTTTTGAACTAAGCATGCCAAAATTCACACACACAAAGAATTTAATTTTGCAAATGTTTAAACACACTTCATCAGAACCAACCTTTAGTCTCCTAAATACAGTCTTCAGCTGTGTGTCAACATACAAGGAGCTGTGTACCCACGAGTTTGTTCACTGAGCACCTGTGCACTGAAAGAACCACATGGATGTTTATGCACATGGGTGTGTATAGTACAGGCTGGGGAAGGGGGTTTACATTTCAAACACTGAACAGGTAAAATGAGAGTAAATATATAAGAAAATATAGTAAATAGTAAATATATTTGAAAATTCAGCCCACGTAAGTCAATCAATCACCTAAATATTGGTTTGGTCCCTTCTCTGCATAAGTTCATTGTTCAGTATAGCAAATTCCTCTAGTTAAATTTGTAACCACCATGGAATAAGAGACAGGACAGGAAGTAGATAACTCAGCAGGAACAGCTCAGCTGTCACAAGTAATTGCTCTTCATTTAAAATCTAGCCTGCTGAAACCTTTTGGAACAAATAGCACTTACACTTCTTTCAGAAATAAAAGGCAACTTAAATCTCCAAGCATTTAAGCGGACAAAAATAAATCTTGATGCAGCAAACTTCAGGGAAATATTTTTCTCCCTATTGAGACACTATTTACTGTCCAGTGGGACTGTAGAAAAAAATTCAGCCACACACCACCACCACATCCCATATGGTACAATGTTCATCAGTGTACTTTGGAGCACATTCCAGTTTTTGCTGTTTTAAAGGGTTGGTTAATTCCCAGTGTTTCTCTCAGGTAAAGCATTCTCAGATTTCATGCACTGGGAAAGTATATAATTCCCAACTTTAGTACAGAAAGGTGTTCAGATGAGTAATGTGTTTTAAGGAAAATCAGGAGAGTGAAACACCAGCATTACCCTGCTTTTCCCATCATGTGTCAAAAAATTGCAGCTATTCCCACAACAGAATTACAGATAATTTTTGAATTCTGCTTTGCTGGAAGATGAATCACTATTTATGTTAGAAGATTTTTAGTGCATTCAGCATGTTAGCAGTTTATGAAATAATTGCTTTAACTAGACTTGAAAAAATACTGTCAGAGCACTAAAATTAAGAGGTGTAACGGGTTGACCTTGTCTGAACGCCAGGTGCACATCAAGCTTCTCTATCCCTCCCCCTTCCCAGCTGGACGTGAGAGAAAAGATGGAAAATGACTCATAGGTTGAGATAAGGCAGTTTACTAAAGCAAAACCAGAAGTTTGCATGAACACAAGCAAACAGCTGAGAAAAGGTTTGTTCGCCTCTTCCCATGAGCAAGGGATGTCTGGCCACTTTCCAGAAAGCTGCACTTCAGCACATGCAGTGATTGCTCCAGGGCAACCACCTTGGGAGGAGGGGGGGGAATGTTGGGGAGCCACCAGAGATGCTGTGCCAACGCTGCTCAGCAGTACCCAAAACGCTGGTGTGTTATCAACACCTTTCTAGCTACCAGCAGAAAGCACAGCACTGTTAGGGTTGCCACGGGAAAATGGACTCCATCTCAGCCAGACCCCACCAAAGAGGACAATATTTCTTGCTCCCCGTTGTTGAGAACTAAAACACTCTGCAGATCTTCATAGCTAGCAGGATTTGGCTATTCATATTACGAACACAAAAAAGCAGCATATAACCAATACTGCTTCAGCGTGTGTGCTAGGTCTAGTAGCCTCTATTGTTCTGACCAGACTAAATATGAATAGCATTTGATTTACCATTAACATCTTGATGGTATTTAAAATGATAAATAAATTCATTGAAAAGACAACAATCAAACTGTCAAAGTAAGAAAATATGCATAATAACCACTTTAATGAGCCACAGTCTTTTAAGTTATGCCTATTAATATCTGCACTCTTTTGCTGCCTTTTAGAAGCAGGCTGTTGCATTTAATTTTTAATCTCAGCTTTGCTCTTTCAGTTCTTGTCAGAGATTTGGTATCTCATCTTTTCAGGAAATATGTGTAAAAAGAGACCGTGTCCTTTGATACCCTTCAGCTAAATATCATAGTGTGTCTACATCCTCTGCTATGGTGAGTATCACATATTTCAGACAACTTTTTTTTCCCCAAAAATTGGTTTAAAATTTATGAGGTTTGAATTTAACAGGACCAATTTAAATCAGGCAGGGGGGAATGAGTGCTGAGAGGTTATGAAGGGCAAGAGAAGCAGTTAAGTATCACTTTGTTTGTGAAACTCTGCCTCTGAGCAAAAGCATAATTCCTGCCTTAGTTCCTAAAGGGCCAGAATAACTGTCACACTAGAATTCATGATTTTTTCTTTTCCCAGCCCAATTATATTGCTGAAATTAATTCAGCGATTTGCACCAGGAGATTTACCATCTCTTTATTTGTTGGTTCCTTAGCCAGCCACATACAAAATAGGCCTATTCCAACTCTGTGGTATCTGATCCTTATCTAAATCCCTCCTTTAAAGGACTAGAATTAATACGAAATAGTGTCTGGGTGGCAGAAATAGATTAAATTGCTTTTCCATTGTGTCAGTACTTTCCCCAACAAGTATGACTATGAATATAGGAACAGAGTGGAAAGCTGCTCTGCTCTCTCTCAGGAGTAAAAATTTGGCCTAATACAAACATGATACACACTTGTCACATGCTGCTGGCCACTAGCTCTTCACTGCTAAAGGTTTAATAGACTCCACCAGGTTGAGTGGATTGGGAATGCATCAAAATACCTCACTCTATTTCTTGTTTACTGCAGGTATCATACACACACCAGAGAAGGTCTAAAGGGAATTGTATTAGCTTCCCATTGCACATGGATATACTGTACCAGTTGTAGCTCAGTTTCAACAGTGAATAAAGGGAAGCATGGAGAATGCTAGATATCAAATTTATTGGTTTTGGTACCTTGTTTAATATTATTATTTGATTACAAGGGCACAGAGGGGATACCTGCTAGACATAGCATGGCAAACTCAAGGTTGTGCCTGTGTGCTGGTAGTTGGTGACAGTTTGAAGCTCCATGTAAGACCCAGAATCCTTCAAAGCATATCCTCCCAAAAAAATTTGAATTAATAAATACAGACCAAAGAGTTTTGAGAGCTGGTAACAGCTCCACCTCAGTAAGCATACAGCTATGGCTATTGGCCATATTGTTTTGGTAGGCAAATAAAATGAGGTCACAGGTCCACAGAGGAATAGGATTTTGGTATCAAGAAAGTGTTCTATAAAAAAGGTTTAAGTCACAGTCCCAAAGAATACTGAGAACAAATTTAAACTACAAATCCAAAACACTGGAACTTGAAAACAGACATCTGGGGAAGCAAAACAAAGAGACATTTTTTATTGTGGTGTAATGAAATAAAACACTACTTTCTAATTTTTTGTTTCTGGCAATTTTACAGTAGGTGTTTTAACACTTCCATAGTGAAGAAAAAGTGTGTTAATACACAGTTTTATAGCAGAAACCCAAGTAAAAGTAGAAACTCTTATCTTACAGCAGAACTTTTCAGATTTTTATGCACCACATGAGAAGTGCCACAGAAGTTATTGCAGGTCTCAGTTATTAAGGCAACAGTGGGGAAAAACACAGCTAAGGAATATTAGTCTAAGCAGTAGATGTCATCAATCTAATTTTAAATCACTGATAAGATTAAGGTTGACTGATAAAGGCAGCAGTATTAGTGAAATGCTCCTTCAAAGCTGTTGATTTGATAGATCAAGACCATGTAATCAGGAACTAGAACACCACAGTTAGCATGGTAGTGTTAGATACACTGAACACTAGATAACCAGTCTTGAAAATGTAATTGCAAATCATAGACCATCAAGCATTCTTCCGTGAGGCCCTGAATTTTTTTATATGCCTGTTGATAAGCTAGTGAAAAACAAAGAAAATTGGTACTGTAGATGATGACAAATTTATAAAAATGGCATCAAATTATGGAGCCATATAATAAGATGAGCTGGAGGGGACTCATCAGATCGTTGAGTCCAGCTCCTGGCCCTGAACAAGATGACCCTAAGAATCACACCATGTGCCTGAGCACATGGTCCATATATTTCTTGAACTCATATAGACTGGTGCTGTAACCACTTCCCTGGGGAGACTGTTCCAGTGCCCTACCACCCTCTGGGTGAAAAACCTCTTCCTAATATCTAATCTAATTCCCCCAGCTCAGTTCCATACCATTTCTTTGGGTCCCATCACTGGTCACAAGAGTGAAGAGATTGTACCTGTCCCTTCACTTCCCCTCACAAAAAGGTTGCAGACCACAGCGAGGTCTCCCCTCAGTCTCCTCTGCTCCAAGCTGAAGAGACCAAGGGACCTTGGCTGTTCTTCATTAAGATTCCCTTTGAGTCCCTCCACCACCCTCATGGCCCTCCTTCGGACACTCTCCAATAGCTTAAACTACTGATACTGAACAGACTCCACCAATGGGTGGTGAGGACACAAATAGTCAGAATAGAGTCTGATATCTAGGAAAGAGCCAAGAGCCAATTTCTGAGAGATTCTCAAGAAAAGCAGCAACTGAACAAAGCAGAGGGAAAATCAGACAATGAAACACATATCTTTCAAGTGCAGTTGAGTTGGATGTCTATAAGAATGGCTTGTCCGCTTCTGTATTCCCACCTCAAGGATTATGTTAAGAAATTGAGGTGATGGTGGCAAATGGTAAGTGCAAGAAAATGACCACCAGATCTTTTCCTAAGGAGTATATCGAGTACAAAGGTACAACATGGTATCATCCGACCAGAGCGGTATGTCTGCAAGGAATTCAAAGGGCTGTTAATTATTATTGATCAAAGTACAACACAATCTAGTGACCAGCAAGGTTCATTAACTTGAAGTCAAAACAACAGGTTTTTTTCTAAAAAAAAGGTGAAGATAATTTGTCATCACTTCTTTTACTTTACAGCAAATGGGGTGGTATATCATTGTGATGTTTAAACGAATAGTGGCTATTTTTCCCCTCTAAAAAACTTCCAAGCAAGAACTACCTCAAGAAAGTTTTCTAGGTCATGTGGAAGGTCAGGATATAATACCAAAAACATTAATCCTTGTCCTATAGTCTGAATTTATCAACATTCATAATTTAAATTATTACAGCAATAATCTTAATCAGGTTGAAAAAGTCGATTCCCAAATGCACTGGTTCATAGAACTTAAAGCATATCCTCAAATCTCCTGATATGAATTTTTAGTTTTTCAACAATTTTGGTACCAAAAATCAGGCCTGAAATTTATTCACTAGGACATTTCAATTTATTATTTATTAGCACTTTGATTTTCAAGTGATCGGTGAGTAGAACATGTATGTCAGACTAGACAGACAAAACGCACACTGATGAGTTTACACTCACCTTAACTTGACTGTGTACCCTAAAGCAACAAATATTTTCACAAGCAGCAGAACTACTCATGAGCTGTTTCCTTCAGATTTCTTACCTTGGTCATTGTCCCCAGCTCCTTCTCTAAACGGCTCCAGTTTAATCCACGGTGCTGGAGGGGACACATCGCAGAAGACAAGAGAAAGCCTAGATGTGTACTAATGGGCCCAGCGACAGGGCTGGTTGGCCAGCACATACATGCCAAACAACAGCATAGCAGCCAAGGCTGGCACTTTCCCTCAGTGTGAGCACTAATTGAATCTCTCTATTCTCCTCAGATTCTGCTTTTGATAAAGATTTTAAGAACATTGTTCTAGCTGATATTTTTCCATCCACTTTTAAGTTCAGTTGCACTTGGCCAAACAGTTTAAGAGTTACTATGTAGGACTTGACAGTTGAAGAGAAAGTCAGTGTTATTATATAAGCTTCATTTCCTTAGGAAACCAGGCTAAAAATGTAAATGGGGATTCGAAGCTTGATAGTGCCCTTTCAATAAAAAGAATGAAGCAAGAATATATGCTTGCTTTCCTGCCAGAGGAAATTGCTAAAACAGGCATATCTTTTAATTTAAAGAACAGACTGCATAGAGTTGCTGTTTGCCCGGATGCTGTCAGAAAAGGCCATTGACCTGCTGGTCCAATAAAAATAAGTACAAGAAAGTAAATTACTATTTAGTAGAGTGATCCCACAGTATCAATCCTTAACCTTTAATTTAGTCAGCAATCAGCTTAGGTTTAATTCCTTTGTTCATCTCCTTTTTATCCTGGCTTTTTGCTGTCTATTGCAAAAGCCTAATGACATTACCATTTTTATTCTCATCACACTTTTACCCTTGGTAGTCAATCTTGCTAGGAATGCAGTATGTAGAATTCCAATAGTTCTGTCTGTTCCTACAACTGCCTCTTGGTATCATCAAAGAGGATGTTAAATTTAATCACCATCAAGAACGTCAGCATATGAACCCACACGGAGAAAACAAATGTGAGGAAGATCCAAAGATATATTGATCAAAGAGAGCTTCAAAGCACTGGAAAGGCCACAGAAAGCATAATAACACAAGGAAATAAGGCGTCTAAGAATGCTTACCAGGGGCTCTACTATACAGTACTTGCAGGCCAACATTTAAAAATGTCTTCTTCATTCTGCACTGTTCACAGGCTCAGCTAAAATCTGGCACTGTCAGGAACAGTGACCCCAAACACACAACTCACATAGAGAAATATTTTGTGCACAAATCAATGGTTGTCTTTCACTGGCATCCAAATAACAAGCTACACTTCACCACTGCAACAGCAGGTACCAGCAGGATTAGGGCTCCTGCACAAGCAGGGATGAGCTGGGAGCCAAGGAGAATCCCAACACAAGGGGGATCTCCCCACCAGGACATTCTCCCACAGGATATGAACAGTGTCAGGATGACAACCAGTTCCCCCTGACACCTCCAAACAAGGTACACTGATGAATGACACCAAAAATCCAGTCAGGACTCCAGTATAGATCCAGAGTCCATCTAGGAGGCATGGACAAATGGTTGAAGACAGTGTGGTTTTGGAAATCATCCAGTAAGAAAAAAAAAATCCATAAACCAGGATAGCAGCATACAGGAACAGACACAAATGTCTTTCTGACAGAACTCAGGCCAGGTCTCTCTGGGTCTGAGCTTAAAGGGAGGCCCAGGGCATGGGGAGGAGTTGCAGGGATGGGGGTCCCAGCTGACACTACTCAAGTTAATCACAGCTTACAGGTGTCTTACAGGCCCTGACATGCACTTTGCATAAAACAGTAATGGTAGAGGAAATTCCTGCCAAAACTGTTAATTTTGCACTAAACAATAGAGGAATCGAAATATTGAATTTTTAGGCAATATCTTAAAATTGGAAGGGCATATGAAAAGCATGTTCCTTTCATGAAAGAATAAATTCCTGCTGTGAAAATGCTCTTTTAAATAGAAACTCAGTTTTCCACAGGAAGCAGTTTTTAATGGAAAACACTCTAATGGAAAAATTTTCTTTAATGGAAAAAAAATAATCTCTGTTCGGTGTTGGAGGAAATGAAGTCCAATTTTTCTTTTCCTAGGCTTAATCTTCCTGTTGTGCTATTGTGTTTGAATCTTTAGTACCCACAGGGCTCATCAGTGTTGGAGTCTTGCAGTGAAGAAGATAAAGTACGCATGAAAAGAGGCACTATGGAAAGGACATCTTTTTCCCTGGAATGTGATTTCTTCCCTCCTACCAGCGAGAGCCAAGATAGGCTTGCTTCAGTCTCTGCTGATGAGATGGTACTTTAAGGAGGACTCGTGCAAATGAAATCATGGAGAGGAAGGATTTCCTGTGATTAGATTTATTTAGGTGCTTGGGGCATTCAAAGCTGCTGTTGAGTCAATGAAAAGTTGGGTTTCCTAAATCAACAGCAAAAGAGATGTAGCACCACTCTGCTGATAAACACAATTAGACTTGTTTGCAATGCAGTTAGGGCCCCAAGGCTTTTAAGTGATTTTCTTGACATTTGTACTTTATTTGGGTCAGCTCTTAGAGGGTCTACAGCAGCTGCGGTTCCTGCTGACTTTAGTGCACACTGTGCATGCCCAATAACCTTCAGAACTTGTCCTTTAATTTAAATTCTGAAGACACTTTAGAACAATTATGAACAAGACATGTTAGTCTGCTACCCTTTAATTTCCCCATCAGCATGATGCAAGCTGAACAGCTTGCTGTGGCATCAGCAAGTTACAGACATTTTGCTGCTGTCAGTCTCGCGATGAATGACGTTGCTCGTTGCAGACACCTGCCTTCAACACAAAGAGTCTGTGCAGACACGAAGACCATCATCCATCAGTGGCAAATGTTAATTAAAAAGTTAGGTACAAGGAGAGCACCTTTAGTTACACCACTGCAGTACTCCAGTGGCCACATCCTGGTTTTGTGAAACTCTTTTCCAAAGCCTGCTGCCAGCAGTCAGCTGGTTTGAACATCACAGCCTGGTCACAACAGAATTGCCTACCTGAAACACATCGTTCATCTTCATATGGGATAAACAGGGATGCTTTGTGATGGAAATCAGCTATTTAATGCCCAAGAGACAAGTTCTGCCTTGAGTTATGCATTTTCATAACAACTCGGTCAAAAAAAAAAAAAAAAAAAAACCAACTAGATGTGAAGAGACAGGTTTTCACCAGGTAGAAATTTCCATCCACAAAAAAAATGCTCCATTTTGGAAATTAAAAAAGGATAAATCATAAAATGATCATTCTGAACATATAGAGCTAAGTGGAAATATTAGCAATTTTCAGCCAAACACTTTTGATTAGCCATTTTTATATCAAAACATTTGTTTTTTAAAATAAAAACCACTCATTAATAGAGGACATTCATCATGACTAAAACAATGATAAACTACTGATTACACATCATAGAATAGTTTGGGTTGGAGGGCACTTTCAACGGACATCTTGTTCAACCTCCATGCAATGAGCAGGAACATCTTCAACTAGATCAGGTTGCCCAGAGCACTGTCCATACAAAATTTTTTAAAATTATATTCTCTCATTTATTCACCTTAACCCTCAGGAAAAAAATGGAGCAAGATGTTTACCATCTCAAATGTGCAAAATTCAGTTGTAATTCCTACAGATATTAAGCAATGACCAGTAGGGTTTTCCTGTATTCTTGTTATATTCTTGAACAGCTTTTCTCATGCATATATTTAGGACGAAGATTGATTCAAAATCTCTTTGCAGACAGTAACAAATATCTATTATTTTGAATCTTTGGGTGAGCAAGGGGAGTTTGTAGGTTTGGACCAGATGTTTCTGACTGTGTTGTCAAGGAGCCAAATATTTCAGAAACTATTGAATGCATGTAAAAACTTCATAAGAGACTATTTTGCTATGTTTAAAAAACATTTAACACCATACAGTTCTCCAAAACCTTTCATCTTCATTTAGTTTGATAAATTTTACCTAATTAATCACAGAAATTACCGTACCTTGTTATCTGGGAGACAAGCCAACAGGGCTAAGGTTAAAGCACTTTGATGAAAAATCATGACCATTTTGTGTTTACCACTGTGATTGTTTCATGGATGCAGGCAAGAGCTGAGTTTGAAATTCAAATAGTCCATTCACTTTAAAATGGCTTATAAAAGACAGAATGAAAGGCGACTATCACTGCCTATGATTTTTTTTAATAAGCTTATGAATTTTAAAAGGTATTCCATGGAAGAAAAAAGCTGACAGCAACAAGCTTTTATGAGATATTAAGGTTGAGAATGAAATACAAAAATCAAGAAACAGAAGTTACTTTAAAAGTACAGCCTTTTTATTCTGCTCCCAAGTATTTATTGTTAAAATGGTGGTCTATCACTATAAGCTATTAGTGACTTGATACAGCTCATAATGCAAATTGAATGTGAATACTGTGTAGAAGAAAAGGCAAATGGAATTGTGTGCAATTTACTTGTACACAAGATGATTTACATTTTCTATTTATCTTCCATTTTACATTTAGAGTGCAAAATAAAACTTTAAGAAAGTAAATAAGATTCTGCCCTTTTTGAAGGAATAATTTTTAATTATTCTAAAAATAAACAGCAGCTACTTAATGGGGATTATATATGCAATTGCCACAATTCACCAGATATATAATGAAAGTAGCATTAGAAGCTAATGCAAGAAAACCAAGATAAAACACTGAATTTCCCTATCCTGTGTGTTGGGAAGTTCTGCCTGCATTTTCAGGGTTTTCCAGACCAAGGAGAGCCACAGAGGGATGGCATCTCTGCTCCAACCCCTTCTGCTCCACCCTCTGTCATCATCAACTGGCTGGCCAAAGCACTGGTCCTGGAGTTTGAGGTTCACATTTATTTAGATGGAAGATGTGTAAAACACAGTTTATTCTGCCAAACCTAGCAGGTTAATTGAAGCCAAGGACATCAGTAGTTTTAATTTAACTACAATTTCATTTTTGGTGTCAAAATCATACAAAGAAAATTTGTCACGTCCTGTTTTAATAAGCTAATTTACAGACACACTGACCATTTGCACCTCAGATGCTTTGATCCTTTCATCCTCAAAAGCCAAGCATCTGATGTTGAACAATAGAAATTAAAGTGCACAAAAGTAGAGATGAATTTCAAAAAAGCAGACAGATCTAAATTCGCAGAGTGTAAGAACAAAAATTAGCATAAGATTTTCCTAGCAAAACCTAATGATGCTATAAATTGGCAATGAGGACAATACTTGAACATGTGTTATCACTTTTCCAAGTGATTAGGGAAGAAGCTACAGTAACTAGCAATTTTTTGAAGCTGTCATTGATTCTGTTGCATGTAATTACATGGTCATTATAGGTCTGGACAGCATAGGGTTGTCTTTGTCAAATTAAATCATGTAAGTCAGACAGCAAGACTGTGTCTTTTTTTATGTTAGTATTGCACCTAAGGATAAAGAATGGATTTATGCCTCCTGAATAATATCTTAGGTCAGGGAATGAGATGTTCAAGCTACTCAGAAATATATACCGACCTTGATCTTCTCATATTCTTAAGCAGGGAAAGTCAGAGTGATGATTGAGAACGCAACAACAGTCATGGTTAGTCCAATGCAAAGTAAGAGTGAAAGACCTGAATATAAAGCAATGTTGGAACACAACTCTACTGAGTAACTTAATTTTAAATAAGTCAGTCAAAACCACAATAGGAATGAGTACCTCATCATGACAGATGTTTACCGTGCCATTCAAAGGGACAAATAAAACAGATTTATAAAATTAATGACTAAATCATCCAGCAAAGTAGATCCATCTGGGTATATCAGTTACTAATGATGTTTTTAAATCAAAGATTAATCTCAATTTTTAAAGGACAAAAGCCATTAATTTGCATAGATAATATAGCTATACTAGGTGAACAGGTACTCACAAAACTGAATTAAGCTTATGTTAATTCACAATTGACAGTAAGATTGGAAAACAGCATGTTGTTTACAGTGAAAACCCATAAGGAACAATTCAGTTTATAAAATTGCCCTCAGGAACACTATGAAATTCCTGCTATTTGATAAAGCACTACCAGGAAAGCATAACAGGAAACCAGCATTATTTGGATTCAAATCTCCAAGTGAAAAAGTTCTGCAGAGAGGCAAAGGATTTATTGTGAGATACACTGAAGTCCTTATACAGCTGTGTACCTGAGGAGATGAGAAATGACTTTTACTACAGGGTCAGATTTACTAGCAGGCTTGAGAGAGAGGTGGGAGGCTTTTAGCTGACATTGTTCAAGCTTAGTGACCCTCCCTTTCCTCGAAACTGGCTGCAGAGGCAGACATGTCAAACATTTTTCTTGCAGCTGTTGAATACCAAATCTGTTTTCAGTCACTAGAATACTGAAGTATTTTTCTAAGTATTCAATGAGTTGTCATTTTTCCTCTAACTTTCTCGAACATCTTGCTAAGTGGTGTAACTTTACAAAAGACAGGAAGTTTTTGGCTTGAGTTTGAGACCCCAGAGGAAATGCTGCCAATTATAAGAAATAACTTCACCAAAACAACAATTAATTGATAATGAACATGCCTGGGCCTACATTCCCAGGACGTAGAGTTAGTTTCCATACCTCCTCCTCACAGCACTACCTTGGGGAGATTAGGTTTTATTCTCTTCCAGATACATATCTTTGGACATCAATATCTGTGATGATAGCTTTCTTATTAATAGGATTCTGAGCCCTTTTGTGCCTTTTTTCATTTTCTACCAGTGTACCCAGATGCCAACATGAAGCCCCAAAAGATATTTTAAATTTTCTCTTACGGAGGCACAATAGGATTTCTGTTCTGCCAGCAATAGATGAGATAAGGGTTTCATCTCCAGTCCTTTTCTTTAATACTTCATTATCATCTGTATATACAGCAAAAGCACTTAGTTTTGATCAAGAATCCAGGTCCCACTGAGATAAGGGCTGGATAGACACAGTTAGGAGAAACATAAAATTCACAGCTACTGGGCTTTAATAGGAGCACCATGTTGTTTGTTTGTTTGTCTTAATATCAGGATATTTAAAGAGGTGCCTAAGTATGGATTTAAAAGCCAAACTCCAAGCTTGATAGGCAATTTGTTAATAACTTTTAGCAAAACTTCAGTATGAGAAATAAAAGAACACTCACACTACACTGCTTCCTTTCTCTTCAAATTAAACTGCTTTTGACATAAAAATTGAATTTCACTGCCTTTGTCCAATTTTCCTACATTGCTGAAAATCCCTAAGCACAATCTTTCAAAGGCTCATGGTCATTCTTGCGGCCCCATCCAGGTTTTCCTTGGAAGTATTTGAGATACACACTTCCACATATGGTCTGAGCTGCCCAAATATGCACAAACAAAACCTGCAATCTCACCTGCAGAGGCACTAGGAGGGGAGAACCATTACCTATTGCAGCCCTTAGGGCAAAATCTTCTCCATATTTAGGCCAGCTCTGTTCATAGTCTGAAGGGTGTTGACTTGCCCCTTTTGCAATGTCTAATGTTTGGATACCTGGAAGAAACAGGGATCAAGAAAAAAACCTTCTCTCTGGCAGATTGGACACAGAGCAGAACTGAAATACAAATTCTAATTAAGGTGTTTCTGCTTACTTTCCCAGTTTGTGTCTTTGGGTATATTTTTAATGGATTCATTCCCCGGTGCTGCCTTTCCAGCTCTCTCTTAGCAGGAGCACAGAGATTGCAACATCCTTATCTCTGCAAGGTGAGGGAGAAGGAGCTCAGCAGCATCTGTCTATTCAAAGAATGAAATCAAGGTCTCTGAGAGAAGTAAAAGTGAATGAAATATCAAAGTGATGGAAAAGAAATTGAGAAAAAATCTCTGAATGATTTCAAGAAGCAGTAAAGAACTGGTTGTCCAAACCAAGGCTTTTCTCTCCTGCTTCATATGTTACTCAGGGGTTTAAGGAAAAGTGAAAACCTGTGCTAAGCTCACACCTCACACATGGAAGTGAAAGTATTTGTCTTTTTTCTGCCCTATTTGTCTTTCTTTCCCCTCTTCATGTGCATCCGTGTGTCTTCCTTATGGTTTGTATACAGAAAAGTAACTTCAAAAGAAACACTTTAATGCAAAATCAAGCACTGTAAAGTTAGGACATGCCAAGATTATTGACACTCAAGAAGTCTTAATTCAGGCCATTTTATGTATAAATTTGTTTTTTAATTACAAGCTCATGTAATATTTCTTCTGTAGGATATCTGACTTGTTCAGTGAAGACCTTTTTTTATCCACAACATTCAGTGAGTGGCCTGCAGGCCTTATTTAAACTACCCTGTACTGAATACATAATTATATAATTTGTTCCTAGTGCTCCACAAAATACATGCATCTTTATGGCACCTCTCTGCAAAACTGATAGCATTCCCTTTATAGGAGGGGAATTCAAGCACTGAGATTAAGGCCACTGCTTCCTGAGCCTCCTCAGTGTGCACAGGTCCTTGGCATCTGTATCTTTATTTTTCCTCAGACTCTGCTTCTTTTTACCTGCGTTATTTGAGTAAACATGTAAGCAACACAGAAAGACAGAGGAGTCTGCTGTGAAAAAAAGTAGAGGTACAGCTTCTCGAGATAGACTAGCACCTACCTGCCCTGCTTGGTTTTCCTGTCCACCAAATTCTCCACATCTCCCACCCTTGCTGGGGCATTACCCTCCTGCCACTGCCTCCTGGTTCCCTCTTCCCACACTGCTCACAGTAGCTTCCAATTTAAAACTCAGTGCAGCGCTAGAGTTTCTCATCATCATTTTTTGTTTTAACATTACAGAATGACACATCTTCCCCCAGACTCCATCTTGCAATCAGAAAAACCATTTTGGCTGTCAGACAGGGAAAAAATACCAATTCCCTTGCGGACACAGACGAGCCCTCAGCTGGAACTGTTAGTCAGGAAGTTACTACTGATAGACAATGTGGTCTATAAATACTCCACACAAAATGATGTTAAGGTACCACTGTAGTGGCTGTAAAACCAAATATTCAGAAGTTAGGAAATGCCAGCGTGCAGGACCTGTGTACAGCCCTGAGTCAGCCCCACAGCCAATCCACTCCAAAAGCCTCTCTAGATGACATAATGCCCTTGTTTACCTGCATGTTACAGCTGGAGACACGCTCAACCAAGACATTTTTTCTACTGGAGTATGGCAGGCTGCATGAGGGGTTTCACCTTGAAACAAAGTACTGGCAATTGTATCATCATTTACCACCTGCCCTCATTTTAGCTGCCCCATTACTTTGTGATTCCCGTGGGAAGCTGCCCTTGGATGGGCTCCTGTGCTTCCCTAATGGGGGAAGCCCGCAGGGAAAGCCACCCCTGGCCTGCTAGGAGTCATGGTCCCTCCACAGCTCAGTGGCCAACTAGGCAGCAGGGAGAAGAAACTGAAATCCCTTTCAGTTATTCCCTTTCACATGCTGTAAATGCATCTTAAACTTTTTCAGCTTTTCCAGCTCTGTCACCTTCAAAATGAAATGTTTCAATTTTTAAAGCATTTCAAGTATTATCTTTAAAAATAAACACCAGAGGAACTGCAGTAGATTGCCTGCTGTTATTGACTCTGGAAGGACTGCTGACTGAAGCGCTACACACCAACAGAGCAATAGCAATTTAATGTTCATTAGTGTTTAGAGCAGCATCTCAGAGAGAAGATTAAGAGGCCAGGAAAACCACTGAATTTCCATTCTTTGCGATTCAAGGTAAGAAAATGCATTCAGCATTTTCCTGTTCAAATTCTCCAAGAGATGTGACCACAAAGGGAGATAAGACGTCCCCTCCAGTACTCACAAATTCTTTTAAAAGGATGGTTTAAAAATAAAATATTGTTCTGCAAGGGTGAATCTTGATAACGCAGCCCTACAGTATCTTTCAGAGGAAACAAAAGGAAAGGTGCAATGCTGCTACAGCTCAGAAATTGCTTTGTTATCTGACTCACACTTGGAGCAGAGCAGTCTCCAGTCCTGGCACCTATCACAAAGCATCAGAAGAACAGCACCGAGTTACAATTTTAAAATTACAGTGGAAAGAGGCTATTATTTCCACTTTGTAGGACTATGATAGAAGCCAGCTCTCTGCTATCTAGAATAGCTATTTTCCCCCTCAGCATGTTCATTTCTCAAAATCTGCCTGTTTGGGGCTCATTAGAGCATTCCTTTTTTTTTGTCCAAATATTTTTGCCTTCTTACAGTCACAAAGAACAGGACTGAAAGAAAGTCAGCATTTTTTTTCTTTTCCTGTTAGTTTCCCTACTGATATATTTGTTAATACAGTAATTAAAAGCAAATTATACTCCTCCATAGCTACAGAAGTAATTATGGGCCATGTCTAATAACAGTTGCCAAAACAACTAACTCTCAAACTATCTCATTGAGCACTTTCTCTCCTGTAGGTCTCTAACAAGCTCAGCAGCTTCTTTCCTTTCCCAGCCAATCTGTCTCAGCACTAAATGTATATAAATACCATCCTCAGAATGTATCTACACTTTCATTGTCCTCTGGCTCCTCACTACACATCAAATCTTAGCTGATGTCAAAGGTGACATGCCCCAGAGCACAGGGACAGGCAAAGCAGCAGAGTAAAAGACCTTGAACTCAGCAAACTGTCATCTCCTGTATTTATCCAGCTCCACAAGTCCACATTCCCACTTCTCTCTATTTCCTTTACAATCTCCATCCTCCCACACCGTCCCTTTTGTCCTTTGCCTATTTCCTTCAACAAGTCTGCTGGTGCACAGATCCATTCTTGAAGAGTTCAGGAGTCTCACATTGAAGCCACACTTGGTAGGAGACACCAAACTTGTAAGAGGGCTATAACATGACATACTGCAATCCATGAACATGACATACTGCAATGCTGCTCTGTGACGGTACTGAGGGACAATGCGAGAGCACCTTCTCACTTTCTCACTCTTTCCCAAGGAGCTCACCACTCCTGTTGGGTCCTTTCTAGACTTCTGTTCCTGGAGGGCCAAGTGCTGCCAACAGCTCCCAGGGAGCACCGCTCATCTGTGGAGAAGCAGGCATTTGTGGCTATAAAATGCAATTATGTCCCAGCACGTCCACAAACTAAAGGGACAAGTTCCCCTCCTGTGATGGAAACACTCTCTCTGGAACAACTGAGGTCTTACTCTCTGTTTCCCACACTCATGACATAAAAACTGGGTTTTATGTTATCCTTAGTGCCTTTTAGCCTAGGCACTAAAGATTATGGTAGTTTGCTTCCTTATAGCAGATGCAAGGCATTACTCAACACATGTGATAAGAATGCATCAAAGAGAGAAGCTGTAAAATATTTCTGGTGCTGTATTAACACTGAGAAAAACAAGAAAGTAAAAAGCAGACTGAAAGACAGGCTTCTTAAACCAGATTTATGAGGTACAATACCTTAAATTTCTTTTCAGTCAACATTTCAAGAGAAGAAAAAGCTGAATTTGGGCAAGCTCACATCTTTGTTTCCAGTTTGTGCTATCTTTCATCTCACATCTGACTAAGTCACTTAATTCAAAGAAGATGAGTTGTTAGGTCACATTTAGTGTCAGTGAAATATGTCTGAACAACGGCCTCAGAAAGCGATATAACCCTTCACACATGCAACCTCTGAGGGAGCCCAAGAATGCTGAAGACCATTATTAAAACATTAAGAAAAGAAAAGCAATTTTGCATTACCCACCTTCCAGTTTTTAAGAATCAAATGTGTTGAAAATCATATGCCCTTGGTTTTTATTTCCTCTGTAATAATAAGCTATGAAATCCATTCTGGTTTGTTTTTTTCCCCAACAATGCACTACTTCATCTTAAAGCAGGAAAAATAAAGTTACTTTTCTGGAATAAGCCTGGAGTGACACAAAACTAAATCAAATCATTGCCTGGGCTTTTTATTATTTTATAGATTAGCTATTGTTGTGGTATTTGGTACAGTTCTTATCTCACTGAAGTTCAGGGAACTTTGCCATTTACTGCAAGAAAATAAATAAATGTTCTTTCTCCCTCCATATCACCATTTTTCTAATTAATATCACCAATATGATTAAATACATCTAATGTTTCTGCCAAGGGAGCAGAATCTGTATCCCCATGAGGGTACATGTGCAGTAATTTTCACACATCACTTAGGCTTTTCTGCTGGTAACAAGTTTTCTGTTTTCATAAGGACTTTATTTATTTTACATTTGACACTCAGAGTATGCATTATTTGTTGAAGTGGCTTCTTTCACTATCCATCTTCCCTCTTTAGCAAAATTTAGTACAATTCTCCAATTTATTTGGCTCCAGAGTCAAATTTATGTTGTGTGCTTTGCCAGACAGTGAAAGCACAGTCTCACACAGGCATTTAAATCAATCAGTTCATAAGCTCTCAGTGCTGGGGAGTCACTCTGTTGAAAAGAATTTATTACCAAAATACAAAACTATGTATCTGTAGAAATAAATCTGTAGCTGCAGTACATATATCAGGCAAGGAAAGTAGATCAGGTAAGGTAGTGCCTTGTGAACAAATGTTTTGAATTAATGCTTGTGCTATGTGAAATAGATTTTACAGCACTTCTGGAAAAAGAGTCCGACACATTCTTCTTAGTACTCACTATTATATTTGTGCTTGTTGCCTTCTATCTTACTATGACTGCAGTCCTCAGAGATATGATGCATCTGTATGAACATCATCACTATGTGCTACTCAAGTTGTTTTTCAACCCTAGCACTTTAAAAGCCATTAGAGATGGACTACGAGACTTCTGGCACTCAAGAATCTGAAAGTTTCACAGTTCCCATCGATGACCTTGGTGTTTGATGAGCCTCCTCAACCGTAGTCTTCTAAAAATCTACCCTGTCACTGCCAACCCATTTGCTGCCTGTCCTTAAACCCCGGCACCAGCAGTGGTAGGGCAGTCCTTCTCCTGTCCCAGGCAGAGGCCCCCACCATCACCCTTGCCTGGACCTGGGGGGAGCAGTGGAGGAGCCCTCCAGGACAGGTACACAGGGACTGAAATCATGGCAGGGAGCTTGGAGAGCAGGTGCACAGAGGGTGCCTTTCTCTGGCAGCTGGGGTGCTCAAGCACAGATTCACTTAGCAGGTATTTTTCCCTACAAACATTCGTGTGGGTTAAGCTCTAGCCCATATTTGAGGGAGAATCCCAGCCATACTGGAGCACTTAGCTGACCATATGTTCTGGACGAGCTGAGCCAGGATGAGTGCTCAGCCCACCCGCAGAGATCCTGAGCCCTCTGCATAACACTTGTTCACAATCTAAGCACCTGTAGAGCTAACACCGACAAATAAACAGCAGAAATAGAGCTCAGGTGGCCAAGACCTGCTGACAAGCCATTCTTAGCTTCGCAAGGAAGACAAGGACAATGGTTATAGAACTGGACACTGCTTGCTTGCATAAGGCTACACATACATGGAGGTATTGGCAGCAGTATTACTTTTCACTTTGTCTCTCTAGCAATAAAAGACTCCACAGCAAAAGTAAACTTGAGTTGAAGGAGGTGCAGCAAAGAACTGGTAGGACCATTAGGAGAAGAAGCTAGAAGAACTTGGCAGACATAACAGCAAAAGGAAGACTGGGCAGAGGTACAAGAGAATAAACATCAGCAATTATGCATCTAATGGACCTATAAGGCTATACCGGCCCAAGAACAAAAGGGTATAAAACAAGCCTGACTACCTCAGGCTGCGAATTAGGGAAAGGTTTCAGACTGTCTCAGCAGTGTAGTTCTGGAAGGGCTTTTAAAAGAAAAAGCATGCACAACACACTGGGACTGAGAAATCACCTGTGGCACGGAGGGCATGTGGAAGTACTCATTACAGACTGCTCTGTGCAGGGATCTGGCTGCTCAGCACAAGGGACAACTGCTGACCAAAACATTGATGGTCCAAGGCTGAAGTGATCTCAGTTGTTGATAAAGTCAGGAGCAGGAGCACAAAGAAGTCAAGGTGAAAGCTTTACAAAAAAGTGTCTATACCAGAGTTCAGTTTATAGTTTATAACCCTTTTTTTTATTTTGGACTTAATTAGGCCGAATGATTAGCATTCAGCCTGACAATGTATGAGCCAGCCAAGTGATTTAATTTTGAAACACACTTACTTTTCTTATACTGTTAAGGTAACAAAACAAGGAATAAATTCAATACAGTATTTCGTTAGAAGTGCATCTGTAAAGGTGCACTGTTCTGATCCAGGCCACGATTCAGTCTTGTCGTAAAACAGGTGTAAGATCAGGGCTGAATTTGGCCAACTCTTACCTGTTCAAAGGTAATTTTTTTAACCTATAGCACTGAATATGACTGAACTATGTTTTAAACCTATAGGTTCAGGTCAAGCTTAATGAGACCATCAAGACAAAGAAACAGATGTTTAATCATCCTTTGTCATGTAAGGGCAGTGTTACATCGCAGGAGAAAATCATTCACCTCAGAGGTAATCTACCTCTCAGATCTAACAAAAGCCATGGTAGACGCAGAGCAACACAAGCACTCCTAATTTAACTACAGAATTCCAAGATTTCTACCTTAAACTGCCCATCTTTCAGCTGCATAATTGTGGATAAGAAAAAATGGAGTCTTCCAGGTTTACATCAGTGTAAATGACAGCAGAATAAGAACACTAAAATTCAGTGTGTCAGAAACAGCAAATACAGAGAGGCAAAGATATGTTTGAGGCATTCCACAGAAACTTTCTGAATTAAATGTATCTGGAGGAGAAAAGACTTGGATTGAAAAGGAGAGCAAAATAATAATTTGTGAAGAATGTGTAAAAGCTGCAGTTTTGGAAGGAAAGAATTTTAAGAAAAAATGACCAGTACAATGACCAGTAAGTGCAGGGGGCAATGCAAAGGAAGATAAAAGGGTAAATAACAAAACAAATCACAGACAGGGACTAGGACCTAGAGGAAGAAGAAAAAGCAGCTGGTTAGGAGCGGTTTAGCTGGTCTAATCTCAGCATAAAAAATTTTAACAGGAATGGCAGAAGAAGAAGAGGAAGTGGTAAATGGTCCATAAGCAGAGGGAGATGACAGCCTGCCCCAGTTTTGTGGCATTCACACTTTTTTGTGGGTGAAGAACCACATGCCAGGAGATGTCACCCCCTTCTCTAACCTATCCCAGGAATCCAAAGGCCTGTACCATACCTTGCAAGTGATGGAGGTTTTCCAGGATGCTGGTCATATACCCCATCTCACTCTCATGCTAGTCATTAAAGCAAAGAGGGAGTAGCCCTGACATTCTCTGACTTAAGGCATGGGACCTGATGCAGCAGCAGCTCACTTGGTGTCTGACCCTCTCCCATAATCACCCTCATCCTCAGGAACAGGCAAGTAATGCAGAAGGTCAGTCCATCATATGGACCCACCTGAACACGTTTGGGTTTGTGCAGCCTGTAGGCATCACACAACCTCTTTTGCACTTGTGTGAAGGACAGTAAATTACAGTCTCTTGTGGTCAGAGCAGCACCCAGGTCAAAGAGGAGATGAGACAGTACAGACTGTTCCTTCATGATTTATGGGTGAAGCGTTCCGTGCCGGTACAGCAAGGAGGCGGCTTTGCACCACACATTGTGATGCACTGGCACGAGCCAGGGTGGAGATTGGCAAGGCAAAAGCAGAAAGCTATTATTTTTGAGATTGTTCTGTTCTGGGACTACAGATACTCTGCAAATTGAATTCATATTGATAGTATGTAGTAAGCAAACTATTTTTTCAGAAAGAGAAAACTTCCAGTCTGTTCTCAGCTATGCAGGGAACAGTGCTGTATTTCAGAACAAACAGTATTAATTTTCCTTCTCCACCCTTACATTAAAATAGAATTTAATTCCATGACCAGAAAAAATACCATTAATAACTGGCTTATTCCCTGACACTCTACCTAATAAAAATATACTGGCTAATATTTTGCTTTCATTCTGTCTGTACCACAAGTACTTTTGAGAAACAGAGTCAAAACATCTTCTGACACTGATCAAATATAACTATGCTATTTTACAGCTATTACATGCCACTAGGGAAAAAATCCAAAATAAAACAAACAAACAAACAAACTCCAAACAAACCATAAACCACAAACCTAAATCTTCACTCAAACCTGCCTTACTCCCCAGGACTGCATTTTCAAGGACTTAGGAAACCACTTTTCCTGGTCTCTGGAGACTTTTTGCAGGCCAGATCAGGGAATTAATGAAAAAGGAGATGAGTAAAGAGAAAAAATGAAGGTTTACCTTGCACAAAGAGGTGATTTGTGTGAATGCAAACATTGTCAGTGACTGGTTCCTGGTACTGGGGTTTGCAGGACTTGAAACAGCTTGAAACTACTGATTCTATAAGGGGGGAAAAAAAGAAAAGAAGAAAATGTAATGACACTGTATTATTTTATCACAGGTAAATTTTGCTATTTTGCTGTAATGACTCCCTGCTTAGCATTAATATCTTGCCCACCACAAACAGTGGCCATAATCCAGTTAAATTCTGCAGGGCAAGATCTGTGACTTCAGCACAGCCACATACAAGCTGGGCTAAATGATGTCCACTAAAGCCATGGAGAGAATTCACTTCATCCAGAAAGAGATAAGATTACAAAATGCTAGAAATTTAAATATATAATGCATAAAAAGTTTATATTTGTTGACATATAGATATTTGTTTAATATAGAATCTGAATATTATCAGAGTCAAGCTTTCAGGATCTTAAATGAAGCTGTGACATTATCCAACATACACAAGGCTGGATGCACCAGTTGAACCTATGGCAGTGAGGAGCTGTACTGATAACAGAGATCAAAAGAGGATAAATCTGCTCTTTACAGACACAGGCATTGGCATGGCTCTGGAGAATGAAACCCCTTTGAGAAAATGGCTTTTACCTGATAAATCATTGTCCTGCAAGTGAAAATTCCTACTTTGCAGATTTGGGAGCACGTGACAAAACCCCCAACATTCCAAAAGTTAAAAAACATCATTCTTAAGAATAATTATGTCGGGTTACACTGAGGGATTCAGAAATATGACTTCTCTTTTTAGAGGTCATATGGGAGAAAAGATGGAGTATGTGGGGAGTTTTTAGTATGGTAAACTGCAGTTTTAGGAGATTTTAAAAGATCAGAAGCACAGCTTGATCTAATCAAGGATAGCTGTCCCTTTGAAAATCAGCATCCTTGCTAGATCAAGCTAAAATGGAAGAGCTGGACAAAAAAAAAATGTGTCCAGTTGAAGAAAAAATTCTCATTGCAATCAATTGTAATTATTTTATCTTCATTATAAAAGGCTGAACTGTTTTGGCTTGTTTTATTCAGTCTGCATTGCTTTTAAATTAAGTAAATAATCATTTCAAGTTTAAAAATTTTGAAAAGGAGCTACAGGCATTTTAAATTGCATTTAAAATATGACATTATATACTGTGACAACCTGTGAAAGAAAACCCTGGGAAATATTAAAAAGCAATTCTTTATCAAAACAAGTTTCATTATTTATAAGATACAATTAATACATACAAATATAGTATAAAATTCATAGTTATCAATACCATTAAGATTTTAGAAAAATCTGAAAACTTTCATTATTATAATTGCCATTAAGTGGTAAATGATTAGGGATGTTTTTCAACTAAGATATAATTTGGAATACAATTTTTTAGCCTAATTCTTTAGAAAAAAATTCTAAACTCTGAGTTTTTAACCTAATTGTTTAGAAATAATTTCTACAACCTGAATTAAATAAAAAGAAATCAGTCTGGAAGTCATGAATTAAGTACAGTCTTAGTTTAACTGTAATCAAAATTCTCCCTCTTAAACTTGCCCAGGTAGAATTTCCTTTAAAAGAGACTAGATGATATTTCTTTCATATTTCATATGTGTGAAAATGATGCTGAACCAATGATGTAAGAAAGTTTCTTAGACTACAGATTTAAAACTAATAAATGCACGTTCTATTTTCAATCTTTGACTGTGTACACAGTATTTTAAGATTTATGCCAGGCTAATGATTCAGCAAAACAAAAAACAATTCCCATTTCATTGCTGTATTGAAGTAGCAGCCTAATTTGACTTAAAAACATAATTAAAACTTTCATTCTAAAGAAAAGCCTTTTTTAGTGAAATCCTCATGTTTAAATGGAGTTTCAGAATGGTAGTTAGCTATGGAGGGGACGTAGCAGAGCAAAGCTGTGAAATTCCTTGCATGGCTGTCATGTTTGGGTCCCTGAATAATCATACCACAAAAATAACATGACCTTTTTTATAAAGCCATGGGAGGGCATTCTAAATGCTGTGTAAACTTACAGCTGATGCTGCTGGGTAAGCTCACACCAGCCAGGTCAGATCTCCCGCACTGATGATAAATATACACCCCTATGCTTTCCCAGAAGAAGGACACAACTTCTCCCCTAAGGCTCATGGAGGTTTCTGCATTTAGAACATCCTCTTCTCGCCCCAGATGTGCGAATCAGCAGTTACAGAGTCACTTCAGCAGCAGCTGGTTTTTAGCAATATCAGGACAGTAGGCCAAGCTCCTCCCTGGTGAAACTCCATTGCCTAGCACTATTTCGCCTTTTATTTTAAACAGAATTGGCCCTGTCATCAGGCTTCCCAGGCAATGCTGCTGCAACTTCATGCAGAGATCAGAAAAGAAGAAGATGAAAAGCAAAAATAAATAATACATATACATATCATTGACATGATCACCTAAATAAATCCAACCCAATAAAACAGAAAGATGACACTGCAGAGAAAAAGGTAATGTCAGAGAAAGCCAAAAGGCAGCCTGGTGTTTTATTTCCTTTCTATACATAAACAATGCTAAATGCTTTGGGGTACTCAAAGAGCTTACTTTTAAAAGAAAATTTCTTTTCTGGTCCCCAGAAAAACTACTAGATCTACTTAAAAGCAACCCAAAATAAGAGAGACAAGGAATGGAAGGAGTCCTGGCTTTTCCCCTCCCAGTCAATAGCCAACACAGTACAATAAGGAATTCATTTCTGGTCCCTGTCCATGTTTCCACAGTGCAATACTAACACACAATACCTCACATCAGCTTAGCCATTGGTGAGACTGACACACAATGCTTGACAGGATTACAGATAACACATGGTACCTGGGGATGTGGCTAAAGACACAACCAGCACTGAAACTCACAGAAAAAATGGGAATAAGGGCATTCCTGGCAATGTTTTGTCAAGCCTGAAGCAGTTTGTGGTGCAGTGGATGAGCACTGTGAATTGTCCAGACACACAAAGATGCAACACCTTGCTGAGTGCTTTACTTTCTCTCATGTAACTGCAGCAAGAGAGCAAGCAGCATTTTCTTCAGAACAGTGGGGAATAAACCACAAAATGAGTGCTCTTTTCTAAAGGTGGTGTTTTTTTTTCAGGGGATGGATGTATTTACCTGAGTTTTTCTACCATTAGATTTTGTAACGCTTTCCATTGCTTAAATTTTCTCCTGCTTAAAAGAATTATTTTACCATGCAAAGAGGTATTTCTGCATCCTTGTATTCCCTCAGTTTTAGGTTGGATACATGTTCTCCTTTTATCTCTAATAGCCATCTCTCAACCAAAAAAATCTCCCAGTTCAATGTTTTCATCAAAAACAAGTTCTGCCAAGCCTCACTCATCATTTTGCTATTCTTCTCTGAATTATTGGCTTGATCTTTGTCATCAGAACCCCAAAATCAAAAGCCTATATTTGACACACAGCCAGCAACAAACCAGTGCTTTATGAGAGTTTTTTTCCTCAGTAGTAAACAAATCTCTAGTGAGATTAGAAAATTATGAGTGTTTTCTAAACAGAGCACACACTTTGAGAGAAAGGTTGGGAACCAGACATAAGTTTAGAAATCCTAATCAATGTAAAATGTTGCATTGTGCCATGTAAAATTTTATTTTTTTCAAAATACATACAATCTGCCTTCTCAACAGTGATAATTTGTGTTACCAGTTTTTAAGCAGGCATAATTTCTCCTGATACTTCTAAAACCTGCAAGGAGAGATGGTTAACACCTGTTGGAAGAGGACAAATTTCTCCTCATTTTCGTACTGCCTTTCCCATTATCTTTCCCTTCTATCATCTACCAAACAAGTAGATCTGACAAAGAGTGAAGAAAGCATACAGATGTCTATCCAAGAGCTTTGTGCTGAAGATGGCATGGTAGGGGCTGACTTTATTTAGCACCTCCAAACAAGTGAGCAGGATGCAGAAAACAGCAACCAAGAAGGAATGGCATTACATAGTCCAGTTCATGACAGATCAGCATGGTGTGACACTGGAATGCATGATTCAGGAAAAAATATCTGCATTGTGCCACATGGAAACAGAAGAAATAAATGCTGAGGTTTGAGGAATACCCTAGGGAGAACACAGTCTTCAAAAGCATTAACACTCTTCCAAAGCTTCCCTAGCCATAGGGGTAGATTTCAAATCTCATATTGCCTGGGCTGTCCATTTCCAAAATGCAATCCCAAATACAGCATGAATGGAAGAAGGGATAGAATCAGTTTTCAGTAAGGAAAAAAGGGAAGCAATGTCATACTGGTGTTTTGAACTAAGTTTTCTGTAGGAAAATCTCTGATTTTGTACAGATTTGTTCATTAAGTAACTATTACAAAAATACATGCTAGATTTGCTTTTCATCTACTGCTGTGAACTCACTCACAGCAGAAGGGCCTCTGGAAGACCAGCTCTTAGGTCAGCACCTCTCCTTCTCCTTTTCTCTATCCTGAACACGGCTGCTTCACAGGCAGCCAATTCTCTGGCAGAGGGCAGCATCTCCAGGAGTTCCCAGCAGTGCCTTAGCATGCTGGGAGTACAAAGGCCCTGAGGATTTTGGGTTCCATTGGGTATGCATTAGCTGTGATGGAAGCCGTTATTTAAGAGTCATTCTACAGCTGTACCTGATTATCAGAGTGGCCACTGAGGATTTTTAGTAGTCACATACATGTGCCCTTGGAGTCATGCCTCTGTTCCATCTCCGTTCATGAAAATAATTGAAAAATGCTCCATAAGTTAGTGCCATAATGACATAATAAAGCTGCTTGAAAACTATGCCCCTCTCTGACTAAATACCCTGCAAAAATTTGCAATGAGAAATTTGAAATGGAAGATACAATAGCAGCAAAAAACAGATTTAAAAACTCATCTAGGCTCACTGAAATATTTGTTTTAATATTTTTTTCTGAACATTGTCAATTCAAAATGAAATTAAATCTATCCCGTTAAATATTTCATGCCATCTATGTCAAGCTCTTCAATAAAAATCTCTGTTGCCTTTCTTAATGCCACTGCATGCATAATTTTTAAAATAATCTTACTTTTATAAAGCCCAATGTAAAATGTTCCAGCTGAAATCTTCCAACAAGTTTCTTTCTGGAGAGGCTGAAAGAACATACTTAATTAAATTTCAATAAGAAATCAGGGCTAACAACCACTCATAGGGTGGAGCCTGTACAGGAACTACAGACATGAGAAAACTACCAAATACATGAGCTGGTATCTGCCACAGAGCAGCGAATGTCCACATCTGGGAAAAAAATCAGTTTAGGCACCCTGCTTGTGTTCATGCCTCTCTGCAGTATAATTAGGCCCAAAAACCATGACAGCCTTAATCAGACAATTTCAGCAAATCTGATCATGGCCTCGCTTAAGGAAAATTCTGTTGGAAACACTTCTCTAACAGAGAAAGACTAAAGAGATTTGGGTTAATTACCTGTAGTGAAATGAGCAGATCTCACACACCAATACAACTGCTAAGCAAAACAGGAATCTCGGTGTATCTGTGTGATGGAGGCTCCCAGGAACGGATGTATGCAGTGCCACTGGAAGCTGCAACGGCACAGGTGTTCATTTGGGGCTGGACTCTCCCCACAGCTCTCAGCTGCAAATATTTCTCCCCCTTTCTGTGCACAGCTCCCCGCAGCCCTGCTAAGGGCATGGCATTAGTAATGCCACTCTGAATCCCTGAGAAACTGCCCTGGAGCAGCTGCCTTCCCACCCACCACTTGGACCAGCAACAGAGTGCTCAGTTCAGCTTCCCACTGCTCCTGTGCTGGCAGAGTAGGATGGCCAGGCAGGAAACTTCTTCTTCTCTTGCTCAAGGAGGAATTTGGCAAGCCCAGACTGCAGAGTATCTCAGAGGCATAACCAAATGGCTGGTTTATTTACGTAATTTCCTTACCCATTTTCTCCACCCTAAACCTTCACCTCATTGTGTGTGGGGGGAGAGAAAAATGACACCAAATCCAGAGAGTAAGCCAAAGTAAGAGCTGCAGTTTGGCAAGTACATGACAGGAAAGTTAATCTTGTCCTAGTATCGCTCACCTTGGCAGACTGCAGTGTCTTCTTTTCCCCTGCCAGTGACCAGCCATATCCTCCAACATCCCTTTGTGCTTTTATGTTCTTATTAGGATTCAGATGGATGATTTCAATGATTCCAGTATATTTAGTCATCACCTTTAGTCGTAAGCAGTTCTGATGGTAACCTTTTTTTAAAAAGAAAAGAAAGTTTTTTCAATGTTCTTCATTTTTCCCATCAGTAACACATGGATTCTTAAAAATTTATGTTTTGTCTCTCTAACTCAGTTCAAGTCTTTTTGATAAATCTCAGATGAAACAGCAATACAACAAGACTAAGAGGGAAAATAGACTCCTAACATTGATCCATTTTTCTGATGTTTAAGAATGGAGTAGGGACCCAAAAGAAATTTGACCAAGTCTCACTCTTGCCAACAGTCTGTGGGCAAAAAAACAATACTTTTCTGAGCACTCCTTCGGGTGAAGAGTTTTTCACATTTAGAATAGGTACCTTAAGCACCCATTCTAAAGCAGTTATGCTTGCATTTCCAGTTGTGAATAAAAATAAAGTGTTCCTAGGGGAGGAGAACCAGAGGCTGAAGCCAAATTTATCAGCATAGAAAAGTGCCTGGTAGGAGCAGGTATGGAGCTGTACTTCCCTTCTCAGAGGATCCCAGCTCCCTTAGCAAGCTGAACACCTACAAGGGGCAGAGGACCAGGCAGAGGCTCTGGCTGGGCTTGCTAGGCCAAGCAGCATGTGGGAGAAGGTGCAGCAAACATGATAGGTGAGGGCCACGGAGTTTCCGAAGGACAGAACTGCGATGTTAGCTGCACTCAGCAGGCACACAGAGCAAGCAAGGGGACAGGAAGCAAACTTCAATGTGAAAGAGCACTGCCTGTCACACAGGGACTCTTCTCCCTCCCTCCATAGCCCATCCATGAGCTGCAACTACCTTGCCTAAGCAGCCCTGGGGAAATCAGTAAGCTGCAGAGCCAGGAGGAGGAGGAAGGCACAATGTCCCCCTGCTTTGGTGCAAAGATGAGGCTGTGAGTAAGTCAGGATCTTACTGCAGGATAAGACATTGCTGCCCTTCAGGAGCTTGATCTTGCTAATGTTTAAATATAATTTTTGCCATTCATTGATGAATAGTAGGTAAAGAAGTCCCAGTACAAATCTTCCTCTACCCAGCAGAAAAGGAGATTTGGTTTGGGCTAAACAGCTGGTGGTGATCTTTAAATATTTGTCAGCTACCCTCTTCTGCATTTTCAGTTGCAGCTGTCATAACCAGCAGTGCCATCCATCTGCCTTGGAGAGCCTGGCCAAGAGCCCACTCATTTTGTTGACTTTTTGCTTTTAATTTTTTTTTCCTCCCTGATTTTTCCCACCCGTTTCTCTGGCACAGGTTTGTGGTTCTCCTTCCTCCTCACAATGAGAGCAGATTCAACAACATCCTCCCCTCAGGCAGGGACAGATTTGCTGCAGCCACCTGTCCTTTACAGCCTCTCATTTTAGCTCTGAAACCAAGTTATTATTTCATAGACCCTGCTTGCCTTTCAGTGGCCGTCCCTGTGGCTCCCCTCCAGCGCACAACATCAATTTTCAGGGATTTTGAATTTGCTTTCTTCCTATCCAAGTCACTCATGCTGGTGAAGTCATCAGCCCAAACAAAAGAACTGATGCCTCAAAACCACTGTGAGTTTCCATAATCCCTTCCCTAGGGAGCACTGTCCAGTCTCCAGGCAGGCTAAAAAGACAAGTCTGGTCTCTCATGGCTGCGGCACAGGTTTGAAAATTAAGGTATTATCTCATGATTTCGACATGGAGGAAAGCATGCAAGACCCTGACTGAGACAGCTGGGATTGCCATGCAATGCTATCATTACTTCTCCTTTCAGAAATAAGGCTCACAGTAGGCTACAGAGATTAGTGGTCACTGTGGCTAACACGTAATCACATTGATCCAGAGAGTTGTGCAAGCGTGAGTTTAATGCTTCTGAAAACCAGGTGTGACATTGTCCAGAACAAAATCCTTTCTGCATCAGAAGCAGATATGGCCTGGGCACTGGGTGCGATGTGTTCAGAGCTTTCACCCTGACTTTGGTCCATCTGCTGGGGGGAACAAAACCAACCTGAATCCTAGACCACTGGAGTGTCAGTACCCATTACCTCCAAGAGCTAAACCCAGAGGCAGTGATTTTACGACATTCACAAAGATGTTCTGTTGTTTTACTAGGTCATTCAGGCTGAGTTTTGAAACACCAAGAGCTGATTTTTAAACATGGCACCAAAAAAAGAATTTAAATTAAATGGGACCAGATCAACATTCACGGAAAGGGAAAAAATAATCATACATCATAAAATCATCTCAAACTCAAGTCTTTAAAAATCAACCACTCAGATGCAATAGTCCATCATAAAAATCCCAGCAGATTTAGGAGCCTGGAGCTCCAGTTTCAGTTGCTCAGTAATGAAGTAACCCCTGGCTAGCCTGAAATGAACATTTCTGAGCACATTCCCAAATTATCAGCTGTGTGTTACCATAAAATCTCCAATGAAAAATTCAGAACTAATCCTGATAGAGCAGTAACTAGAGTTGGCAGCAGGCATATACAACAGTACTTTCAATTATAAGTACCAAGATAATGTAAAAAAAAAAGCCTCCAGACTGCATGTGGACATAATTTAAAGGAAAATTAAATTGCTTATTCATCCTGATTAATTTTGATTATGGCAAGATATGAGCACAGTTGACACATATACTAAAAATTCTTCAACTTTGAAGACAGATCTGGTTCATAGCTTCCAAAGCCAGAATCACATACTCACAGCCCTGCTCTGGATGAGGAAAACAAAGAGCTTCTAAAATTGTGCAGAGCAAATACACACAGCCTTGTGGGACTTAGTGCTTGCATTTCTGTAAGAAGAGGGCAGGCTGCTAACTTTCCCTCCAATAGGAAGGCAGGCAGGATATACAGCTTCTTCCCTGGAAACCTTTGCCCTGTCATGGCTGTGGGAAGGAATCTCTGCTGTTTTGTTGAGAGAAAAAAAATTTAAAAATAAGGGGTTTTTTACTGAGCATTACCCGGAACAGGGCTGTAGAAAAAGAAGTATATTGATGGAGTGGATTTGTAAAGAAAGACCAATAAGAACTTTGGGAATAATCTTGCTAAATTATGTGAGGCTCAAAGACAAATAGGCATGCAGGCCAAGAGGATCCTCCAGGGATCCAGGTAACTCTCAAGCCTAGAGTAAAAGAAATGCATGAGGGCATAATATAACCTACTTGTATAAAAATACAAGATCTATAGAAAAATACAGATTTTTCAGATGACTCTCCCTTTACAAGACACAATTTATACAATAGTTTAGAGATCATCTTTTTTTAACCCTTGCTAGAGAAAGTCCTGTACAGGTAGACCTTCTTTTCTAAGGCATTACCTGAACTAGGGGGGGGCATAAACCTCTGGGGATTTCTGCATTTCACAGATGTTTTTCCAGCTAATGAAAGGACTTTTTCCTAAGTGACAATGAAATGATTGCCTTTTGTCTCTATCTTCATCCCCCTGCATTGCATCCTTACTGGTGGTCAGTCAGTCTGTGAGCACAGCTTTCATCATTGCAGCCTTTATTGCACCCCTGCATTAGAAAGACAGTTTTATGGACCTTGAAAGAGATGAGAAAATAGTCCACTTTCTCCTTAAACTGCACGAAACTACATGAAGCAGTTTCTCCAGCCAGTTTCCTGTTAGAAGGAAATAATATGATAAAACTGACTGCAGTTTCTTCCCCTTCTGTGATTTCTCATGTGGTCTCTTCTCAGCAAAAATCTGCAAGGTGGGGATGAGCATAAGCTCTTCTGTGCAGCTGCTGCTGTGGGGCTTTGGCAAAAACAGCTCTCCAGACACAATACAGGCGTGGTCCTGCTCCTGCAGGTGCCATGCACTAGAGCTGCCATGTCTCACAGTGCTGATGTGTATAAAATGGCACAGAGAGCTGCCCTGTTTTTCCTGTACCTCTGTCCTTTTGAAGTTTTTCATGAGGGCAGAAACAACAGGAAACAAGGTAACAGGGCTGAGGAGGTCCTAAATCATGGGGGTTTCACAGCCCTCCATCTCTAAGGCCACTGCCACAGATTCTCTTCCAGAGTCCTTGGATCTGAGATGCCGGAGGTGGCCAAAACCAAAACCAGACACAGTCAAGCTGGCATAAAGATGGTCAAGTTTTACCACCATCCAACTTTGTCTCCCTTGAAACTTTATGCAAATCAAAAGGTGTCTTTGGAAGGATTTTTTCAATAGAACAACAGGTCTCAGCCAACATCTCCCAAGAACTTTTGTGCCACATTGTTGGCAGCCTCCCCCATATCATATCATCAAGTCACTGGCTGTCATATCTCCTGCTGTCCTGTTAACACTACCCTCTTCTCATGTAGGGCTGAAGTGACGTTAACTTTCTGGATGGCTTGTTTCCACCTAACCCATGACAGAGAGCTGTCAGCACAAAGTCAGCTGAGAAAATCCCTGGGGATTGCTGTTGATTCAGACACCACAACCCTAAGGAAGTTTGTTTGTATGGGGAGAGTCTGATTTATATCTCTAATACTGTAAGGCGTCTGCACCTTTTACCATGGTTGCTTTACTGACTCAAATATTTTTAAAAGAAAATAAGTAATTAAATAAAAGCAGCCTGCTGTCAGGAACCAAGGAATAATTTATAAACAGTCACCAAAACTTGAACTGATTCTGACACTTCTCTCAGATATCTACAGGAGAGAGAAATTAATATCAAATGTGCTCTGAAATCTATTTAGAAGGGCAAACTGGGAGATGGAAAATATAAAACACAGAAACATTTCCAAATGGATATAAAACTATTTCCAGCACACTCCATATTGCAGCCTTTTGCCAACAGTAAATACAAAATACAGTTTTACTTAAACCAAGTCAGCTTAACACACATTTCCTTACAAACTAAACAGGGCCAAGTTATGACAACCCCATTCATGATCCATTTATGCATATTTAGCCATAGACTCAAAAAGGAACTTGTCCTAACAAGCAGAGATTTAAACACTGGTATACCTTTATTATATGGGCAATAATGCATAAGACAATTACCTGGATTGCAAACTATTGATTTTTATATTGGACATTATCTGATTAATTTTTATTGCTAGTCAGTGATACTGTGAGTTACTCTAGATTTGAATTTTAATTAAGGACTGTGAATAACTACCTCAATGTAGCAGAGCAGCTACACCACCCTTTCAATTAGGCAGACTATTTTCTGTCATCCCTGGTTTAGAATAGGCTGTAAGTAGGACAGAGCAGTTATCCAATAAATTTAGTTTTAAACAGAAGTTTTTCATTTCTAATAGTGAAACAAAAGCTTTTTTATAATCCCTCACAGAGTAGGTTTTATAGCACAGCAATTTTCTCTTCCCTTGCTCCCAACTGCAAGCAAAAATTGTCACTTGACTGTAAAACAGTTTATGTATTTTATAAATACATTAATGTGCCTCACATGATATATAGGCATATGCATCTCAGAAACACCTTATTTCATAATCATAAGTTTCTTTAATAAAAATCATAATGATCTTTTATCATAAGCACTAATATATAATAATGTTATCAATCTCCTATCCTTATTAACATAAGAAAACATAATTTCTATTACAAATACCTGATCTTATTAAAAAATCTAGATATAATTAATATATTTAACATTCGTAGTTAAAGCTGATTCAATAACCCAAAACCTTTTTAATTCCAGATTCAGCACAATGCCAGTTTTAGATCCCAACCATACAAATCAACAGCCAGTCTCCTGGTTTAAAAAGAGGAAGTCTAAGACCTACATGAAGTCACAAGACTTTATCTCTGCATATAGCTGTGAGCTGAGAACATGAAAAGCAGGTAAAGAAGAAAGGAATGCAGAGTTTAGAGTGGTGTTTTTCAAAGGGCTTCTTCAGAGTCCTGGCACACACTGGGTGGTGTGGAAAATTGCAATAGTGCATCTGTCTCTCTCTCTCTCTCTCTCTCTCTCTCTCTTCCTCCTTGTAAGGAATTAAAGATTACAGTTGCCTGTCTCAAGCACTTCTTCTCAGCTTTTACTGTGCAATTTACTGCAGCAACAATTTACTGTGGCAACAATTTTAAAGGAATGTGGTGAGGGCAATTTGCCCACTGAAATTCTAACAAAAAAGAAAACAACCTAAGATAATATAACTAAATTTGAAAAAGACAATAATTTCACTTATAACCCCACCAACAGTAAACCACAGTTTTTGGTTTGTGTCAGGATTAAATCACAACAGATCTGTACTCTACCCCATGGAGTTCCCTAACTCTCCCATGGAGAATAAAGTATGGGCTCAATATAAGGATATGTTTGCATAAGAAACTTTTGTATGAGAACTTCTTGATATTTTGCATGAGAACTTTTTACATTAAAAATTAGTTTTTCATGGTGTATGGAATTACCTAGTTGGACAGGAGCATTGTTAATAAAATTCTTCCAATTATATGTGGGTGCAGTTGAGAGAGAAACCTATTTTAAAGCCATTAAATTATGTGAACACACCTCCTCAGCAAACCCATTCACACTTGTTCCAGTGTACAAAGATAATCAATTTTTGTATGAGACCTCAAGATCCCCTTGAGATTTGGCTGATTAAGCAAATGTGCATCTTAATACATGATCTGTTGGGGTTACCCCTCCATGGAATTTAAAAATCAAGAGCCACTGTGTAATTCTATGACTAATTTCAAGTCATTGGGACCCCATCCAACAGGCACAGTACTATGGAATCCCTCACAACCACTATTCTTGAAAGAACACTGTGATCCTTGGGACTAACAGGGATGAGGCAGTGGCTGATGAGAATTGGGTTGATGATTGCAATTGGATTTACATATTTAATGACTGGGATATCTACTGTACTCTGTATGGTAACTTGCCTTATTGTGTCTGCTGCTTTTGTCTTTTTTCCTGCTATCTACTATATTCACATCACTACCATGGGCAACCTGTGAACTGACAAAAAGCCCCTGGAAGACAATCTTTGATTCACAGGATGGTGTAGGGACTTCGAGATCCCATTTGCCTGTCTCAAACACTGTTAAGGCCACAGATGGACTTTGCCACAAGATAAGCACAGAACAGAGCAGCAGGAAGGCACCAACCCCAAGCCTGGCAGAGCTGAGATCTGGGTAGCACATCCTGGGTAACTCATCCAAACAAAAATTCCCACTGTGGAAAACTGTGTAAAGAAGATCATAAGCACATCACCCATCAAACAAAGTTATGGGACAGATGGCACCTGTGACCACCACCAGCCACTGAAGCCCCCACAGAATATTCCTCTGTGGACACCTGGAACTTGGACTGTAAGTTAAACCACCATAGCTGGAACTTGAGATAACACTCAGACAATAGTACCACCTTTATTTTATCTCAGACCTAGGATGAGTTAGCAAAGCTGGGGGAGAAGAATGTCTCACTGCTGGTGGCAGAATTTATGGCCACAAGGAAAGCCAGCTCAGCAAATGTGCTGAAATCAGCCCAGGCTGGGTATAAGGTAATTCTAGCAAGGGGGGTTGGTGACCACCAACTCACAGACCATCAATCTAAGAAATCCACTGACTCAGAAGAAAAAGACTGAGCATAGGTCCATTTAACATTAGAAGCAAGGGGATCATTTAAACCACATAATAAGAGAACTGTGTAGCCAATGAGCACTTATCCCTTTGTTTGCAAAACTGTATAAATAGAGAAAAATTTTGAATGTCGTCAGGACTCGGACCACTGAGAAGCCCAGGGTGAAGAAGGACCAACAAATTGCTGCCAGATCCATAGGTGGTGACTATCTTCTGCTCAGTCTGTGTCTCTCTCCTCTCTTTCTGTTTCTTTCTATCTCTCTGCCTAGCACATTCAATGCTAAATTAAATCCATGCTATTGACCGCAACATATGCCAATATTTGCACCTTAATTTGGGCAGAGGCATCTCTCAATAATGAGATCATAACATTCCTCCCCACAGAGGACATCCCCATAAGGAAAGCTGAGAAGCCCATTTGCCTGCTCCAAAACAGAATCACGTTCCACCCCAATAAGAGTGGTCATGCTTCATCTAGCTGTTGTTCATCTCTGCATCCCATTTTATATGTTAAATTTTTATCATTAGCTTGATCTTTGATTCTCTAGAGCAGAGGAATCACAAGCAGGCAATGGCAACATCACATTTCACAGGCCAACAGCAGCCTGGGTAGGCCTTCAAGAAGGTCTGTAACACCACTGCAGAACAGTATCACAAAGGCAGAACTGAGAAAACAGATCTTGAATGGCCTGATTTACACGTGTATGAATATTTGTGCTTCTTCCCACACTCATTTGAGGCTACACAGCCCCTGTTATGGTACCTCCACCTCTGTCAGGCATCCTCAGAGCAACCATTTCTCAGACAGAGGATGCTGGGTTACTTGTTTGCTGCCAGCTGCTACCAGCTGTATAAACTTCCTTTTCTCACTGTTCTTTTGTAATATTCAAATTGGTGTGTAGTTCTTGTCTTCATCCTTTATGTGTAGGCTCTTCCCCTAAGTCAGCAAAACGCTGCCTTTCATGTCTAGTTGGAGCACATACTTTTGAAAAAACAGTCCTTTGAGGAGAAGTGGTTTAAATGTAAGACTTTTCTATTTCTACTTTGATATGATTCCCTTATTCTTAGGCATTTCTACTCTCTCTTTTACATAGTTAATCCAGAATTAAAAGATGCAAGACAATCCATGAAATTAAAAGCAATTTTCATGCATCAACAGAAGTGGGTTTTTAAATTTTTTTCTAACATTTTGAGCTGAAAACAACTAGAATGTAGGAGCCTGATCAAATGGATGTTAAAAAATAATCCTGAAACCTCTACTGAGGTATGAAGAAAAATGAGAAAACTTCAAAGACTAATAAACAAAAAATATCAGTGTAGCAACCTCTCCTGAGGTCAAATCTCATCTTAGTAAAGTTAATGGAAAAATCAGCATCAACTTCAATGGAATTTCTCCCCTGACTTGCCATACTGTGGGTGTGTCATGATATCAAGGCAGGATTAAGCTCTTGTGTTGGCAGCCTTCAGCATTGCAGGTTAGTGCAACTACTGGAGATAATGATTTTCGGCTTTTAGAATTTTAAAAATGCAAATTAATTACAGTCCCAGCTAAAAACTCACATGTATATATCGCACTACATCCTGTGTTACTTAAACACTCATTAGGTATACTTTAGAAGGAACTGCAGACCACTAGCAAGATTTACTTTCTGACACAAGTTCTCTTTGAAAGCTTCCACCAGCTGACCATGGCAATTTCCATTTCACCACTCATCATGAAGATAGATGGTGTCAGAGAGTAAGTATTTCAGGACGTATCTCATTTTGAAACAGCATATTTACCATGTAAGCTCTAAAGAAAAATAAATTTAATAAGAGCCATCTGTGACATATAACTGCAGAAGAAATAATTAAGATTAGTAGCAGACTTGGTTTCTGAATGAAGATATACAATGCATAACCCAGGCTTATGAATCCACTTTATCTAAATGATTAGTAGCTCACTTTTTTTTTTTATGGCATTTAGGGCATGAAAAATCATGCTGGTGTATTAACCATTTGATTAACAACTTGTATGATTAAAAAAAATAAGAAAAAAGGAAGCACTATTTAGTTCTCTGACTCAGACAAAGACTATAAATTTTACATACCTAAATACATTTAAGAATTGTGATGTGATAAATGGATGGAGGGAAATCTTCACATTTATGCAGCTCATTTAAACCTTGTTCTCCAGAGTCCTGCAGAGTATATTTAGCTTTTCATTTTCCTTTCAGAAATTTCATTTCAGAAGTACCTTAGGAACAGCTATTTTTGGCCTACACATATCATTGTAGCATTGCCAGTGCTAATCTACTGACAAAGCCGCTTAAGGATGCCACAAAATTAAGCTCAGCAGATGAGAAAGGGCTCTTACATCCTCATCCTCATTCTTCAGGAGAATTTTAAGTCTGTGCTTTACAGTGAGTGCTTTCAAACAGTCCATACCACCTTCACCACCTTCAAAATCTTTTATTATGTGTAATTTTCCATGTGTATTGAGAAATATTTTAGTGTTTATAAAGTTATACTTTCCACATGTTTAGCTGCCAATGAAATTCAATAGATGACATGGATTTTAAAAAGTGATTAGAGTCTGCAAGTATTTGCATAAAGATCTCCTCCATTCTTTTAGAAGGTTCAGAAATGTGTGTGCCCTTCATATGTCCTGTTATCAGACAATAACATACTCCATAATTTTATGCTCCAAAAACTTCTGGAAGCAGTATTGAACAAAAGACCTTGCAATAGGCTTTTAAGAATGATAGAATCACAGTATTGTTTTACATGTGAAAAATGAAAGTTATTATTCAAGGCCATGTATTTCATCCTACACTGTATGAACACACTGTAATCAACATAGGCACCCCCAAAAGAATGGATGAAAATGTTCTTCTGTTGCAGAAAGCAGCTCACTCGAATGGATCAATCATTACAAGCCACACATGGATTTCATGCTACTTAAGAAGCTCAATTATTTAAACATCCCCAAATCTAATGGCCTACTATGAGCCTGCAGTTCCTCATTCATATTTAAATTCATTCATATTTAGAGGTGAGATGAAATACAAACTGTTCAAATCCAGGAACCACATTTCAGAATAAGTCCTCTATATTCAAATGGTGTTCAAATACTGTTCACCTGAAAGTAAGACAAAACTTCTCCCCTGCTTTATTTTATCATTTATACTTGCATCTTGGGTATCTAAAGGTTTCAATTCAAGGCTGGCGCTGCTGCTGCTCCTCCTCCACTAAAACCAGGGGGGAAATAAGTTGATGCAGACTCCTTAGAATGGCAGATACATAAATTAAGCTAGATTTCAGCAGTTCTGTACTTTGGAATGGTCACCTGCCATTTGAATGAAGTACTGCTAAAAAAAACTTGAAAGATCACATGGCAAATATTTATGCCTAATGTAGTTTAAGAGAAATATCTAAACTTATACCTTGGTACCCAACAGGATTTTCCTGAAAGGCATCTCCTTCAATAAAATTTTTAAAAATCATTATCATATCAATTTCAATATTCTGTTATGCCATCAGTCAGCATTAACAACAGGAATTTTTTTAAAGGCAATTACAGATTCAGTATTGCATTTTCTCAGTGAGATTTTCTCCCCTTATTTTTAATTGTAATATTTCTACTGCCTGTCTACCAATCAGCCTCCCTTGCAGCAGATTTATTTGAATGAGCAGTATTTATGTAGTGCTCTGAATTCTCTTTCAGACACACAGGGCAGTCCAAATGAAAGTACTCCAGGCCGGATCTCAGGAGACCATGGGTTTTACCACTGACTTTGCCACTGACCATGTTTATTTTCATTATCTGTGTCCCCATTTTCCTCATTTCCATGGTCAGAAGGTCAAAATATTTTGAGAGAAGCTGTCACATTTTGTGTGCCCTCCTCTGACTGGGCTCTGCAGCAATACCAATTTATGCAGTAAAGACTTGTTCTTTCCCCTGAATTACTAGCACTTGAGTGCAAGATTGTGTTTCCAGAGAACAGCCAATTCAAGATTAGGCTTTTAAGAATAAAAAAGGGCTTTTTAGGTCACTGCTATATAAAGTATGAACCCTTGTGCTCTATCAAGGTGTAAGTGCAGTATATGGTATCCTGTTCTTATTTCATCTCTTTTAGACTCACTCTCTTTTAACATACCCTTACCAACTATATCAAGTTTTATTTTCCATGGTGTAACAGTCAACACAACCTCTCAGAAGAGTTCTTGCCTTGCATCTGTCCCAGTAGAGCATTTACACCTGGTTTCTCTAGGATGGATTATAGCACTCTTATTTTGAAATCAATCACCCAAGCTGGTCCTTGCAAAAGAGAAGATTGACAAGACAGAAAAATTCATTATGTGAAGATCTATGAGCTTTGAACTGCCGTTGCCCAACTCAAAAGCATAACTGCTGTGTATGTACACTGAAGCCTGTGGCACCGCTAGAAAATTTGTCCTTGGCATTAGTCATTCTCATGTTGATCCTTAGGCAGGATCCTCATTAGACCAGCTAATCTGTGCTATCCTTTTACCTTGTCTCCCTGGAAACACACAGATTGCAGATGAAGTGAAATAACCAACTGAAAGTGAAGACAGGTTTGGATAATAACACTGCCCAATATTTGTCTGACAGTATGTGGACTGTTTTGAGATACCAGATACCCAGAGCACTCTGGTTTAAAAGGAGCCCAAGCACTAATTCTCTAGACCATAGCAAAAAATTAGATTTTTTTTTAATTTACCCATTCTATGCATTAACATCTACATGTTTACTCCCTCCCCCTTTACTCAGAGTGATGGACTGGACTGGACTGAACTGGACTAGACTAGACTAGACTAGACTAGACTAGACTAGAATAGAATAATCCTGGGTAGAAAGATCACTAAAGTCCAGCTCCTGGCCCTGCACAGGACAGCCCCAAGAGTCACCCATGTGCCTGAGAGCATTGTCCAAATGCTTCTTGACCTCTGTCAGGCTGGTGCTGTGACCACTTCCCTGGGGAGCCTGTTCCAGTGCCCAGACACCCTCTGGGCAAAGAATCATTTCCTAACATCCAATCTAAATCTCCCCTGACACAGCTTATTTCCACAATAAGTGGAAATGTGGAAGAGCTCCTGGCTTTGAAAAATACTACCATGTTCTCTGACAGAATGGCACCTAAAAGAACCCCAAATAAAATCACAACTTTGAGCAGCTCTTGATATTTTGTTGTCTTTAAAACTAGGATTGATCTTAGCTGTCTATCAACAGTACTGATAATTTTCATTTTTTCCATTCCAATTATACAAACTTAAAAAAATTTAATATTTGGATGTCTGCAATCCTACAACATCAGGAGATAGCAACAGAGAATACAAATGCACCGAAGTCAAAAGGATTTTGCCTATGGCAGAAGTCAGAGTTGGGGGATATTATGATTTGGGGTTTTTTTAAGCTACATTTCTCATCTCCCAACAGTGTGTATCTATATCCAGCAGATGTACCTACCCCTTTTTGCAGATCTGCTTCCTCCTCTCTTTTCACACTGGTCAACTGGTGCTTCCTCTTGTACAATTGAATTTGGCAGGTGCAAGAACATTTGTTTTTGCTGTGCACAAGCTGGGGAATGCTATTTTGACAGCTGATAGCTCTGCAACATCCTTGGAGAGTTTTAAAAGGACATAGAAAACTTCATTATTTACAAAGCTTTACAGCTGGGATGCACAAATCACCCATGGACAATTTTCAAAGGAATATTTGACTGTATTTTTAGGTATCCACCTTGTGCAGACTTTGCACAAACAGAGAAAGGTATTTTGTCTCATCTTGCTATTCTGGGAACTTTAAAATTCAAGTTCCTTCCTTACTCCTCTGTGCTTGATTTTCTTTTTCATTGGGTGGTTTGAGTAAGGGGGTGTCGATTGTTGAGTTTTTTGTTTTGTTTGGCCATTTCATCTGCTTTGGTCACTACAGTGGATGCAAGATGAAATCTGGGGTTTCTTCAGCTCCACTCAGCATCAGAAGACAGTCCCAGAGTGGCCGTGATCCTCTGAACCTGTTCGGGATGTTGTGTAATATTCCAGCCTTCCTTTTTGTGTTTTCAAACTCACAGTTTTTCCAAGGTTTTATCAGCATAACATGATTTGTATTTCTTCTAAGATATATTTCCCCTTGATTATTACCATTTCAGCCAATGTTGCTTCTTGCTCTTCTTCCTCTTTCCCAGTCAAAAAATATTTTATGCTGAGATATGTGCAGTTGCTCATGTTTTCGCTTTCCCTACATCTCCATTCCCCTCACCTCCCTTAGCTTAGAGAAACATTAGGAACTAATTTTTAGCAAACACCCACAGCCTGTATACAAATTAGCAGGAGCAATGGGTGTTCAGCAGCTCTGAACCATGCATATTTATGATGAGTTCATTGACCAAGGGGCTGAGCACCTGCACCAGGCTGGTGGTGTTAACACTGGTGATTTTATTTCCAGTCTGATATTATGTGGTGGTTTTAATCAGTGCTTCTGGGAATCTCAGTATTCATCATGGAACTCTGGCCCTTATGAACCTAGAGGAAAAAAAACCCACAAAAATACCATCCAGGTGTCAAGGCAGGTCAAAAATGTATTTCAAAATTCTTTGTTTAATGAAGTATTAATTTAAGCCATCTCTTTGCATACAGAGGACACAAGCCATAATGCTTAAGACGTGCAGTAATGCAAAACTTCAAAGAGATTTTCACTTTGTTCTCCATGCCAGTGGAAAATATACAAGGTGTTTATTATAGAAACTGGGAAAATATTCATACTGAGTGGTGACTTGGTTTATTTAATGTTCACTTAGAATAAGCCCATAATACTTATATAATCAAATGTTCCATAAATACTCAAGTAAGCTAAGAATCTGACAGGAATGTTCACTGGCTTCTTCTGAACGGCCTATTATTTATCAGCCACATAAATCCTTCCCAAAAGCTTGATCCACATCCAACCAGGAAACTGAAGCATGCCAATGTACAGAACCATCTGAAATCTTGAGTATGGTATACTCATAACAAGCTAGGTATATATATTGTACAGACACATAATATAAACCTAATATTATTAATATAAATTACTTGGAAATTAATTTTGGGCAGGGAAGGTGACAGGTTTGTAATATGTTTGCAGACAACTTGTAAACAGAAAGAGTATGGATTCACCAGATATTTATTTGCTCAACTCAGTTTTGTCTTAAATAAAATATTGTATTTTCTTCTCTAGAGGGTTCTTATTGGATATAAACAGGTCTCACAAAGTTGATCTCACTGCAAAATAAATCATGGGAGAATGAAGGACCTTCAGCAGTTTCCTTAACAGCATGATAATGGCACAAACATGGCAGTGATGTTTCTGGCACTTGCTATTTTGAGAGGTTTTAATCTCCCTTGAATTGAAGAACCCAGTGGGAAACAAACAAAGGTTTCTGGTGGACAAATAATCACTGCTGCTAGTGGAGAGGAGCCTCACCATACCTTGCAGAGGTGTGCATCAGCCTCATGCACTTCAGGCTTGTGATCAGCCTTGCCCTGGTCCTTCCATAAGGCTTCTCCTGTGGCTGCTGCTGCCAAAAAACAGACATTGGGAGTTGCCAGAGAAGTCAAAATTTGTCCCACTTTGCTCATCTCTAATTAGCTGGGATGGCACTCAGGGAGGAGAAACAAAGTGCTTTATTTTATCCAACTCCTTCACTGGGAAGGCAGGAGACAAGGACAGCTGGGAAGGGCTGCGCTCCTACAGTGCTGCAAGGCTGTGCTGAGATCTGGCCCATGTGTAATGTTTGGTAACTTCTGTTGTGTTGGTGCTAGGAACATCCTCAGCCAAATATTTCAGGTGCAAATGTTTAGACAATGGACCATAAATCACATTACATGGAAACGATTTTTCCCTGGATTTTTTTGTTGCTGCTAATCAAAATGCAAAGAATAAGATGGTTTAGAGGGATGGGGGTTTTACTCTCTTTTGTGGTACACAAGGCCATTTTTCTCTAATTCTCTCTTCAATCTGTAGATAATTTATTGTATGTAAGACTCTGTATGTTTTGGTTCAGTTGTGTGTTCTGAATCATATCAGGTTTAAATAGTAGTTCTTTTCCAAAAATGGAAAAAATAAAAAGTTCATTTTCTAAAATGCTTTTATTCTCTGAGCTTATGTTGGATAAACTTCAAACTATGATTTTGTACATCGAGGAACTTGATTCATTTCCTCACTATGTCTCATGTAAGGAACAGACCTGCAGAAAAAAATGCAAATTGAGTGGGAGATAAATGTAATCATTCAACAACTATCCCACCATGATGGAAGAGAAGTCATATATTAGCAAAATATAACATCTTTCTTTCCTCCTCTTCTTTCTCCTATTTTTCTAATTCAAACACGCACTCACAAATAGTGAGACTGACTCTTCAGCTTCACTTGGGGTGGGAACTCTGTTTCATGGTTCATCATTCTCCTGCATTATTTCCACCCCAGCTGTGCTCAGAGGACTCCAGAGACACTCAGGGCAGAAGTGCAAACTCGTCATCCTGCCTCAGTAATATTATACTTTTTCTACTACTGTGTGAAAAGAATAAATTAAAAAAAAAACAACAACAACAACAAAAACCTAAACAAAATACAATCCTGTAGAAGAAGCAATAATTTTTTTAATTGATTTTAGCTAAGAAGGGAATTCATTGTCAAAACCCTGCCATTCCTATTTCAGTTGTTGTTTTTTTGTATTGATTTTTTGCAAACTTTGTGATTAGTAGCAATTAATGACACTTGCCTGGCAACAATGAACATTAAAACAGGTATTTTCTGAAATAGAGTGGGTGGGGAGAAATGCTAAACATCATCCATGAAGAGCCCAGGCCAGGTTTTCTGAAAATCTATATAAATGAACTGAGTTTAACCACAGCAGTGATTTTTTTTTTTTTTTTGTGCCACAATGTGAAATGCATGAGCAGCCAAGGACCTCATGGGAAGAAACACTCTCCTCAAGCAGTGTTCCACCCAGTCATGTTCTCTGAGAAACACCTCCAAGCAAAGCCCTTCCTGCAAATTGCCTGCACGTTACACTGAGCTGGATATCAAGCTCTGTGGTTTTCAAAACAGGGAAAGTAACCTGGATATGGCTGTACACTGTTAGGTACAGTAAACCTGATAAATACCACACAGAGAAAATCCTGTGGAATCCCAGTGACCAGTGAGCTGGATTGAGACCAGGATTTAGATGTCTACATGTAACCAGATACCAGTTCAGATCTTTTAATCTGTTTACCAGATTAGAATCTTGATCCACCTCCCTCAGCTCCTACCTCCTGAGAGGGACTAAAATTGAGTAGCCAGCTCTGTGGAATATAGGAATAAATTAACTTAATATGCTTTAGAGAGCCACAAATTCATTTACTACTGCACAGGAGATTTAGATAAAGTATCCCTTGAAGGTATTTCTGAGAATGGATACATTAATACTTGAACACATTTTAGACTTGTGATCACTTAAGTTGTATAGAAAAGTTAGTTTAGGCAGAAGGAAGAGCCTTGTGAAGAAAATGGAGTACTAACAGTGATGATGGCTAGAGGAAGGAGCTGGCAGCACAGCCAACTGCCACCGGGCGATGCAGTAATCTGCTACCTGATTAGATGGGCAAGGTAGCAATCAGCAGTCTTTTGCTGCACTGTGCCACTGATTGCAAATGGGACAACTCAAAACCTCAAATTTCTCCAAGCTGCCCCTGAGCCCTTATTATCTGCTGCTAAGAAGGGCTTGATTATTATCATGTGCACTGAAAGAGGCATAAAAACACTAGGTTGACCTGCATATGATGTTTTTTCTGCTGCATCATAGAATCAGGCATAGAATATTCTGAGTTGGAAGAGACCCACAATGACCATTGAAGTTCACCTCCTGACCCTGCACAACACAGTACCAGGAGTCACACCGTGTGCCTGAGAGTGTTGTCCAAACAATTCTTGAGCTCTGTCAGGCTTGGTGCTGTGACCACTTCCCTGAGGAACCTGTTGCAGTGCCCAACCACCTTCTAGGTGAAGAATCTTTTTCTAATATCCAACCTAAACCTCCCCAACACAGCTCCATGCCATTCCCTTGGGTTCTGTCAGTGGTCACAGGACAGAAGAGATCACTGTCTGCCCCTCCTCTTCCCCTCATGAGGAAGTTGTAGACTGTGATGAGGTCTCCCTTTGGTCTCTCTCTCCTCCAGGCTGAGCAGACCAAGTGACCTCAGCTGTTCCTCATTTGGCTTCCCCTTTAGACCCTTACCCACCCTCATAGGCCTCTTGGATATCCTCTAATAACTTTATATCTTTTTCATATTTTAGCACCCAAAACTGTCCCCAGCACACAAGGTGAAGTCACCCCAGTGCAGAGCAGGACAATCCCCTCAATGCCCAGCTCGCGTAGCTGTGCCTGATACCCCCCAGGACAGGGTTGGCCCTCCTGGCTGCCAGGGCACTGCTGACTCATGTTCAACTTGTCATTGACCAGGACCCCCAGGTCCCTTTCTGCAGCACTGCTTTCCAGCATCCTATTCCCCAGTCTGTCTGTACCTCCAAGTTTGCCCCATCCCAGGTGCAGAGTTCACCACTAGTCCTTGTTGAACATCATACAGTTGGTGATTGCCCAGCCCTCTAATTTGTCAAGGTGTCTCTGGCTTTGAGGGATTCAACAGCTCCTGCCAATTCAGTATTGTCAAACTTGCTAAGTGTCCCCTCCAGTCCTGCATCCAAGTAATTTATGAAGTTGTTGAAGAACACAGGGCTGAGGGTGGAGCCCCACTAGTGACAGGTCACCACTCTGATGTCACCCCATTCACTACAATCCCGACGTGTGAGCCAGTTCCTCACCTGAGATTTACCTGTAATCCACTTGTCAATTCTGCCCCATCAAGAGTCCTGTGCAGCATTAGGAGGCACACATGACCCTTCTGTCTGGGAAACTTCACTTGCAAGGTGAGGAACCTTTCTTTGATGTCTTACTGGAAGACACAGGTAAGATCAGGAGGTCCACAGGACAGGAGAGCACAACATGGCACAGGAGAAGGCATCACCAGTGCTTGGAATTTGCAGAGGGTGTTCTAGGACAAGCTTCAGGCTAATTTGAACGCTTGGTTACCTTTTGACAGCCTGGGGACATGCTCAGGTATGTAGAGAAGGACCCACAGGATCCACAGAGTACAGATGAACTAAATTTGCTATGCCTTTTGGGGGCTTACAGGCTGAAATAGTTCCACAGAAAGCATTTGTTGGTACCTTTTATCTCTAGTCAGGGGGCTTTGAGAAATATTCAGAACAAAGTGCACCCGATGAAGAACTCCTAGCCCTAGAGCTTTTGCATCATGTTGCTGCCCTGGAGACCACTGAACTCTCATAGGTCAAAGATTTCTTTCCCAAATCTCAGATCATCTCATCTCTCTTGATATCTCAGCTCTCTCTTACAGATTTCATCCATAGACAGATACAGCTGAGCTGCATTGCTCCATGGGTTTCCATTTGTCCACAGAGGTGTAAAAACCATCCAAATGCTCACTTCTATCTTTGAGAAGAGCCACAAAACCTTGAGAATTAAGACCATTCTTAGGGCCACAAGAGGTACTACTTAACACTGTGGTATGTGAAGCTCATCTGAAAAAGTCAAACAGCTTGTAATTGTCTGTCCATACCCATCCACTGAGTTATATTGGTACTGTCTTCATTTTGGATGTAATCTTTCATACTATTTGAAAACTAACAAATAAAAATGAGTAACTTAAACAGTGTCAAGGAGACAGGCTCAGATGTTTTACAAGTAAGGTCCAGAAGCCCAGCAGAAAACCTGTCAGATCTGGATTGAAAGGCCAGTCCAGAAATTACTGTTCTGTGTTTGACTTCACCTCTGGAATGAGAGAAACAGGTGTTAAGCAAGGATGGGAGGGAGTTCAGCCCCAAAAAGTAAAGAATAATTCTATTTTCACTGGTGCATTGGCTGGGAAAAAAAGGCTGGGAACCTTGTTTGAAGCCAGCTGCACTCCCACTGCAAGCATCACCACTTGCTGTGCAGGAGTTACTGGGAGCCAGCTGTAAAGCTGCTCCACATGAGCAGCCTAATCCCTTGAGGGCACAGAAAATACTGCAGCACACACATATCTTCCACTGTCAGCCTGGAGAGGGAGTTTAGAGAAAGAGGGAAAAAAACCACCAAAATCCTAAAAACCCCCCAGCTTTCATAACTGTGTCTACAGCAAGCAATCAAAGGCAGCTCTCCTGAAAGGATTCCCAGCAGGGAGCATGGACGAGAAGCAGCAGTGAGTGCAATAAAGTCCGTCCTCACTGCTGCAGCCACGGTAAATGCCTAAGGATGGCAGCTCTGGAGCACCTGCCTGGCAAAGGTACATTCTCTGGTGCTGGTCTTCAATGTTTGAAGAAATAGAAGAGGAAGAAATAGAAACGAAAGAAGTAGAAAGAAAAAGAAAAGGTGCAGTGTGGCCCTAGAAAATACATGTGGTACAAACTGGGCTCATGACACTGGCAGGCACTCTTCCATTTTAGAAAGATAGCAGACCAATAGAAAAGAAACAAGTGTGTGTTTCTGCTCATGTTTATAAATAAAACACACCATATGTATATACATAGCCTGCAAATACTAGATAAGAACCTATTGTAAAGTACACTAAATTCTTTACTTCTGTCAAAAATTTGTATTCACCCAACTTAATAAAATGGCGCATCAACCTTGCTTATGTGGACCCCAGCAAAATTTGCAGCAGAGATGCTGCCCCCAGCAAATTGGGTTAAGCCCTTCTGAAATTGGTATGCTTCCCTTCTGTACTTTCCATCACTTCCTTAGAAACAATTTTTGAACCTTCAAGGGTCAGTGGACCATAGGTTAAAAAACACTGCCCCAGAAAATCTGATCACAATCTAAGGCCTGCTTTGCCAAGCATTTCCAAACCCCAGAGGTCACACCCCACCTCAAAGGCTTTACAATAAATAGATGAGATGGAGAGAAGAGACACAGGGAGTGGGAAACTCTGAGAAGAAACTTCACTTGGCTGAGGCCATATGGGTCACTAGCAGAGCCTCTGTTTGCTCCCACGGTGTGCAACTCTCCTAGGAGTTAAAAAAGCCCATTTCCATCCTGGTGTGGGGCAGCAGCTAAACTGAAGGAAAGTGGGTGAGATTCACCAGGCAGCAGCTACACTGTGGGTTTCAAGGGATTTCCATCTCTCTCTGTCCAACCCCTCCAGGTTTCACACACTCATGCCAGGCACTGACCACACCTGCCACATCCATTTAAAATCACTTTTATGTCTTCTGGGGCCTCCTGTCAATCATTTTCACTTCAGCAGCCCTACAGGAACATCAGACAGTGCAGCTTCCCATGGGCATTATCAGAGCATTGCACTGCTGTAAGACATGCCCACACTGAGAGATAACACCCAGAGACAGAAAACAAGTTTGCTGCTGCTGCCAGATCTCTGCTCTTAGATACTGTTAATAGGGAAAGGCACTCCAAATACCTGGGACCAACTGGACAACGTGTCTTTTCTCCAGCCCAACAACTCTACAGGAGATAGCAATGAAGGTTATGCTGTGTCCTGCAGAGATGTCTTTACATCTCTTAAAGCCATATTTCTGTCTTTAAAACACTTTCTTTAGCTGCCTCAGAATTCATACATATGCAAACTATGTAAATATTTATATAAGTATTTCCATATGTACATAAAATTCCTAAATATCTGCAAATTATATGAAGATGTCACCTGTTTAAATTAATTTTCGACTACCCCAATGTGAGAAATTCACACAGAATCATCAGCTGTGGAAAGGGCAGCTGGCTGGGCATCTGCAGAGCAGGGATCCAGTGGAGTTGTAGGAAGAGTTAGCTCAAGCAGCAGGAAATAGTACTTGGCATTAGGCTGCATTCAGGGATGGAGTGATCTTCCTCTGGATCTGAGGGGAGACAGCCATTACTTGAAATGAACTGAACATAAGAAGTAAAATTTAAAAAGGTTCCTGAAATAGCAGACAGAAGAAACAATGAAAAACAGAAAATATTCCTATTTCCAGTGAGAGGAAGTTAGTTGCCAGGGCTGGAAAAGCCTGGGTGCCATCCTGAGAGTGATGCCCACACAGCCATTCTGGGTCCAAAGAGGGAGAAGGGAGAGCCACTGCCTTTACCCCTCATCCACTGTACTTCTCTGACTGCTGAGAACAGTCAAGAATCCCAGAGCAAGAATTTAATTGTAACCCCTGTCCAGCCTTTTCTGGTTTTGATTTCCAGTTAGAGCCCATTTTGGATTCTGAATCTCAGTACATCTCACTCTCACACTTGATAATACACTCAGTCATTGAGAAGTTACCTGTCACAGCTCAGTTCTAGTGGAAATTAAGCCCTAATGCAATTGTGTTATTTGATACACTGACTCAGAAGGACAGGTTGATGCTAAGGACAACTGTTTTTTACTTTTATTTCATGCATTTGTGTTGTGGAGGGTTTTTTTCAATGAGAGTATGAAAAATTAGATTATGCTTTTTCAAGGTACAGAAAAAAATCAAATATTTTACTTGTATTATGAAACATACAGATGCTTTTGGGGATTTTAAAACCTGTGGCATCCAAGTAATGGAGCATTTTGTTAAAATGGCAGAAATAATTTTCCAGCTATTTTTGGTAATAACATGAAGATTGTTTTAGAAATCCAGAGATTTATACTTATTTACTGATGATCATGAAGAGTTTTAGCAGTTACTTTTTAAATTAAGCAGACAGCTAAAAGCTACCTGTTTTCCAGGTCTTCTATATATTTCCAAACATACTGTTTTCCATTCAGTTTTCTGGTGCTTTTCTTTGAATAAAATGTTAGAATACGTGCTTATTTTTATAAATCTAAATTCATTGTGAATGATGTGGTATCAGAGAGGCCTTATATTTTCTGTGAACACTGAGTATATCTGACTAGAAATAGTGGAATTACATGCAAAATATAACAAAAGTATGACTTGTATGTTAGTTGACAAAGAAGCAATTTACCATATAACATCCATGAACACAAACATATTTTGCTGTAGCAACCCTATCAGAAAGTCCACAAGACAGTAGTAGCAATTGAAAGAATCTTACTGGTTGCTAGCATGGTTATTTTTACAGTTCCCAGTAATTTTTTTACAATCTACTAATAACTAAAACATAATAAAAATTGCTATAAATATAATATTGCAGCAGAAATGTGTCAAATATCTTACAAATAAATGACCAAGTAAATTAGAACTTTGCTCCCAGGTTGTTATATTAACAAGCCATGAGCATTTTGGCACAAGAAAGCAGTAACATGGGCTTTGCAGATAATATTGCAAATCTTTTCCCTTATTTTAGGACACTGAATGAGAAAAAAACTGTTTGCTTTGTGGGTTATAATACTGGATGGTCTCTGATTTTGTACTTTTTGCATTCAGAGAGCAACTGCAGCAGAGCTGAATAACTGCACACAGTACACCCATGGGAGACATCAAATCGCAGGAAATCAAGAGCACACCCTTGAGAGACGTTAAATCAAACCATCTTGAGAATAAGTATGTTGCAGATCTATTAAAGCACAGTTAGAAAGAAGTTTTCTTCTGTAGAGGGAGAGTTAAAACTGAAGGTGTTGACCATTGTTTCTGGAATTAGCTATGACAGTCAGTGTATTTGAACAAAATAAGGAGCAGGTTAATACATTCATGTTACCAAACTTGTTAAATAACAAGTACACTGGTAACTAAACCAAATAAAGTCAACTTCTCAGGGGTATAGATCACTGACTTTTTTTGATCCTGCTATCTATTTCATTAACTCGCAAATATTTTGATAAATAGAGTGTAAGCCTATATATATAGATCTATATATAGAGGTCTGTTAAAGCTTATTTTCACATATTATTCAAATTTTTTCTTCAGTTGAATTAGTAATCTGATTTAGTTGAATCTGCTACCCTGGTAACACACAGAAAAATGGTGAAGTTTCTGTCTTTGCTTTCCTAAAATAAAAATAAGATGTATTCTCACTTAAGTGGGAGATAAAAATACTATTTATGTAAATGTTCAGTCATTGTTCAGATACAATACTGGTAAAGTTTGTACCCTATACTTTACAAAGTTTTAATTTCAAATATTGAATATTAAATACTTACAGACAATGGTTATTAGTATTTGATAAAAATCAACTTCAACAAAAAGAACTCAAACATCTTTTTTTTTTGCCCTAAACCTGTACTTAAAGTCAGAATGAAGACTTTTGCATAGTCCTCTTGCACATACATCTGTGCAGCCATGTTAAACATTGTCCTCCTCTCTGGATTTTACAGAATGATTTCATATGGCTATGATCACTGTGTATTAAACAGTCAGAAGATACTTCTTAGAGCTCTATGCTTTTTCTTGTGGATATCTCTTGCCTCTTATCCTGTGTTTGGATTTTATATATTTTGAGAGAGGTTTTAAGCTATGGCTAACCAACCCCACCCCACTCCACCCCAGATTCTGTATTTATAAGTTCATAATTATATATTCTATTTTGATCTGCCTTTTGACATTTGGACTCTATCCATCCCAGGCATGTGTGAAATATGATTAACAGTGCTGCATATTTTTCCAATATTTCACAAAAAAAAATATATATACCCCTAGTTTTTCCAAAATTTCTCAAATCTTCATGCATCTTCCCTATAAGGGACTGATGGTTTTCAATAAATCCCATGTGAGCATCTGGTGTGGGGAGGGCAACATCTTCTTCTCTGTACAGTGAGGTTCCAGTCTATGACTGTCTCTTCTGGTTAATGTCTGGGAATAGTTTTGGCAGAAGACTTAAAATATTACCAGTGTATTTTGACAGATAAACAAAATGTGCATCTGACTTTGCAGAACTGTACACACATAAAGAGGCAGCTTTAAAACAAGTGGAAAGTTAACAGTAAAATTTTACTTCTTATTACACTACAAAATATCCAGACACCCCTATAAATTGTAATATTACACAGCCTCTAGGGTTGCTTCAAACTACAAAGATGTTGCTTTGTAGTGAGCAACCAGCTCAGTCAAAGGTAGGTCATGAAGATGCTGGAATTTTCCTCAATCCCTCACAGCCTATCTTTCATTAAAAAATACAGAAATTTTGTAAGAGGTAACAAGGATGGTCTCTTGATGAAAGGAATAAAAGAATATCTAGGACTTTCCTAATAAAATGAAAACTGCTAATAAAAACATTGCAACAGGGTAGCTTTTATTTGAGCAATCTGCAGGCCAGATAAACATCAAAGATCAATGTCAGTGACAGAGAGGCCAAAGACTACCTGGGAACAGACACAGCCCACCTAACTAACTATTCTGCTTGCAAGGATGTATCGTGATTCAGCAAACAGTAATTTGGGCTTCAATGCTGCCTGATCAAGACAAGAAGTGCACCCACTTCATGAGGCAAAGCACGAATCCATCTAAGGACACATCCTCCAAGCACAAGCACATTCAAAGACTGTCATAGGTTAAGTTTTTTTATAGGATGCTTTATGGCAGAGAGTGTCTCTAGCAGCCAGAAGGAGGCAGATATAAAATCCTCAAAGTCAACATCGACTATCATGTATCCTGCTTAAGTCAAAAGAAATGCAGACATGTGCCCAAAATCAAGTCAAATGTATCCTGCTGCATCCCAGATGCCAGAGCTGGGACTAATGGTCATGGAGCCTTGGTTCCAGAAGAACAGCACTTTGTAGGGTATGGTATGAAGAAAACACGGCACAAACAAGGCACCAGATCCCAAAATTTGCTTCTTCTTTGAATAAATGTGGAACTACAGACAGATCCTGCAACTACAAGCATGATACTTCTTTCCAGTAAGAGAATTTTCTCCATAGTTTAAGGAAATGTAATTAAGTTAACTAATTTCCTAACTTAAAAATTAGTTCATAGAAGCAGCTCATTTTCTAGTGTTTCTGGAATGAATTTATTCTGTGGTAATTTTAGGAAAATTTTTATGGTAATTTATTCAAAGAGTATATACTAGAGACATTGTACAATCAGAAAATTGTTTAAGTGTTGTTTTGTAATACAGTATTTCTGGCATTAGTATTGCAATGAAAGGAAAACTGAGAATTCCTGTCTGGTTTGGCTATTATACAGAAGAGTAATTTATTCTCTTTTACAGACAGCAGCGTTCCTGACTTCATCCAATAGACAAAGCAATTGAAGTATATTATTGAAGTTTTACTACAACAGTTGATTTGGCCATTACTGCATTTCTTCCCTAAAAAAAATAAAAAAAACAAAAAACACAAAACAGAAAAAAAGAAAATCCCTACTAGTCTTCTGATAATTCAGATGGGAAAAAAAAACAATACCAACAAACAACAAACCAAGAAAACTAAACAAACAAAAGCCAAAAAACCCAGACACAAACAAGACCCCCACAACTATGCAGATCAGCTGTTCCTTTGAGCGAAAATGAAATTACGAGTTATGAAAACAATGCTTTATGGAATGCAAGTGACATACGAGCCTGATTATCACATCTTTCCATTAAGAAAGAGAGCAGCATCTTTGTGGAGGTACAGAAACAATATTCTAAATTGATTTGTGAACATGCCTTATTCTCTTCTACTATTTACTTCAGTAGGTGGGAATATTATTACCAGGTTTATGTGATTTTCTCAGCAGATTTGCAACTTTGAGCTTAATATCAAAACACAGCATATTGTACATCATATCAAACAATGCTCAGAGCTACAGAAGACAACAAGAAATAAGCAACCATGAATAAAAGTTACACTTCTTATTTTACATCTGAGAACATAAGAATCACTGAGTACTTAAAGAGTCTATTTCATAGCCAATTTATACAACAGTTCAAGAATGGTTTCTTGATTTCACCTTACCTGATGTTTTATTTCAGCATACATTTCTGTAAACCCATTTCACTTCCAATAATCTCTAAGGGTTCCCTGGAGAACACCATGAAAGAAGATCCAAGCTCTTTGAAGTCCCTGGCTGATAGAAGTCCAACCACTTCAGAACTAGGAGATGACCAGCTATTTCATATACAAAGTTAGGTTAGTTCTCCAAAAACTGTTATTTCAAGATACCTTGATGAGTCATGATAGAATCCAAGTATAAATTTCTGTGTAACAGGAGGGAAAATTCACAGGCATCAAACTGATACTTTGGCATTTGCTGTAAACTGTGCGAATACTGCACTATTAACATGAATGCATGTTAATTTCAACACATTTTTCACTATCAATGACACTCTTCCTTCCCACTTTTCGGTGCCTAGAACACTCAAGTCAAATTCCAACAGCTATCTCCCTCGCTTTCATAGGAAATATAAACAGGATTCAAATACTCATAGTAAGGAAAAATGGCTCACCTAAACTTACATTAGATATTTTATCATTACTACTTTCTTCTCCAGCTGGGAGGAAAAGGAAGTTACAAAAACAGACAGCAGAATTCCACCATAAGAGCAACATTCCCTCTCAACAAGGAGGAAGCTTCCTAGCAGTAAGCATTAAAGATTGTTCAAAAGTTGTGGCAAAGAGACACAGAGAATATTGCAACAAAGATAAATTATTCTTTTCAAACTCTACTTCTTACCTTCTTGTGACCAAAAAACACAAATATGGTTTCAGTAAGTTAATGCACTTAACTTGGTAGGCAAAGTGAAACATCCATGTCAGTGGGAAAAGGAATAGCAGACAAACCAGTCTTGGTTTCTGGCTTCTGTGAAAGGGAAAAATGACAATTTAAACCATCACTGATGGGGAAGTATTTGGTACTGAGTGACCTGAGTTGCCTAACTGATGGGATATCAGATGAAATGAAGCATTTCCTGTTCAGGAGACCAATCTCTGCACCAAGGAATACTCAGGCTACATAAAGTGTACACAGATTTGAAAAGCACTGGGAGCTCTGCTCAGCACAGTGGCTACTAAATAGAGCTCAGTAGAGCATGGAAACTTGCTCAGAAGTCCTTTTCCTTGGCAGTAGAGATCCAAATAAATACAGAACTGCTTAGACTGGCAGTCACTGCTTTGATGTTGACTTCTACATAAGCAACAAGGTGGTTCCTTGCTCAGAGATTTTTGTTATTTGTGTTTGTGTGATCTCTTACTTAGGAACTTGGTCACAGAGAGAATCCATGATACAATCTCTTTCTCAAAGAGCTCAAAGTCCCAGAAGATTTTGGCATCTTTACTTTGATGTATGGAAACTCCTTAGAACTATCCTGCAAAAAGATATTTATATCCCCATGGTGGAGATTCTAAGTGAGATATAAGGTGAAAAAAAATTATCTAGGAACCATCTGTTGAATTTCTATTACACTCCTTTCTCTCTTCATAAACTTAAAATACAGATGTACTAACTTGTGCAGAGTCCACCTCCTTCAGCAGCAAAAAAAAAA